>CM028129.1:538657500-539257500 GCA_016271365.2 Neoceratodus forsteri
GCATATTTTAATTCCATTACAGTTTTTGCCCCCACCCCCTCTGCTGGGAGGTTGTTCCATGAATCCACCACCCTTTCTGCCTCAAAATACTTCCTCATGTTACCGCTGAGTCTAGCCCCTCAAGCCTCATATCATGACCCTTTATTCTTGAGCATCTTTTTTGCTGAAAAATGCTTCCTTCTTGAATCTTATTTACACCCATGAGGTATTTGAAAGTCTCTATCACATCTCCCCCACCCCCTTTCCTCCAGGGTGTACATATTAAGGTCCTTCAGTCTCTCCTCATAGGGCTTTTGGTGCAGACCCTGCACCATTTTAGTTGCCCTCCTCTAGACCGGCTCTCCTCTATGTCCTTCAAGAGATGTGGTCCCCAAAATTGAACACAGTACTGAGATGATTTGTACAGCTATATCACCACCTCCCTCTTTCTGCTGGTGATGCTCCTCCCTATGCACTCCAACATCCCACTGGCTCTCCCAACTGCCTTGTCACACTACTTGGACACTTTTAGGTCATCAGATATGATTACCCCCAGTCCCTTTCCTGTATGGTGGGCATCAGTGCCTCTCTCCCCATTATGTACTCCCTCCTTGGATTTCTGTGCCCCAAATGCATGATTTTGCATTTCTTCACACTGAATCTTAGCTGCCACACTCTTGACCACTCCTCAAGCTAACGTAGATCTTTCCTAACCCCACCCCCATGGACTGTCAACTCTGTTGCAGATCTTAGTGTCATTTGCAAAAAGGCATACCTTTCCTTCTAGTCCCTCTACACTGTCACAAATGAAGTCATTGAAGAGGTTTGGCCCCAGTACTGATCCCTGTGGCACCCCGCTGGTCACCCCCCCCTTCCTTGGAGTGAAATCCGTTTACCACCACCCTCTGTCTCCTACCACTCAACCAATTTCAAACCTAGTTTACCACCTTGGGACCCACTGCCAGGCTGCCCAGCTTGTTTACTAGTCTCCTATGTAAAATGGTGGCAAAGCCCTTACTGAAATCTAGGTAGACCATATCTGCCACTCCCCCGATCTAATTCCCTGATCACCCAGTCAAAGAAATCTATAGGATTTGTTTGATATGACCTCCCCACAGTGAATCCATGCTGCCTCAGATCCTGTAATCTGCTGGATTCAGGATGTTCTACAATCCTTTCCTTTGGCAATGATTCCATTAATTTCCCCACCACCGAGGTCATGCTGACTGGCCTGCAGTTGCCAGCCTCCTCCCTGCTCCCACTTTTGTTAAGAGGGATTACATCTGCAGTCCTCTGCAACTAGTCCCTTTGCCAGTGAGTGGTTGAACAGGGCTATTAGTGGTGCTGCCAGTACCTCTCTAACCTCCTTTAACTCATTCAGGCCAAGATACATCTGTAGATGGCACCTGAACTAATTGTGCCTCAGGTCAATAGCGACTCCAGATGTACTCCATTTACTTCCTCCCAGGCTGGGACATGTCTGGGGACATCAGCATTTTAATCATAAATATTTGGCCAGCCAATCAATGGAGGACTTATTTATGGATCTCTACATATACTACACATGTAAGCCCTCCGTTGGTTGGATGGCAAACTGGTGGCTCCCATTTGAAAAAACAAAGAAAATCACATTGTAATCCTCCATTTGTAAGCGGCTGCAAACCTAGCGTTTGTCTGCGTGGCGGTTCGGGAGAAAAAGCGTTCTGTACACCGATACACAGGTAATGTGCATTATTATTGAAGTTGCAATGCAGAGGACACATTTATTTACTTCTGTGCTGTGTTTTTTTTCTTAATAATAAATATTTTATTGCTTTCATCTGAGAGAGAGAACCGCTTCACCGAGAAGTTTGTGATGGAAGCAGTCTGAGTCCTCTCATCTCTCTCTTTCTCGCTTTTCCCATTTTCCTTTTTGTTCGTTTTTTATTTTTATTCTTTAGCATGTGGTAGATTGTTTAATTTTTTTTATTCTGTGGCTTGCAGTGGACTGTCCTGCCCTTCTGGCAGCAAGTGGCATTGCGGTAGTATGGCTCGGTGTCATAGTATGGAGTCGATTATTTTTTTCTCTAGCCTGTGGTGGACCGTCTGGCCATTCTGGCAGCAAGTGGCATTTTGGCGTTGCCAGCAGTGTGGCTCGGTGGGGAGATTAATTTTTTTCCCACATTGCTGCACCCTGCATCACGCCCCACCCCCGTACTCCATTCCCGATTGTTTTTCCAGTGCTCTGCATCCTCAGTCTGCAGTGGAAGTTAGTGGAGGGCTGCACTGGCCACATCGAGAGATGCATTCTTGAGGGCATAGCATGTGAGGGTCACATCGGTGGACAGAGGAGGGCCCTGTACCAGCCTCCTGCTGCCCTCATGGACCCTAGTATTCCACTGTACCCTGCATCATTGGTCTCCCTCCCTCCCTCCCATTGTACTCCATTATTCCCATTTTCCGGTGCTCTGCTGTCTCAGGTGGGTCCCTGCAGTGGGAGTAAGTGGAGGGCCACATTCTTGAGCATTCTTGAGGACATGGCACGCTGTGGTCACAAAAGTGGACTGAGGAGGGCCCTGTCCCAGTCACCCACCTCCCATCCTGCTCCTTTTTGCTGTTGATCTTTTTCAGACCCTTGACTGCGTGGACCCAAATCTCTTGCACCCCCAAGTTCTGTGCCATTTTGGACCCACATTTGCTCCTGTCTTAGTGCTACCTGCTCTGATTTTTTTTTTTTTGCTGTCTGCAGTTTTCGTTCCTGCATCTCCATTATAGAGGAGCTGTTGACCTTCCTGCTTCCAGAACCCTCTCCAGGACAAGATAAGACTTCCATATGTTTGCCATATGTTAGGAAAGGGTTTTGCTATCGTGGTGCCAGCTATCGGAGGGTGGGGAGGTACCACTGCACACCTGGGTTTTTTCTGTCAATATTTTTGTGCAGGGTATTGGAGGGTAAGGGGGGAACCCAGTAAAAAACACAGAGGAATGCTTTGTGTATACTGGTGCTGGATATTGGTGAGTTGGGCATGTTTTACCCCCTTCCATGCCCAGCCCCAGAATACACAAAAGCATTCCCCAGTGTCCAGGGGATCCCCACTCTCTCCGATATCAGGTGAAAAAATATGGAAAACATTCCCTGGTGTCCAGTGCTCCCACCTCCTCCGATACCTGGCACCATCATGCACAAAACATACCTTGGTCTGCTGTGTGGCTTTGATGCCATGGACGGGAGGGTGGGGGTGGACCTCCAGATGGCCGAAATCAGTGTTTCTATTTCTGTGCTGGGTGTCGAAGTGTGGGGACTGAACCCCCAGCTGCTGGGAATGTGTTTGTTTTTTTATCTTGCTGTTTGCCAGAGGGTGGGGGGGTGGACCTTCAGATACCAGGGAAGGGTTTTGCTATCATGGTGCCTGGTATTGGAGGGTGGGGTGGTACCACTGCACACCTGTTTTTTTTTTGTCAATATTATTGTGCGAGGTATCGGAGGGGAAGGGGGGAACCTCCTGACACCAAGGAATGCTTTGTGTATACTGGTGCTGGGTATTGGCAAGTTGGGCATGTTTTCTCCCCTCCCATGCCCAGCCCCAGAATAAACAAAAGCATTCCCCAGTGTCCGGGGGATTCCCACACTCTCCGATATCAGGTTCAAAAATATGGAAAACATTCCCTGGTGTCCAGTCATCCCACCTCCACCGATACCTGGCACCATCATACACAAAACATACCTTGGTCTGCTGTGTGACTTTGGTGCCGTGGACGGGAGGGTGGAGGTGGACCTCCCGATGGCCAAAATCAGTGTTTCTATTTCTGTGCTGGGTGTTGGAGTGTGGTGGCTGAACCCCCAGCAGCTTGGAATGCATTTGATTTTTTATCTTGCTGTTTGCTGGAGGGTTGGGGGTGGACCTTCAGTTGCCAGGGGAGGGCTTTGCTACCTTGGTGCCAGCTATCGGAGGGTGGGGAGGTACCACTGTACACCTGTTTTTTTTTTATCAATATTTTTGTGCAGGGTATCAGAGGGTAAGGGGGAATCCCCTAACACCAAGGAATGCTTTGTGTATACTGGTGCTGGGTATTGGTGAGTTGGGCATGTTCCCCCCTTCCATGCCAGCCCCAGAATAAGCAAAAGCATTCCCCAGTGTCCAGGGGATCCACACACTCTCTGTTATCAGGCGCAAAAATATGGAAAACATGCTCTAGTGTCCATTGCTCCCAGCTCCTCCGATACCTGGCACCATCATACACAAAACATACCTTGGTCTGCTGTGTGGCTTTGGTGCTGTGGACAGGAGGGTGGGTGGTGGACCTCCAGATGGCCGAAATCAGTTTTTCTATTTCTCTGCTGGGTGTCAGAGTGTGGGGACTGAACCCCCAGCTGCTGGGAATGTGTTTGTTTTTTTTATTTTGCTGTTTGCCAGAGGGTGGGAGGGTGGACTTTCAGATGCCAAGGAAGGGTTTTGCTATCATGGTGCCAGTTATCGGAGGGTGGGGAGGTACCACTGCACACCAGGGGCTTTCTTGTCAATATTTTTGTGTGGGGTATTGGAGGGTAAGGGGGGAACTCCCTGACACCAAGGAATGCTTTATGTATACTGGTACTGGTTATTGGTGAGTTGGGCATGTTTTCTCCCCTCCCATGCCTAGCCCCAGAATAAACAAAAGCATTTCCCAGTGTCTGGGGGATCCCCACACTCTCCAATATCAGGCACAAAAATACAGAACACATTCCCTGGTGTCCAGTGCTCCCACCTCCTCCAATACCTGGCACCATCATACACAAAACATACCTTGGTCTGCTGTGTGGCTTTGGTGCCATGGACGGGAGGGTGCGGGTGGACCTCCAGATGGCCGAAATCAGTATTTCTATTTCTGTTCTGGGTGTTGGAGTGTGGGGGCTGAACCCCCAGCTGTTGGGATTGTTTGGTGTCATATGGTGCTGGTTGTCAGCTGGGTGGGGATGCACAACTAGATGTAAAGGAATGTTTTGTGGGTATCATGGTGCCGGTTATTGGATGGTGGGTAGGAGCCACTGTACACCATGGAATGTGTTCTGTGTTTCTGTGCCATGTATTGTAGGGTGGTGGGTGGCCCTCCAGATGCTAGGGAATGCTTTGTGTATTGTGGCATTGGGTATTGGACAGTGGGGCTTCTTCTCCCTCACCTTCCGATACCCAGCACCACAACACACGAGGCATTTCTTGGGCATCCAGGGTCTTCCAACACTCTCTGAGATCAGGTGCAATAATTTGGAACACATTCCCTGGTGTCCGGCAATCCCACCACGGCCCCGATACCTGCCACCATCCAACTCACTCAAAACATCCCCTTGAATGCTATGTTTCTGTGCTGTCAGGCATGAGAGAGGATGTCAGAACTGTGCATGCCTGAAACTGTTTATTTTGCTACTGTGCTGGGTGTTGTAGTGGGGGGGTGAAACCACAGCCGCTTAGTATGGCCATTGAAACAACCCCACCATCACCACAGGAACAGCAAAATCTGCACCTGGCATTACCATTCCAGGTATCTAGTGGACAGTACTTTTTTTTTTTTTTATTATGGACGATGCTCAAACATAGGGACAGTGGATACAGTCGCTCATTTGTGTCTGTTGTTTGTGGTGTGCTGTGTGTACTTTTCTGAAGTCTGGTAACTGGTGTTTTGTGTATTGTTTTTTTGTTTGGTAGTTGTGTATGTTGGTGTCTGCAACAGATAGCATGTACTTTTCTTGCCAGGAAAAGTTTTAGATACCCTTGGCAAAGTGTTTTCATTGTGTTTTTTATGCATATGCTGTAGTTGGTTGGCAAATGTATGTGCCATACAGCTGTTGTCTGCAGTACAAATGTATGGTTGTGTTTCTGTTCCAGACACACAACAGAATAACTTGAGGAGACCACATGTAGGGGAGAGGCATTTTGAGACCCAGAGTGACTTGAGATGGCATGAGACCCAGAGCGACTTGAGATGGCATGAGACCCAGAGCCACTTGAGATGGCATGAGACCCAGAGCCACTTGAGACAGCGTGAGACCCAGAGCCACTTGAGATGCCATGAGACCCAGAGCCACTTGAGACAGCGTGAGACCCAGAGCCACTTGAGACAGCATGAGACCCAGAGCGACTTGAGATGCCACACAAAGTGTATCACTAGAGAGAATTGACAAAGCAGAAATGGATAAGATCATAGACAATGGCCTTTTCGACAGCTGCAGTGACAGTGACAAGGAGTTCATTGGATTCGATGATTCTGATATACAAGTTGAGTTAATGCCAATGGATCACGACAGTGACTTCAGTGAAGATGACAATGTCCCACTTGCAACGCTATGGAGCAGAGGCACTCCACTGTGAAGGAACATGATAAGTAAACTTGTTCCACGCAAAGACGGCAACGGCACTCGACTGAGAGTGAAGAGGATGAAAGACCTCTAGTAATGCTACTGAGCCAAAGGCACTCTACTGCTAGTGATGATGATGATGATGATGATGATGATCAGCCACTTGCTACTCTACGGCAGAAGCTGCAGTCAACTGAGAGGGAGGAAGTTGAGAAACTACTCGCAATTCTACGGCGAGACAGGCACTTTAGTGACAGCAAAGACAATCGTCCTTTGACCATACTGCAGCATGACATTCGACCAACCGATGATATGGATGCTAAAGACCCAGCTACGAGTCTGGATGACTGTCACACTGACGTTTGGGATAGTTGATTGCAGACTATGCACATAGATGGTTTCAAGGAGCCTTTAGTGCCTGTGACACCACTGAGTGAGGAGAAGAAATAATTGGACTTTATGAACCTGATGTTTCCTCCTTCACTGTATGAACTGCATGCAGAGGAGACCAATCTATACAGTGAATGAAAGCAGGTGGAGGTGCAGAAGGTGGACACTCAATGGACTCCAGTAACAGCAGGTGACATAAAAGCTTTTCTAGGGATTCGGATATACATGTCTGTGGTAAATGTGCCATACTACCGCATGTACTGGGGGAAGAATCATCTTTATGGACATTTTACGATTACACAAGTCATGACTCGAGAGCGTTATGAGAAAATTCACCAGTATTTTCATGCCAATGACAACACATAGAATGCACCCAGAGGATCCCCAAACCATGACAAACTGCATCATGTTCATCCAATGCTGAAACACGTTCACACAGCATGCAAGGAGCAGTACCAACTGCACCATGAAGTGTCTGTTGATGAGGCTATGGTTGGATACAAAGAACATCTGTCATTCCGGCAGTACATGCCAAACAAGCCACAGCATTATGGGATCAAAGTGTGGGTTCTAGCAGATGCCCATAATGGCTTCATCTCAGACTTTCAGGTGTACTGTACACAGGAAAGGTTCCTGGAGCAGTTGAAATGGGCCTCAGTGAAAGGGTAGTAAAAAACCTGACAATGGATCTGTGTGGCAAAATCTACCACGTGTACTATGACAATTACTTCACTTCCGTGAGCTTGGCAAAGGATCTTCTAACAGATGGTCTTTACTCATCTGGCACAGTGCACACAAACCGGACAGGATGGCCAAAGCAATTCAATAAAGTCGCAATGAGGAGGAAAGATAGAGGCCATTATGAACAGCTTCAGAACGGAGCACTTGTTGCCACTGCTTGGAAGGATGACAATCCTGTTTTCCTTCTGTCAGCGATCCATGATCCAACATTGCCATCAACATCTATGTCCCAGAGACAGAGAGATGGGACTCTTGACTCTATTCCATGTCCAACTGTGCTGCAGCAATACAACATGCATATGACTGGAGTGGACATCGCAGACCAGCTTCAAGTGCAGTACCCCAGCACAAGAAGGTCAAAGAAGTGGTGGCTATACCTCTTTTGGTTCCTGTGGGACATGGCACTCGCCAATGCCTTTACTCTCTGTCGAGAGAGTATGGACCATGTGCAGTGGTCAAAGAAAGGAAAGGTGAACAAACACACACAGCTTGGTTTTCACATTCTTCTCTCGGAACAGTTGCTAACAGGGTACAATAATAGGAAATGGAGTGCCACAGTTGCAGGACTCGAGCAGGATCCGAGTTGCGATGGATCACATTATCCTCTGAAAGCAAAGAAGGGTAGGTGCAAAAACTGTGCACTGAAGAAGAGGTGTGCTGAGCTAGGATACATATGTCAAACTTGCAATGTCTACCTCTGCATTGACTGCTTTCCGGAGTACCACAACTACAGGTGAGCTGGTGCCGTGTTGGAAGTGGCATGAGAAGAGGCTGACAGGACAGATGAACATGACTTGCGTGATGACCATACATCAATAAATGAGAAAATGTGCATACTGGAGACAGGAGAACACAGTGACATGCCAGTCATTGAATTTAATTCCCTATTGAAAATACAAAAGGACTGCACTTAAAGAAGTCTGGTGAGTGACAGGGGACAAATGGTAGAACAAATGGCAGAACAGTGTCGTGTGGTGGGGTTGTGTGAGAGTAAGGGTGGGTGATTACGGATTTATTGAAATAAAGAGATGTATACTGGCACGAGCTGGTTGTTGTGAGTATTGCCTGTGACAGGGTTTGTCCCGTCAGTATTTAGAAAATAAAAAAACCAAAACAAAAAGAAACAAACAGTACCATGCCAGTCATTGAATGGGCTGTGCAGAATGAAAATACAAAATACTGAGCTAAAAGAGGTCTGGTGAGTGAAGGAAAGGGGATGGGTAGAACATAAAGTCCAGAAAGGATTGCGAGCATGGTGTCACACAAGAAAAGCGATGAACTGAGGGAGGGGGAGCGATTGCATGCAGAGAACAGGAAGAGAAGAGGACAAAGTTGGCATCGGGGGGGGATTGTTTCGCTCACCAGGCCATGGGAGCCAAACGAAAGAGCTAATGGAGGGCAGAAATGTGGAATTACTTTGGCAGTCGACCGCTACCTTTTTATATCTGAGAAAGTTTCTCTTCCCTTTAGTCAATTTGGAATTGCTGTCACCAGATGTAATGTGTGATGAGTGTAGCAGCTCTCAGCCAGGCAGCAGACATATCTGTGATTGGCCACCCACTACATCATGTGTGAGCATACTGACACAGTGACTCAGCCACTTGGCTCATCCACGGGCAGCATTTTCGGTGGTGAGATCACAATAATGATATGGTATGGTGGCATATTGAAGTCGATGTGTCAGCTGTCAGAGCGAGAACTGCTGTCAGAAGATGTTATCAAACTAGACAACTCTGATCATAAGGGATAAGAAAAAAACTTCAGATATCCAAAGTGACAAGTGACTTTTCCAGTGTGCCTGTTTTTTTTTCTCCAGTACCTCTTTCAGTTTAATTTATGTGGAGAGGAGGTTTTAGTTCAGTATTTTTTTTTTATTTGCCCACCACTTTGGCTGCACTGTTTCTTTTGAAGTCAAGTCATGCATGTGGGAGATGGAGGAGCTGAAGACACCAAGTGAAGCATGTTGTGACTGCAATCAAGACACAGTATGGCCTGCGACATGAGCGCCCACCACGATGGACCAGAGACGCACATAGGCAGTGTGTGACACCAAAGGAGAACAGGAATGGCAGAGGCGTGGAGCAGCTGTGTTGAATGACGTCATGCCACAAGTGAGAAACTGCCAAGGAAAGGGGTTGCAGTAAGGAAGGTAGGTGGTCTGGCAACAATTGCGAGACATAAACAAAGAATGAGTCCCCAAAAATTGTTGATAAATGTACTGTTACGGATTATTGAAATAAAGAAATGCATACTGGCATGAGTGGGTTGTTGTGAGTATTGTCTGTGACTGAGTTTGTCCAGTCAGTGTTTAGGAGTCTGAGTATCGCCTATGGCACAAGTGCTTGCCTGCACAGAGGTTGTGGCAAAGCCAAGGAGAGAGAGCAGAGGCAATTGATAAATATATGACTTGGAAAACAGAGGAGAGGTTGGAACAACTTTTTTTTTTCCACTGGACTCAACAGACAATGGGAGAGGTGGTGGGCAAAGCAGAGGAGACATGGACGTGGGAATTTATAAATATACAATACAGACAACAGATGAGAGGTTGGAGCTATTTTTTTACTGAAGGAATCTAACAGGACAGGGTGTAACTACTTTATTTACAGAATGATGCCACAAACAGAGGTTGGAACTACTGTATTTACAGAAGTACATATGACAGAGGCATGAAGGTCGAGGATGTGCAACAATCCAATAAGGTAAGAATGTTGTAATCTCTTCAGTGCAGATCATTATGGTACGCCATCTGAAAAAAAAAAAAGTAATTGTGATTTTAGTAATGTTGTTGACCTTCTGTATTCTAAATGTTAAGACTTGTGGCTGCCGTGCCAGAATGCCTTGGTGCCGCTGTGCACATGCTTGTACATGTTATTATGCTCACAAAGTGGGCAGCAGTGCTCATTATTGATATACGAGAGTATTGCGCAACAGTGTGCTGCCATGCACCTGACCATATTTGTGCTGCTGCTGTGTTGTTGAACGTGTTCATTTTGGTTATTTGTGTTTTGATACTGTGGCTTGCTTTGTCCTTGGTGGGTATTTGTTAGAGTTCAGTAGGTGTTTGGATACATTGATATAGTATTCTTTATGGTTGGCTAAAAAGGATTGAAACACATGCTATATATCAGAAGGATTGGTGTTTAGTACCAGATTTTTATACTAAATGTTTTTTTTCGGTCAGCTCAGGATACTGAACTTGGTGTTGATATGCAACCTTAGTTTTTATGCAAAAAACACTTTTGAAAATTGCAGATAGAATATCAAACACATTGATTATAATTAGGTGCTTAATGCCATTAGAAAGGTAATTTAGTGCTGAACAACTTTGCCACTGAGACTATGTGCATATCACATATACTTTAGGAGTTATTTACATTTGTTTATGGTATGGTGTTGATCAGGTACATATTTCCTAGAAAGAAATGTTTTGACGTTGCTTCATTTACCTCAGAAAACAACCCTTTTTTTGAATGTCAGCTAGTATAAAAAAAAAAAGTAGTGAGTAGAGTTGACAGCATAGGACCATTAGAAAGGTAATTTAGCACTGAACAACTTTGCCACTGTGACTATGTGTGTATCGAGTATACTTTAGGAGTCATTTACATTTGTTTATGGTATGGTCTATATGCCTCACAACTCTGCATCAAGCCTCGCCTAACCACCTTGAAGAAAACGGGTAAAAAATCCATGTTGTATATAACAAAAATAGATTTTCAGTACAACATTACTCAAGTAACAATATATACTGTATGAATGTTTAATTTGGCGTTGATACGTCACATATTACCCCACTAAAAATGGTTTAAATTGTAATTTTTTATTGATAGAAAACAATTTTTCTGCTATTTCATATATTGTTAAGAAAAACCTGAATTGATTAAAATTAAGTGCATAGTACCATTAGAACGGTAATTTAGAGCAGAACAATTTTGCCACTCATACTTTGTGTGTAGCATCTACAGTTCATGAGTTATTCACATTTGTTTGTGGCATTCTCATTATGGCTTGATTTTGCTTTGAATGCTCCAAGATGCAGTGTTAAAGGTATACATGGCACAAGGGGTGGAACTCACAAAGAGCTCCTGAGGAGCGAATGAGTTAATATCCTTGGATGTATCCTTTCTGGCCCCATTGCCTTGTCCACATTCAGTTTTGTGAGTTACTTCAAAACTCTCCTTTGTAAATGGACTGGTGTCCACCTCCCTTGCATCGATGCTCCTGTCACTTATCTGTGGTCCCTCAGCTTCCCCATCTTCTGTGAATACTGAACAAAAATATTTGTTTAGTATTTCTGCTTTTTTCCTGGTCCCCCTCCATACACTCCCCTCCTTAGCTTTACAGTCCCACCCCTGGTCTTTCTCCTTTCACTAATGTATCTGAAAAATGTCTTGCCTCCTTTCTTAACTGTCAGGGGTATTTTCTTCTCTGTTTGCATCTTTGTGCTCCTAGCTGCTTCCCCTGCCTCCATCTGTTTTTCCAGATACACTTCCCTGTCCTCCTTCCTCTGTGTCTCCTTATACCTCCTGAATGGTAACTTTTTTGGCCTCGCCTTCCCAGCCACCTATTTTGAGAACCATAGTGGTCCTTTTTTTTTCTTGCTTTTGTTTACTTGCCTAATGCAAAAGTTTGTTGCCTTCACGATGGCTCCTTTTAGTTTTGCTCAATGTTTCTCTACTCCCCCAAGTCCTCCCCCCGACACAGCATCCCTGTGGCATTCCCCAAACTTTACAAAGTTGGCCCTCCTGAAGTCCAGGGCCCTTGCCTTCATGTGGTTCGATTCTGCCACCATTCTTATATTGAACCACACCATTCAGTGATCACTGAACCTGAGGTGGCCATCCACCATGACATCTGCATCACTGTCCCCGTGCGTGAGTACCAGGTCCAATATCGCTCCTACACAAGTGGGCTCTTTTACTAGTTGCCTGAGGAACACCCCCCGTAGGAAGTCCAGGATGTCCCTGCTCCTAGCTGAAGCTGCAGCCAGGATACTCCAATCAACGTCCAGCAGACTGAAGTCTCCCACCAGCAACACCTTCCCCTTAGTCACCATCTTATGGATAGATTCCACTAGAACTCTGTCCAACTCTTCTCTCTTGCTGGAGGTCTGCAGATCACACCAGTGCAAATAGCAGTTCCATTTCCCTCTCTTGGGTGACCCACAGTGCCTCCACCTCTCCCTGTATTCCCTGTATTTCAGCTGCTTTTTTGTGCTATCCCTCACATAAAGAGCCACCCCCCCCTTCTTACCCACCCTGTCCTTCCTGTACAGAGTATAGCCTTGTGTGGCTATATCCCAGTCATGGTTCTCATTGCACCATGTCTTGGTAATAGCGACAATGTCCAGGTCAGCCTCTGCAATTAAGACCACTAGGTTCAGGATTTTATTTCCCAGACTATGAGCATTTGCGCATATGGCCTTCCAAATTTTGCTGCCACCTCTCCTGACACCCCCCCCCTTTTATCCTCATGCCTGCTCTCCTTACCCCCCGCCTTCATTCCTGTCCCTCTTTTTTTATACCATTCTACTTTTCCTGGTTTTAGGTACCTTTGGAAATTTCACTCCCTTAGAGTTCTCCCTCCTGACCACTTCCACTTGCAGGGGGAGCAGTTTGATTCTCTCTGCTTCCTCCTGCCACCCCCCGGGCTAGTTTAAATGTTTGCCAATTAAGCATTTAAACTATTCACTGAGGATCCTGGTTCCTCTCTTGGATGGACACAGGTCATCTCGACTGTCTAGAACTACATCCCTTAAGGTGAAATCCCAGTCCCCCTATAAAGCTGAAACCCTCTTCTCTGTACCAGTCCTCCAACCATGCATTGAAGCTCCGTGGAGTACCCTGCTCTCTCCTCCCCTTCATAGCCAGTTAACACCTCAGAAAAGGCCACCGAGCATGCCACCTGCCTAGGACCTCTCACCAACTCCATGAATTCCTCCTGTACTACCCTAACCTCATCCCTAGCCAGTTCATTAGTCCCCAGGTGGAAAATGATATCTACCACTCCCACCCATCCTGTTGCTCCAATGATCCTCAGGATCCACTTTCCATCCCTCCAAGCCATGGCACTGGGTAGGCACTTAACCTACCTCTCTCCCTCCCTTCCTGCCCCCAGATCTATCCTTCTAATGATGGAGTCCTCCACCAGGAGTTGCTTCTTTCTTCTCTGGGGTCCTCTGCCACCCTTGGGGTCTCCACCAGGGAGAACCCCCACATGTCCTTGGTCACTATTGCAAGTGCCTGCATGGAACAGTCCTGCCCCACCACAGTGGCATAGGCATTGTGTAGTAGAACTGTACAGGGGATGTGCCACTGACCCACCACCCTCACCTTTCCCAAGTCCACCATAGTCCAGCCACTCCTCTTCCTTGGCATCCTTTGAAGTAGCAGTGGTGGACTTGGTGGTTTCTGAATGGGGGAGGAGGCCCCCCAAATCCTATTCAACTCAGCCTGCAGACAAGCAACCTCTGCCTCGGCCCAGAGAGGTGCACGCAGATGGGGCAACACCACAGTCTCCAGAAAGTCTCCTTAAAGACTGCCACCCCACAGTCACTGCACTGCACCAGTCCCAGCATGTCTATTTCTGCCCTTCCTGTTTTTGCTTTGCTGACTTAAAACCCTTTTCACCCCTACTTTACATAGGGTTTTCCTAAACTTCTGCTTATTTTAAACCCTTTTCTACCCTACCCTAGATAGAGTGTTTTACCAGTGAAACCCGGTTTACCCAAAACTGTCAGGGGACATGAAATTTTTTTGATAAACGGGGTTTCGGTTAAGCAGGAGAATATTTATTTTCGGGTCATGCAGTACTGTACTCGCATCATACGCATGGTGCAGGATGGTCAGAATGTGGTACAGCAAATGAAAGGTGCTTACAGTGCTACAGTAAAGCTTTAATCTTTATTATAAACTTGAATTTGTTTTTAATGCAGTTCAAAAAAAAGTCTAAGAGTGCTGTATTTCATTTAGCTTAAACTAAACCAGATGAAACTAAACTAGGCTTATTTAAAAAATCATTAATTCTAGTTTGCTTCTTCTTATCATTCTGCATTTTTCTTGCCTTATTTCTTAGTTGCCTGAGTAGTAAGATTTGCAGTGGGTCAGCTTCAGGAATGTTTTCTAGCCAAATCAGGCACTTTTCACCGTCATTAGGAATTATTTTAGCGTCTGCATCTTCTTGCTCGTCAGGCTCGTCCATCTCATCCATATCAAAGTTGTCACCATTGTCTTCCAGAACTGCAGACACAGTTTGGGAGTCAGTTAAAAGTTCCGGTGCAATCTCCTCATCCTGCAGCTCCCATTCATTGACATCCAGTTCATTCTCTGCTAGCGCTTCCAGTGCAGTTCGCACTTCATCTTCCTGATCAGGAGATGCAGCAGCTGAATGAATCGAATCATCAGACAGGAGACCAGACTTTGTCCAGCATTTCACAATGGTATCCTTTCTGATCTCTCTCCAGCTTTCTGCCGGCATGTAAACAGCGTCCTTGATTGTAAGTGCTTTTATAATTTCACAGAGACATTTCGTCATTCTCCTCATTTAGCACAGTTGATAACAGCTTGCTATGATACAGCCATTTGGTGGTGGAAAATATGCCTTGGTCTATTGGCTGTATTTTGGCCATAGTGTTTGCTGGCAAAAACTCACAACGAATGCTATCATCCTCAGTTGTAGACCTGTCACTGATTGGATGTGCACCAGCATTGTCAATTGCACCTTCACTGATGGCACAAAAAAGGAAAAAAAAAACTCTTTAAAGATATCAGAGGACATCCAGGTTCTCCATTGATCCTGGTAGTTGACCGGTAGATTCCCCATGTTGATATGTTTAAAACATCAGGGGTTCTTTGATACACCCATGATAAGGAGTGGTAGCATATGATTACCTGTGGCATTACCACAGACCAGCACTGTCAGGCATTCCTTGTTCTTTTTAAAACCAGGGACATTTTTTTCTTTGCCATCAGTGAGTGTCTTTTCAGGGAGAAGTTCCAGTAGCTCCCTGTTTCATCCACATTACAAATCTGTTCTTTGGACATTAAATCCCTTTCCATAAGCTGTTTCGCTTTTTTTCTGAAGGGCTTAATGAATTCCATAGTGGATGAAAGGCTCTCGTCGGCAATGGATAAGTACCAGATCTCATGGCAGTGCTTAAACCTATCTAGCCAGTCCTTGTTAGAGATGCAGCTAATTTAAATTTCGCCAGCCAAATGCCCACAAAGTGGGCACTTCTCAGTGGCCTCCCGCTACATGGAGTGCCCACTATGAAAGGCTCACTTCACCTTGTAATTATTACTTTGCGTTTTCATTCCACCTTAACACGAATTAAGGTGGAGTGACAAGTCTATATTGGCAGCTCCCCACACATCACATGGCTTACAGTACTGTAAGTCACATGCTTTAGACAGGCAGGAAGGAAATGAGTCATGCTAAGAGATAGTTTCACTTTATCCTGTGCAGATGGAGAGGAGAGAGAGAGAGAGAGAGAGAGAGAGAGAGAGAGGAGAGCATTTGCCTAGGCAGGCAGTTTAGAAAGCTTTTTTTAAAAGCTAAATCATTCTTGTTTTTGTGCAGATCTTTTTCTTTGTTTATTTGTTCTGTGGATTTCTTTTTTTTTATTATTAATTCTTAGTTTTATTAGCTGTTGTCTGTGTGAGTCTGTGTTTTGTGTGGGTGTGTTGTGTGTGTGTGTGTGTGTGTGTGTGTGTGTGTGTGTGTGTGTGTGTGTGTGTGTGATTGTGCTGTTCCGAAGGAGGGCAGTCCAGTCTCTCAATGAAGCAGGAAAGATCTGGGGTGGGGCATTTCAGTGGCATGGCGAATGTATGGGAGGAGTTTGCATGCGTGGGGGGGGGCCAGTTCATGCTGGACAGGAATAAGATGTTGCTGGCCTCTCCCCCCTCCTGGAAGCAGGAGGAGTTGGTGCTGCTGCTGCAGTGAGTGAACCAGCACCACCACCTCCTCTGGCAGTGGCACCACCTTCCACTGCCCCACCACCACAAGCAGCTCCTCAGCAGGATGTGCCTGTGCCCCCGGCCCCAAGTGTGGATCCTCAGCTCCAGGCTGCCACAGCATCTGCCCCCCTGCCTGTGCCTGGTCCTCCCCGCATCTCCCTGGTTTGGGAATTGTTTGAGTGTGTGGGGGGGATAGCAGCCTGGCTAAGTGCCATGTCTGCAGTGTGGAGGTACGCTGTGGCCCCTGGGTGAGTCACCTGGTGGCCGGGGGCCAGCACACCCATATGATTAACCACCACCAGGTAGAGTGGCAGGCTGCTACAGAATAGGCCAGGACTGCACCTGCTGGCCCTTCTGCAGCAGAGGGGAAGGCTGTGCATGTCCCTAAATGGAGGAGGGCCACAGCAGCACCTGCTGTCCACCATCACCACCACCAGTCGCAGCACCTCCTTCTGACCCCAGAGAACTGTCTGTAAGTCAGGCGGATACGGCAGTTCTTTGAGGTGCTGTGGATGCCACCAATGATAGAGTGAGCAATGTCGAGCAGCAGTTGGAGTGGATAGAGGGCCATCAGCTGCAGATGACGGTCATGCTCCAACTGCTACTGGGCCACAATGGCATTGCTCACTAGTTTTTTAATTTTTCCTTCCATGTGTCCTCCACCACCCTGTGTCATGAAAAATAAATTCCCCCAACACCCCGTTCTAAAAAATATATTACTATGTTGCCCCTGACCCTTCCACTCTGTATCTTCTAATTATTTTCCCTTTGTTATGCACTTTCTTTCTTGTCTTCTGTTCTGTATGTGTCTACTGTGTTGTTGATTCCATGTATGTACTTTATAGTTTCTATCCCAGCACCCCCACTTCCTTCTGTTAAATATGTGTGTGTGTGTGTGTGTGTGTGTGTGTGTGTGTGTGTGTGCATGCACACTGTTTTGGTTTAACTTCTTTTAAGTAAAAATGGGTTGTCCCTGCCATCATTATTTAATCTTAAAGGAGTAGTCCACCTAAAATTTGAAACAGCATATGTTATGCAGAGCGTTTTGATTTGCCTGTAAAGTCCCTCCTAGTGTGTCCTTCCCTCTGTCTGCTATTAGGAGTTTTTACTAAATTAGTCTTCAAGATTTATGGTAGTTTTACCACCCTGTGGATCTTCATGTTAAATGGGTTTATTGCCTTTAACACTCCGACAATGCACCCTGTGTCATGTGACAGTGATGTAGCTTAGTCCAATGATTTAGCAAATGCACAGTTTACAACAGTAGAGCTGTGTAACCATTCTTATATTGTGGTCACAATGGCAAGTTACAGTTTAGCAGATACCCAAGAGCTAGCTGAGTGTGGTTTCTGTAAGAAAACTGCTACTAAATAGTAGCTGTAATTGGCTATTTGTGTTTTCTGAATGTATCTGTCCGGTCTAGCTAGCAGTAGTAAATGTTTTCATTTTAAAATTTCATTTAATCAAACTACACACAACAATAAAAAGCACAAAAATTGCCCCAGATCATCAGTGCTGTAATTAGTAAAGACTAGCACTCACCTAGCTCTCAGCTATTTGCTAAACTGTAACAGTTGCCATTTGGGCTCACTGGACAAGAACAGTTACACAGCTCTGCTGTTGTGAACTGTGCATATACTAAATCTATGGGCTATGCTGCATCACTGTCACATGACACAGGATGCATTGTAGGAGCGATAAAGGCAATAAACCTATTTGACATGAAGATCCACAGGGGTCATAAAACTACCATACAGCAGGCTAATTTAGTAAAAACTCCTAATAGCAGACAGATGGAAGGACACACTAGGACCTTACATACAAATGAAAATTGCCTGCATAACATATGTTTTTGCAAATTCTAGGTTGACTACTCATTTAACAAAACCAGAAAGCCATAACTCCACACGAACAGATGCCAGTAAAATATTTTTACTGCTAGTGCAACTGTATTTATGACAAAACAAGGCACACAGTAATGACCCTTGCGCTTTGGTGGTTAGGCCTTCAGTAGTGTGCATCCTAATGAAGACCTAAGCACCAAAGCTCAGTGGGCATTTGTATGTGCCTTGTTTTGCCATCAATAAAGTTCCAGTAGCATTGAACTTTTTTTTGTGGCATATATTCATACAGAAAGTGAATGTTACTGAGGCACCAAAAATATTGTTCACACACGGTCCCCAGAATTAATGTGCATCCACAGAATGCTACTGTCTTGTCTCCAGAAAATTCCCCAGTCCACACGAAGTTAAATGAGAGCATAACAACAAATGCAAAGTCTCCCATAATTAATGACGCACTCAGTCATGTGTGTAGTGTTTTCACACAGTCACCAGAATTAATGTGCATCCCCAGAATGCTACTGTCTTGTCTCCAGAAAATTCCCTAGTCCTAATGAAGTGAAATGTGAGCATAACAACAAATTCAAAGCCTTCCAGAATTAATGGCACACTTAGTGCTGCACGCAGTGGGCACACACTGTCAATAGAATTGATGTGCATTCCCAGAATACTACTGTCTTGTCTCCAGAAAATTCCCCAGTCCTGACAAAGTGAAATGTGAGCATAACAACAAATGCTGCTGCTGTTGGAATTACATGTAATGCTGCTGCTGATTGACCTGACTGTGATGTGATGATGCACAGTGTGCTGCCAAATGGTGTGAAGGAAGGACAACCTGACAACTGAGTTTACCACACAAAATGATAAGACTGAGAATGCTGTTGGTTGCCAAAAGTGTGCTGCAGTTAACTCAACAGGAAGGATGCCCTTTGTGTGTACACTAATACTACCCTTGGTAAGTTGATTAATGTACCTTTTTGGTACCATCATTGTTTTACACAGACAGAACCTGACCTTAACTGTGTGATATATGTATATATATATATTTTTTTTGGGGGGGGGGTTCTATATATATATATATATATATATATATATATATATATATATATATATATATATATATGTAATCATTGTATTGTTTTGTGTCACAGGTCACACAGAGTTGGTGTTTGCATTTCTGTGCTTGATGAGAAATTGTGGTGTTGGAATACTCTCAAGCCAGTGAAGGTAAGTATTCTTTAACGGGGGATGGGATTCACTTTTGCAAGTAGGTCTCATTAGTGGTTTATTGTTTTGTTAATTCTTCACAGATTTTGTCTGCATCCTTCTCCAGTCCAGTAATGATGGTCTTGGTCATCATCGATTCATACTACTTGTTGCATGTCTTCTGGTATGGCAGGTATGATGTTGAACAAGTTATTTAGACAAGGCAACTACGACACCACAAAGCATCAGGAAGTTTCCTACAAAAAGAAATGAAGGACTTATTAGTACTTGATTGCAGCAGTAACACATTATGTTTAAAGTGTGGCTGTTCCACCCTGTCATATATGTTGATTAGCAGATAGCAAGCTGTCCCACTGAAGTCACATGAATACCAAATCATCACAATCACAAATTTAGTACTAGGCTGTAACCAACACATTGTGTCAGTGTTCCTACATCTTAACTCAAGTTACATTTTAAAACCACATCTTGTCAAGTCATAACCTGGATCAAACTTTTTTCAACACTGGCATGGCTGCAGCAGCAATACAGTGTGTGATGTTCATGACAAATATTATGTGAAGTACATGTCACCTACTTTATATGGATCATCAGTTGGATTTGCAAAAAATGAACAACAAAAAAGGAACAGATGAAATAAAATGTATATACTTACTGATATGGAAATGGATATCCTGTAGGGTGCTGAAGACAGTACTGCTGTACCACACAGTCCTTCAGTGAAGGGAGAGTCATTTGTTAACCTGTAAAAAAGAAAATAAGTTGACCATATTTTTTTGACCACTGCATCTCAGAAAAGCAATAGAAGACATAACACAGCTAAAAGGAAGTTGAATAGCATGAAAAACATTAATACACATACACTCACTTTAAAGTATGGATAGTAAGAAGCCTTGTGCCTGTGGGTGATGGATGTGGTCTCCTCTCCAACTCCCTCTGCCTTGGCATGGCCAGGACACATAATGGAAAACATTGGCATAATGGTGGTGGTGGTGGGTGGTGGTCATAGGCACTTGATGGCATTCCCTCAAACATTTTCCTGCATCTGGTGGCAATGGCTAACAGCAGTTTTATGGTGGTGGTTCAAGGGGGCACATGATGACATTCCCTCTCACATTTTCCTGCATCTGGTGGCAGTGGCTAACAGCAGTTTTATGATGGTGGTCCGGGGGGGTGCACATGATAACATTACCTCTCACATTTTCCTGCATCTGGTGGCAGTGGCTAACAGCTGCAGCTTACTGCAGCACATTCACTATCAATATCAGATGCACACTGTTGGTGGTAAGTGGGATATATTGTGCACTGTGTTACAAATCTGGCATATGGAAATTGAGTCACTCTGAGTGGGACACTGATTTAACTGTATGAAAAACAAAACATGTACCACTGAAAAAATGTGACAGCCTTTTAGCCTCTTCACTTAAAACCTACCAGCATCAACCTCATCATCTTCCTCATACAGAAAACTGTCCTTGCAGTCATCAGTGTCTGAATTCTGACCATTGGGGAATTCTTTCTCAATTGTATCATCATCTACCTCAGTGGTAGGCCATTTCATGCTGCCAGTGCCACCAGGATGGACCATTTCTACAACATCACCACAACCATGACCATGTCGGAGTACGAATACTGGGGCTGCAGTTTAAGCTGATATGTGCCCCTCATTCATTTCTATGAATGTCAGCAAATTGAAATTTGCAGGAGAGAGGTTTGTGCAATGATCCTGAACTACTGCGCCTGCTGAGCTGAATACCCTCTCTACACTTACACTGGAGGGTGGGCATGTCAGGTACTTTAGTGTCAATGCAGTCAGCTCTGGCCAGTCACTCACCTTTCTACTCCAGTATAAAAGAGGATCATCAGTTATTGACAGATGCCTGTTTTCAGCCAAATATGAGTCAACCATTCGATGTACTGCACTAAATCTGGTGGTTGATGCATCATCCTGTTCTCTGGAATCATTTATGTCACAAATCCCCACTTGGGACAAAGCACCCCAAAGTGGAGTAATGCCAACCGGTTTGGATGACAGACCACCTGGAACTGCAGTCCCCTTACATGATGTGCTTGATACTACTCCAACATGACCTTCAGCCTGATAATGCTGCTGAAGTTTGCTGACCTTGGCACGTAACTTCTGTGCCCCATGCACCAAGTGCACCAGTTGCCCACTGACATTTTTTATCTGTTCATGCCCTTCCTTCAGTAGTGAGGCAATTCCATGTTTGTATTATGGGTCCAGCATTGTTGCTATTGCAAAGTTATCACTTTGTTGCATGCTCAAATAGTGTCAGCATGTGTTTCAGCAACACACTGCTAGCTCAGTCTCCAGAATCATCAAGGCTATGCTGTAGATTCAGTAATGACTGCCTCAGCACCCACAGCAGTGGAATTGATTGGCTAATGGAGGCAGACTCGCCACTCACTGCCTGTATGATGTGTTCAAAAGGCCTCAAAATTGTATTACATAGTCCATGAGGTGCCACTGTTCAGTCGTGAGAGACATGGAGGCCCTGGAAGTGTCATGACTAGTGTGCATGACAAGACATTCTGAGATGGCTTTGTATTGTACATGCAACCTCTCTGCCACATATAAAGTGTAGTTCCAGTGGGTGATAATGTCCAGCTCGATGCGGTGCCATGGTAGACTGTTTTGGATCTGCAACTGCTGAAGCTGGTCACGGGGCCTTTGTAGAGCTTGAAAAGTGAGAACAGATATGGTGTGCAACTGTCAGCATTTCCTTTATATCAGGGTGCTGCAGAAACTCCTGCACCACAAGATTTAAACAGTGGGCCATGCATGGAACCCAAACAAAGTCACCATTCATGATGCAGTTAACCACATTTGACTCATTGTCACTTGCTATAAACCAAGCTCTCAGGACAGGGGGTTCAGTCACTCATCAATTTCAGTCAGTAACAAGTCTAGCATGTTTTCACCAGTGTGTGAACAGGTCACACTGCGCATACCAAGCGTTGCATGCTGTCGAATTCCAGGAAGATTGCTACCATGACAGTCCACCTTACTACTTTGATTATTCACACTACCACTAGCACAAACAACCCCCGGCACCTGTACCCAATGTGCAGTTAGACACAAATATGAACTCTCCATTGTTTTGCCACTTGTCCACATAGCCATACTTAAATGGACGAATGGAGAGGAGGAATGTTGAAGGGCATGTCTTACAGAGCACAGTACAGTATAACTCGGGGACAGCACGAGTGAAAAAGTATGTCCTGGATGGGACTTTCCATTTTTGACAGGCGCATTCCACAAACCACCAGAATACAGAACTCTTCACCAAGGATAAGGGCAAAAGATCAATTGCCAGCATTTCAGCTACAGCAGCATTAAGTTCACGTGACACTGCATGATTGGGTGTGTACTTCAGATTATGGGCAAAAACACTGTAACATGGGCTGACTTACACGTTTTGCACAGGGTGTGACAAATATCTCTGCTCTGTGAGTGGATGGGGGGTGAACATGTGATGAAGAGGGCTGCACAGGTGAGATATCCAAAAATGAAGTTATTTTCCAAGATTTATGCACAGGGATTGATGTACCACTTGCATTAGATGTACCGCATTGACCACCACCACCACTGCTACTCTGCCCACCACTTGACAAGATTTCAGAATCATTATCCTCCACCTCATCATGGATGTAATAATCCTCTGCTGTTATTTCATCACTACTGCAGACATTTCTACTTTCTCTTACAGTCATGGCAGGGGATAACATGCTCATTGAGGTTGATGACAAGGGTGAACACCCCACTATGGCATTAGCTGCCATCTGGTGCCGGGTCCACAGTGCCATGTGCCTGTTCTTAGGATGTGTATGCTGTACCCCCCCCATGCCAAGATGACTCTCCTTTTTACCTCGACTCACACGTGTATGGCAAAGCTGGCAGGTAGCAACTGACTCATCATTTGCATCTTGAACAAAAAAATCCCAAACAAGGGATTGTGATCCCCTACTTTTGACATGTCCCTGATGCTGCTTATTGGACTCTGTTTTTTTAAGCCCTGAAATGGGGGGTTTGCTACATGATTTTTTAGGTTGGACACACTTGGACTGCAACTGACTAACATGGCTACCTATTATTATTACTGGATCATCATCATCATCAACAACATCAAATGGAACCACTAAATCATAACTGTTTACAGGAGGCAGGGATGTAATGCCCACAGACCCAGGCACAGCCACCTTGACTTTCTTTTTCTCTGATTGCCAACAGGGGTTACTGACATCATCATCATATTCATCAGCATCATCCGCATCCACATTTTCTGCTTGGATGGTGTCATGTGGACTACATGTTGCAACCACAGCAATATCATCTTCATCATCACTCAATATTTTTGCACCACACTGTAACTCATTGGATGACAAAGGCATGACTTCCACCACAGTGGAAGAAATGTGACATTGTGCATTATCATCGCCATGATCAGAATAATGTTCAGCTACCATGGGGATGTTACTGGGGAGTATGACATCATCTACACTGTCACTCATTGCTTTAGACTCAACCTTATTTTTTGACACAGTTAAATGGCCAGAAGTGGAACCTGAGGCAGCAATACTCATGCCAGCAGAAACTGCATTAACACCACCAGCTGGGACATCATCATCTGCTACAACTATGAGTGATGCTACAGACTGCACTGCAAAAAACATTGATGGAGAAATCTCTTTCCTCACATCAGCTATGCACTTCTGCATACTACCACGCCCACTGACAATCTTATCCCTGGCAGCAATGCCATGGCCAGAAACAGCTTTGCTTGCATATCTCTTTTCTGGCATTTTGGGGGATCACCAACAAAATTTTAAACCAATTTAAATTTTGGAACTTTCAGTCTGGCCCAGTGGATGCGATGTGTGAAGGCCAAAAAAACAACAACAGTGGCTTGCAGATGTAGATTGCGAACTTAGCAGATGCACGGGCAGGCACAGAAAGATTAGATTGCACCACACAATCAAGAAAAAGATGCAGACACAAAGTCACAACAACATCTTAACCACTACTGCTCACAACAGTCACAATCCAAATCCAATATGGAAAATAATACCTTTTGCCAGTTGGGGTGGGGCAAAGGCAGTGCACTACAGTCATAGTGCAAAACCAATATACCACAGTCTGAACCACAGAGCAGTACAAAATCACATAGTTGCAGTGGATAGCAGGTTCACACTGCTGCAATTACTCTGCGGCACAATAAAAGGTGTCTGTGAACTGTGATTTGATGGCACATGTCACACACACATTACCACACACACACACACACTACAAGTAATGCTTGGCAAATTGAAAACTTCGGTGATATAACCAGATCTTTTCAACAAACTGCAATTCTGCACGGCTGCAACACAAAATTCAGCAAAAAAATGTCAAGAATTACTGAAATATTACTGTGTGTACATTAACACAGTTATACAACAAAAATATTACCAAAACAAAAAGACTGCCTTTTTCTCCCAGACAGTTAATCTAAAGCTACCTGCACCACACAGATACGCCCCTTCCCCAAAGCACACTTCAACTGTCTCTCAGTACACAGACTCAGAGTTTAAAATTAACATTCAAAATCCACTAACAAACAATAAACACTTGATGTTATGAGTACAGGAGGGTTTCCTACAATTGATGTACTGTGTTTTCAGCCACAAAAATGGCTCAAAAGGGAATTTTTAACAGCTTTTATATGGTTTCAATCACAGAGTTCTGACAGCAAACTGTCTCCAGCTACCACTACACACATACACTGCACAGAACTGAGGCTGTACAGAACAATCCAGAGCCCATGTGACCTGCAGTCCCATGAATCAATGCAAAATTCACCTTGGAGACCAAAAACAAAGCAAAGTTATGCTAAGTACATTGGACTCAATGTACTTCACCTAAAAATGGGCACAGAAGTGGATGGGGAAGGCATAGTAATATGAAGTGCAGTAAAATCAATGACTTTGCGGTCCCCATTATGATGCTAAGTACTCCACTTTGCATTGCAGAGTACTTCGCGGATTCCCCACCACTCCATGAATTGCTTCATGGAGTGAATTTTGCCCACTTCGTCCACCACTAGTCCTCACAAAAAAGGGTATGTCAACCCCCAGCTGGCTGTGAAAATACCAAACTTTCTCTTTTATCAATGTGCCTGAAATTGGTGTCCCCTTGCTGTGATTCTGCAGAAATCAAAGATAACTGGCTTTATCAAGATTTTCATCTCAAGTGTGCATAGCTTTCCAGGAATCAGCACACACCCCACTGTCCATTGATGTGGCAAAATTATGGATTTTATCCTTTACTTTTTTAATGTCAAACACAGTGGAAGTCCTGATATCAAACTTCTTAGCTACATCGACAAGCTTATCACCAGAATCCAGTGTCTCAAGGACTCTCAGCTTCTGATTAATGTTGAGAATGGACCATTTTTGTTTTGCCATTGTGTCCATCGTTGTTTGGATGTAACTGGGGATTGTGAGTAAAGGGGTGCCTTTTGAACATGCAGTTCATTAATTAGTCTTTGTCAAGGTGTAAACTTCTTAACTACCTCCTACCGTACTGTCTAATTGAATGCATTAGCAGGTACTGTAAGATCGGGTGCATTAATGCTATAGTAGCAAACAGCTCATTGTCACTCTATTGTAAACAGCAGTGGACACATCTTTGTTTCGGATAACTGAGGTTTTCGGATTTTTGAGGTTCAGATAACCAGGGTTGTACTTTATTCCCAAACTTTTGCTGACTTTAAACCCTTTTCTATCCTTACAGTAGACAGTCTGTTACACCTAAGCCCAAACTTTCAGCTTATTATAAACTCCTATTAACCCCTACCCTAGTTAGAGTGTTTCACCTATTCCCAAACTTTTGCTGACTTTTAACCCTTTTATATCCATGCACTAGATAGGGTGTTGTACTTAATCCAAGACTTTTAGCTTACTATCAACTTCTATTAACCCCTACCCTAGATAGGATGTTTCGCCTATATCAAGTTCTTGGCTAGACCCTAACACTCCTCACTCCCTTGTGGTATGTGAGCTATGATATGAGTTAAACAGGAAACTCACCTCCCTGCATCCACCTGCTTTGTCCAGTCACCTAGTTCTCTCCTCTACTGGCCGTGCACCTCCCTTATGAGCTGTAGAGTCTGCAGTCCCTAGCTGTCTCACTGGGCTGACTATGGTGGGTAGACTCCGATGTCCTTAGTGTGTGGATCTTCACGCCGGGGGGGGCCGTGATCAATGGGGCTGCTTTGGATGAGCTGCCCTTAGTAAGCCCCTGCCTACTTCCAGCTTTGTCCCAGTTGGATGGAGCACCCTTAGGAGGCACATCTTCCACCCAGCTGGCCTCCTGATTGGTCCTTTGTCAATTTCTCCTTGGAGCACCTAGGTACGCTTTGTAAGTGTCCCCTGGTTTCCTTAGGATGGTGATTGATGGCTGAGGTGGGCTGAGGTAGTGGAAGCCCTTTTCTATGGCAATTACAGTTCTTTGCAAGCAGGTTTACAGCTCTGGGCTTTTAAAGAGCCTCTGCCAGCTTTCTGCTTTGTCCCAATTGGATGGAGTGCCTTTAGGAGGCACAGCTTCCACCCAGCTGCCCTCCTGATTGGTCCCTCATTAATTTCTCAGAGTTCCTAGTTCCATTTTGTGAGTGTCCTTCAGTTTCCTTGGGACGGCAATCTGCTGCTGAGGTGGACTGAGGGTGCAGAAGCCCTTTCTGGCAGCAATTACAGCTCTTGCAGTAACTTGAAAGTGAATAGCTCCTTTAGTCCTTCTCTCTTCTTGTTACCAGACACAATCACTCTGCCTTCCTTCTGCTAACCATGCTAAAAAAGTCCCCTGGTCCTTATCACAACAACAATAGCATTGACGGTAACAACAAATCATGTAAAATCTCTTTGTTTTTTTAAAAAGCAAGTGACCTTTAGGCACTGACGCATCTTCCTATTTGGTTACTTCTAGGACTCATGTCACTGCCACACTGCCTGACTGCATTTCTGATCTGATCTGTTTTTAAAAAAAGCAAACAAACTGAACCAACCAGAAATCAAACTTTACCATAAATTCAAATACAATACTAGTCATTTTGTTGATGACATCCAGTACTTCCCGTGGGTGGTGGGTTGAAGCCACCACAAAAGGAAAAAGGCTCTCAAACTCAGCAGTGCCATCTACTGTCAAGTATACCAGTAGAGGGACTACTTTAAAAGAAAAGTGATTTTCAATAGATTTTTTACTATTTTATTGTAATTCTTTTAATATTATACAATAATTTTATCTATAACCCATTTCCTAAGCACAATAATATTCTCCTGAGTGTGTGGAATGGGCAATACCAGACCTGCCAGGGACTATAAGGCCCTCCGCCTGTAACATCAGGCCTCATTACTTCCCTGGACAGTCTAGTATAGCCCAGGACTGACCACCCTGTTGGGTATTATTGCTTACTTACATTATGTAATTGAACAATGTCTGCTCCCTTCACTCATCTGCAGTACCCAACTTTACAGCAGCCAGAATTAATCATGATTACATTCGAAATGCCACTGTATATTATGTTGAGGATTCCTAGCATAAGATTCACCTCAACCTGGGAATACCTCCAGCCTACAAAGCATTCAGAACCAATCTCACACCACCAGAGACCTCTTGTACATTTCTGGGCAAGTGTAGCTCACACCCCATCGTAATACATGATAATTTAAGGCACAATGTTCCATACTGCTTCTATTCTAGCTTTGTTATCCTGTAATTAATTATATTTTGTATCTTATTTGCTTTTACATTGTTCTTGTACCTGATATTTGTGTGTTGCATGTGACTGCTTTTCTGCTGTGGTAAGTTATACTGCTACCTGCTGTTATTCTCCCTGAGACCCACATGAAAATGAGATGCTGCAGCTAATAAGGTTATCCCAGCCAAAGAAATTTCCAATACATAAATAAGCTGCTTGAAATGACACAGCTCTGCCCGGACTACAGCATGATTTCCAAGAATCTTTCTGAAAACCAGTTTAATAAGAACAGTTTAGTGTGACCACACTTGAAAGAAGAGCTGGAATCTTGAACTACAGCATCTGGACAGAGGATGTAGATTGAAACATAGAAACATAGAAGTTGATGGCAGATAAGGACCACAAGGCCCATCCAGTTTGCCCATTTATTTTTCTACCTTATGAATGTGCCATCAGCCTTTGCTCAGACAATGGCCTATCTATTCATACTCATCTGTATTGTTCCCTTATGCCTATCCCATGCCTGTTTGAAGCCCTGCACTGTATTCATATCCACCACTTCCTGAGGTAGGCCGTTCCATGCATCCACCACCCTTTCTGTGAAAAGAACTTCCTCACATTACTCCTTAATCGGCCTCCCTCTAATCTCATGCTGTGTCCTCTTGTCCTGCTATTTTTATGTTGATTGCGTGCATGTGCAAGACACATATTGCAGCAGCTTTCTCCAGAAGCAGGTTGTGGAGGCACGGCACTGTTGTGGCCAATGCTCCCACAGCCGGTAAAGGCTTAGCCCGCTTCCCCTAATGCCATGGCATGCTGCTGCTGACACTAGTTCAGCCAGCGTGCCATCAACTTGAAAAAAATTAGCCGCTGCAATCAGGGGCCACCTCGTTATTGCAGCGTCAGCCATTCGCTGCAATCAGGGAGCGATCCGTCATTGCAGGGCAGAACCTTGAAACATTGATATTGTTTGTGAACATGGCGGCAGCTTGCCGCCATGTTCACAAACAATATTCACACACATACCCCCACCGAGTGGGAGCCCAATCTCCCTCGGCAGCATGTGCCCCCCTCCCCTGTGTTTGTTTGCCGATGGGAGCCCCAATCCCCCTCAGCTTCAGTGCCATAATGTTGCCGACGGGAGAGCCCACTCCCCGTTGGCATTATGTAACCCCCCTTTTGTTGTCTGATGATGGGGTGCACATTCCCACTGGCATAATGTCACTCTCCCTTTTGTTGTCTGCTGACGGGGTGCCCAATCCCCGTCGGCATACTGTAACACTCCAGCCCCCCCTTTTCTTGTGTGCCGACTGAGGTGTTCAATCCCCATCGGCTACAGCTACCCCCCAAACAGAAGACTCCATTGGCATGCTGGGAACCCATGCCAGCATGCCACCTGCCCCTGTAAAATTAAAAAATGGTCCCCTTAATGTCATTTTTATTTTTACCTGTAAAGAAGGAAATGGTCCCTCGGTGGTCACCCTGCCCCCCCACAGCCCTCACCCACCCTCGCACCCTGTCTCCCCACCCCCCTCACCACTTACCTCCAGAGTCTGGCGCCGATGATCTTTGGTGGACTGGGAACACATCTGCACTCTTCAAAGCTGACCCGTGAACTGAGGAAATGCCTGTAAGCTGTATAATGGAATAAATAGGGTTTTTCAACTTTGATGCATATCTCAAGCATTTTTGAATTTTTTCACCAAATTTTCAACATGGGGTTTTGTTACCCTCCTTATGAATTCTATCACTGTCATGGCGTTAATTGGCCCCAAAGGTGATTTTGCTGTCACTGTCGGAATCACCTTTCAGGACTGATTAACGAATTACAGTGTAAGTGTTCAGAAGTGGGCTCTCAAAAAGCTTATGTTGCAAATTTGGTGGAAAATCTAAAAATGACTGTTTTACGAAGGCATGCTATGCAGTTACTATGCACACTCGTAACTTTGCGATTGGTAATATTTTCATGTCAGATTTTCAACATTGGCATTTTTCACACCTTCTTGAACAGTACAGCTGTCATTTTCACACCCTGGACGAAATGTGTTTTCGCACTTCCAGCGCAGAATAGCACAGTCGCTGTGGGAAATCAGTGTTCGGGACATATCAAGAAAATTACACTGACACTGTTAATGAGCAGAGGTGCTAAAATGCCTATGTTGAAAATTTTGTGATGAAACTCCATAAAATGACTGTGTTACGAGCGTGTGTTGTGCAGGTTCCACGCACCCTTGTAAGTTTGCATATTAGTAATATTTTCATGCCAGATTTTCTACACTGGCATTTGTTCACACCTCCTTATGAACAGTGCAGCTGTCATTTTTCACATCCTGGCCGAAATGTGTTTCCACACTTTCGGCGCAGAATACCGCAGTCTCTGTCGGAAATCAGTGTTTGGGACAGATTAGCATCGAGCGACTGGGGGGGTTGCTAGTGACCGAGCTCAACTGAGCTCTGTCAGGACTGATGCAGATTTCTTTGTGGGCAGGAAAAGGTGACAATGTAGGCAGAAACCCAGTACAAAAGGGCTGCCTGTAGCACCGGGAGACACAGAATGAGTGAGTGAGGGAGGGGCAGTGAGTGAGCTCAACAGAGCTCTGTTAGGACTGCTTCAGATTTCTTTGTGGGCAGAAAAAGGCATCAATGCATGCAGGGGCCCAGTACAAAAGGGCAGCCTGCAGCGGCGGGAGAAACAGAATGAACTAGTGAGAGAGGGGGAGTGAGAGAGTGAGCTCAATGGAGCTGTATCGTGACTGCTGCAGATTTCTTTGTCGGCAGAAAATGACAGCAGTGTAGGCAGGAGCCCAGTACAAAAGGGCAGCTTGCACTGCCAGCAGAAACGGAATGAGTGAGTGAGACAGGGGGAGTGAGTGAGGCCAACGGATCTCTGTCGGGACTGCTGCAGATTTCTTTGTGGGCAGAAAAAAATGCCAACAGAGGCAGAAGCCCAGTACAAAATGACAGCCTGCAGTGCCAGGAGAAACAGAATTAGCGAGTGAGACAGGGGGAGTGAGCAACCTCAACGGAGCTCTATCGGGACAACTGCAGATTTCTTTGTGGGCAGGAAAAGGTGCCAACACAGGCAGGAACCCAGTACAAAAGGGCAGCCTGCAGTGCTGGGAGAAACAGAATGAGCGAGTGAAAGAGGGGGAGTGAGCGAGCTCACCAGAGGTCTATCGTGACTGCTGCAGATTTCTTAGTGGGCAGGAAAAGGTGACAACGTAGGCAGGAGACCAGTACAAAAGGTCAGCCTGCAGGCCCAGCAGAAACAGAATGAGTGAGTGAGAGAGGGGGAGTGAGCAACCTCAACAGAGCTGTGTTGGGACTGCTGCATATGTCTTTGTGGCAGAAAAAGCCACCAACGCAGGCAGGAACCCAGTACAAAAGGGCAGCCTACAGCAACGGGAGACACAGAATGAGGGAGGGAGAATGAGTGAGCTCAACGGAGCTCTGTTGGGACTGCTGTGGATTTCTTTGTGGTCAGAAAAAGGAAGCAATGCACGCAGGGGCCCAGGACAAAAGTGCAGCTTGCAGCGGCGGAAGAAACAGAACAAACGAGTGAGAGAGGGGGAGTGAGGGAACAAACTCAACGGAGCTCTGTCAGGACTGGTACAGATTTCTTTGTGGGCAGAAAAAGGTGCCAACAGAGGCAGGAGATCACTATAAAATGGCAGCCTGTAGCGCCAGGAGAAACAGAATGAGCGAGTGAGACAGGCGGAGTGAGCGACCTCAGCAGAGCTCTGTCGGGACAGCTGCAGAATTCTTTGTGGGCAGAAAAAGGTGCCAACACAAGCAGAAGCCCAGTACAAAAGGGCAGTCTGCAGCACCAGGAGAAACAGAATGAGCAAGTGAGACAGGCGGAGTGAGCAAGCTCAACAGAGCTCTGTCAGGACAACTGTGGATTTCTTCGTGGTCAGAAAAAGGCGGCAATGCAGGCAGGAGCCCAGTACAAAAGGCTAGTCTGCAGAAGGGAGCCAGACTGTGCAACTGCAGAGAGAGGTTGAGGTAACAAGGCTAGTGGATGATGAGGTAAGAAAATCCTGTAACTTGTAAGAAAGATGGAAACGTTTACCTGAACAAGTGTTCAAGCTGTCTTTTATATTTATGTTTATGTATTGTTGTTTCACTATATGTAAATAGTATTATACCTGATTATTACTGTTGAGTTTACACAACCAGTGTTTATTAATAAATTATTTTCTAAAGATTGTGCTTGTTTTAACTTTTTAATCCTTACATCCAAATTTGGATGTAGTCCAAAGGCAAGAGCTTTCTTTAGGTTGTCTGCTAAAGGACCCCTCAGTTACCAACCCCCCCAAAAAAAAAGTATTTACCTTAATAACTTTCTGCTGTTAGACTTGAAAAATAATAATGCATTCTATCGGATACAAAGAAAATAAGCTGTTAAGCCCACTCTCTCCTATAAAAATTTGATGTTAAATCAAAATAAATCAAGTCTGCATAGTTAGTATCAGATATCCCTATATTTGAAAAGACTGTAGTTGTAGTACACAGTACAGTATAAATTATTTCTGATTATTATAAGTCTAACTATTATTGCACATTATGGCCTAGATGTGCAAAGGAGTTGCACCAGGTACAACGAGTTGCGCTAGTGAAAACCCAGAAATGTGCCCCAGAAGGGAATTGCGCTGCACAATTCCTGATGCACCGTGGTGCAAAGATAATGTATGCGGTTCATCTCTAGGGGGCGTGCCCATGCATACGTGGCACATCTTAATATTCAGCCGAGATGTGAGGCGCATCTGCCGGCACATCCCGGAGATGTGCTACATACATAGGCACAAAGCTGAACCTATCAGAAACAGGCTCAACTAGTAATCATTCACTAAGTCATGAATGACTAGTACAGTACACACTGCAAGCCCATTGGTCATCCGTGTGGACCAAAGAGCTTGCAGCATGTTCTGTAAGCTGTAATTTGGCTGTCATTTGGCGGGCAGCCATGGAGGTGTGCCGGTGGGTCTGCTGCCTGCCGATGACATGGGGGGAAGAACGGGGTGGGATAAGATCCTGTGTGGGTGGGGCACGGGGGGACCACTAGACTACCAAAGATGTGGGTATGTGTTTTTTGGGTGATTGTGAAGTGCCCTGCACAGGAGGCACCAGGTACCAAAGTAGTTACAGGCAGGGAAGGGGGTACCGCTGGACTACCAGGGAAATAAATGTTTGTTGCTTATGGGGATCGGAGTTACACGTGGGGAGGGGGGTACCACTGGACTACCAGGGAAATACATGTTCATTTCTTATGGGGATCAGGGTTACAGGTGGGGAGGGGGGTACCACTGGACTACCAGGGAAATAAATGTTTATTTCTTATGGGGATCAAGGTACGAATCAGGGAGGAGTTACTACTTTGGTACCTGGCACCTCCTGTGCAGGGCACCAGGCACATTTCATCGGCCAGCCCTGCACAACTCATGCAAATGTGGCCATAATGACATGCAAATGGCCCCATTTGTGCTTTGCATGCATTATGGCCCCATCTGCATATTTGGGTCTGAATATCAGAAATGTGCACCCGGCGTATCTCTGATGCGCTGGTGCTTCCCATTCCTGGTAGTCAGACCTGTCTGGGGGATGCGCCAGTGCATTGTATTTGTGCCACAGCCATTTTTTTATATATTCAGATGAGATGTGCCATTGTTCCATAATCTGTAAGCTTCTCTTGAATAGTTTTAGTATCTCATTCCTGCTGGGATACTCTTCTCTTGGCTACCATGCGATCATCTTCAACAACTAATATTCTCTGCTTTGTTTGCTGTGTTCTTTGATTTATTTCTTTTGTATTAGTGTCGCTGTAGTTATTTGATCTGTTAAACTTTTGACTTGCTTGTTCATGTCTTGTATTTGTGCAATACTCAACTTTATTTCATAAATCTCTTAAAGTAACAACATCTCTCCCCAGCTAGGAATGTGTTTTTGTTGTTCTTGCTGGTCTCCATTCTGGTCTCCTTTTTTATTTTCATGACTTTGAGCATTTTCCTTTTGACCTTCTTGAGATTTTTGGCCTCCTTTTTTGATGGGAATCACATGACTGATTTCGTCTTTTGAGCTTCCCCTTTGTTCCTTAGATGAATTTGGGGTTACTGTTGTTAAATGTATGCTTGCCGCCTGAGAATCATATTTTTGATTAAAGGTAACAGAATGTCCCTCTCTATTCTGAAAGAAATTTAGTTCAGCATTATTAGTGGTTCTGAAAACAGGGGAATCTTCCATAATGTCTGACTTCACATGAGATACAGTTTTAAGTATCCCCTGGATTATATTTGCAGAACAATTTACAGTGCCACTTTCCATTTTGTCTGCTAGTAGTGTTTTTGGGATAGGCAAGAAAATATTGTATAGTGGAGTACCGGGTAGATTTGCAGCTGCTTTCTGTGGCAGGACTTGGCATTCTAATTCACCACCTTTGTCTTTAGTAGAATCCTGTATATCATTCATTAAACCCCTTTGCCCTCAGGCTGCAGTTTTATAAATCTATATAAGAATGAAGAAGGAAGAAGTATAATGGTAAAGGTTAGAATACATGGAATTTAATATATAATTGCTTCTATATACAGGATCTTTATAGATTAGCCACAATGTTTAAATACATTTGTTAATGCCATCATGGTATTAAGGACAGCACTGATCATTAGAGGTGGCAATTTTAATTTATACACAAATCTAGACCTAGACAAAACTTCAAACCCTTCAATAGAAGACAGGAAAAAAAGGTAGATATATTTTGAAATGTTATGGAAAAAACATAATTTAGTAGGTATTTGGAGAAATAATCATCCAAATCAAAGAGAATTTACTTTTTTTCTCTAAACCTACAGGTGCCTCCTCTAGTTTGGATTATGTCCTGTGCACCAAAGGTTTAACCACTGAAATAATAGGAAAAAACACTGCTCCTATTATCATAGCTGACCATGCAATAGTAACAGTTATTAGAGGGCTATTATATGTTATGAAATCAAAGATAAGAAAAATTAACAGGATAATTTTAAATTCCAGAGAATCAAACTAAACAGGTAGAAGGTAAACTTCAAACAACTATCAAAATAGAATTATCTTTTTTGTAGAAATACAAAATGTACTAAATCAGCTTCAAAATATATTAAATGAGAAAACAAAAAGATTTAAGACCCTTGAAAACTAACTTCTATTACAATGGTGACTAAAAGAATAGAGCTCATAATTTAACCATGGAAAACGATGATCAACAAGGTCATATAGTGAAAATGACCAACAGATTGGGAATATTTATATTCAGTATTATTAGACAGTTTATCAAAATAAATGAATAGTAGAAGAACAGGAATTGCAAGACTACATCTGATCAGCAAATGTGCCTCATTTGAGACTATACAAGATATAGTAGCATAACTGGCTATAAAGGAAGTTATTAATACAATACCTAAAAATAATTTACCAGGACTTAATGGTTTTACTGTAGAATTCTACATGTTTTTTGTTGTTTTACTTTGGCCTTGGCTGGATTTTCCTGGAAACGGCTTCCAAAAAAAGCAATTCCTACAACAATGCTTAAAGCACTAATTATATTGATACATAAAGCAGGAAAAGACAGGACCACCCCCCCAAAAAAAATTATAGACAGATAGCTATATTAAGCATTGACTACAAAATAATAGCAAACTTAATTGTCAAAAAACTGGAAAAACATGTGCCAGAGGCCATCAGCTTCAGCCAAAAAGGCTTTGTGAAGAAATATAATATCTTCCAGGGTATAAGAACAGCACAATTAATCCTGGAATTAAATAAAGATAAAAAACAGAAACAATAGCTATTGCTTTGGATACTACCAAAGTATTTTCATTTATTACAAGGGTCTTTCATGTTTAAAACCTTGCAATATTTGGGAACTGAAAGAACTGTGTTAAATATTATTGAACTTTTTTATAGTTTCCCACTGTCTATCTTTAAAATTAATTTCTACAAGACACTGGCTATGTATATGTCTAACAGGGTCAAACAGGGATGTCCTCTCTCACCCATACTGTTCATAATCACATTGGAAACTAGATTACTACACATTAACCAAGATCCTAAAATGTAGGGCTTAAAATTTCAAGGAAAGGAAGTGAAATATAATGCACATGCAGATGACCTCTTAGTATTTTTGAATAACCCATCGAGTTTGTATCTCACATTATTACCAGAGATATTACAATTTTCAACATTTTCAGGTTATACATTAAATAAAAGTCTATTGTTTTATCTATTATTCAAATATCTTCAGAGACAATGTATACACTAGAGAAAATGCAAATAGAATCCAAAATAAAATATTTAGGAATACAACTAATAATTAATATACAGCAAACAACATAATTAAATTTAATTATAAAAAGGGTGTGAGAAACAGAGCTTTCTGATTGCTGTAAGCATTCTATAAGCCTTATGTTAATCTTTTATTGACATACATGTTGAGCCTAATTGTATGCTAAATAAGGTTTAACACTGTTTAAAAAAAAAACCTTTTGTTTATTATAATAGCAATAAGGCACTCCCAGGGGTTATGTTAATGGTCAGTTAATCACTCCCTAAGGGCATGTGGCATTCAGCTATACCTTGTGCAACATTACACCCCAGAGCATGATTAACAGACCATTAACATAACGCCTGGTCATGCCTTATTACTTAAAAATTACACATGCCAAAATACTAAAATTATTACAGCACTGGGAATCATTATCATTATCTTTATGGGGCAGAATAGAGACCATTCAGATGATGGCCATACCACATTAAATTCATTGTTTTCAGTCTACACTAGGGATGGTCGAGGAAAAATATTTCTCAGTTTCAAAAATACTTTTTAAAAATTCAACTCCATGCCATTACAGTGATGCAGTTATAGTGAAAAACAAGTTCAGTGAATCAAAAATAGTGATGTCATTACAGCGATGTGTTTTCATAGCGAATTTCTATTTTAGTGAATTTTGGTGATCTCAGCAACCAAAATTCAGACCTGCATTTGAAAATTTTAGGCAAGTTCCAAAAGGTATTCCATTTGTGGACTACTGCTGTATTCCCTGACCACTGGCACAAGCCATTCAGTCAGGTCCCGGTAACGTGAACGGCTCCCAGCAGCAGCACAACCAGACATCAGCTGAGCCATCTGGACCTCTGCCATTCTCTACTCTTCCTTTATTCATTTAAAAAAACACCATACAGTGGGGTGGCACCTGCCCAGCCAGGTATTAAACCCGCGGCGCCACTCTTCAACAGCATTATTCATTTGTGCCGGCCATGTTAATTAACAGTTGCCATTAATTGCTTCTGGTGACATGGGGGGTTACACCCCCTGCACCCCCCTTGGGAGGCTGTGCCCTTCTATTTCTAATATTCTAACACCATGGCATACTTGGATACAGGGGGTATGTAGCATGTTTGTGGTCACTATAATTACTGTTCACTGTAATGAGATGTCACCATAATGTGTTTTTGCTACATTGCCCTATTTGTTGTAATGTGCAATGCACTATAATTGTTGTCACTATTGTTGATTCACCGAAATTGCTTCACTGAAATTGCTGCGTTGATTTGAAGTGCTATCAAAACTTCCTGCGGAGAGGAGGTTCCCCAAGAACTCCATGGGATATAATAAGTATCCCTCACCAACTGGGGACAATGGGGCACCCTGACCCCAACATTTACTATGTGACCACAAAAACTTCAGTAGCCTGGAACTGGGCAATTTAAGTGGATACAGTAGAAGTCGCTTAATCGGGGCAGCCTGCTAGCAGGCATTTTGTCCTGATTAAGTGGCTGTCCCAATTAACAGAAGTTCCATTTTTTGTTTTGCTGTAAGAACAGCAAGCTCACTCAAACTCCCTTTACCACCATCAATGTGTTTGCTCTCTCTCTCTATCATGCCACCCTGCAAAAGTTTATTTCACTCTGCAGTTAATAAAGTTCTTTTTAGCAGCCTGCAAAAGTTAACAAACCTGTCATGGTGTGCCAGTCATATAGTTTTGCTGTACTGTGAGAGTAAGAGCTGCAGTGTTTAGCCTGTTATGAGAGAGAGAGAGACAGCTGTTGTTGCTTTGTCAGAAGATTTGGGATGAGGAGCATAAGTATGAACATTGCTTTTACTATTGTGAGTGAGTAGAGAGAAAGTGCAGATGCAGGTGATCAGATGAAACTACAGATAATTAGGAACACTAGAGAGAAATGGGAGCAGTTTCATTGCACTAGACAAGGGAGAAATCAGCAAGCAGCCAGAGAGTGTTAAGTATGGGTAAAGCTGTGTCAGGTGGGGGGTCAAGAGCAACAAGGAGTGGCCAGGTGGAACTGTCATTAACAGTACTATTCATGGTATTTACACCTGCTCAGTGGCCCATTAACGGACCATTAATGGCAGCAGTAGGTAGGCTGAAAGGATCAGGACAGTCACAGAAGCCAGTGAATGGTACTCTGAATGGGACTGAATCATCCCAATAATTCAGCATCCCCATCCATATTAAAGGGATGGAGATGCCATAGAAATTAATGGCCTCTTAATTGGTTCCCAGAGGGACATCTCTATTTAAGAGGACATCTCAATTATCCCTGTCCCGATTAAGTGGCGTCTACTGTACTGCAATATATCCTGCTCAGATGTTTTTAAGAAAATAAATAAAAAATTATAAAATATCAACTATATTATTTTGATCAGGATAGCCTTGTCTGTTTTACTAATGGAAACTGGAACAGAAACTAAAGGATCTAATTGAAATAATGAAAATAGTTCACTGAATAAACTTCAGAAATTAGGTTTCAAGAGATGGGAATATAAAATTCATCAAAAAGTTTTTTATTCAAACCAGGAGCTACCGGATAAATATACAAATGTTAATATAAACTGGTGGGAATATAAAATCTTAGCAAGTCTACGCAAAAATTATGAGACATTTGTAAAACACAGAATGCCAATTGATGGACAAAAATTATCACTAAGTATAATAAAAATCTACATTTATGCCCGAAAGCCACCATTAAAAAGTCATATCAGTTATACTTTCAAAACACAACACGTAAAATAGACATAAATCATAACAAGGTAGCGATAAAGTGGAACAGAGTGGAATTAACAATTAAACCACGTACCCCACTTAAAATAAGGCAGGATGCCAATAAACTACATAAATATGCTAAAAATAAAGCCATTCATTATAGCATATTATCTATAGCATATCTTACACTGATTAGACTATACAAAATGGGCTATAAATCAAATACTAAATGTTGGCATAATTGCCAAAAAGAAGGGAGTGTTATACATCTTTTTTAGGAATGTCCTTTTATACAAAGCTGGTGGGTTCATACTTCGGTAGAAGTACAAAAAGTTCTTAACATTCAAATACCTCTCTCATTTCAAATACATATAGTATATTTAGACCATCCCCTCAGACTTTGACAAAGGGAACACTGCCTCAGCTATCTTTGTCGACTTGGCCAAAGCCTTTGACACTGTCTCTTAACCCCTCTTCCTACACAGCTTATCAGCAGCTGGACTCTCCCCTACTGCCACAGGCTGGTTCAGTGTCTACCTGTCTGGCCGGTCGGAATCAGTTAGAATAGCTGATGTTACCTCACCCCCCCAACCTATTACCACTGGAGTCCCCCAGGATTCAGTTCAGTGCTAGTCCCCAACCTGTTCTCCATCTCTTTAAGTGAGCTCCCCCAGGTTTGCTTAGCATCCAGCATCCACATGTATGCTGACGATACAGTGCTGTTTACTTCTGGTAAATCAGTCTCTGATGTCACTGCCAGGCTTCAGTTTGACTTCACCAAGGTCCAGCTCTGGTTTAACTCACATCAACTTTTTCTAAATGCCAAGAAGACAGTCTCCATGTCCTTCAGCACAAAGCAGAGACTCGCTAGGCTAAGCCATCTCCCCACGTTTCACACCCTTGATGGGACTTCTCTTGAGGAAGTCTCCTCATTCAGGTATCTCGGCGTTTGGCTGCATTGATACCTTGACTTCTCTGTACATATAGATGCCATTCTGAAGCAATTAAGGCCTAAGCTTGGTGCCCTTTACAGAAACTACAGCTTCATCCCTCTTGCTACCAGGTGCGAGCTGGTACAGAAGATGATCTTGCCCATTTTCGACTATTGCGACATAGTCTATGGTGCTGCCCCACAGTCCCGCCTATCTAGACTGGACTCTGTCTATAACTCCTTCTGTTGAGTCGCTCTTGACGCTCCCTCCTCACTCATCATTGTGATCTTTATCACTCCCTCAACTTCCTTCTCCTCCACAATCGGCGAGCACTACATGGCGCTAAGTTCATCTCTAAATTCTGGCTTGGTTTGCTCCCCTCCTACATCTCCTCCTCTCTTGGTACCCCTTCCCCCTTCCTCTATTCCTTCAGATCCCATGTTGACACTTGCACCCTTTCAATCCCTGGCAGAACCACATCCTCTGGCCAGAAAGCCTTCTTGTATCACCTGCCTAAACTGTGGAATTCTCTGCCTCCTCAAATCCACTTCTCCTCCTCCCTTTTTTCTCTTACCTCTGCACTACACAACTATCTCATTCCTTCCTGCACCTGCTTCTGACCCCCTCCTTACGTAACTCCTTCTTGCCCTCTCTCCTGGCCCCTTACCTCATTGCACTTATCCTACCCCTTATGGTGTAGCTTTTAAACTCAAGTCATGCTCCCCTATGTTTCCACCCAGTCTACTGTGACTGCTGTGGTGTACCACCCACATAATGCATTTGCACTCCACCTATGCCTATGTCTCAGCATTGTTTCTTCATTATATGTGTGTATTATGTATTGTATATCTGCATCATCTATGCTCCTCATGTATTGTAAAAGGATGCTTCGAATATGGATGTACTTTTTCTACTATGTTCCATATTCCTTGACCATGTTTTGAATGTATGTATTCTATTGTATTTTATTGTACTTCTTTATTGCTGCATTGCTGCATTTAATTGCACCCCTGTATTGCTGCATGATTTGTCAATGCTACTACTGTACATCCCCTTCCCTTTCCCTCAGGACATACCATGAGATGAGCATTAAGTTGCTCAGTGTATCTTTCCTGGTGAAACAATTGAATAAATAAATAAATGTATTCAATGATTTTGTTCTCTACATGAAATACGTCAACTGGAAATATAACAAGAAGATTAATTTTAGAAAATTGAAATATTCTAATAATCGCAGCTTTCTTATTAAAACAGTGGCAATCAAGATTTTTGCAAATATTGATTGAAAAATTATTAATATATCTCACTGAACCCATTGATTATTTAAATTCCACATGGAAAGATATAGCTAATATTTTACCAACACCCTTACGTACATGAAATATGGATGGTCTGTCTCAGATAGTTTGATAAAATGCCAGGCCTAGATATTCAAAGCAGATACATGTCACAAAGTGGAGATGTGTTGCACATCTCAGAAGTTTGACGGAACTGCAATATTCAAAAAAAAGAGATGCATCACGCATCTCTGGATGTGCCATAGTGCATCTATAATGTATATGGTGCATGTAGAGGGGCATTCCCATGAATGTGCCACGCATCCCTATATTTAGCTAAAATGTGCAATGCATCTGCTGCACATCTCAGAGATGAGTCACACAAAGTTAGGCATGGAAAAAGCATGCCTAAATGGCCAGCCACCTACAGGCAGGCCACAGAACTGCAGTCAAGCCATCCAAAGATAGCTCTTGGAGGTGCACCAAGACATGCTCCAGGCACCCACACACAACACTCATGCTGGGATGGATGAACCCTGAGCCACAGGTATCATGCCATCATCTGCACCATTTAGAGAGCAACCCCCCCACACCACACCCTGGATATAGACACCCAGTAGCCACATGCCAGTGCTCTCAGGTGCCGCCTGGACACATCAGAGGTATGGAGGCCACAATGCAGCAAATATACCAGAAGCCATAGCCTGCACCCATGCAGCCTACAGGGTGCAACCTGGTGGTGGCATGCACCCAGGGTGCCATCTGGGGCAATGGTGCCCAGGTAGTCTCAGAAGAACTTGGTTCTCAGAAGAAGTGGCAGGGAAGGCAAGGGATAAAAATATAGCATTCAGGAAGTATAAGGAAACACAGATGGAGCAGGACAGAGAACTGTACCAGTTAAAGCAGAAGGAAGTGGGGAAGGCAGTCAGAATAGCAAAGGCCCAAACTGAGGAAAAGATAGCCAACTCTGTTAAGAAGCGGGATAAAACCATTTATAGGTACATCAGGGAGTGAAGGAAGACTATGGCAGGGATACTGAGGCTGAATAAAGAGGAAAGCAGTTGGGCAGAGAGTGACAGTGAAAAAACAGGGAAATTGAATGAATACTTCTGCTCAGTAATCACAATGGAAAAGCAGGGGGAGATACCTAATCCAGTCAATAGAAGCAATCTGGATAGGGGGGTTGATATTAGGCCTTTCGAAGAAAGAAGGGTTCTGAAAGAACTCTTAAAACCGAACATGGATAAAGCAATGGGGCCTGATGGGATTCACCCCAGAATTCTAAAAGAACTAGGAGAACAACTAGTAACATCACTGAATACCATTTTTAATAAATCATGGGAGGATGGTGTGATACCTGAGGACTGGAGGAGGGCAGATGTGATTCCCCTTCTCAAAAGTGGGAGCAAGACAGAGGCAGGAAACTACAGACCTGTCAGTTTGACATCAGAGGTAGGGGAAATGATGGAATCACTTCTGAAGGAAAGGTATATCTTCTGTTACTGCTTTATCTTTCTCTGTAGCAAAGTGTTTCTTACAGAGTATATCTTCTGTGAAATTATTACAGGTAGTGCTTTACAGGTACAGTTTTATCTATCATTAGGATAAGCTTTCAAGGCTACTGCATTTGTTGCTGGCCGATTGTTTCTGCTCTTACCTCCTTGTTTCTTTTGTTTGTGGTTCTTCTTTTTTGGCAGGGGAAGGGCCCAGCCACCCACCCCATCCCCAACTACTCCACACTACACTCCTTTTATAGGATAGCACAGTCGTGACATTTCCTGTGGCAAAGCAGGAAGGGGCGAATTAGTGCGGTATCCACACAGTGACCTCATTTACAGGGGCACTAGTAATTTAACTTGTTATAACAAGTTATACAAAAACAAACAAACAAACAAACAAACACAAAATCAAACCTTTGCTTTCTTTTTCTTCCTTCTAATTACTTTGACCAGGTTATAAACCCAGCAACTTATCTGGAATGGATATCATTAACTGCAGGTACTGGGAACACTTTTCAGAAGGGCAGTTTTACAGGATTTAGGACACTGTCCTAAATGCTGGGCCATTGGAGATCTAAGGGCTCAGCTCCAGGCAGCATGGGTTGCATGCCTCAAATTGCATATTCAAGAGGAAATATATTATGAGAAGCAGCCGCCATTTCCCCAACATCCAACAGGAGCTCCTTGACCGCAGAGGGTAGTTAGTCTGGGAGGTTGGCAGGTGGTTAAAAGGGGCAAATCAGGTGCCCCATCACTCAGTGCTCTCCAACATATTACCTCCACAAACCATATCAAAACTACAAACAGGTATCTGCCTCTATCTCTGAAATCAAACAAAGGGGAAGAGGACACTGCAGAGCAGGACACTGCAGCACAGGAGCTAGCACAACAAAACTCACCCAAAACAGGAACCAAAACAAAAAAAGCAAAAAGGAAATCCCAAAAACTTCTGATCATAGGAGACTCCATGATTTGGGGAGTTGATACCCATCTCCAGCCAGGGGTAATGGTCAGATGTCTCCCAGGTACATCAGCATGGAGAGACACTGACCACATTGCTAAAATTGTTCAGGAAGCAGGAGAAAGCATTGACATCTTAGTAGACATAGGGACTAATGATCTCTTCAGCTGGTCAGTTATGGAGACCAAGGAACACCTGACCAGGATGGGTGACAAACTATCATCCATTTCATCTGGCATCTCCTTCTCTGAGATCCTACCAGTCTGGGAGAGGGGGGCAGATGGACGGAAGGTCAGAGAAGGGGAGATAGGGGAGCTAAACATGTGGCCCAATGGCTGGTGCCAGGAAAAAGGACACAAATTTGTAGGGAACTGGCAACAGTTTTGGGAGCGAAAGCTCTTTAAATTTGATGGACTGCATCTGACTAAGGATGGAGTCAGTGCATTGGGGCAGAAGTTTGACATCTTTGCAGAATATTTAAACTAGCAAATGGGGAAAGGGGTGCAGCACCCCATACGTCAACTGGGAAGAACACCCCTCCCCTCTCAGCTAGTGGTCAAACAGGAGTTCAGCATGTCTGCAGTTCATTTGCATCACCAGGTGAGGAAAAAGGTCTGGCTCCCCATATGACACACAGGGGAAACACCCAGCCTCACCCACCAACTAACACACCAAAATCTAGCCAATGGAAAATCATGTACACAAATGCTCACAGTCTGGGAAACAAGATCCCAGACCTGCAGGCAATAATGACAGAGGCAAAACTGGACATAGTAGCAATTAGCGAGACATGGTTTACCAGTAACCACACTTGGGTGACTTCAGAACCTGGCTATGTACTATTCAGAAGAGACCTAGGTGCAAAAGGGGGGGGGGGAGTGGCCCTGTATGTCAATGAAAATATCAAAGCTACAGAAATTCAGAATACACATAAGGAGCCAGAAGAACTGTGGGACACGCTGGAAACAGAAAATGGGACAGCCATACAAACTGGGGTTGTCTACAGGCCCCCAGACCAGGGGGAGGACATAGACATATTACTGTTAGAAGATATACAAAACATGACAGCTAAAGGGGAGGTTCTGATAATGGGAGACTTCACCATGCTGGATACAGATTTTTTGGTCAATACCAGCAGGAACATACAAACATACGAAGAAGCCAGCAGAAGAAGGCCATTTGGTCTATCAAGTCTGCTTACATTGCAGGGTCCACAGCTTGAGCTAATGTCCTTGCCCTCCCTTCCCACTCCTCTCATCCTCCCTACTCATTATTCTTACCCTCCCTCTATGCCTATCCCAGCCTCTCTTAAAGCTGCCCACTGTCTTCAATGAGATGACCTCTTCTGGCAGTGCATTCCAAGTGTCCATCACCCTCTCTGTGAAGAAGTGCTTCCTGACCTCCCTCCTAAACCTCCCACCCTCCAGCTTAAGATTGTGCCCCCTTGTGATATGGTTGCCACTCAGCTTAAAGAGACTCTCCTTATCAACCTTATTTTTCCCTTTCAATCAATCAATCTTTCTTTACTGTTCAGCAAAGCTATTACAATATACTAATTATGATCACAAATCACGTCAAAACAGGTATTCCATAGTCATACAATTGACTGCTTGTGGACATTTCTAAAAATCTGGTAAAGTATGAAAACCTTTCATTTTGCTATTTATTAAGTTTAAATTTAAAAAGAATATTGTTAGCAGAAACTTGGCTACATTTTGTAGTACATTTTTCTCAGGGAAAGTGAAAATGTATTCAATAATCTCATCTGATGGAAGGCTAAGGCCATTAAGTATGGAACCTAGCCATTTTCTTCAGTTTGGTTCAAAGAGAGGGCATAATAAGACAACATGTTTCAAATCATCTTTAGAAGGTTTGCCACATTTACAGAAAGGAGACATAACATTGTTTCTTTTTTGTCTTTATAGAATGAACTGAGTGTTGTAACTTTCAGTTCTAAATCTCGAGTAAACTCTCCTAATTTTGGGGAAGTTAAAGGTGATAAGTATGGCTCAAAACCCCAAAGCCTTTTGAATCATTTGTGATCATTATGTAATTTGAACTGAGCCAATTTAGAAAATGTTTGGTTTAAATCCAGATCTCGTATTCTGTGTTTGACTGTGAAAGTAATTTCATCCCAAGATTTTACATATATATATATATGTGTGTGTATATATATATATATATATATATATATATATATATATATCATAAAGAATATGCCCTAAACCCAGGGGGAAAATAGTTTTCTAATTAGCTGTATAAGAGGTGTACAAAACCCAAATTTTCCATCTTAATTTCTTCCTCAAGACACTTTCTAGGAAACTGATAGTCCTGAAGTGAGAAGGATAACAAAATTTGCCTTTCGTTTATTAAAGAGCAGAGAGAATATTGACCGAGTTCCTATCTAAGGATACAGTTGGAGCTGCCTGGTGGTAGCATGAGAATATAAATATATAATTTGTTAAGTAAGATTTCTATTGGGTTAACATTAGTTAACCCCCATGCTTCTGCTTCATATATTATACTAGTTTTAATTTTAGTATTAAGTACCCTTAGAATACCTTTTACCGAGGTCTTCCCCATTTTGCCGTGGAATATTTTGAATGCATTTACAGCCAACATTATCTTATTTTTAGTGTATTCTATATGCTTATTCCAATTTAGATTGTAAGAAAAATGAACACCCAAATAGTCATAAGTTTTTACTATCTCTAATTTCTCACCATGTATTTCAAATTTAGGTTCATGTCTGGGAGAATTCCCAAAAATCAAGATTTTGGTTTTATTTAAATTTACATTAAGGTTTCTCTCTCTCTGCAGAGGATATCAATACATTTCATTTTTCTCTTAAGTCTCAATGCAGAGGTAGATAATAAAACCAAGTCATCTGCATATGCTAGACTATCCATTCTACTTTCATTAATTTTTGGTGCATGGAATTCTGTGTTTTTAATTTCAAGTAGAATAGAGTTTATATATATATATATATATATATATATATATATATATATATTAAAGAGAGTGGGCACTAAAATGCAACCTTGTCTAACTCCAATGTTTGTCCGAAATACCTCTGTAGTATGGCCATATTGATTATATTGGATCTCTGCCCATGTATGTTCATGTAGTCTTATGATATTGTCCAAAAGCATTTTCTCAAGTCCTAATTTTTCCAATGTGGTCCAGAGAATTTTCCTACTGATGCTGTCAAAGGCTGCTGAAAAGTCTACAAAACAACAGCATAATTTTGATTTCCGAATTTTTGTGTATTTCCATGCTAGATGGTGTAAAACATAGCCATGGTGGATTGTAGACCTATTTTCTCCAAATCCATTTTGTGCATCATCCAGGATTGAGTTCTCTTCTAACCATGTTAGTAATCTACCGAGTATGATTTTAGAGAAAACTTTTTGGGACACATCTATGAGACTAATGGGTCTATACATCCTTTACATTACCCTTTTTAAAAATCGGGAATATAATGCTCCTTGCCTAGCTCTTGGGGAATTTTAAATTCTGAACAAATCCATTAAACATTAAATGAAAAAATGGAGTCCACCATTCTTTAAATGACTTGTAAACATCTCCGATAATTTTATCAGGCTCAGGTGCTTTATTAGATTTTAAGGAATTAAGGGTGTTAAGAATTTCCAATTCTGTAATCACAAATGGCTTTGGAAAATTTGCTTTGTATCTTATGTTTATTTCCATTTCTTCTTCACCTTTGGAAAAGTACAGCTCATGAAAATAATCAATCCAAATTTGTGGTGTGATGTAACATTCTATTTTCTCTTGATATTTGTTATAGCCTTGTGCAACTATTTTCCAGAATAGTTTGCAGTTTCTTTCAATGACCACTGATCTTAGTTTGTCCCATAGAAGAAAAGTTTTTCCTTTTTTCTTCTTCTAAGGCTTTTGTATAAATCTTCCTTTCTTTCCTAAAATTCTGATACTCCATTTTATTTTTATTTATGTTCTTCCTATGTTGTCTTAATATTTTGGAAAAGCTGGCTTTTGCTTTTTTACATCTTTGATTAAACCATGATTTGACATGATTTGGGTGTTCTTTTTTAACTATATTATTTTTCCTACAGAAGGCACTCAATTTTATTTGGGTGTTTTCCCAGATGTCATAGATGTCAGGGTTAAAAAGGTTAGCCTTATCTTGGGAGGAGATTCCAGTTATTTCTCCAGAATAGAGTTTTTCCTACAATTGATTTTGGTAGATTGGGTTCCATCTAATTCTTTTTTCATTAATCATTTCCACATATTCAACTATATTCTCCTCATCTTGGACTGTTCCTATAAAACTGTTATCTATAATAAGGGACAGGGGGAGATAAGAGGATTCTGGATGCTCAATAATTTCCAGTTGATATGTTATTTTTAATCCCTCTAAATTTGCCCATATCAAATTGGGAATAGAGGATCCTGGCGGGCCCCTGAAAGTTAATTTTCCCATACTGTCCCCATTGGTTCTTCCATTAAGAATACAAAAATTTCTACTGGCAAGTGCTGTAAATAATTCTCTACCCCTAGGATTAGATTTTTTTTCCAGTGTTGATCTTGATGAGGACAGTCTGGGGTTAATTACTTCCATAGCATCTGCTAAAGCTGAATATGAACTCTCTAAGATTCCTCCCTTAATTCTTGCATTAAAATCTCCCAGAATGAAAATAGGCCAATTTCCTTCTATTTCACTAATAGCATTTAGTTGTAGTTTGAGATTCAAGATGTAGGGATCCTCTATTTCTGTAGAATTGGGCCCTGGAGGAAAGTAGGCATTACATAATATTATTTTCTGAGAATCCTTTGAAAGTTCAAGGGCCAAAATATTATAGGTCTTAGGCGGTAGCTCTTTTATCTTCAGATTTAAGCCAGTTTTTACTAGTAAAATTAAGCCTCCCTTATATCTGCCAAATTTCTTGTCTCTAATTGCTGGAAAAATATATGGTACATAGCCAGGGAGTCTAGGAGTTACGTCTTTCATACACCAAGTTTCTTGGAGGCCAATTATATCAAATGTTTCCAAGAAACTAACCACCTCAGGGTCTATAATTTTTAAATGTAGACCTTCAATGTTCCATGACAAGATGGTTAGTTTCTTCTCTTTATTGCTATTCCCCAAGACAAGCATAATAGATTCTTGAGAGAAAGGAGAGCAGTTCCTCTCTAATACTGAAATCAGAATCCTGCCTAACTGTCTCCCATCCAAATAGTACCACTGTTCTGCACAACCCACTCTCATTTTGTTTTTTCCCATATTTATCAATTATTTCAGTTATCTTTGCTATTTCTCTTGCCTCATTCCTTTCCTTTCCTATCCTTTTTGGGCTTGTTCTCAGGGAAACTGGTTCAGTGGGATTAATAATATTTTTAGCTGTCCTAGATCCACTATTGTCAGGTTTATATTCTAGACTAGTAATTTTAGGTACTAGGAGAGGTAGCTTAATTTCAATTCCTTTACCCTCCAGAGACATTTTTTTATCCATGATCAGTTTGGCTGTTTCCTCAGTTTCACAGTATAACAAAACTGTATCATAGAAGGCCATATTTGGTGGTCTCATGATAAATATCTCTTCCTTCACTGATGATGGCATAATCTCCAACATGTGTAACACTCTCTCCTTTAAATACTCCCTAGTCTTTGTTATGGGTCTTAAGATTCCTGCTATTTAAATCAGGTATTCCACTTCTCCCTCTATTAACTTAATCTGAGGTTCTATTGCCTGGGACAGATTGATCTTATTTTCTTTGTCCATTATGCTTGATAATGGTAACATCATAGAGCTAGAGACATCCTCATAAGTGAGATTAATCATCTCATTTGATTTGTATCTGCTTTGTTTTTTGTTTAGATTCTATTGTCTCCATTCCTACATTTCCACTGTCTTTTTCTGGAACTAGCACAGTTTTCCCTTTCTTTGCACCCTTACTGTTATGATCTATAGGCTTGACTTTCTTTTTGGTTGTTCTTTTTCCTTGGTTACTTTTTTCATTTTTGAGTGCTGTAGAAATTACGTTTTTAACTGTGTCTGTTGTTTTGATTTGACAGAAGCAAAAACTGTTTTTATTTAAGTCAATAGGTGATGGCAATGAAACTTGGACTCCCTTATTCTCCATTTTTTTAATTCGATGTGACAGATTCCTCTCACTTGTATTCCCCTCTTGTGTTCTCATGTCTTTATTAAGGTTTTGAATAAGCACCCAATTATAAAATATGTCTGCCCTGATATTAGCCAGTTCTTCTTTCAAAACTGAGATATTCTCCAGTACAATTATGTCTACATAATATCTGTTTTTAATTGTTTCCAACATTTGTTTTGACAAAGAAGAACTAACTGTAAAATTTCCCCTATTATAAGAGTGTTCTTCTTTCATGATTAGTGGATCTAATCTGAGGGGTATCCCTAATTTCCAAGGTACTTAATTCAGGGCAATGACTTTCTGTTCACATATTCCCATTTTGTTTAACCATTTTTTTAAGACCTTCTATAGTTGTACTTAATTCTTGAATGATCCCTTTCAGTTCCATATTTCCTTTGTTCCCTTTAGGAGATACATCAAAATTAGGAGAGTGCAGAGAAGATCCCTCAGACCTCCAGCCGGTATTATTTATCAGTCTTGGGGCAAGGTAATTATCCATGCTGGAAAGATTAAGGGAAGCATCAGGGGAAAAAGCTACAGCCGAATGGTTTAAACTATTGTTACTGCTCCTTTCCCCACTTCCTTTCTGAGAGAGGGTTTCCCATTCATAATTATTGAAGGAGATTTCTTCCATATTGTTGGAGCAGTTTTTGGGGGAATGCTCATTATACACCCTTTCCAGAGAATGATAATCTTTTCCCAATTTACTAACCCCATTTATTTTTGGTGAGGTAGAACATTTTGGGGTAGAGAGGTACCTTGGGCCTCCTTTCTTGTCAGCCCATATATCTGTTATTTTCAACTGTTTCTTATTTGTACTACTATCAGTATAATTTCTATCCTGATTTACAGAGGTATTTTTGAAATTAGATGTAAAGTTCAATGATTTAGAATGTGGACTAACTTTATTTTCCAACTTAACAGATTTTTTTCCTTCTATTGTTACCTTTAATTTTTTGATCTTTATGGGCTAATTTCGTTTTCGGGCCCAGAGTGCCATCACTACCAATGATTTCCCTGGTTTCAACTTCTGTAACAGTTGCACTCAGGGTCAAATTTCTCTTGCCACTTCTAGTTTGTACCGTAATGAAACAATACATTTCTTAATAATTTCAGATAAAGTTCAAGTTCAGTCTCTGTCAATGAAGGTCTATAATTTAATCAGTTCCAAACAAAACAGTGATCTGAAATAAGTTAGTCCAATGAAAAGACCAAGTTCCAGCTCCAGCATATGCCAGTACGGTTTAAGCGTAGATCGCAGAAAGGACTTTGCAGATCTTTATAATTCCTTTCTTAATAAGCCACTGAAAGTAATGAAAATATCCTCTTCAAGATTTAGAGCATTGGACTTGCAGTGTCTTTGTATCCCTTTCAAACAGATGCCATGTAATAATAAACCATGTACGAGAGGAAAGTTCTTGTGCAGGGTACCCCCATCCTTTTCTGCACTAAAAAGGGGTACAAAGAATAAAAGACACTAATAGAGTGAATAAGGTTAGCGGGAGTATCAATGTTCAATGCAGATTTCAGTGCAAGTTTATAGTACATATCAATATATGTAGTAAACTTTTTAATTTTAGACCAAAATTTTTTGACCAAAAATTCCAATATATCTGATAAGGGAAATTACTGTACTTCCTAGAGAGGCTTCACTGCTAGTTTGGAATTTAGGTCCTATGTGCTGACAACCCTGCACTAGTTTACAAAATTTTATAGAGTGGAATATTCACTTTCCAAACAACTTTCAGACAGTTCACTCAATATCCAAAGTACCTTTGCATATTCTTTCAGCTCCCGGTTTCAGACAGGCTTTAACAGCATTAATGTAATGCCCTCATGTCTGCTCCATATAACTATTTGTAAAGAGATTCCAAAGCGCTCACCATCTGCTCACCATGATAAGATGGCATGTTCAAAATATTTAATCAATTTGTAAATTATTTAAAAGGATAGCAAAACCCTCTTGTTTTGAAGATAAAAAACCCTTTCAGTGCTAACACAAGTCTGTACACTGGTTGCGGGTTTTGTATTTGTAATATAGACAAAGGCAAATGCTGTAACTTGACCTTAAGGTGCTGAGCTACACACAGCCATTAACTTCAATCGCCGTTGACTCAGTGTCTCAGTGACTGCACAATGCCGTATATGCGCGGTGCAGGATGTGACCGTTAACACCCAAGTTGAATGAGTTCAATGAATTCAATTCAATTGAGAAAACTTGTCAATTAGTCCACTCACTCAAGTAATGGCTCATGTAACAGTTGTAATTTGGACAATTATTGCCAAAGACGGGCTCTTGGTGTTCCCCTCCCTTAATTAACTGATCAACAGCAATTTGGAACTTCTTTACTGGTTAATAATTATTTGATCAAATTAGCAAGTATTTAAAATTAGATTCAAAAGTAAATATGAGGAGGTTTGATATATTTTGCTTAATTTAACTCAATTAGGCTCAATTGACTTCTTTGTCTCACAGATAACAATATGCACAGGCTTCTAAGTAAGCCGCCATATACTAAATACTTTTCCAGCAATGTTAAGCGTGTATCTATCTCTATTTATAACCATAAAACCATGAAATAATAATAATAAAAATAGTAACAGACTAAATTAATTAATATGTGTCCCCACAAGTAGACAAATGAACCACCCGCATACATGCAATACTAAATACAAAAGGTACCATAAAAACAGATAAAAATATGATAATCAGAGAGTTACATAGATACTTCAAAGCAGACTAAAACCCTGTACTAGGATAGAGGCCACTTGCTTACCAAACAACTGATAGTTGCATTTAGGTAGCGAGTATCCAACAGAAAAGAACAAACTAATATAAAGGAGCAGTAATCTATAAAGTGTATAAAATAAAATGTAAAATATTCAGTAGGTGTCATAAATATTTTGGTCTTCCAATGACCACGGTCTTCTCCATTATATAGAGTTGTAAAAGTTATTAGTGAACATGGGAGAACATGAGAGGTTTCAGATACTGATGGAATGAAGATTCGTACAGATGAAATCAGTAGTTTCTGAGTCTCCAGTACCTAAGTTTTGGAAATACAGAACTTATTCTGGGATACCGATCCTCCGCAGGACCGCTCCAGCTGTCCCCTTCTCTGGTATGGCTCCCCACCTGGACTCCAAATACCAGGGGAGAGGAAAAGGACTCCACAAGTAAGCCTGTATAAATCTACAGCACAGCTTGGCCCAGAAAGGCACCAGAATTAAAGCGCTACCGCTGCTTCTCACTGTTCTATGATTTTACAGATTCTCAATAGAAAATTAAGCTCTGTTCAGGCAATGGTGGCATACCTGCTATAGAGCAGTGGCAAGCATTTCTGGTGCTCCTGCTGGAGTGCTCCTGCTGGAGTGCTCTCCTCCTCCTCAGCTTCTCTAGCATGCAGCTGTGCAATCCGACTTAGTCACAACTCTCCCACAATCACTCGATGCATTGAGTAGGGTTCAAGTACTTGAATGTCCCAATCATGTTCCCTCTTTCTCTCCTGTCTTCAAGGGAGTACATGTTCAGTGCCCTCAACCTCTCCTCGTATGCTTGCCCTGCTGACTGGCTATCATCTTTGTATCCCTCCTCTGTACCTTCTCCAGCAGGTTAATGTCCTTTTTGAGGTGTGGGCACCAGTACTGAACTCCATACTCTAGATGCGGCCTTACCAGTGACTTGTAAAAGGGCAGTACAACCTCCTCTCTCCTACTACTGGTCCCCCCTAGCTATGCATCCCAGCATCTTGTTTGCCTTTGCTGCTGCTTCCTTGCACTGCGTGGAGTGCTTCAGGTCACTAGTGATCATCACTCCCAGGTCCTTCTCCTCCTCTGATGCAGATACTCGGACTCCACCCAGGTGATACTCTGTCCTGAGATTCTTGGTTTCAATATGCATATTTTTGCATTTCTTGGCATTGAAGATCCTGGACCACCTCACCAGCTTTTCCAGATCTTCCTGTAGGTCCCGTATCCCTTCAGCTGTGTCCACTCTCTGACAGAGCTTGGTGTCATTTGTGAATAGGGACATTTTGCCTTTAATGCCATCCCCAGTGTCATTAATGAAGACATTGAACAACACTGGCCCCAGCACAGAGCCCTGTGGGACCCCACTGGTTACAACTCTGGTGCCAGATAACTCTCCCCCTTCCACCACCCTCTGGGTTCTGTCCCTCAGTCGGTTTTACACCCATCTGACATCTTTTCCCCAACTCCAAGATCCACCAACTTCTTGATCAACCTTTTGTGGGGCACAGAGTCAAAGGCCTTGCTGAAATCAAGATAGAGAATGTCTACCGCTTGGCCCCTGTCTACTGCCTTAGTGACACAGTCAAAGAAGTCAATCAGCTTTGTTTGACATGATCTCCCCTCTATGAACCCATGCTGCCTCTCATCCCAGAGACCATGTTCCTCTAGATATTCCACCAGCCTTTCCTTTAGTATGGTCTCCATGAGCTTTCCCACAATGGAGGTCAGACTGACTGGTCTGTAATTCCCTGGATCAACCTTGGGACCGCTTTTGTGAAGGGGCACTACATGTGCTGTTCTCCAGTCCTGTGGTACCACACCTGACTCTACTGAACTATTAAATAGGTCTGCTAGTGACCCTGCCAGCTCCTCAGCCAGTTCCTTTAATACCCTTGGATGTACTCTGTCCATCTGCCAGAACTAGACACATGGTGGATTCCCTGCAGTGGGAGGGCCTCAAGCAATTGGTACAACAACCCACAAGAGACAGGACTGTCCTAGATCTAGTACTGACTAACAGGGAAAGGATCGCAGATCTCCAGGTAGAAGGTCACCTGGGGGCCAGTGACCATCACATGGTATGGTTCAATTTGGCCACTAGAATGAAATTGTCCAATTCCAAGGCAAAAATATAGGACTTCAGAGGAGCTGACTTTGAAAAGATGGCCAACAGAGTTAAGCTAGCCCTGGAAAAAAGAAATACAGGTGAGGGGTACAGGCAAAGTTGGCAAGCATTAAGGATTCAATACTTGAAGCAACATCCCATTGTGTTAGACAGAAAAGGAAGTGCAAAAGAAGAAGGAAACCACTTTGGTTCTCAAAAACAGTAGCAGAAAAGGTCAGAGCCAAAGGGCTGGCTTTCAGGAAATCTAAGGGAACACAGCGGAATGAAGATAGGGAGGCATACCAAACTTCCCTAAGGGAAGCAGAGAAGACAGTAAGGCAGTCAAAGGCCCAAACTGAGGAAACACTAGCACAAACAGTAAATGAAGGTGACAAGACTTTCTATAGATACATTAGTGAAAGGAGAAAGTCCAGAGCGGATATTGCTAAAATCAAAGGAGGTAAGGGGGCGTGTGAGGAGAGGACCACGTAAAAGCATCTATCCTAAATAGATACTTCTGCTCAGTATTTACTGAAGAGAAGGTAGGGCAGGGCCCATAGCTCACCACCATGGACACAGGGGGGAGGGAGGTGTGCACTAGTCCCTTCACAAAAGAAAGGGTCCTACAAGAGCTCAATAAGCTCAGGGTAGACAAGGCAATGGGACTTGATAGCATACATCCCGGGTACTAAAGGAGCTAAGGTTGGAACTAGCAGAGTCATTATCAGAACTGTTTAGTGAGTCTCTGAGCACAGGAGAGGTTCCAGAAGACTGGAGAAGGGCTCATGTGATACCACTCCACAAGAGTGGTAGAGGGAGGAGGCAGAGAACTACAGATCAGTCAGTCTTACCTCAGTAGTGGGCAAGATTATGGAGGCACTCCTTAAGGAAAGGATCGTGCAACACCTGGAATCCATAAGAGCACAGGATCCAAGATGGCATGGGTTTACAAAAGGAAGATCCTGTCAAACTAATCTCATACATTTCTTTGACTGGGTAACCAAAGTGGTGGACCAAGGGGGAGCAGTTGATGTCGCTTACCTTGACTTCAGCAAAGCTTTTGATACTATTCCTCTCAGAAGATTGATTAATAAGCTGGTTAGCCTTGGGATGGGTCAGAAGTTGGTCAACTGGGTGGCAAACTGGTTGATGGGCAGAAAACAGAGAGTGGCGGTAAATGGTATACAGTCAGAAGAGATGCAAGTCACAAGTGGGGTACCTCAGGGATCAGTGATGGGGCCTGTCCTCTTCAATATCTTCATCAGTGACATTGCAGATGGACTGGAGGGTAAGGTTTGTCTATTTGCAGATGACACCAAGATCTGCAACAGAGTAGATGATCCAGATGGGGTGCACAGAATGAGGAGAGATCTGGATAAACTAGAAAAATGGTCGAAAGAGTGACAACTGGGGTTTAATGCAAAGAAGTGCAAGATCATGCACATAGGGAAGAGAAACCCTGAAGTCACCTACAGGCTGGGAGAGGAGTTGCTGGCAGTCACAAGGGAAGAAAGAGACTTGGGCATCATCATCACCAATGACCTGAAATCATCCAAGCAGACCATTAAAGCAGTAGGTAAGGCTAGGGGAATGTTGGGGTGTATTAGTAGAGGTATCACAAGTCAGAAGGGGAGGTAATGATCCCTCTTTACAAGACACTGGTTTCACCCCATCTGGAATACTGCGTGCAGTACTGGAGGCCACATCTTCACAAGGGCATTAACCAAATTGAAGCAGTCCAGAGAAGGGCAACCAAAATGGTGCAGGGACTGCATCAGAAAACATATAAGGACAGATTAACGGAGCTCAGTATGTATACCCTAGAGCAAAGGAGGGAGAGAGGTGATTTGATCAAAACATTCAAACACCATAAGGGCATTAACAAGATGAAAGAGTCTAACATGTTTCAATATAAGAAAAATAGCAGGACAAGAGAACAGCATGAGATTAGAGGGAGGCCGATTAAGGGGTAATGTGAAGAAGTTCTTTTTCATAGTAAGGGTGGTGAATGCGTTGAGTGGCCCACCTCAGGAAGTGGTGGATATGAATACAGTGCAGGGCTTCAAACAGGCATGGGATAGGCATAAGGGAGCAATACAGATGAGTACAAATAGATAGGCAATTGACAGAGCAAAGGCCAATGTCACATTTATAAGGTAGAAAAAGAAATGGGCAGACTGGATGAGTCTTGTGGTCCTTATCTGCCATCAACTTCTATGTTACTATGAATTGTTGAGTACCTAGAGGCCCGTGGGGCACAGGAACCAAAGCAGCATGGATTCACAGCAGGAAGATCATGTCAGACAAATCTAATTGATTTCCTTGTCTGGGTGACCAAAGTAGTAGACCACGGAGGGGCTATGGACATGGCCTACCTAGACTTTAGCAAGGCATTTGACATAGTCCCACACAAGAGATTAATTAACAAATTAACCAGCCAGGGAGTGGGTCCCAGGGTGGTAGCCTGGGTAAAACACTGGCTGGACAACAGGACACAGTGGATAATAGTAAATGGAGTCCACAGTGAAGAAAGGGGGGTTACTAGTGAGGTATGGCAGAGTTCAGTACTGGGGCCAATCCTTTTTAATGTCTTTATAAGTGACATTGCAGAGGGACTGGAAGGGAAAGTATGTCTCTTTGCAGATGACACAAAGATCTGCAACAGGGTTGATATGCAAGGTGGGGTGGAAAGGACAAAATGGGACTTGGCAAGGTTGGAGGAATGGTCAAATATATGGCAGCTTAGATTCAAATCAAAGAAGCACAAAGTAATGCACCTGGGAAACAAAAACCCAGGGGAAGAGTACACAATGGAGGTGAGATACTGACAACAACAAAAATGGAAAGGACCTGGTGGTAGTCATATCAGATGACTTAAAGGTGGGCCAGCAATGTGAGAAGGCAGTAAAGAGGGCTGGGGAGGATACTGGAATGCATAGGGAGAGGCATCACCAGTAGAAAACAGGAAGTTGTTGGCCCTCTGTACATCCAGTTGTAAAGACCACATCTGGAGTGTCACAAACCCACTCAGCAGGTCATGCCCTCTACTCCCAAAGTGCCAACCTCTAAGCGCAGTCTTGTGAACAGTTTAACAGAAGAAGGTAACCCTCTTGTCTGTTTTGTGGGTTCGAATCAACCTTTGGTCTCAAGTCTTGGAAGGATTCAAACTGTGAACTTCTTGCTAGCATACCCAATGCACAGGCTCAGATATTTCTGTCTTTGGGGGGCCATATATCTTTGCCTATGGGTACCTAACCAGGTATACAGTAAATGAACCCTTAAAAACTTAAATAAAGACTTCAGATTATTCTTACCTTTCCAGTTTGGTACCACCATTCAAGCTTATGCACAGTGTCTGCTGTAACCATATACACTCCACTAACAACAGGAAATAAATCAAAGACAGACCAAGTAAGCTCTAAAAAGAGTTTTACTAAAATAGATAAAAATATGTAAAACACAAAATACAGAACTGTTATACCACAAGACATACAAATCTTTTTAAAAGAACAAGGTTTAAACAGTGCAAATTCCTACAACAATATTTAGATTTATCTCTCTTTCTAAATACCTGTTTAAAGTGCTCACAGATGTTTTATTGTCAGAGTCTAGATAAAAGTGTGTTGAAGTAAAACAGAATATTCCTTAAAGCAAACTGTATTTGTCAACCCCTTTTCATGTGAGGTCACTTAGCTCCTCCTCTGTCAGAATATATAAAAAAATATATCTAATAAAAAAAAACAGTATATCTTTTTTCAAGAATTAAATTCTGCAATCCTCAGCATGACTCGTGTCCTTCAAATGACATTTCTTTGATCTCATGATAAGCTTCCCCCTTCCAGGACATGAAAGCATCTTTATGATTTTGCACTAATACATCACAACCTGCTTTTCTTCCTCTGGAAATGTCATAAAATGGATATGCTCAACTAAAGCTTCTTCCACCCTGTAATTAGTGTCAGGTCTTCCACGGAACACCTGGTATCTAAAATCTGTGTGTGTATGATCTCACATGCTGTTTCAGCATTTTCTCATGGCTTTCATCTTTCAGCTGAAACCTGGGGGGGGTGAGTGAGGTCATTTCAAGAGTACCAGATTTCTCAGCAGAGATAGTCAGTAATATATTTTATATAAAAAAAATGATACAGCACTCAGGTCTGGCTGTCCATGTCACATGGGGTACTCTGTACATTTCTGGAGACCCTATCTCTGCAAAGACATAGACAGGGTGGAGGCTGTCCAGAGGAGGGCAACCAAAATGGTGCAGGGTCTGCACCAGAAGACATATGAAGAAAGATTAAAGGAGCTTAAGATGTATAGCCTAGAGAAAAGGAGGAGGAAGAGGGAAAAGAGAAAAAGAGATGTGCAAGAACAAGTGGGCACAATTTGAAGATAGAGGGGGGACAGCTCAGAGGTAATGTGAGGAAGTAGTTCTTCACAGAGAGGGTTGTAGATGCATGGAACAACCTTCCTGAGGAGGTCATTGAGTCAAAAACAGTGGGGGAATTCAAGAATGCATGGGACAGACATAAGGCAATTCTAGTGGGGGGTAGGAGGAAGTAGGCTGTTGGTTAACTAGGATCTGCAGCTTATCCATTAGGTAGGGAAATGGGCAGACTAGGTGGGACAAGCAGTCCTTTTCTGCCATCAAATTCTATGTTTCTATGTTTCTAGTCTGGTGGACAAGTGGCAGCCTGGTACAGGCCAGGAACTGACCGGTGGCACACACCCACGGTGGTACACCATAGGTGCACACAAGTGGGACCCACCCACTAGTGTACCTGGTCACCCCCTGCACACTGCCATTCCTTGCAGTCATCACCATGTTCAGCTTATATGGGGGGGGGCACTGCAGGTGACTGTATGCTTCATATGGAGCTGATGTATCACATGCATGTGATATGCTGATCAGAATGTGTCACCTTCTGCCCTCCCCTGCAGCATGTCCAGGTGGGCCCCTGTGGCCACTGTCTGGGTGGGCCTCCTGTACCCCTGTCTGACCTTGTACATGGCTATGGGGTGTAGCACTGTACCCAGGCCAATGCAGTATACCCCCCCCGCACACATACATTCCATCACACCTGCATCCTTGGTTGCAGTTCCTCCTGTTCACCTTTGTGGAGTGGTGGGGCAGCCCTGCAAAGCTGGAACTGAGCATGCCTGGGGTATGCAAATGGTCTGAATACTTTCCAGTAATGAGCTCCAGCATGTGGGAGATGGGCTTGAAATGTGAAATGAGGACATTTACATTTGCTGGCTGAATAGTGCACTTTTTTGCACTGTGCTAGTGGCTCTGCATCATGCATTTCCCCATGCTCCACATAGGGTTCAGGCTACCTGCTGCGCCATGCATCTCCCACTGCACTATCGTGCATGTTCGGAATATTCAGCCAGAAATGCGTGAGCACATCTCATCGCTCATCATCTGAATATTGCATTATTTGGACTGGCGCATCTCAGATGAGTGGCACAGGTATCTGCACGAGTTTGCTGGGGACGTTTGAATATCTAGGCCCCAGATTGTAAGTGCATTATCTGTTATCATTTATAAAATAATAAGGAAGGAAATTGTCTTACTGTAATACAGTATGTGTTATTATTTTTGTATGTATGTACTATTGTTCTGTCTATTTAAAAATAATAAAACAATTTATATAAAAAAATGAAAGGGAAAAAGAACACAGACATCAGCTTATGATGAAAGACCATGAACACCAGATGGCAACACTTCTACAGAGGCAGATGCCAGACAATAGGATTCATAGGATTTATACGAGTCTGTAAGCACTAGCCATTATGACCTGCCATTTATTAATGAATCTGAGTGATTATTTTGTTACCCAGGTACTCATCTAATGCTACTCTAAAGGTGTCCATAGATATACTGCTCACTATAGCCTCAGGCAGGCTGTTCCAGAGGATTAACACCCTTTGATTAGTCCAAGCACCTCTTTTGTTGGTTTTATATCATTTTCCTTTTAGTTGGTAATTATGGATTCTTGTTTCCCTTTCAATTGTCTTTCTTTCAAGCTCTATGCACTCTCATAGGTCATTCTCCCTGAGTTCCCTATATACCAAGCATAGGTATCCCCTGAGACACCTATACCCAAGTGAGTACAAACTGAGCTCCACTAGTCTCTCTTTACATGATAGGTGAGACATAGATGTAATTCTTTTTGTTGCTCTCCTCTGGACCCGTTCCAAGAGTTCAATATGGCTTTTGAATTGAGCTCAGAATTGTGTGCAGTATTCCAAATGCTGCCTGACCGGTGCACTATACAATCAGACTATAACCTTCCTGTCCCTACTCCTAATATTTCTAGAGATACATCCCAACATTTTATTGCCCTTTTTCACCACCTCCTTACAGTGCTCATCAAATGACAATTTATTTGTAATGATAACACCCAAATCCTGTTCCTTATCTGTAACCTGCAGTTCTACCCCATTTGGTGTGTATTTAGCCATTTTATTTCTGATACTAAAATGCATAATCTTGCATATATCGATGTTAAATTATAATGTATGTTCCTTAGCTCATTTTTATGTTGTATTGCACACTCAAGCAACATTTTGCGGCAGTAGGAGATGGTAGTAGGAGAAATGCAGAGGTGTGTCAGTTTTGGCGAATGTAAGGCACACTTTAGAAGGTGTGCCCCTCATTCACCAATTAGCGAGCATGCTAGCGGTGACACAAGTTTTATGCAGTGCCACCAACTTGAAACAAACTTGCCGCTGCAATCAGAGATAAGCTCGTCATGCAGTGGCACAGATGACACACCTCCCCTACGTGCCTTTCCTGGTAAACATTTCAATAAACATGGCAGCGGCTCGTGCCATCCACCTCTCACAATCCCTAGAAAGCCTACTTCGGGGGTGCCCAATCCCCTTGTTTACATGTTTAATGCCCCCCCAAGAGTGTGTGGCATACTGGCAGCCCACCTCAGTGTGCCTCCATTGTATTCAGAAGCCAACCATGTCGGCATGTTCCTGCCCCCGTCCCACTCCCATTGTGTGCCATACTGGGAGCCCACCCAAGAGTGAGCAACATTTGTTTTCTTACACCTGTAAAGTAAGAAAACCGTCCGCAGTGTTCCTTTTTTTTTAAAGCACCTGAAACAAAGAAAACAGTCCCTCGCTGTCGGTGGCGCCCCCTTCCCAACCCACACCCACTCTCTGTGCATCCCACCTCCCCACACACACCCTCACCTGATACGTACATTCAGAGGTTGGCATTGCAATCTTTGGTGGAGTGGGAACACATCTGCACTCTTCAAAGCCGACCGTGAACTGAAGAAATGCCGGTAAGCTGTATAATGGCATCAATGGGGGAGGTTTTAACTTAGGTAGATATCTCAGCCATTTTTTTGACTTTTGACTCCAAATTTTCAACATGGGGTTCTTGGGACCCATCTCATGAAATCAGTCACTGTAATTTCGATAATCAGTCCCAAAAGGTGATTTTGCGGTCACTGCATGGAATCACCTTTCAGAACTGACTAATGAAACCATAGTGCCACTGTTCATGAGGTGGTCTCCCCAAAAAGCCTATGTTGTAAATTTGGTGAAAAAATTCCAAGCAATGACTGCGCTATGAGCATGCATTGCACAGTTTTCACGCACACTTGTAACTTCAAGAATTTTTACTATTTTCACTCCAGAATTTCAACATTTAAATTTTTTCATACCTCCTTATGAACAGTATAGCTGTCATTATTTACATCCTGCCCAAAATGTGTTTTCGCACATCCAGTGCACAATGGCATTGTCACTGTGGGAAATCAATGTTCAGGACAGATTAAGAAAATCACAGTGAACTGCTCATGAATGGAGGTCCCAAAATGCCTATTTTGAAAATTTGGTGGAAAAATTCCAAAAATAATTGCATTACGGGTGTATATTGTGCAGTTTCTACGCACGCTCGTGACTTCACCAATGTTTCATAGTTTCATATTTTCACTCCAGATTTTCAACATTACCATTTTTTTACACCCCCTCATGAAGAGTACAGCTGTCATTTTTCACATCCTGCCCAACATGTGTTTTCACACCTGTGGTGCCAAATGGCGCAGTCGCTGTACAAAATCACCTTTCGGCTAACAAACTCATAGTGCCACTGTTCATGAGGTGGGGGTTACAAAAAGCCCATTTTGAAAATTTGGAGTGAAAATACCAACACATGTCTGGGGCATTAGGGTTTCCAACTGTACCCCCACCCTGTAGAGACTGACAGGCGCCAGGGTGTGACGGGATTTTCGCCAATGTTCTTTGCCATGCCATCCCACCCCCACCCCCACCCTACAGCTACTCGACAGGCATTGAGTGTGCCTTGGACTCTTTGGCCACAAAGCTCACCCCATTCTCCTATACTGCACCCATCTCAGCATATTTCCTTATGGAATGGGGTGCATGTAAGACCCAAAGACCTCAGGGCATACTGCGACACTTGTCGGTGTCTGCAGGATAGGGTGAGGTGAAATGGTGTGAGCATTATGGCAGATGACCCAAAGGCACACCCCAATGCCTGTCATTCTCTGCAGGGTGGGGTAGGGTTGGTGTCAGTTCAGTACTTCACTTCCATTCCTATTATGCATCTCTTTAACTTCTGCACTACCAGTGCCAGTGCCAGCAAGACAACATTTGGCACTGACAAATGCTTGTTTAATCTTACATAAGTCTCTTTGAAACTGATTGATTGCAGCATTACTATCTACTATTGCACCTAAACCAGGTGAGTAATGGGGTAGGTGGGGGCTGCCAAGGCTCAAATTTGGGACCCAAATTGTTTACAAAATTAGCAGAGGATATGTATATGATAATCTTTTTTTTTTTTAAGAAATTGCGTTTGCAAGATGAATTGATACTGGAGCACTGGCCAACCATCTGACTCCATTGCTTACTGGGAAGGCATGGAAAGTGTTTTCATGCTTGGACCCTAATGAGAGCAGGGACTGTATGAAAATCAAGGCTGCTATTTTAAAGTGTTATGAGTTAAACCAACTCTAATTTAGACAGTTAAGAAAAAAGCTAGGTGATAATTATAAAGAACTGAGTGTGCAATTGAGTATTTTGCTGAGGAGGTGGTTAAATGGGAAGAAAGCTGTAACTGCTGAAGAAATTTCTGAAGTGATTCTCATTGAACAATTTTTAAAATGTGTGCATGCTGCTTAATGGGCCAATCAGCATGCAGTCAGCTGCCCTGATACATACAAGAAGGTACATAGATGAGGGTGTTTTGTTAAGAAAGAGATGGGTAGGACACAGGGGGGCCTTAAAACCCAGCAGCCCCTTGAACATACAAGGAATTCTACAATGCCAGTTCGAGAACAATTTCGTCGACCGGCATCACAGCGATGGGATTTATATTGACTGCAAGTTATGGTTGACATAAATCCCGATTGTCTTCCAGTATGTTTTTTTATCGGGGGGCTTCGCCATCCAAACCCCTCATGCGGGGGCTCTGCCACTGAACCTCCCATACTAATGATTATCAACTCCAAGTCAGAGTTGATTCGGGGAGGGGGTGCAGGACTGGGAGGCAGTATGCCCCTATGTCAGGCGCACCAACACAGTGACCTGTCACCAAACTGTCAATTTTGTCGACAGCAAGGTAGGTTGCTGTGTAGGTGTCGCTGTCGGGGAGGCATATCCATAGAATGAATACCTTCACACAGCCTAAAAGTAATAGGGCAGAAAGTAGGAAATGCTATGTGTGTCAACATTTTGAGCATCTGACTTATGATTTCCCTCGGGCAACAGGGATTAAGCCACGCCAAGAGGAAGGCCACTGCCCCACTATGAGATCCATTGTGGGCAACTTCATGCTTGCTGAGGAAGGTACAAGCCATACCTCCAGAGGAGAGAATACATGGTAAACTGTCTCAAGTGTTATTCCCAGGAATACTCAGAAGCAAATTAGGTCTGTCTGGGTATATGATAGTTTGACACAAGTACTAAGGGACACTGGGGTCAGTGTCACAGTCATCTAGCAGGAGCTGGTAGGGCCAGATCAGATCCTGCCAATAAAGAGTGCCTCAATTAAATATGGTCCCTACACCTGGGTCACAGTTCCAAAGGCCAGAGTACGTCTGACGTGGGAGTGGGGTGAAGGTGACAGGAAAGTTGTGATTGCTTCTGGGTTGACTATAGATGTTTTGCTAGACAATGACTGGGATGAGGAAGGAGAGCATGACACGGTCTGTGCTGTAACTCATAGTTAAGATCAATGACTGGGACAGGTACAGGTAAATGGGAAGACTGGGAGAAAGACAAGCTCTGACCCTGTTCCTAATTTTGGGCTTGTATCAGACAGTGTGGCTGCTTAGCCCAAGGGGTCACAGGGAAAACACACCTCACTGCTCAGGCACAGAGAGAAGCTGTGCCAGAGAGCTCTGCAGGGTGCAGTAGTTCACTGAAACAGGAGTCAGTAGAGGGAGACCTCACTGATAAGAAGCAAATGCAGCCAGCTACAATGAAGACAAAGCTTGGAGGGGTTTCACGAGAGAAGCTGTACAAAACTCAGCTAGCAGCTCCATTCCTAGCTGCACTTAGGCTGCTGGCAACCAGCAGCAGCAGTCATTCTGCAAAGGCGGAGCAGCAAAAAATGTTTTGGAAAAAGAGGCATTTTATATAGAGATTGGATTACTAAGAATACACCTGATGAGTGGAATGTGTGCAAGCAGATTGTGGTTCCTTGGGAATACCGAGCAGCCCTCCTGGATTTTGCACACTGAATTCCTCTGTCCAGACACCATGGGATTAAACAGACAAAAAGGCATTTGCTACAGAACTTTTACTGGCCGATGCAGTACATAGATGTGACTGAGTACTGTCATTCATACCCAGAGTGTCAGTGTGTGGGGAAGAAAGGGGATCCAGCAAAGGCTCTCCTGATTTCACTCTCTATTATTGAGGAATCATTTTATCAGGTCCCTGTGGAAATTGTGGGCCCAATGGTTATGCCTAGCTTGAGGGGAAAAAAATACATTCAGGTCATAGTGGATTATGCCTCTCGCTATCTGGAAGCTGTATACATGACCACCATAGAGGCAGAGTAGGTAGCAGGCAAGCTGCTGGGGATTTTCAGCTAAGTTGGATTTCCAAGGAGGTTTTGTCAGATCAGGAAACAAACATTATGTCTGACCTGGTGATTGAGTTGTGGAAGTGTTGTGAGGTAGAGCTACTGCATACAACTCCATACCACCAACGAACGAATGGCTTAGTTGAGAGATTGAATGCAAATTTAAAAAATACTGTATGCTTTGCATGTTCATAGAACGTTACAAAAGAGCTGGCATAAATTCCTACTCCACTTGCTGTTCATATACTGGGAAGTCCCACAGCATTCATTAGTCTCCTACTGTATATGCTAGATGGGTCAGAAGACCCCTAGATTTAGTTAGAGATGAGTTGAAAGGCTCTACTGCCACCCAGAGTTGTGGACTATGTCCTGGGTTTCTGGCTCCAGCTTAAGGATTTCATGGACTTTGCTTAAGATCACTTAAATGTAGCTCAACAGAAGCAAAAGATATTTGGTATAATAAAGTGGCCAGAGCTCAATCATACACCATAGGGCAGAAGGTACTCACCACAGTGAGGCATAATATGTTACAATCAGCATGCCGGAGACCATATGAAGTCATGCCTGGTGAATGATGTGGATTATGTCATACAGTTGCCCAAATACGAGGCACACTAAGCGGGTTATTCATGAAAATATGATAAAATCCTATTATGACCATGCTGATATTGCCTTTATGGTTTGCAGCATAGCAGATGGAGACCAGGAAGAGCCTGCTGCAGACATGCTAGAGAAGAGTAAAGGAAGAGTCTCATGGAGTGCTGTGATGAAGTCTGAGGGGCTCAAGCCCATACAAGCAGACCAGACGAGGGACATGCTTAAAGACTTTGCTCCACTTTTTACTACCATCCAAGGGTGCACTGATCTCACTGTGCATGAACTGAACAACCACTGCAGAGAAGCCCATAAGACAAGGAACTATAACGTGCCTGAGGCAGTAAAAAGAATAATGAGGGAAGAGTTACAGGAAATGCTGGGCCTAGGAGTGATCCAGCCATCCAACAGCCTCTGGACAGCCACAGCCTGGTTTTGAGTCTAAAGAAAGATGGGAAAAATAGATTTTGTGTCAATTACAGGGGATTAAACAAGATCACAGTATCTGACATTAGAGGTGGGCAAGCCAGGAATCTTTTCAGCTAGAGCCAAGCCAGGGGTCTGGCTTGGCTTGCCTCTATATGCCAAAACCTGAGAGATCCATGGCATACTGCAGGCTGTTCTCCATGTAACAGCTGAATGTTTCAGACACCATACTAATTGTTCAGGATGACAAAAATGCTTACTTTGACCATAACTAGCTCGGCCTGACCTTGGTTTTCCAATTGCTTATGGAGGTCGGGCCAAGCTGAGCCAGGCACTAAGTTCGAGCCAGGCTCAAGCCTGCTGTGACTTATCCACCTCTACCTGATGCATACCAAATGCCTAGGATAGATGAGGTACTGGTTCAGATGTCAGCAATTGTCATCCCATTAGTTTTTTTTTGAATTCACTGTTATGCCTTTCAGCATGAAGAAGTCACCCACCACTTTCCAGAGGCTAGTTAAGAGGGTCATAAACGGGACTGGGCACTTTGCTCTAGCCTACATGGATGAAATAGGCAAATTTAGCCAGACATGAGACAAGCCCTCCCATGTGAAGATGTCCTGACCAGACTACAGAATTCAGGACTTACTATTAAGCCAGAGAAGAGCCAAATTGGGATGGCAGAAGTCCCATATTTGGGACATCACATGGGAGGAGGACACATTAGGCTAGGGTTCAGGCAATTCGGGATAGGCCCAACACCCAAACTAAGAAGCAACGGAGTGCATTCTGGGAAATTTGGGGTGCTATCACAAATTTGTTAAAAATTATAGTACCGTTGCAGCCCATTTAATAGACAGCACATCTAAGAAGCTGCCAGAGAAGATTAAGTGGACAGAGTGCTGTGAAACAGCTTTCCAGCAACTAAAACTGACACTACGCCAAGCGCCACTTCTGGCAGCCCAGATTACAATTTGGAGTTTATCATTCAGACAGATGCAAGTGACAGAGGCCTTGGGGCACTGTTCTCTCAAGTATCCAGGGACAGATTAAAAGGTCAGCTGTTTTTCCCAGCCAGAAACTGCTATTGAGGGAAATGAACTGCTCTACCATTGAGAATGAGTGTCTCACCGTCGTGTGGGCAGTCAAGAAATCGTGCATCTATATGTACGGAAGTCACAGACCACAATCCATTGCAATGGTTGAACAGAATGGGTGGGCAAAGTACCAAAATGTTGCGCTGGAGTATCAGCCTCCAGGACTATGAATTCATTATACAGCATTGCAGTGGAGCACAAAATGCTATTGCTGAAAGACTGTCTCACCAGTATGAGTAAACATTTGGCCAGATAGCCTACATGAAGCATCTCTTTATGGACTTCACAAATATGCACCTTCAATAAAAATAAAGGGGGAGGTATGTGATGACCAGATAAATTTTACTGGTAGTCTGAAATATTTTTCAAATGCTAGAATGTTCTGTAGCAGTGGGGGGCAGGAGGCGATGTTCAAAGATGACAAAACTGGCACTATATGGGAGATTCTCAATACCCCAGCAGGGTTTACGTATAGTGTGGACATTCATTGTACTGACGTTGCTGAAAGGGGATAAGTTCATTAGTACACAAAGGAATCAGAGACAGATTATCTCGATGGCATTTGAACACAGATGCTACATAATCTGTGAAAGGAAGCTGAGTCCCAGAGACACCAAGGACAGATAGTATCAAAAGGTAGGAGTCACCCAAAATTCTAGCCTGAAGCAGTATCAGTTAATTGAATGATCCTGGGTACAGGGAAGTGATATCAGTCTCACTTGACTGAGGCACCAGGGAGAAAGAGTGGGAGATGTCTTAAATGCTTCAACCCAACTAGTTTCTCCCTCTTTTAGCTGAGGATCCTGTGTGTCCATGAAGGGAGCCAGACTGTATGACAGCAGAGAGAGATTGAGGTAACAAGGCTAGTTGACAGTGAGATAAAAAGACTAACTTGCAGGAAAAATAGAAGTGTTTACCTGCACAAGTGTGAAAGTTTCTTTTATAATCCTGTATGTATACTGCTGTTTTACTGTATGTAAACAGTGTTATACCGGGTTATTACTGCTGAGTTTACACAACTAGTGTTTATTAACTCATTCACACCACAAGAGCTCTTTGATACTTCTGCCACTTGTGCCCTGTATACTCTTAGCACTGCATCCTGGGCCTTTCTGAGCAAAACCAAGCCATAATCAGCATGCCACAAACCAATGTGAATACCTCTTGAACCGCAAGTGCTACACACAAAGTATGAGTGGCAAAGTTGTTCAGCACAATGTTATCTTTCGAATGGTGCTATGCAATCAGTTGTAATCAATTTAGTTTTTATTTTATACTAGCTGAAATACCAAACAACTGATTTTTTTCAAGGTGCTTAGGTGATGCTTGAGAGACAAATGTCAGCCATGCATACCATACCTTAAACAAATGCAAATAACTCCTAAAGTATATGTGGTAGACACAAAGTATCAGTGGCAAAATTATTCAGCACAAAATATCCTTTCTAATGGTGCTATGCAATCAATTGTAATCCATTTAGTTTTTATTTTATAGTAGCTGAAATACCAAACAACTGGTTTTTTTTTCAGATTTATTCAAGGTGCTTAGGTGAGGCTTGAGAGACAAATGTTAGCCATGCACACCATACCTTAAACAAATATGAATAACTCCTAAAGTATACATGATAGACACAAAGTATCTGCAGCAAAATTGTTCAGAGCAAAATTACCTTTCTAACGGTGCTATGCATTCAATTCTAAGCAATTCGGTTTGTTTAACAGTTAGGTAAAAACTGCTGACTTCCTCAGACGTTTCTGGGCCTGAGTGAAAGTCAGTTGAGTACGTCTACAGGCGTTATTGTCCTGAGGGGCTATGCTTTCAGACACCGCCTACAGACGTCTCTAGGCCTGAATGAGTTAATAAATTAGTTATTATTATAAAGACTGGACTAACTGGTTGTTTGTGACTGCATCTCTGAGGGAAGGATAACTGGATGAAAGGAGTACATAGTAAAAGGTCTCTAAGAGGGTAGAGTCTGTCCTACCCAGAGCAGAGACTTTCACTACAGGGAGTCTAAGGAGTAGAAGGTGGCTGATGGCGGAGCCATCAGAGCACCGGTGCTGAGCTCTTGCTAAAGAGGAGACCTTGACAGCAGTGATGCTCATCCAGATGACCTTGGTGGCAAAGGCCTGAGAGAGAGAGAGGAGGAGGAGGCTCACTACAGGGTGCTCTGACTGTAACATATGCACTTACTAGATGGTTTTCTATCTAATGGTATTGGGTATGATGTGAAAAGAAGTGCTTCACCTGGAAACAGATGTATCTAGTTCTGTTCCTCCTACTATTTCATCAGCTTTTGACCTCAGTTATTGTCAGATAACAAGCCCTGCTGCCTGATTGGTAACTTGTGTCATAAGTTACCAATAAAGTAGCAGGAGATTGGCTCTTCTCAGTTACTAGTGATATCACAGTCAGTGAAGTCATAATGCTGATGATGTAGGGAGAAACAGAACTGACTATTAGCATCCAGGTAGGGTGCTGTTCCATACATCACACCTAGTACTGGTAGGAAGAAACTCTAATTAGCAAAAAAGAAAGGAAACAAAAATACTGCCCAAATAAGAAGTAATGGTTGATTACTATTGAAACTTAACTATAAACCCCAGGCAGCAGACTAGCTCCTTAAAGCAGCAGTATTGGTTAGTTTGTAAAATATTTTAGGATATACTGTAGTTTCTTTGCAAAAAATGTATTTCTGGCATCCTTTGATTCATCCTCAGTATTTTTTACATTTTCTAAGATATTGTAAAACAGCCTTTTATAGCTGGTTTTGTAACTAGTTACTCAAGTCATTAAAGATGGCTACCACTCACAATTTTTTAAAGTCTATTCCACAGAGGTTACTTGTTGAATGTAAATAATAGAGTCATACTGTGGATATATTAAGGTGGTGCTGCCTCATGTTTCTGATGGTAAAGAGCACAGCCTGTGCCAAGATATTTAATTTGTTCATGGCGAGTACGACATGGAGTACGAACTTTTAAAAACATCAACATCCCATATCATTTCATTTCAATTTTATTTTATATTGATAGGCATATGAACAAAACTGACCATTTTCATATGCAACCAGTTTACATAAAAACATCACATACAAAATACATAATACAACATATGCACAATGCCTATGCACTGCGGAAACTAGGTGCATCGGCATCGATACGCATGAAATCTGTGGAGCAGAGTCCCACAGACCCCCAGCAGCATTCATGAATGAGGCGCAAGACAGTTACCCACCCAATCCCTCAGCAGCGTGGACAGCAATGTGCCAGGGTGGGCGGAGGGTGTGCCAGAGGCATGCCAGCACATGACATGCACAAAGGTGCATAGTGCTGCTCACAGTGGGCACAGTAGCATGCAGGTTATGCCAGGGTGGACCCTGCCGTAACCACAGTATGCACCCAGCCCTGCTCACACAGGACCCCCAGCTGGCCCAGCAGCAGAATGGTTGCCCCCCCAATACACAACCAGACCCCTGCCCCATGCACATAGGGTGGCCTCCCATACATCTTCACCATCCCTGGAGGTGCATGTTGTAGCCCCCCACACACATGCACACACACATATGGCAACACTGTCCCTGTAGTTGCACAACAGACCCTCACCCCACACCTGACTGCCCCCATCCCATAGCTGTAGATGCATACCATCCCCAAACACTTCCATCCCCATTCCAGGTGCATTATGAGCAGCCCCCCCCCCCCAGCACACACATAGCAGAGCAGTCCCTGTGACACAGCAGGTAATGAGCTTTAGTGGCTCAGCATGCCAGACCAGGTGCAACCTGTGTCATCTTGGGCTGTACATATGTCTCAATACCCCGGTGCAAACACCCCAGCACCTGGACCCGTGTGACATCTTTCGTGGCCTGTGTCCCCCATTCCATTGTTGGCTAGGCATCATCCCCCCACAAGACAGCCCTGGCCCCATTATATTGCCCCCTGCACCAAGACATCTGCACTTGGGACACAGCCCAGTACCACAAACCCCCACCTACCCCCCAGCCCGATCCAATCCCCGTCCCTTCTTTGGTGGTCAGTGGTCCCCCACCCCCGCAGCACTGGCAACACCATCACCCATCCTCGTACCTGCCCATCAATTGTGCGCAGCTAGGATCAGCCAGCAGCACAGCCCTCCTCACACCTCCATGGCTGCCGGCCATCCAACAGATTCTGGGATCGTGCTGCCTATTTATAGAGATGCGCTCCCAGCATCAGTTGGATGGCCAGCAGCCAAGGTGGTGTGAGGAGGGCTTTGCTGCTGGCCATTCCAAGCCACAGCAATGATGGGCAGGTATGGAGGTTGGGTGGTGGTGTTGTCAGTGCTGCAGGGTGTGGGAGACCACTGGCCACCAATATAGAGCAGAGGTACCTGACTCAGGACCTGTTTGGGGCTGTTCATGGCACCTCCGTATGTTGGGGGGCTTTCCCTGCCATTCATGGGGACCTGGCTACAATGTGGTGGTGGAGAGGGGTTACATACATGAGGTTGGGACCGCAGTGTAGTGGGGCAGGAGAGGGTTCTGTTCAGTAACAGGGTCGGGCTGCATCGTGTTGGGAAGTTGCCTTAAACAGACAGGGATGGGCAGAGGAGCTCTTGAGGGGGATATCAGTGCAGTAGACACCACTGCAGGGGCTGTTCATGGGCAAGCTGGTCTACTGGGGACAGGTGCATAAGCATGCAAGTCCAGGTGCCTGTGGGTGGTATTCGCTCACCCGGACCCATGCCATGGTGCAAGGCATCCACCCAGAGACCCAGAATGGGCATAAGATTGGATGCCCATCTGAGTCTGATACTCTGCCTCCTGCTGCCCTGCACAGTCCTATGCACCAGGGGGGCTGCAGACAGATGTACCGTGAGTGCATGTGATAGTGAATACCGCACACCCTGCCCCCGTCCAGGGCCATGATGCTGCACTGGCTGGATACGTGCTTCTGGCGCATAATTCCCACCCGTTCGTGCATAGCTACCAATATGAACAATGCAAGTTGGTGTAACAATACATCAAAAGCAATCACATTTAGACCAACTAGCAATAGTTTTTTTCAGTCTTTCCTAAAATCAGAGGTGCTTTTACGAGACGTCACTGTTTATGGCAGATTATTATAAAATTTGGTTGAACAAGGAACGTTAGGTGTGCTGCCCTAATGAACTTAGAGGTGCGGCTGAAGGTTCAGTGACCAATTCAAAACCACAAATAAACAAAGGTTCAGTCACACAAGTGTAAGAATGGTGAAAACATAGAAACATAGACTTTGACAGCAGATAAGGACCACTTGGCCCACCTGGTCTGCCCATTTTCCTACCTATCGGATAAGCTGCAGATCCTAGTTAACCAACAGCCTACAGTACTTCTTCCTAACCCCCATCAGAACTACCTTATGTCTGTTCCATGCATTCTTGAATTCCCCCACTGTTTTGGACCCTACGGCCTCCTCAGGAAGGCTGTTCCATGCATCCACCATCCTCTGTGTGAAAAAATACTTCTTCACATTGCCCCTGAGCTGTCCCCCCATCTTCAAATTGTGTCCCCTTGTTCTTGCACATCTCTTTTTCTGAAAGATGCTACCCTGTTGGACTTTGTTGATTCCCTTGAAAGTTTCTATCATGTCATCCCTCTCCCTCCTTTCCTCAATGGTATGCATGTTAAGCTACTTTAGTCTCTCTTCGTATAGCTTCTGTTGCAGACCCTGTACCATTTTAGTTGCCCTTTTCTGGACTGCCCTCATCCTGTCTATGTCCTTGTGGAGATGGGGTCTCCAGAACTGCAATCTGTACTCTAGATGGGGTCTCACCAACTGTCTGTACAGAGGGATAACAACTTCCTGTTTTCTACTGGTGATGTCTCTCCCTATACATCCCGGTATCCCCCCAGCCATCCTTACTGCCTTCTCACATTGCTCACTTACCTTACTTTTAGGTCATCTGATATGACAACCCCAAGTCCCTTTCTATTTTTGTTGTTGTTAATAGACCCCACCCATTGTGTACTCTTCCCCTGGGTTTTTCTTTCCTAGGTGCATTACTTTGCACTTCTTTGCACTGAATCTAAGCTGCCATACTTTTGACCATTTCTCCAACCTTGCCAATTTCCTTCTCATCATTTCCAGCCCCCCCTTGTGTATTAACCCTGTTGCAGATATTTGTGTCATCTGTAAAGAGGCATACTTTTCCTTCCAGTCCTTCGGCAATGTCACTTATAAAGACATTAAAAAAGACTGGACCAGTACTGAACCCTGTGGCAATCAGCTAGTAACACCACTTTCTTTAGAATGGACTCCATTTACTATTACCCTCTGTGTCCTGTTGTCCAGCCAATTTTTTACACAGGCTACCACCCTGGGACCCACTCCAAGGCTGGCTAATTTGTTTATTAAAAAGATCTACCAAGTAAAATTAATTTTGCATTAGCTCTGCGAGATCGGTGCCTTACTTCATGGAAATGATCCTGGTGCTGCAATGTCCAAAAGTATCCAACTGTTTTGGAGTAATATCACTCATAAAGTTATCCCCACCCGGTCTCTTGTACTTCCCATTTTTTTTTTTAGTTGCCCAGGCTCCACCCCCTGTGCTCGGGGATGAGTTCCATTTTAGTCTATGGGGGATACCTTTCAAGTAATTTTTCTGTATTGTAACAGGCAGATGGGGATGAAACATGGGCACCGGTTGGCTAACAAGGGTCTTGTTAGTCTACTGGTGCCCACGTATCATCACCAACTACCTGTTGCAGTATAGAAAAAAGATTAAAATGGACCTCGTCCCCATGTTCTCCCTGGCGTCACGTCATAACTTTGCTGAGCGCGGAGAGTGGGCAGCTAAACATCCCTGGAAGTATGAGAGACCTCATGGGGATAATTTTATGAGTGGTATTACTCCAAAATGGTACTTTTGGACATTGCAGCAGCAGGATCATTTTCAAGGAGTAAGGCACCGATCAGGCAGGTGCACATGCTGAGACTGGTAAGTCTCTTTAATCTTTTGTGTGGGACTGTGTCAAATGCCTTGCTAAAGTCTAGGTAGACAATGTCCGCAGCTCTTCCCTAGTCTACTACTTTGGTCACCCAGTCAAAGAAATCTATTAGATTCATCTGACAATACCTTCCTACTGTGAATCCATGCTGCTTTGGGTCCTGTGCCCAGCTGGCCTCTAGGTACTCAACAATTCTTTCTTTCAGAAGTGATTCCATCATTTCCCCTACCACTGAGGTCAAGCTAACAGGTCTGTAGTTTCCTGCCTCTCCTTACCACACCATCCTCCAATGATTTGTTAAAAAGGGTAGTCAGTGACTTCTGGTTGTGATGGCTGCCAGATAGACATGCTTTACATCGTTCCACCAACCCTCCACTAGAAAACCGCTTATTTATTCAGTAATTGCTTCAACAAGTAGAAGATTCACTTACTACTAAATTGCAGTCTACAGTTCTGCTGAATTTGCTTGAATATCGGTAAACTTCATTTATAGAAATGGCAATGAAGTCTCAACAGCCCAGACATACGTCCCTGCCATCTCCTGAAAAGGATCTGCCAGCAGAGCGTACTAAAGCCGGTGGCTCTGAGGACTCCCCTACTTCACATTTGCTAACTGAAGTGACCTTTTTTGCAGGGCTGGCACCTATAAAAGAATTCCTTCAAGCTGTAGTGGGGGACCTACACTCACTTAAAAATTCCATGGCACAGTTAACGATTCGCACTGGAGACAACAAAGCTTGTATCTCCTATATCGATGACTGGAGGGCCCAACTTGATCCGGAAATAGCATCGCTATGACAGTGCCTATTCAAGATTGAGGATAAGCTTGAAGACCTTGAAGGCTGGTCTAGAAGAAACAACTTAGTCATGTTGGAGCTCCCAGAAGGTGAAGAAGGAGTTAAGCCTATCACCTTTGTCCAGAAACTGTGTATTAAACTGGCTGGGCCCTCTCCTAATGGCCCAACGTACATTGTGGAAGGGGCACACTGTGCTTTGAGGCCCACACCTCCAACTGGCTCTCCCCCTTGACTTCTAATATTCCGATTATTAAACTATCTGAACAAACAGATAATCCAAGAGAAACTAAAGGATGCCAAAGAGGTCCAATGGGACAATGCAAAAATATAAATAGCTTAAGACCTGCCACTAACAGTATGACAAAAGAGCACAAAAATGCATCCGATTGTCATCAAGCTTATAGCTGCAGGGGTAAGATTTCATATGCGATACCCTGAGACACTGCAGATAAACAAAGAAGGGCTGTGGATCTCATTTGAAACCATGAGTAAAGCTACAGTTCAGCTTAAGAAGTTATACCCAGATCTTTTCCGATGAATAGGGGAGACAAAATCTATAACTGAGAGCAGGCACGGGTCATTAAAATGAACATTTTGATGAAGGACTCTAAGTATTATTAAGAGCTGTGAAGAAACAGATGTCCTGTTATTATGTTGATCGCGAGCATGTGCAAGAAACATATTGCAACAGCTTTTTCCACAAGCAGGTTGTGGAGGTGCGGCACTGTTGTGGCCAATGCCCCCACAGCCTTTAAAGGCTTGTTCAGTGTCCCCCAATGCCGTGATACACTGCTGCTCACACTAGTTCAGCCAGCATGCCACCAACTTGTAAAAAATCAGCTGCTACAATCAGGGGCCACCTCATCATTGCAGGGCGGGATCTTAACACACTGATATTATTTGTGAACATGATGGCGGTTTGCTGCCGTGTTCACAAACTAGAACTAGAAGGGGGACAGGATCAGATCTACAGTACAGTAGCTTCTTGTTTTACATTGTTTTTCATGGATTCTACTTGGTAGAATGTTTATTTTCTTTCTTACTACTAAGGGGCTAGCAGGGTATTGTTTGGGGCTGTTGGAATTTTGAAACCTGTTTTGGTAGCTAAAAGTGGGCTCATTTGTTTGGTTTACGGTGTGGCAGGCTGCATTTGTAGAGGCCTATTTCTTCTCTTTTAAACATAATTGGTGTAATTTAACTGGTCTGTTTCTTTGAATTGGAGACCTATATCTTATAATTCCAAACCTATTTTGATGTATTGTTGGTGAAGCTGTTTGAATTGGTGTCCTGTTTCTTTGGGTAGCAAACCTATGTTGGGGCTTTGTGTAGAATTGATTCATTGTTGCTGGCTTCACTAGCTGCAAAGTTTTGAGTGGGGAAAGGGTGCTAAGTGTCTGACTAGAGGCCTCGCTACCTGATTGTTTCTGGAAGACTTGGCTGGTCCCACCCACCCCAACCCCTCACCCCACCCACCCCTGGTCAATTATTCTCTTTGTACTAGGGTTCTGACATCACTTCTCAAACAGGCAAAGGATTTGCACCTGTCATAACAGAAGCAGGCATCCAGGAAAGGAACTGCAGCAAGTGAAGAGGTGACTGCCTCTCAGTGGAAGGAAGTAAATGCAAATCTAGGCGCTTTCATTATTACTACTTCACATAGTTATTGCATTGGGTAAAGGACTAGTAGGAGTTGAAGAAGGTTGTGCAATGGCTACTTAAAGTATTTTTGAGAGTGGATAGGAATATAAAAAGCAGTTGCTCAACGTATCTAAACGTGTGCAACAAAGGAGGTAAGGGAAATAAAGAATGTTTTGCACTGATAGAGGGGGAGAGTGGGGACTTGGGGGAGTGTTTGGTATCCTGCATCTGGAAGGGTGGGGGGTCACTGGTGGGCAACGACAGCAATGGGTAGGGTGGTAGGCTGCAACAATCTGTGCACCAATCTTCTAAACATTGCCTGGAGAGTGGAGGATGATTGCAACCACATAGAAAACTTAGAAAGGAGATTGAGGGTCTGCAGGAGGAACTAAAACAGGCAAGGCAGATTGGGGGTGGGTTTAGCCCAATACTGGAGGGAGGAAGAAGGGGAGATGAGGGAGGGCAATTTAAGCCAACAGTGGTGAGGAGAGGGTCAGAAGAAGGGAAGCAGAGACAAAGGGGCCCAGGCCAGGAAGAACGATTGCCAGGGAAACCAGGTTAGGAGACAAAAGTCAAATGGAAGGAGGCAATAGGGACTTGTGAGGGGAGGCGAAGAAGTAGCAAAAGTCATGGCGTGGAAAGGAGAGAACAGGTTACTATGCAGAGAGAGGGAGCAGGCATTTGTGAAGGATCTTCAGAAAATAGTTTTGCACTGCTAGAGAGGAAGAAGGTGGAGGAGGGAAGTGATGAAATTAGAGGAGTAATTGATAAATGCCTGGACCAAACTGGAGCGGGGGGAAGTTCTGCTGGGAGAACTGCAACAGGGGTAAAAGGGCGAATAATGTGCAGGAGGAAGAAGAGGAGCTGGAAATGAGGGAGGGAGATGAAAGGAAGCAAGCAGGGAGTAAGAGGGGTGGAATCTTAGTGCTGGGGACTCAATACTAAGAGAGGAGTTAGGTGGGTAGCAAGGCGGAGAGGCATAGTCGATTTGGGTGGAGGCCATGCCAGGAATGACAGTGGAAAGGGTGGGACAGTCTGTTCTGAAATATGCTAGAAGGGTAGGGACAAGCCTCATTTAATTATACATCTTGGGACAAACGACCTGGCTGACAAGACAGTGGATATAGTCCAGAGGAGGTTTGAGGAACTAGCACAATTATGTGAGGAGGCAGGAAGATCAGTAACTTTTTCCGAGATACTTCCAAAGCAAAGGACACACAACAAGAAAGTTGAGAATAGAGGAATTTAACAGATGGCTAAGAACCTGGTGTTGTGCTAAAGGGTATGGGCTGTTGGGGGTGGGAGGGACCTGGGAGGACAGTAGTCTCTATGCCAAGGACAGACTACACTTGAGTGAGGAAGGAAAGAAAGTGTGAAGCAGAGGATGGAAGAATAATAGAGGAAGTTGGGAGTTTAAACTAGGAGTGGGGTGGCAGTTGGGGAAGAGATATGCAGAGACCACAGGTTGGGAAATCATATGAGCTACCCCCACAACAGTGACAAAGGACAAATGGCAAGTACTATTGGTGATGCTAGGAAAGGAGGGCAGGATGGGAGGAGGGGAAAGGGTGGAAGGTGGTTACCCTTAATGCTAGGAGCCTTGGGAGGAAAACTGCAGAGTTGCAGGTTCTCATGGCAGAGGGAGAGGTGGACATTGCAGCCATCACAGAAACATGGGCCACCCAATATAATGACTGGGACCTGTCTGTACCAGGGTACAGGTTATTTCAGAGGGACAGGGTGACTGGGAAAGGAGGGGGTGGCACTCATATGTGAAGGAAGGACTGAAGTGTGTAAGGGAGAAGGGAGGAGGTAGTACAGAGTCACTTGGGTGCAAATCCAGGATTCCAAGAATAGGAGTCTTAGAATGGGAGTGGTACAGGCCACCATCTCAGATGGAGGAGTTAGACAGGGAACTAGTGGGACAGATCAGGAGGACCCATGAGAAGGGTAGGTGGTGATTGTGGGGACTTCAACATGCCAGGAGTGGACTGGAGCACCCTCAACAACCAGGAACAGAAGGGAGCAGGTACTGCTGATGCCTTCCAGGACAGCTTCCTGCTGCAATGGTCAGTGAACCAACCAGGTTAGGGAATACCTTGACCTTGTGCTGGCAAATGGGACTTTGTGAGAGAACTTACAGTGGAGGAACCGCTGTCAGGAGTGACCACCACTCAGTATGGCTCACATTGGATATGGGCAAGGAAGGAGGGAATCTGGCACAAGAGTGCTGGACTTCAGGAGGGCCGACTTTTGGGAGGATGGGGAAGTGGTAAAAGGGTACCTGGCCAGAATTCAATTTAGATGGATACTAACCAGAGATGGAGCTCATAAAGTTGGGGATAGTGGAGGCAACCAAACTCTGCTGCAAAGCCCAGAGCAAGAAGGCTAGGGCTAAGAAACCGAGCTGGTTGAGCAAGGAGGTCATGGAAAAGGTAAGGAGGAAAAGAGCTGCCTTTAGGAAATACAAGAAAACAGGGAGGGGAGGACAGAGAGGAGTACTTGACAGAATCAAGGAGGTGACAAGGGCAGTAAGGGGAGCCAAAGCATCTACGGAACTCAGGCTGGCACAAGGCATTAAGAAGGGGAGAAGGACTTTTTAGTACATCAGGAGAAAAGGAGCTGTAAGGACCACATAGTAAGGATTGGAAGGAGGGGTTGGGTGAAGCAGGACTATAAGGTGGAAGCACTAAATGAGTACTTCTGCTCAGTATTTACTAAAGAGAAGAGGGGGGTGACACCCAAGATGGGAGAAATGGCAGACGCAAGGGGGGAAGTGATGACAGATGGGGAAATCATGGAGGGCAGAGTTCGAGAAGGTTTGAAGGCACTGAGGGTGGACAAGGCGCCAGGCCCAGATGGCATCCACCCCAGGGTACTGAAGGAGCTGGCAGAGGTCCTTGCAGGACCTTTGGCAGACCATTTAATGCCTCACTACATTCGGGTGTGTACCCCAGGACTGGAGGATGGTTTCATGTGGTGCCCTCCATAAGAGTGGCCCCAAGGATGAACCGGAAACTACAGACCAGTGAGCCTCACATCCATCGTGGGTAAGCTAATGGAGACTATCCTGAAGGAGAGGCTGGTGGCCTCTTAGAGGCCAAAGGACTACAGGACAGCAGACAGCACGGTTTACACGTGGCCGATCCTGCCAAACCAACCTGGTCTAGTTCTATGACTGGGTAACTAGGCAACTGGACAGGGACATGCAGTGGATGTCCCATCTGGACTCTCAGTAAGGCATCTCGACCCAGTGCCACATGGAAGGCTGGGAAGGAAGTATGGCACAGGGCAGGTGCAATGCTGGTGAGATGGGTAGGAAACTGGCTGCAGGGAAGGAAACAGAGGGTGGTGGTGGTGGGTGGGAGCTCTCACACCCAAGGGCAGTGACAAGCGGTGTCCCACAGGGCTCGTGTTGGGACCAGTGTTGTTTGGGATATTCATTGCAGACATATCATGGGACATCAAGAGCAAGATCAGTCTGTTTGCTGATGATACCAAGGCTGGCGTGGTGGTGGATGACCTAGGGGGATGGCAGGGTTGCAGGATGATCTGGCAAGGTTGAAACCTGGTCAGACACCTGGCAACTGGGATTAATGCCAAAAAGTGCAAGGTGATGCATTTGGGATGAAGAACCCAGGGAGGACTTACCAGCTAGGGGAGTGCAGCTAGCCCAGACAGAGGAGGAGAAGGATCTGGGTGTGCTCATCACAGGGTCAATGAACAACTCGGCACAGTGTAGGAAGGCAGCTGCAAGGCCAACAAAATGCTGGGTTGTATTGCAAGGGGATATCCTCGAGGAGGGAGGAGGTGATTCTGCCACTGTATAGGTCATTAGTTAGACACACCGGAGTACCGCGGCAGTACTGGCGCCCGTATCTGAAGGAGGACATTAGTTACTGAGGGATGCAGCCAGGGCTACAAAGATGATCAAGGGTCTGGGGGACTTATCATACGAGGAGGTTGAAGGAGTTGAACATGTACTCACTGGAGGAGAGGAGAGACAGGGGGGATATGATTGAAACCTTTAAATACATGAAAGGAATAAACAAGACAGGTACAGAGGGGCTGTTCAAAGTAAGGGAGGGGAGGGACACCAGGGGCCATGATATGAGACTGGAGCGAGGAAGGTTCAGGAGGGAGATGAGGAGACACTTTTTTACAGAGAGGGTGGTGGCTGGGTGGAATGCGTTACCTGCAGAAGTGGTATCGAGTAGAACAGTGGACTGCTTCAAATGAGGATGGGACAGGACAAGGGGGAGGGTTAATGAAGGGGAAGGGTGGAAGGGAGGGGCAGCTGCAGAATAAGGGGTGCTAGCTGCACATTCGAGCAGACTTGATAGACCTCTAGGCCTTTATCTGCTGGCAAATTTCGTATGTTCATATGTTCGTACAAACAATATTAACCCCCCCATGGTGTTTATTTGCTGACGGGGGCCCCAATCCTCATCGGCTTCAATGCCCCAATGTGTATGTTGCTGACGGGGAGCCCACCTCGCCAGCATTATGTAAACCTTTCGCTATATTGTCTGCTGACGGGTGCTCAATCCCTCAGCATAATGTCACCCCCTTTTGTTGTGTGCCGACTGGCGTGCCCAATCCCTGTCAGCTACAGCTTGCCCCGCAAAGAAAGACTCCAGTGGCATGCTAGGAGCCCACCCCAGCGTGCCACATGCCTCTGTGAAATAAAAACGTCCCGCAATGTCTTTTTAACCTGTAAAAGGAAACTGTCCCCGGAGGTCTCCTGCCCCCCGCAACCTGCGCCCACCCACTGCACACTCTGCCTCCCACGCCCCCACCCCATACTTACCTCCAGAGCTCGGCGATGATCTTTGGTGGACCTGGAACACGTCTGGACTCTTCAAAGCCGACCACGAACTGAGGAATTGCCAGTAAGCTGTATAATGGAATAATTGTTTTTTTTCCAACTTTAATGCATATCTCAGTCATTTTTTGGAATTTTGGCACCAAATTTTCAACATGGGGTTTTTAGGACCCCTCCTCATGAATTCTGGAACTGTCATGGCGTTAATCGGCCCCAAAAGGTGATTTCGCAGTCACTGCGCAGAATGACCTTTAAAGCCAATTAACCAAAATGACAGTGCCAGTGCTCATGAGGTGGGCTCTCAAAAGCCTATTTTGCAAATTTGGTGGAAAAAATCAAAAAAATTACTGTTTTTATGAGTGTGCTTTGTGCAGTTGCTATGCATGCTCATAACTTCGCGAATCTGCAATATTTTCATGCCAGATTTTCAACATTGAAATTTTTTCACACCTCCTTCTGAACAGTACAGCTGTCATTGTTCACATCCTGGCCGAAATGTGGTTTTGCACTTCCAGTGCAGAATAGCGTGGTCGCTGTGGGAAATTAGTGTTTGGGACAGATTAAGAAAGTGACAGTGACACTGTTCATGAGTAGAGGTCCTAAAATGCCTATATTGAAAATTTGGTGATGATACTCCATAAAAATGACTGTGTTACGAGTGTGCATTGCGCAATTTGCACACACACTCATAACTTCACGAATTTGTAATATTTTCACTCCAGATTTTCAACATTGCCATTTTCCCACACCTACTTATGAACAGTACAGCTGTCATTTTTCCCATCCAGGCCAAAATGTGTTTTCGCACTTCTGGCACAGAATAGAGCAGTCACTGTGAGAAATCACTGTTCGGGACAGATTAAGAAAATGACCATTCTACTGTTCATGAGCAGAGGTCCTAAAATGCCTATGTTGAAAATTTGGTGATGATAGCCCATCAAATGACTGTCTTACAAGTGTGCGTTGCGCACTTTCCACACACCCTTGAAACTTCGCAGATTTGTAATATTGTCATGCCAGATTTTCAACACTGGCATTTCTTCACACCTCCTTATGAGCAGTACAGCTGTCAGTTTTCACATCCTGACTGAAATGTGTTTTCACAGTTCCAGCGCAGAATAACACGGTCACTGTGGGAAATCAGTGTTCAGGACAGATTAAGAAAATGACAGTGGCACGGTTCATGAGCAGAGGTCCTAAAATCCCTATGTTGAAAATTTGGTGATGAAACTCTATAACATGACTGTGTTACAAGCGTGCATTGAACTGTTTCCACGCACCCTTGTAACTTCGCAAATTTGTAATATTTTCACGCCACATTTTCAACAGTGGCATTTTTTCACACCTCCTTATGAACAGTACAGTTGTCATTTTTCACATCCTGGCTAAAATATGTTTTTGCACTCCTTCCGGAGAATAGCATGGTCGCTGTGGGAAATCAGTGTTTGGGACAGATAAGATCGAGCGAGTGAGGGGGGGAGTGACTGAGCTCAACTGAGCTCTCTCGGGACTCCTGGGGATTTGTTTGTAGGCAGAAAAATGGCCCAACGCAAGAGCCCAGTACAAAAGGGCAGTCTGCAGCACTGGGAGAAACAGAACGAGAAAGCGTGTGAGAGAGGGAGACTGAGCAACCTCAAAAGAGCTTTGTCGGGACAGCTGTGGATTTCTTTGTGGACAGACAAAGGTGCCAATGCAGTCAGGAGCTCCGTACAAAAGCGTAGCCTGCAGCGCCAAGAGAAATAGAATGAGCAAGTGACAGAGCGGTAGTGAGCGAGCTGAACGGAACTCTATTGTGACTGCTGCGGATTACTTTGTGGGCAGAAAAGAGTGACAATGAAGGCAGGAGCCCAGTACAAAAGGCCAGCTTGCAGCGCCGGCAGAAACGGAATGAGCGCGTGAGAGAGGGGGAGTGAGTGAGCTAAATGGAGCTCTGTTGGGACTGCTTCAGATTTCTTTGTGGCCAGAAAAAGCAGCAACGCAGGCAGGAGCCCAGTACAAAAGGGCATCCTGCAGTGGTGGGAGATACACAACGAGCGAGTGGGGGGGGGTGACTGAGCTTAAGGGAGCTCTGTTGGGACTGCTGCAGATTTGTTTGTGGTCAGAAAAGGGCAGCAATGCACTCAGGGGTCCAGTATAAAAGGGCAGCCTGCAGTGGTGGGAAAACCAGAATGAGTGAGTGAGAGAAGGGGAGTGAGCAAGCTCAATGGAGCTCTATTGTAAGTGCTGCAAATTTCTTTGTGGGCAGAAGAAGGCAGCAATGCAGGCAGGAGCCCAGTAGGAAAGGGCAGTCTGCAGCGCTGGCAGAAACGTAATGAGCAAGTGAGAGAAGGGGAGTGAGCGAGCTCAACAGAACTTTGTCAGGACTGCTGCAGATTTGTTTGTGGGCAGAAAAAGGTGCCAAAAGAGGCAGGAGCCCAGTACAAAAGGGCAGCCTGCAGCGCCATGAGAAACAGCATGAGTGAGTGAGACAGGGGGACTGAGCGACCTCAACAGAGCTCTGTCGGGACTGCTGCGGATTTCTTTGTGGGCAGAAAAAGGTGCCAACTCAGGCAGGCGCCCAGTACAAAAGGGTAGCTTGCAGCGCCAGGAGAAACGCAAAGAGCGAGTGAGACGTGGGAGGAGGGAGTTTCAGCGAGCCTCTATCGTGACTGCTGAGGATTTCTTTGTTGGCAGAAAAAGGCGGCAATGCAGGCAGGAGCCCAGTACAAAAGGCCAGCCTGCAACACTGGCAGAAACGGAATGTGTGAGTGAGAGAGGGGGAGTAAGCAGGCTCAACAGACCTGTGTTGGGACTGCTGCAGATTTCTTTGTGGGCAGAAAAAGCCACCAACAGAGGCAGGAGCCCAGTGCAAAAGGGCAGCCTGCAGCGCCAGGAGAAAGAGAATGAGTGAATGAGAGAGGGGGAGTGAGCCACCTCAACTGAGCTCTGTCGGGACAGCTGCGGATTTCTTAATGGGCAGAAAAAGATGCCAATGCAGGCAGGAGCCCAGTACAAAAGAGCAGCCTGCAACACCGGGAGAAACAGACTGAGCGAGTGACAGAGGGGCAGTGAGCGAGCTCAACAGACCAATGCAATCAACATTCGGCATTGACAAATGCTTGTGTTTTTATAGTGATCCAGATCTATAGTCTACATTGTCCCACATTGTTAGTAACCAAGCAAGGGAGATAACAATCTAACTGAGAAACAACAACCTAAATGGAACAATTTAATAACTATTTCTGTGGACTGCTCTAAGTAAGATTATGATCCATGAAGAAATGGATGTCTGGACATGCCTTTAAAGTGATCCAGATGCGATGACCAAAATGCTCCAAAAGGTTATGCATAGATATTGGGAGTTTGATTTAATATAAAGAGCCGTTGGTCGCTAATGTTTATTTCTTATTCCTGACACTCTTACATGGTTAAAGTATTACTTGTTATAGGTTTTTCTAACCGTTGATAGTTAGATATTAAAAAGTTTATATACACATACAGTATCTCAAGTTTGAAAGAAGAAAAGTTTAAACCTCAGATTCGGATGTCTGTCTAAAGCGGGGAGAGGTGGATGTTGGCTGTCTGGTGTTGGAATAGGATTGCAGCCGAACAATTAAAGGGAGTACAGTCTTTAGGACTGGTGTGTATGTTAATTTCATTGGGATAGGGTTGTTTTTGATTAGGGAATATAATATTGGTTTTCTAACATTCGTAGACGTACAAAGGGAGGCTCTAGATACAGGTTTTATGCTGGTCAGTTCGAGTTGGGCTTATAGCCATGAAGTAGCCAAACACAGTTTACTAATAATTCCAAGTTATTTAAACTTTTTCTGTTTCAGGTCACATAGTTACCTTAATTTAAAAGGGAGGAATCCCCTTGTCCTAGATTATGGATCCAGTTCCTTATGGTGGTGAGACTCATATCTTGGAACGTTAAGGGTGTTCGAACCCAAATTAAGCGGCATCAAATCCTCAGGCACCTAGAGACCGTACAATGTAATGTAGCCCTATTGCAAGAAACACACCTTCTAGATAAAGAAGGCAACCTTTTCAGGAGAAGACAAATAGTACAGGTATATGCGGCAGGTAATGCAAAGGCACAAAGACGGGTAGCAATTCTCATTACTAGGGGAACGCAGTTCAGATTACAACAATCCCAAATTGACATACAAGGGAGGTATATATTACTTAAGGGACTCCTAAATCATACTGAAGTGATTATAGGCTCAATATATGGGCCTAATGTTGACTCACCTGATTTTTTTACAACACTAACGAATGCCCTAATTTTTTTTCCCCGGTTGCCCACAATAATTGCTGGAGTTTGGAATCTGGTTTATTCACCAGTACTAGACAGAAAAACTTGCAGAGGGCCTAATCTCTCTCCAGCACAAAGAGCTCTAAGGGAATTTATAGCAAACTACAGCCTTAATGATCCGTGGAGATCACTAAATCCCAATGTAAGGGGTTATACATTTTATTCACCGGTACATAAGTCACTATCCAGAATCGATTACTTCCTAGTTAACAAAATAATATTAGAAGGACTAATGGATAGTGGTATGACCCTGAGAACTATTTCCAACTATGCACTGTGTGTATGGAAGGAAATATATCAACCCAGAAAGCCAAAGGTAGTGTCTGGAAACTGAATATGCAGCTCCTTCAAGATGAACAGGCACTGCACTCCCTTAAAGAAATAATTGACTAGTTCCTTGTACACAAACAGGGCTCTATACATGACATTGATAAACTCTGCTATGCCTTAAAATGTGTGGTCAGAGGAGAATGTATCCGATTAGCTACCATTCAGGGAAAAAAGAGAGAGGCACTATCCTCCTCGCTCCTCTCACAAATTCAAATTTTAGAAAACCAACAATTAACTCTACAAAATGAGGATACACTGGAGTAATTAGCCAAATTAAGGAGTCAATATTCAGAATCCCTAAGAGAGCAAGCTCAATACATACTCTTTAAGACCCATGTAAAATATATCAAACAAGGAGACAAAGCTAGCCCTCTACTAACCCTCCGATTGAGGAAACAAGATGAGTCTAGGATAGAAGTGGCTCTCAATTCCGTTAATGACAACTCCCTTCTCACCACTCCTAAAGAAATTGTCAAGGAATTTGAGGACTACTACAGATCCTTATACTCTTCTCAAACCCCTACTCCTCCTACAATAGATATACAGGCATATCTTAATGACCTTCCACTCCCCTCTCTTTCGCAACCACAAGCAGACACCCTTGAGGGTGCCATAACTCATCGAGTTGTTGGAGGCCATTAATTCACTACCAGATGATAAGGCACCAGGCCCAGATGACTTTCCACCCCACTTCTATAAAGTATTCAAGGAGCAACTTTCACCCCTACTATTGAGCATGTTCAATTACCTATGTGATTCCTAACTCTCTGACTCTTCCCTATTAGAAGCTCTCATAATAGTACTCCCTAAGCTGAATAAATCTCCACATTTGGTTTCTAACTATCGCCCAATCTTCCTAATGTACTGTGACATAAAGCTTTTTGCTAAGATCCTGGCTACCAGATTGGCACAAATTTGGACCCCACTACTCAATCCAGAGCAAGTGGGATTTGTGGCAGGACGCTCCTCAGCTGACCATCTCAGGAAGCTAGTTCATGTTTTCTCTGCATCCAGACTAGCACCTTACCCCATGGCACTGGTGTCTCTGGATGCAGAACAAGCATTTGTCAGGGTAAGCTGGGTCTTTTTATTTGAGGTTCTAAAAAAATGTGGCCTTCCCCACAAATTTATACAATGGATACAATTTTATATATACTGTATGCTCTACAGCAAAGGTTTACTGTAATGGCATCTTCTCAGAATTATTTCCCTTACATTCTGGAATGCATCAAGGGTGCCCCTTCTCACCACTACTCTTCAACCTATACCTGGAACCACTTTTATACCAATTCCAGCATTCCCCTCTGGTGCAAGGTATCCAGATAGGATAGTAGAACTTATGCCTTTCAGCATATGCGGGTGACATCATGCTACATATTACAAATCCAAAGACTTCCCTCCCAGCAATAATATCCATAATAGAAACTTACAGGGCTTTATTTAATTATAAATTGAATATAGGCAAATCAACAATAATGCCACTAAACTCCCATACCTATCGTTCACAAATAGAGGGCCTCCAATTAAGCTGGTCAACCCAAATTAAGTGTTTGGGGTTTACAATAACACCCAATTTATCACAGGTCAAAAAAGTTAACCTTGACGCCCAATTAGGAATTATACATCAGGATCTTGACAGATGGGTGCCTATTTATCTCTCCCTGCAAGGAATAATTAATGTAATTAAAATGAATATACTCCCTAGACTGTTTTATCCCTTGAATATGCTACATTTTTATCTTCCTCAAACCTGGTTTTGGAAACTACAACAGATTATTTCTAAGTTTCTTTGGAAAACAAAACCACTGAGAAGATCCTATATAAAATTAGGTGCACCCAAGTAGAGAGGAGGCCTTAAACTGCCCAATTTTTTTCCACTACTACTTAGCAAGCCACATAGTTAAATATTTTCATTGGCGTCCCCCAATCCTACCATAATGTGTCAGAATTACGTGCCAGTATGGTTACAAATTGAACGCCAAGTAATTAGACAAAGTGGTATTTCCCCTAACAGTCTACTATATATTACCCCTGAGGTGGGTATGAAGGCTCTGAAAAATTAGTTACTATGCATGTCCCTGAAAGTACATGCTTAGCTATGTAAAGCCCTTAAATATAACAATACCAAAGATATTTCCCAACCTTTATATTTAAATCTGAATTTTATAGTAGGCTGCCAATACTTAAGGCCCAGCGGTAAATCATCTGAACTGGAAGTTGAGATCTCTGATTTATTGGAACAAGGTAAAATTAAGGCTTCACCTGAACTGCTTATATCCTTGCATCTTCCTCCCAATCAGATATTCAGAGGCTTCCAAATCAGGCACCTACTAATCGCCATGATGGGGCCAGGTACCTGGAATGTTGACCAGATGGAACTCCTCAACATGTTACGTAGGTTGGCATGGGGCCCACATCCAGTCTCCAAGATAACAGCAGAACTATACCCACTTATCTTTCAAGATATCCAAGGAATATCTTAATATTGGACAACTCAATTCCCAGATAAGCAGCTTTGCTGGGACAGAATATGGCAGGCAGTATACTCCTACACTTCCAATGATAAATTACGCCTTATCCAGTTTTATATACTGCATAACATTTATTTCACCCCAACAAAGCTGGCTGCTATGGGCAAACTGCAAGACCCCAAATGCAATAGGTGCGGCTTAAGTGAGGGCACCATATTCCATATGCTATGGGAATGTCCCTCAATTAAACCCCCATGGAGTACCATCAAGAGTAAACTTGATCCCCTCCTTGGATTGGAATAACTTTTTGAGCCTGAAATTTGTATCTTGGGTGACTACTCTCAAATCCCAGTCTTAGAAAGAAGATATGCCATGTCCCTAATTTCCTATACAGTAAAGCAACTGGTACTAAGACATTGGAAAGATTCCCAACTTATTCCATATTCGGAATGGTTGAACGAATTTCTATTTAATCTGAGAATAGAGAAAATGATTGCAAGCCTTAGACATTGTCCTACCAGCTTTGATAAGAAATGGAACAAAGTCTATACGCTGACATCACTTACTAAATAGAAGATAGAATGGCTACTACTACATATATACAGTATATATATGTAATGGATGCCCAACTTCAAGAAAACTTGGGAAAAACTGTATCTGGCTCAAAGAGGGAAGGGAGGGAAAGGGAAGTTGTAGAAGATTATAAGAGAAAGAAGGGTGGGAGGGAGGAGAAGATTTTAAGGGGAATAGATAGATTTATCTGTAGTTTAATAGTAATAGCAATAGTTATTAGTGGGCCGATGTAACCCTCAGGCCAAAATGTCATGATCCAGTGTATGTATCAATCTTCATATGCCTTATAAGCTACATGTGTAATTGTAAAACAAAAAATAAAGCATACTGAATTTCAAAAAAAAAAAGGTAGTCAGTGATGTCACTAGTTCTCCCCTTGGTTCTTTTAGAATTCTGGGGTGAATCCCATCAGGTCACATTGCTTTGTCCACCTTCAGTTTTAGGAGTTCTTTCAGAACCCTTTCTTCTGTGAAATGACTGGTATCGACCCCCCCCCCCCCACTGAGAGTGCTTTTGTTGACTGGATTAGGTTCCTCCTCTCTTCTTTTGTGGATACTGAGCAGAAGTATTCATTCAGTATCTCTCGTTTCACTGTCCCTCTCTGCCCACCCACCCTCCCTTTATTAAGCCTCGCTGTCTCTTCCTTAGTCTTTCTTCACTCCCTAATGTACCTGCAGTATAAAAGTTTTATCCCACTTCTTAATCAAGTTGGCTATCTTTGCCTCAGTTTGGGCCTTTTCAGTTCTGACTGCCTACCCTGCTTCCTTCTGCTTCAGCTGGTACAGCTCTTTGTTCTGCTCCTTCTGTGTTTCCTTATACTCCCTGAATGCTATGAATGCTATCTTTTTCTCCCTAACCTTCCCCACCACCTCTTTTGAGAACTATAGTGTTTTTCTCCTTTGTTTTGATTTATTTGCTTCACACAAAGGGTAGTTGCCTCTGTGATAGCAGTTTTGATGTTTCCCCATTGTTCCTCCACCCCTCCTTCTTGCCTGTTTGCTAGTGCTTTTCTGAAGCACTCTCCCATTTTGACAAAGTCAGCCCTCCTAAAGTCCAGTACACTCACTTTTGTATGGCTTGACTCTGTGTCTGTGTTTATCGTGAATCACACTGTTTGGTGGTCACTTGTTCCCAGATGGTTTCATATTTCTAAATATAAGATACTCTCTCCATCCCCATTTGAGAGTACCAGGTCTAAGATTGCTCCCTCCTGAGTGGGTTCCAACACTAGCTGTCTAAGACATGCTCCCTGTAGGGCATTGAGAATGACCCTGTTCTTGGATATGACTGCAGCAAAGGTGTTCCAGTTAACATCTGACATATTCAGGTCCCTGTGAGGTATTTAAAGGTCTCTACCATATCCATCTATCCCTCCTCTATTCCAGGCTATATGTATTGAGGTCCTTTATTCTCTCCTCATAGGGCTTTTGATGTAGGCCCTGCACCATTTTAGTTGCCCTCCTCTGGTCTGCCTCCACTCAGTCTATGTCCTTTCAGAGATGTGGTCTCCAGAACTGGACACACTACTCTAGGTGGGGTATTACCAGCAATCTATGCAGAGGCAACAACACTTCCTGTTTTCTGCTCATGATACACCTCCTTATGGACCTCAGCATCCCACCCACCATCCCTACTGCCTTGTTGCACTGCTTGGCCACCTTTAAGTCATCTGAGTTGATTACCCCCAGGTCCCTTTCTTGCTTGCTGGTCATCAGTACCACTCCACCCACTTTATATTCAGCCACTGGGTTTCAGTCCCCCAGGTGCATTATTTGGCAGTTTTTCACATTGAAACCCAGCTGCCATACCCTTGATCACTCCTCTAGTTTTCTAAGGTCTCTGCTCATACTTTCCATCCCCCCCAGGAGTGTCCACACTATTGCAAACTTTGGTGTCATCTGCAAAGAGGCAGACCTTCCCTTCCAGCTCCTCTGCAATGTCATTTATAAAGATATTGAAGAGGCTCGATCACTGATCCCTGAGGCACCCCGCTGGTCACCATTCCTTCCTTAGAGTGAACTCCATTTGCCACCACCTCTGTTTCCTGTCCCTTAACTTATTTCTGATCCAGTTTACTACCTTTGGATCCACTCCTAAGCTACCCAGCTTGCTTACTAGTCTCCTATGTGGAACTGTGGAATGCAGGCCAAGTCTACCACTCCACCCTGATCTAGTTTCTTGGTTACCCAGTCAAAGAGATCTATCAGATTCGTTTGACATGACCTCCCCCATCTGAAACCATGCTGCCTCAGATCTTATAACCCTTTAGAGTCAAAATATTCCACAGTCCTTTCCTTCAGCAGTAATTCAGTGTTTAACTTTTCCACCACCAGTGTCAGGCTGACTGGCCTGTAATTGCCAGCCTCCTCCTTGCTGCCACTTTTGTGTAGCGGGACTACATTAAATCTCCTCTAGTCCTCCAGAACCACTGCTGTTTCCAGTGAGCTGTTAAATAGAACTGTCAGAGATGCAGCCAGTACTTCCCTGAGCTCCCTCAATACCCTTGGATGCACCCTATAAGGCCCCACTGTTTTGGTCATATCTAGATCAGGAAGTCCCTTTAGGACTCTCACCTCCAAAAAAAAGGACTAGTGTCCACCTCCCTCCCTCCTAAGTTTTTGCTACTTTTTGTGGCCCCTCCCCATCTCCTTCCTCTGTAAACACTGTACAAAAGTATTTGTTCAGGATGTCTGCCTTTTCCTGGTCCTCCTCGTCTCAGTCCCCACCTTCCCTTTTCAATCTTACAATCCCACCCCGGTCTTCCTCTTTTCAGTTACACACCTAAAAACTGTCTTGTCCCTTTTTGCTACCTTCTGGGCTAGTCTCTCATTAGTTTGCACCTTTGAACTCCAAAACGGTTTCTCTGCTTCCCCGATACACCTCCCTATTTTCCTCCCGCTGATCTCTTTATACCTTCTGAATGCTACCCTTTTAGCTTTCACCTTTGTAGCCACCTCTTTTGAGAACCATAGGGGTCTCTTTTTTTCCTTCTTGCTTTTGTTTGATGCAGAGGTTTTTTGCCTTTACTATGCTCCCTTTTATCTTTGCCCACTGTTTCTCCACCCTACCCAGGTCATACTCCCCCCGTCATGTCATCCCTGAAGCATTCACCCATCTCTTTGAAATCTGCCATCCTGAAGTCCAGTTTCCTCACCCTTGTGTGGTTCAGTTCCACTGCCATCCTTATATTGAACCACACGATAGAGTGATGACTGGTCCCCAAGTGACGTCCCACTTTGCTGTCTGCAACATTGTGCAAAGCAAACATATTGTTACAATAATGGATTTCATATGAATGTCACTGCTGGGTCCAATTCAGTGCAGGCTGCAGTAGACTCGGCAATGATACCTCAATGATCAGTTAGGCTAAATGTTCTCTGCTTGTGGGGCCAAAACTTTGTGCAGTTGAAAGGAGCAAGCCACTCCTATCACAAAGTGGCTCAATCCTTTCATCTGCCTGATGCTACCCAGCAAGCAACTGAGTGGCATCATTTTCAGCCTGACTGAATCACACTACAAACTATAAAACAGGCACACAATAATAATCCAGCCAAAGCCCAAAACCAATGATTGTGTAAATTGCAGTTACATTAATTCTGTGATTTGGCCCTCAGCTTGCAGGCCCGTTCTGAGTATCAGGGCACCAGTTTGGAGGAGTGGGATCTGATGCGCTGCCTCCAAAATATAATGCTTCCAATGCTAACAGAGCACTCAGTAATAAATTGTTTAATGAACTGTACAAGTTTTTAATTGTGGCAGTTGTCAGTTTTACCTTCTCTTCCCCCTTTGATAACAGGGATCTGGGCTGTATGGTGATTAGTGAGGTGACCCTTCTAAGATTCAAACCTGTGCCTCTGCCTGGTTGATCAAGTATGTTATGCTCAGCAGCTGCTTTCCTTGTGAGGAGAATGAAAGGGGTGAGGGGGAACTCACTGATTGTGGAGTCCAATCCCTAAGCACCCCATATGCCCCAACCTTCCTCCTCCCCCAGCCCCTACAAGTGCAAATTAAATGAATTATTCAGTGTTGTTCCATTCAAGTCCTCCTGAGTCCACTTACTTTTTCCTGTAAGTGATTGTAGTGTTTCTGTAATTCTGTTTTCCTTATAATAAAAAAGCTTCCACATGCTCTACATCAGAAGCCCCCCTGGCACACGCTACCAAGCTATTCAAAAACATTGAATAATTCACTTAAGTATATGCTTGCAGGGGCTTGGGTAGAGGAGGGAGGTCTGGGCTTATGGGATGATTTGGGTGAGGAATTTCACAGGTGCAAGGTGGGGGGTGCTCACAACAGATGCCAAATCAGACAAGATTTCTATTTACAAATCAGATTTGGTACCCTAATAGTTAGGATTTCTGATGTTAGGCAGGTTTATCTGAAAATCTGAAATCCTACATTTTTGCTGAAATCTGAGATATCTGTTTGGCAAAATGGATATTTGACCAACCTTAATTTGAATGGGGCAGTTCAAAAGTTTAGAGAGGCAGGGTTAAATTTATTTTGGTGGTGGAACTCATCGATACACAGCACCAGGCTATTTATAGCATTGTGTAATTGTTATCAAAAATAAGTCCCCCTTCCCAAGACCTGTGATTCCATAGCTGTAGCTTGTGTTGACACTGATCGGAACATATGGCACTAGATGCTGTATGGGGAATGAAGGTTGTTGTGGGTGTTTGTGTATGGTATGACATCTCTGTGTTTTTGAAATCACACCCCATTAAAGACTAGAGGATCCAAAGAAACCTCATACTTGAACACCAAGCCACACTGCCTGTGTCTGATGTACTACTCTTGTTGCGACTCCCACTGAAGTCGCTGGACTGCCTGCTGAAGACACTGAACCTCCCTGAAACTACTAACCTCCTGATTTAGCTACCAGACCACCTGCTGAAAACACTGGACCCTCCATGAAGCTGCAAGACTCACCCTGAAGCCTCCAATCTCCCTGAAGCTGCTCACCTACCTAAAGCTGTCAAACCCCCCACAGAGGCAGCCTGACCCTCTCTAAAGCCTCCAGACCCCTGGAAGCCACTGACATTCCTAAAGTTGTCTGACACCCACCCCCAATGAGGTTGCCTGATCCTTGCTGAAGCTGCTGGAATGCTGCTTATCCACAGTCACCACAGAACAGAGAAAAGAAACCTGGTAAGGTTCAAAAGCAGGTAAACTGGGTGATTTGGACCAGAAAGACAATGTGTGTGTGTACATAGTGGAGCTTCACTACATCCCCTCCCTGTATGATGTCCTTACACCTGATGGCTCCAGCCAAGATTGGGGGGGGGCATGGCTCCAGCCCAGACTGAAGAGGAGAACAAGTCATGGCTCCATCCCAGATTTGGGAGGGAGCGTGAGGGCAGAGTTAAACTTTTTTTCCGCCCAATAAAACCTTTTCTGTCCTGACCTAAACAGGTGGGTTGTCAGCCCTGTTCCTGCTCCCACCAAGAGACACCAAGCTCCCCCAGTACTCATCAGATCAGGGTGTCTCACGTACTGCCCTGCATGGTGGGACAAGTAGGGGAAGGGCCGTTCTCTCCCCTCCCCCATACTCACATCCAGATTCTTGGCAGTGGTGTGGGTCGGGGCATGTAAACATATCGTTTGTGTATGTAGAGAGGGGGGAGGCTCTCTGTCTTGCTGGGAAAACAGAAATGCCAAGAAGAGAATGGAGTGATGTATTTGATGGAAGGATTATGGTGATGAGCCAGACAGCGTGTGTGTGTGTGTGTGTGCGTGTGTGTTAGAGGTGTATACGTGTCCAGACTACCTGAGATTAGAAGGGGGTGACAAACAAATGTAAACAGAGAGTTTCCTCTATCCATTCATTCTTCTCTCCCCAATCACACAAAATCTGGTAGCAAATTGTACCCCCCCCCCAACAGACATACACACTGTCTCTCCCTGGCTCCTCACTACAACCTTCACCTCCGTAAAAAACAATTGGTATTACTCTGCTTGGTGCTCTCCATTCTCCATTTAAGGCCTTTTTATGCCCAGTATGACTAAGAGAGGCGGGGGACACAAGGAGTGGGAAATCATGCTGGGGATTGGCACAGTCACACCTCTGAATCTTTTGTCACTGAAATAAGGGTTATGAACACTTACAATGAGGGACACCAGGCCACATAATGAGGGATTCATCCTCAAACATGAAGATACAAGCTCTGCACCTGTGGAAACTTCCACTGAGTATACTTGCCATATGCATTTATACTTTAAAGTTTGAATTCATAGCACATTCTGTGTGTGGGCAGCATCCTTTTCATGAGGAACAGATGAGGGGAAGAGCAATTTTGAGGGGAAAAATAAGGGACATTTCTCATAGTAAGGGGCAGTTAACAGGTGAGGGTGAAGTTTTTTTTTGGGGGGGGAGGGGTTGGGGATTCTGGATTGTGGTGATAAGCCAGTGTGTATGTGTGTGTAGTTTTTGAACATATTGCCTGCATTTGGGAAGCACACAAAATCTGGTTACAAACTATATACACACACACTCACTCACTCACTCACTCTGCCTGGCTAATCACCACAACCCCATCAGTATTACTTCACTCTCCATTTAAAGACTTTTTTTAGTCCCAATAAGACTGTCTGAGAGAGGGGGACCACGAAGAGTAAGGACATCTTGCTGGGGATTGGCAGAGTTATTTTTTTGGGTGGATAGTAGGAGTGTGTGTGTGTGTGTGTGTGTGTATGTGTTCCTCCCCTTCCCTGGGAACTTTTTTACATAAGACAAACATTATTACTTCAGTAATTGCAAACACTCTCTTACTACAGTACTAATCCCTTCATCATTCTCTACAACATAACCAAAATCTACCTGACACAACATGCATTGACAAATGCTTGTTTCCAGTTGCTGATCTGTAGCTTCCCACAGTGCATAGAGAACAGACTAAGCACTACAAAAGGTCTACACTGCTGTTTCAGATACATGCAGTTTAGCTTCAGTTCATTTCATCATCCTACTGCCTACTTCAAACACATAATTATATTTGAAATATATCATTTCTACTTCATCAGTAATATTATATATTTTAGCTCAATTTGCTTTAATTTCAGAATCCAGTTTTAGCCCATGAGTGCATTGCCACTCCATTCTGTAACTAGCAGTTCTAAATGTACCACCTATTCATTGCATTTTACTGTAACACATGTTTTCTCTTAAAGGGAAACAGTCAGTACTAAAAACCCCACATCCATGTGTGGGACTGCTTCCAATTTTCACTTTGTGTGCAAAAACTTTTTATTTACTTTTTTCTCTAGTATCATAAATTGTATCTGATTTTACTGAACTTCAAGCTGACATTTCCTATAACCAGAAATCCCAGAATCCCCTGCAGCTGACATCACAGCAGGGCTGTAGTAGTGGGAGATTCAATAGCCTGCAGTGCATGTTAGAGGTTTCATTTTATTTTATTTTTTTATTTATTTAGTTTTTGTTTACCGGGTAGGTGCACTAGCCATGGTCATGACTATTTTCAGGCACGACCCGGGAGGTAACAGTACAAAAAACAATAAGGTATGACAATAATTACAGATACATTTTAGGGAAAAATATCTAACAGAACAAGTAGGTCAAGAGGTATGGGTAAGCTACAACAAACATTACAGCAGTAAACTTTAACAGCAGTTAATGCCAATGAGGAGTGTAGATAAGAAGCTTTGATCTTTTGTTTGTTGATCCTGCTGTCCTCCTAGGGCTAAGTACAGTTACAGATGAGTATACCTAGCTCTGGGAGAACAGTGGGGCTAACAAACATATGAGCATATGAAGAAATCTGCAGAAGAAGGCCTATCTAGTCTGCTCATATTGCAGGATCTTCATCACAAGCTATTGATCCTAACCCCCTCCTCAATCTCCCCTTCCCCTCTGTCTGCCCCTCCCTTGACTCTTATTTTGAAACTGCTCACTGTCTTCAACAAGCCATTTGTTCCAGAAGCACATTGCAACCCACCACCACTCACTCCATGAAGAAGTGCCTCCTAGCCTCTCCCCCAACTTTAGACTGTGTCCCCTCATGTTACAGTTTCCACTAAGCTAGAAAAGGCCCTACATATCTACCCAATTTATTCCTTTCAAACACCTGAAGGTCTCAGTCTTGTTCCCTCTCTCTCCTCCAGGGATTACACGTTCAGGACCATCAACCTCTCTTCATACATTCTACCCTGCTGGCCCATGATCATCTTCATTGCTTCGTTTGGACTGTCTCCAGCAGGCTAATGTCCTTTTTAAGGTATGGGCACCAGTACTGTACACTGTATTCCAGATGTGGTGTCACTAAAGATTTGTGCAAGGGCTGTATTACCTCTTCTTGCTTACTGCTGATCCCTCTGGAAATGCAGCCCAATATTTTGTTTGCCATTGCTGCTGCTTTCCTACACTGTGTGAAGTGCTTCTGGTCACCAGTGATCATTACTCCCAGATCATTCTCCTCTTCTGATACAGATACCTGTATCAGTGTCAGTGGCTCAGTAGGTAGCACACTCGCCTCTGAGGCCGGGAGATCAGAGGGCTGTGGGTTCAGTTCCCACATCTGGCACTTGGGTTAATATCCCAGTACTGACACTGTAGTGCAGCATGAGAGGGGTGTTGCACTTCTGAGGTGCCGTCTTTCGGATGAGATGTTAAACCGAGGTCCCATCTACCTGGATTGGTGGTAGTTCAAGTGGATGTTAAAGATCCCATGGCACTTCTCGAAAAAGAGTAGGGGAATTTTATTGAGAAATGGACTTCAATACATAGCAAAACCAAATAAAAGAACAAATAGAAACATAAACATACAATATTGAAACAATCAGGTTGCCCATGTCATACAATTGATCCAATAACTTTGAAAATGTTTCAGAGGAGTGCAAGAGAAGTCATAATCCATCAGGTGTTTCAGTGCTTTACCAACATTGACAAATAAATCCTCATGTGTAACATACTTCTGCTATAAAATCCAGAGACAGCTAGATTGCCATACATAATAACGTAGAATACAAAAAATAACATAAAGGTTATCACTATGATATTTAACAAAAGTATTTGGAAAAGGACCAAAAAAAAGGGTGGGATAATCAATAGTCCTGAACTCTGGTTCCTGCCACCAGGCAGCCAAGAAAGACCAGAAAGGTTGTATGTAAGCACATTCAATAAAGAGATGACATTGAGTCTCCAGCAGTTGGATACAAGTAGGACGAGGACAAAATCTTTCAGACAGTTGCTTATGCTTTCTGTTCCCCTTAACCCCTAACTTCCCAAAATTACTAAGCCATAAACAATCCCACACATAAGGAGGGATATGTTTGTTTAGCAAATTCTTGAGAACAACTACCTGCCTGTCCTGTGGGCACTCTGGGAAAACAACGTCAGTGGAATGCTAAGCTAATAAGATAGACCTATAGACCGTTTTCCTATCAGCAGTCAAAAGGTGAGTAGGGGTAATATGCCATTTAATAAGCTGTTTTATGCAGTCTTTTATACCACTTGGTACAGCAGAAAGTTTAGACAACAGCCTAGGATTACAAGACTGCCAACTAGGCCTACATAAAGTGAGCCAGTGATTTAAAAAAGGTCTCCAAATGAGATCCCTTGGTTTCAACACCTTGCCAAAGTTATACACCACAAAAAGACTATAAAAAAAGCAATAGGATGGAGCATAGAGACACCACCTTCAGCAATCGGCCAATAGGTTATCTTCTGCTTAAGTGGGTTCAAACGAGACCCCCAAAACGCTTGAAAAAACACACTAAAAAGCTGTGTCCAAATACTAAACAGGAAGAAAAATATAACAACTATATAAAAAAATAGGGGTAAGAACAGTTTGAATTAACAGTACCCTTTTTTTCTTCGACAGTTGCTGCCCTTTCCATTCCCCTACCATCCTAGAACCCCTGGCCAAGACTATATCCCAATTTGTCTTGGCCATATCACCAGGGCCAAACAACAGTCATAAAATCTTGATAGGTTCCCTAGAAACAGGGATCCCAGCAATAACCCCACTGGGCGGGACAGGGGTAGAACCAATAACAACCCCCTTACTCTTACTATAATTAATCTTGGAACCTGAGAGATGAAAAAAAGGTGAATAGAATCTTTTAGAGAAGGGACAGAAAAGTGAAGGGGCAAAAGCAACAGCAAGTCATCAACATAAGCCAACACCTTGTGTTGTGGTAGAGAAGGAAGCACATCAAGGCCCTGCAAAGCAGTGTTTGCATGTATCAACCGAATAAAAATGTCGATGATGAAAGCATAAAGAACAGGACTGAGTGAGCAGCCCTGTCGTACCCCTTTAGTAATAGCCAACCCGTGCCCGAGCCATCCATTGACATTAGGAATAAGAACAGCACCCTTGTACATTGCTGAGAGCCAAAAAATAAACTGATCCGGAAACCCAAAGGCTTTTAATACCAGGAATAAAAAGGAATGAGCCACCCTATCAAAAGCTTTCTCTTGGTCCAAACCAAAAACGAACCCTTGTAAAGTACCTACATCCCCCTTGGCAAACACCTCTCTTAAATTGATTCAGTGTTCCTGCTGTTTGCGCCCCGGAAAAGCACAGGTCTGTGCCAGGTGCAGAAGCAGGGGGGTAAGTGTAGAAAGCCGAGCCAAAAGGATTTTACTGAGAGTTTTCAAATCAGAATTTAGCAGACTAAATTACTTAAATTAGTCTTATCACCTTTCTTGTATAGAAGAAGCAAAATAGCCTCAGACATGGAGGGAGCATATTCCCCAGAACGTAAAATAAAATTCAGGAGAACCACCAGCACAGGGCCAAGGGACCGTAAGAAGGATTTGTAAAATCCTGCACTGAGACCATCCGTACCTGGGGCAGATTTGGAAGGCAACCCCTGAATAGCTGTAGTAACTTCGGCCAAGATAACATCAGCTATCAAAGCCTGCTGTTGGGCCTCAGACAGTGTAGGCAGCTGCAGCATATCCAAGATTGGAGTAACCACCTCATCTGCCATAACAGGGTCCGGGGCTAAGGAGGATGCCATATGGGTTTCAACCACATCCAAAAGCCTGTGTGGATCACTGACAGCATGGCCATGCACATGAGTCAAAACAGAAATTAATCTAGAATCAATCCGTTTTTTATTCTCTGTAAAAGGTTTCGAAGAGGGTGGCGTCATAGTGGTGCCAAATCGTAATTCCTGTTCCAAAGATTTACCCCATCATATTGTAGGCCCACCATTTGTTTCTTTATATTAGCAATAGGCCCACTATAATCCAGTTTGGTAGTTTCAGAGAGAGAGAAATAAGATGCTGCAATTGGTGTTTCAGCTGCAAGTATCCCATGTATTCAGCAGTAGATTTAATATGTGCCTGATGTTGAAAAAAGGTTTTCTAACCTTGTTTAGAATCTTCCCACCAGTCTAAAATGGAATCATAACATTCCAATACTGAAAATCGAGCCGCCCAGTCCCTCTCCCATAACTGACGAATATGAGGGTTTTCTAACAGTGATTCATTTAACTGCCACCCTTTCTTTTTACACCTGGGAGTCCCCTCCCAAGAAATAGTAACTGTAAGAGTGGAATGATCAGAGAATTCAATAGGCCGAGTAAAAGCCCGCACAACCTGGAGAACCATGGACAAAAAAATGAAATCAATGCAGGTCTGAAGAGGCCCCCGAAAATATGTGTAACCCCCTGTAGGATATAACACCCTATAAGCATCTGACATGTGTGCAGTAGAAATAATATTCTTTAAAGCTACAGAATCACAAAAAAGTTTATCCGTAACTAAACCCCTATCAGTAGTAGATAATCCACAATTAAAATCGCCCAACCAAACAACCAACCGAGAAGTATGCAAAAAAGGTTGTACTTCTTTAAAAAGTGCTATCCGTTGTGCCTTGGTTTGGGGGGCATAGACCGTGATGACCCGAAAACATTCTGAAGAAAAGGAAATATCTAAACACATAGCCCTCTCTGGGTGTATATCCACTAATCTGGAAACCGATAGGTGAGGATTAGAAAATAAAATGCCCAAGCCATCGTGGGTGTCCTCCCCCACAGACCAAAAGGAAGGTCCCAGGGACCAACAATGAGAGGCATGCTGAAGATCCCGGTGAGACTTCAGACGAATGTCCTGCAGGCAAATAATGTCAGAGGAAAAGGTTTTAAGAAGGGAAAAAAAAACAACACGTTTCTTCTCACCCATAATACCATTAACATTTAAAGTAGAAAATGTTAAGGAAGACATAAGAGGGAAAAAAAAGAGAAAATCAGAAAATCCTAATCCGGAAAAATGCTCAAGGGGGTTTTCCCACCTGTCTATGTCTAGTCCTGTTAGCTATAGAGTCCTCAGAGCGGCTGTCAGTGTCAGTAGTGGAGACAATGGACGAGGTATCAGTCTCATCACCTGAATCCCCAACAGTATCCTCCTCTAAAGGGGCAAAAATATTTCCTACTGGCACAGGATCCTTTGGAGGTAATGGCTTCTGTAGGGGTATGGGTTTCTGGAGAGGTTTGGGCTCAGACATGGTTTTACCACGTCTATTCCATTTCCTAGGGGGAACTACCATAAAGGGGACTTCGGGGGGGCGGAGGGGGGGCATATGGTCCGCAGGACTAATTACAAGGGGCCCAGCAGGGACAACAACAGCAGCCAAAGCCAAATCTGTAGCCAAACATGAGGGAGTAGGTACAGCAACCAGAGGCACAGGGGGAGGGATTGGGGGAGTAGTATTTGGCTCAGAGGCCAGTGCAATATCGAAAGGTACATGCTGAGCAACAGCAACCTGCATAGCTAAAGCATGCTGAGCCTGATTAATAAGACCTTCATGTGAGGGGCAGTCCTCATGATTGTGAGAGGCCCAAGGACATTGGCCATAAGCATGACCGGTTTGTTCACATAAGTTGCATTTAAAAAGATTCAAACCTGCTGAGGCCAGATGGCCGTACTCCAAACAATGACTACATCTGGTTACATCACAGGCTGAACTAAGGTGGGAATGAGAGCCACATTTAAAACAGGATCTGGGCTGCCCTATATAGAAAATAGACCCCCTATCTGACCCCAAAAAAATACACTGGGAAGGTGTACAGGACCAGAATTAGTGGAAAAAAGTTTAACCTTAACCTTCCAACCCACATCCCAAATCTGCTCACTATCCATAGTAGGGGTAGGTCGTCCCAAAATTTCACAACGTTGCCACAACCAAAAAAGGAAATCTTCAACATTAACTCCTTCATTTTTAAACAAAACTGTAATGGTTTTAATCAGAGGTTTAGTAAGGGGTATGGCCTGAAAAGGTACCCATAAAGGGTCATTCTTAAGAGTATTATATTGAGTCCAGAACCTATCCAAATTTGACACATTTTTGAAACTAACATCATAATTACCATTCACTAATGACATTAATGCAAAAATCTCAGAGGAAAAGAATTTCATAGATTTTTTCAACAGAGACCTAGCAATAAGCAACCTGTCAGGAGCTTGTTCCAAGCCCCCTTTGTATAAAAGCTGAACTGCGTTCCTCCAGGAAGCAGGTTCCCCTGTGGAGTGAAACAAATCAGCAAGTTTAAACAAAGGGGCCAGGGAAGACTTCTCCTGGTGTTCGGCCAGAGCCTCAGGGCTAGGCCCCATCCTATTTTCAGCAGGCAAAGTAGATACAGCTTCAGGTGTGGTACTGACACCAGAAGCACTAGCATTAGATACAATAGGAAATAAGTTCTGAGAATTACCCCGGGGTGTGATGGAGCTCATTGCAGGGTCGACGTTGGTGGCCACAGTGGAAGAACACATCCGTCTATATGAGGGATCAGAAGGGTCCGGAGTCCAGTGTCCCAAAGCCGCCGAGACCCAGCCAGCCGCTGAAAGGGCCCTTTCAGGAGACCAGGGAGCATCCCTAAAGGCTACAGGAGGCAGTGCAGGAACCAAATCACCCCACTTAGAAGACTTACAGTGATCCAAAAGGGAAAATGTTTGCTCTGAAGTTGGAGGAGGAACAGGCAGTGGGGGAGGAATGTTCAGTACAGCACGAGGCATACCCAGTCTAGGTTTTCTAGCAGCACCAGGCTGCAAAGTCGGAGGTGCAGAAGGAAGGTCCAAAGGCTTTGAGCATGCAGGAACAGCACCATAAGAACTGCCAGCCTGAGTAAACATCAGAGATTCTACAGAGGGAGGAACCATCTTCCCAGAACAAGCGTCCGACCGGAGTACTTGCTCTACCTGGTCCCTCTCAATACTGGTCCCCTCAGAAACCAGAGACACCAACAGAAGGTCCATTACCAATGCTATGCAAACTCTCAGCTGCTCCTGCTGTGCCAGAAGAGGATCCTGTGAACTGGGGGACTCCAACAGACCAGAATCAACAGAAAAAACGGTCGTCGACAGAGAGACAGGTAGGTCCATAGAAACGGACCCAAGTTCTATACTTTCTTCAGCAGCGCTGTCAGGAGAAAAGCCAGCAGCTGCCATAGCGAGATCCACAGCCTTCTGTGTAGATAGGATTGGAGCCGAGGCCAGAGCTCCCATCTGAACAGTGTCCTCACCCTCTGGAGTGCAAGGAGAAGTTGCCATCTCAGTGAGATGGCCAAACAATCCCCCTGCAGTCAGAGTAGTGGGATTTCCCCAGTTTCCTAGCCAAATTTCCCTCATTCACTAAAAATACCACCAACAGCTTAATCTGGAATGCTATGTTGGCATTCATCTGTATCCCCCTTCCCCGGGTCGTGCCTGAAAATAGGCAGGATTTGTCTAGTGCACTTACCCGGTCAACAAAAACTAAGTAAAATAAAATAAATAAATACCTGGGCCCCCAGGATGTACTCAGTCCTGGGGTTCTTGGCTCCAATGTGCATAACTTTACATTTCTTTGCATTGAAGCAAAGCTGCAAGATCACAGGCCTCCTCTCCAGTTTCTCCAGATCCTCTTTTAGGTATTGTATTCCTTCTGCTGTGTCCACCCTCCCACAGAACTTGGTGTCATCCATGAATAGGCACATTTTGCCATTAATGCCATTCCAAATATAACTGTTGAAGACATTGAACAGTACTGGTCCAAGCACCCAGCTCTGTGGTACACCACTGGTGACCTTCCTGGTTATAGATAGCCAACCCCACCACCACCACCACTCTCTGGGTCCTGCCCATCATCCAGCTTTCCACCCATCTGGTCAACTTCTCTCCAACCCCAAGAACCACTAACTTCCTGATGAACTTCTTGTGTGGTATAGAGTCAAAGGCCTTGCTGAAATCCAGGTAAAGGATGTCCACTGATTGGCCTCTGTCCATTGGTACAGAGACCCAGTCAAAGAAGTCAGTCAAATTAATTTGACATGACCTTCCTCCCACAAAACCATGCTGCCTCACATCCTGGAGATAATTTATTTATTTATTTGAATTTTAGTTATGAGGTAAGTCCACTGAGAAAATAGCAGACCCTTTTTTATGGACGACCCGGAAGACCAACAAGAGACATACAGTACAGAGCAATTTCACAGAAAGATAATTATAGTAGCAAAGACATGTCATAGTAAAAAGAATAATGGTCATAAAACATAGCAAAATACAGGAATGGTAGTATCATAAAATAACAAATAAGATTGGAATCTAATATTACAGTTATACATATACCATGTCAAAGTCAAACAATGAGAACATGTGCAGAAAGGTACACATAGTGATTTGGGACAGGCGAGAGGCAAGTTTAATACAAGGGAGGAGCAGAGGGAAAAGGTGGGGAAGGGGGCAAGGAGTGGAGCATGGATCAGGAGTCAGGCAGGAAAAGACAGCGAGAAAACAGCAGGGTAGGAGTACATGGATCTACAATGGGTCGACAACCAAATTTTTGTCAAATGACCCGACAGCGAAACTGGCAGGTAGACCGCATTTTGCAGTTGGCTGCAGGTTATGTAGAACAAGTGTTTTATTTGAGGGGCTTCACCCCTGAACCCACCATGTGGAGGGCTCTGCCCCCTGCACCCCCCCCACTTAGGACTCTCAATTCCAAGTCAGAGCTCATTTGGGGGGGGTGCAGGACCCCTGACAGACAGTGCTGGGTTCCAGCGGGTTTCCTACAGTGACATGGCACTATAGTTGCTGTAGGGGACCCCACGGTCGAAATGACGCTGTCAGAGGGTGTATAACAGAGTAGGTTAGGCATCACTGGAAGCAGAAGCAAGCAGCAGATACAGAACGAGTGGAAAGCAAATTGGATTGTAACGTAGGAAGAGAGATGCCAGACAAGATGGAAGGAGGAAGGGAGTTCCAATCAGGCACTGCTGCAAAAGAGAAGGACTTATGGACAGTAGCTAGTCACAAATTAGGCCATATGAGAAGAGGGAGGGAGGGAGGAGAGGGACCATGCTTACCCAGATACTCTACCAAACCTTCCTTAAGCATGGTCTCTATGGGCTTGCATACAACTGAGGTTAGGCTGACTGGTCTATAATTCCCTGTGTCATCCTTGGGACCACTGTTATGCAGGATGACTATATATGCCATTCTCCAGTCATGTGGTACTATGTCTCTCTCTCCAGTGAACTATTGAATAGGCCAGCCATAGGATCTGCAAGCTCCTCTGTCAGTTCCCTCAGCACCCCAGGGTGTATGCTGTCTGGGTCTGTGAATTTGTCAACTCCCAATGCTAGCAGCCCTCTCCTCACCCTATCCACCTCTATCACATCTGTACTCCCACCCCCCCCACCCACTACTTTCCCCAGTGGCACCAGCCCATCTTTCTCCCTGGTGAAGATGGAACAGAGGTACTCATTCAGGATCTACATGTATGCCTTGCCCCTTTCTCCTCCACCCACCCACCCACTCACTAACTTTCCTGAGCCTTGCTATCCCAAAACATACTTCTCTCTTTTCTTATTAATATAGCAAAACAGGACTTTTGTTTTGATCAGGCATCTGATCTGAGCATCTAAAAACTCTAACATGCAGTGCAGGCTACTGAATCTAGGGAGCTTCAAAATCTTTCACTGGGTACCCAACAGTGGGAACCGCGTAAGGCTGTATCAAACTGAGTTTGCTGAGTTTCAAGCTGACATTTACTGTAACCAAGAATCTGAGAATCCCCTGCAGCTGACATCAGAGCAGGGCTATATAGTAGGAAATTCAGTAGCATGTAGTGCATGTTAGAGTTTTTATAAGCTCTGATCTTTTGTTTGCTTGTTCTGCTTTCCTCCCGGGGCCAAGTACAGTCACATGTGACTAAACTTATCCCTAGGAGAACAGCAGGACTGTGAAACATCTGCTCTAAAAGCACTGCCGGCTATTGAATCAAGGGAACTCCCAAGACTGGGACATGGTCATTTCATGATACACAGTGTTCAGGAAGGACAGGGTAGGAAGGAAAGGAGGGGAGTTGTGATTTATGTGAAGGAAAGCATAATAGCAACAGAAATATGGGGAATTCATGGGGGCAGAGGTGCTGTGGGTCACACTTGAGTAAGAAAAACAGAACTACTGTTTAAACAAGTGTGATCTAGAGGACTTTGGGACAGGGGGATGATTTATTTATTGAATTTTGGTAACTGGGTAAGCCCACTGAGCCAATACAGTCCCTTTTTCAGGGGCGACCCGGATTGAAACGATACAACATAAGTACAACATTTAGTACAGAACAAATACAGTGAACAGTTCGATACAATGATATACAATTACAGGTACAGTTATGAGATGACCTTGGAGTCAGACCATGTTAAAGCATGACAAACAAGCCATTAGGCTAAGAGCATAGTACAAATTCTAAGCAGTGCAGAGATTATCTGGAGAAGAAGGTTAGTGGAAACAGGTGCAGGGAGGGGGAGACAAGAAGAGAGCGTGAAAGTTTGTGTTTGAACTGAGTGAGGTAGGTACAGGAGGGAATCTCATGTGGGAATGAATCCCAGGCAGACATTGCTGTAAAGGCAAATGACCATCTGACAACCATCAGATGGGGGTTGGGATTAACCAGGAGGGGGAAGACCGTGGAAAGCAGGGTGCGCTGAGTACATTTAAGTTGATGAGGTCAATCAGGCAGGGTGGGGTATAATGATGAACCAAGTTAAACATAAGGCACATTGTTGTATACAGGAGATTGTTCTCAAGGTGTGCCCAGCCTAGGGAGGAGAGAACTTTGCAGTGATGAAGACTAGGGTGAAAACAAAGAGCAAAATGCCCAATCCTTAAGTAGACTGGATTGATACATGCAAGAATGGATGCCCATGCTTGGAGGAGCAGCGGGGCACTATAAGCTAGCAGGGGAAGAAGAGTAGACACTGCTATTTTTAGACATGAGGCCTGAGTCAGGAGGAGATGGAGGTGGTAAAGGAGACCAAGCCATTGGCTGAAAGTTTTCAACAAAACATTGATATGGTTCTCAAAAGTAAGCGAGGAGTCCAGGGTGACCCCCAGGTATTTAAAGGAGGTAATGAGTTCTAGGGGGTTGCCATCCTTTGATCTGATTGAAAGGGGGTGCTGAGATGAGGGTACGGACCCCGAGTTATGAAACAATATGGTCTTGGTCTTCTTTGTGTTAAGGGCCAGACGTATATCATGAAACCATTCCTCAAGGACATGGAAATTGGTTTCAAGGTTCCAGTTTATCCAGCCCAGGTCAGAGGATGAGCGATATATGACTGCATCATCTGCATAGAGATGATGGTCAGACACATGGCAACTGGGTTTCAATGCAAAGAAGTGCAAAGTTATGCACTTGGGTATCAGGATGGGAACTGTAGGTTTAGATACAGAAGGGGGAATACAATTGGGCACTACAGAGGAGGAGAAGGACCTTGGGGTACTCATAACAGGGTAAATGAATCATTCAACACAGTGCAGGAAGGCAGCAGATAAAGCAGACTAGATGCTGGAATGTATTGCCAGGGGAATCACAAGAAAAGAGGTTATCCTGCCACTTTACAGGCCACTGGTCAGACTGAACCTGGAGTACTGCATGCATGAAATTGGTGAATAGCTTTAAAAGGGGGTGGGATAGGATCAGTGGAAGGGGAACTGGTGGAATGGGAGTGGGGGCAGCTATGGAATAAGCTTGAATAACTGCACACTCGAGCACACTTGATAGACCTAAGGGCCTGCATCTGCTGGCATTTTTTGTATGTTTGTATGAACTGTGGCACCTCTGCAATTAAGTGGCAGGTCATTTATAAATAGTGAAAATAATAGTGACCCCAGTATTTAGTCATGTGCAACACAATGTTGGATTTGTCTAAGTTCTGAGAGGGCCACAGACCACTTGACCCTTTGGGAATGGTGTGAATGGTAGTTACAGAGTCATGCCAGGGTAGTAGAATCAAGCCCCAGGGCATGAAGTTTACACAGTAGTAGACTGTGGTCAGCTAAGTCAAAGGCATTTGTTAAGTCAACAAAAACCATGCCCATAGCTTGACCTTGGTCCAAGGTGGTAGAAATGTCAGTCATAACTTTTATTAGCGCAGTCAGGGTATTGTGGTTCTTCCAGAAGTCATGTTGGTACACAGAAAGGAGGTTGTACAATTCTAGATAGTCCTGAAGTTGATTTTACAGAATGTGTTCTTGTATTTTTGCAAGTGGGCACAGAACTGAGACGAGTCTATAGTTTTACACTAAAGTAGTTGGTTCTCCTTTGTGTGTTAGGACTACTACTGCTACCTTCCATTTGTCAGGAACCATGTCTGTGAGGAAGGACCTGTTTATTAAATTCCTTACAGGGATGGTGATACCCTTGGCCCCAAGTTTTAGAAACTTAGGTTCAAGGGTCTCATAACCAAGGGAACTTTGAGGCTATAAGGCTGAAAGCAACCTGCATGCCTTCTTGCTGGTAGCTAGCTTTAGATGGAAGGCAAGTCATATTCCCAGATCAGCAGGTGAAAGGGGGGATGGGGTTGGGTTAGTAGAGTAGTCAAAGCAGAAGGTATATTATTTACTGATGTCGATATTTATCAACATCAGTAAAGAATTCATTGAGACCACCTGCAATTGATGGATCAGAAAGGATTTGGTCTTAGGCTTAAAGTGAGCTGGGATTTACTATAGTTTTACCTTTCATTAAAGTGTTAATTTGCTTTCAAATGTTTTTCGGGTTGCTGAGGTGTTCAGTCTGAAGTGATCTGATGTAATTTTGCTTTGCCTTGTAAATGGAGTTCTTGCAGGCATTCCTAAACTGTCTATAGGTAAACCAATCTTTGCGGAGGCCGCTTCCTTTGTAGACATGCAAAGCCTTGTCATGGGAGGGCATGAGTTTCCTTTGTTCAGAGGAAAGCCATGGAGCCTTGAGTCCTTTGATTCTTTGTTTCCTCCAGGGAGCACATTGATTAAGTATGGCAGAGAAGGTTGTGATGAAGTAATCTAGAGTTTGATTGCTATCCGGGAGGAGGTTCATACTGTAGGTCCCCAGTCTGCACTGGTTAAGTCTTCTAGGAAAGCCTGAGTATTGCAGTGGGACAAGCCCCTAGCAAGTATTATTTGAGGGGGCAGGTTGGGGAAGTTTTTGTACCAAACATAGTAAGTTGGCAAGTGGTCACTGATGCTATCTGGGAGAATGCCCGCCAACCTGACCTTGTTAGCACAACTGGTAATTATCCAGTAAAAACAGGGAATGGTTGCCTGTTGTGGTATTTAACCTCATTGGGTAAGTAATGAGCTGGGTGAGGTTGGCCTTGACCAGATAGAGATTTAGACAAAGAAATGTCAGAAAAAATTGGAAAAATGCTGTAAAATGGAGAGGTGTTGCTGCTGTGGGACTTCAGTTTGCCAGATGTAGATTGGAGTCCCCATCTTGTGTGAGCAGGACTAGGAGAATCTGTTTGCTGTAAGGCTGGTGAGTGTTTGAAATTGGCTGAAGTTTGTACCTTAACTGCAGGTATCACATTTCAGCAGGGGGTTAATGAGGGTTGAAATTCAAGTGTGAGTCTAACAGACATTCAGTTAGAGTCCCCATTTTGTGTGAGAAGGACTAGGAGAATCTCTTTGCTGGTATGTTGAACTAGAGTTGAGTTTTTGCCCTGTAGTCTATGGAATTATGTCTCTTTTACCTGATTGCTTTTGTAGACACTGTGTACCAAATGAGCGTCCCCGGTGCTCTGTCTTTATAGTGGAAGGTCAGCCACACCTACTTAAAGAGACAGGAACAGCTGATATATAAGCAGAATTATGAAGGTGTAGCCAGTGACTAGATCCAAAAGGCACACACAAGTGGATGAGAGGACACTGTAGCCCAACAGAAGGAGACAGTAAGAGTTTTGGGGCAGTGATGCAGGTTTACAGCCCTTATAGAAATATGGATGCAATTGTAAAGAGCTGTGGAATATTTAAAGACTAAGAGACAGAGAGGGGGGGGTGGGGGCCAGGGCAAAGAGGCAGGTGGGGGAATGGAGGAGGAGTGGAGAGGTAGGGATACTGGGTTGTGGACACAGGGAGACTGGGGGGAGGTTGTGAGCTGCAATGGATGTGAGGCAGCACTGTTTCTTGGAATCTGGTGGACAGTTGGGGTTGTCCAGTATGCAAGATGTTCAGACAACTTATGCTGGAGATAGACAGCTTGAGACAGGAACTGGGGTAGAAGGTAGTATGGGAGTGGGGCGAGACATGGAATAATAAGGGGCTTTATACCAAGGACATGTCAGCACTGAGGGTACAAGGACATAAACACAGGGGCTGAAGCAGTACATTAAAAACAACACATAATTAAACTGAGGAGGGGGAGGGTCTGAGTTGGATAGAAGGGAGGAGGCACCTTCCAAGGGAGACCAGAAGGCCTCATGCCCCCCCCCAGAGAGGGGAGTGAAGAGAAGAATGAGGGAAGTTGCCAAGATGAAAGTGGAAAGGGGAGAGATGGGAAGAGGAGATGCAGGACACAAGGTGGACTGTAGTATCTTTGGATGCAAGGAGTTTAGCAAACAAGTTGTCAGAGTTTCAGGCAATGATGGCAAAGGGGAGGTAGATATTGCTGCCCTCTCAGATGCCTGGGCCACCCAGTACCATGACTGGGATCTCATTATCCCAGGATACAAGGTGTTTGGTGGGGACCAGGAGGGGGGAAGGGGGAGGGGTGGCTATTTAAAGAGCTAGTGTACTGCTTGGAATTAATAGTAATTTTCAGATACAGTCAGCTATCACTTCCAATATCTGAAGTATTTTTTTATTTTCTGTTTGCTAATTAGAAAAGTTTCCACCTGGCAGTACTGGTGTGATGTGTGGAGCAGTACTCTGTCTGGAGGGGAAAAAAAAGTCAGTTCTGTTCTTCCCACTGCATCATCAGAAATGAGACCAAACACCTTGAGGCACCACAACCCTTGCAGCCTGAGCAGTGACTTTCACAAGCTGCCAATCAAAATGCAAGAAATTGTGACATCACCAGTAACTAGGGAGAGCCAGTCCTTGCTGCTTCATGTGAAAGTGAAATCTGACAGCGAGAAATGGTTTTCATTGGTTACTAGTGATGTCATAGTCATTGCGGTCTCAGTGTTGATGTAGTGGGAGGAACAGACCTGTCTTTTTGTTTTTCCTCCAGACAGAGTGCTGCTCCACACATCATCCCAGTACTGCCAGGTGGAAAATATTTTAATTAGAAAACAGAAAAAAAAATACTTATTATAAGAAGTGATAGTCTACTATATCTGAAAGTTACAATTAATTGCAGACAGTTTCCATGCAGTACACTAGCTCTTTAAGTCAGGGAGGGAATACTGTGTACCAGAGAGGAAGGGAATGAGGGGAGGCCAGAAGCCATATGGGTATTGCTCCAAATCTCTAACAGTAAGAAGCTCAGGATGGGGGTGGTGTACAGACCATCCTCACAGAATGAGGAGGTGGACAGGGAGCTGGGGGAGCAAATCAGAAAGGTCAGTGGCAAAGGGAATACAGCTATAGTGGGAGACTTCAACCTACCTGGGGTTGACTAACAGACAGTAACTACAGTACATGCCTGGGAAGAGGTGCTGCTGGAGGCTATCCAAGACAGCTAGCTAGTGCAAGGGGTGATGGATCATACTAGGGAAGGGAACATAATGGACTTGGTGCTAACAAATGGTGACCAAGTCCAGGATGTGGTAGTACAGGACCCTCTAGTAGGAAGTGACCATCACTCAGTGTGTTTCCTCCTCAACACAGGGAGAAAGTTGGCTAAGACCAGAAAGAGAGTGTTGGATTTCAGGAAGACAGATTTTGCCAGAATGGGCAGCATCCTAGGGGGGTATATAGCTGAAATTAGCAAAAAGATGGATGCTGAACAGAAGTGGGCACCTATTATGAAGGGGCTAAATGAGGCCATGAACACATATGCCAAATCTCAGAGTATAGAGTCTAGGTCAAAAAAACCTAGCTGGCTCAGCAAGGAGGTGGAGGGGAAGGTGAGGGAAAAAAGATTGTCCTTCATTAAGTTCAAAAAACCTGGGCGTGAGGAGGAGGATACAGAAGTGTTCACAAAGGTATTTAGGGAGGTGACCAGATCAGTCAGGGCAGCCCAGGCAGCAAAGGAGCTGAAGTTGGCTCAGTGGATCAAAGAGGGGGAAAAGGAGTTCTTTAAATACATAAGGGAGAAGAGGAATTGTAGGGATGGCATTGTTAGAATCAAGAGAGAGGGAGGATGGGCAGAACAAGGGGAGGATCAGGCAGAGGCACTCAATGAGTATTTCTGCTTGGTGTTCATGAAAGAAAGGGATGGCCCAACACCACAGGGGAAAGGGGGCATTGGAGGAGAGGTAGCAGAGATAACAGATGGGGTCAACCAAAAGGATAGAGTTTTGAAGGGCCTTGAAGCCTTGTGAGTAGACAAGGCACCTGGACCAGATGGTGTACACCCAACAGTCCTGAAGAAAATAGCAGAGGTGTTGGCAGGCCCCCTGATGGACCTGTTCAACAGTTCCTTGGAGACGGAGAATGTACCCAAGGACTGGACGATGTCTCAAGTAGTGCCCCTTCACAAGTGTGGACCCAAGGACCAACCCGGTAAATACAGACCAGTGAGCTTGATTTCCATAGTAGGGAAGTTGATGGAAACCATTCTGAAGGAGAGGTTGATAATCTTTGTCGATAGCAATAATCTGCAGGACAAGAGACAGCATGGGTCTGTCACAGGAAGATTTTTCCAAACTAACCTGATCGACTTCTTCAACTGGGTCACTAGGGTGGTTGATGAAGATCCACGCTGTGGATGTCATGTATCTGAACTTCAGCAAGGCTTTCGACTCAGTGACACACAGGAGGTTAATGTGTAAGCTGAGAGACGTAGGTGCGGGGGAAAAACTGGTGGAGTGCGTTGAGATCTGGCTGCAGGGCAGACAACAGAGGGTAGTTGTAAGGGAGGAGACATCCAAGCCAAGGCCAGTAATGAGTGGGGTACTGCAGGGTTCAGTGCTTGGCCCTGTTTTATTCAATATCTTCATTGGGGACATTGCAGAGGGGGTCAAGTGTAAGATCAGCCTGTTCGCAAATGGCACAAAGATTTGTGCAGAAGTGGACAAAGAGGAAGAGAGGCAGGCACTCCGAGAAAATCTAGCTAAACTTGAACACTGGTCTAGGGAGTGGCAGTTGGGGTTTAATGCTAAGAAGTGCAAGGTCATGCACCTGGAAGCCAGAAATCCCAGAAACAGCTACTGGCTGTGGAGAGTGCAGGTAATGGCTTCAGAGGAGGAAAGGGACCTGGGGGTAATAGTCACAGGGGACATGAAGGTATCAGGACAGCATAAGAGGGCAGCAGCCAGGGCAAAAAGGATGTTGGGGTGCATTGCCAGAGGGATCACCTCTCGAAAGAAGGAGGTCATTCTGTCACTGTATAGCTCACTGGTGAGGCCACACTTGGAGTACTACGTACAGTGCTGGTGCCCATACCTCAAAAAGAATGTGAGATTACTGGAGGGGGTGCAGTGTAGGCCTACAAAAATGATCATGGGACTAAAGGAGTTGCCATACAAGGAAAGGTTAAATGAGCTCAACATATACTAGCTGGAAGACAGAAGAGTAAGAGAGGGGACATGATAGAAACCTTTAAGTACTTGAAAGGCATAAATAAAGTCAGGGACGGAGGAGTGTTCCACTTAAGGGGGGAGGGTCACTAGAAGGCACAGTCTGAAGTTGGAAGGGGGAAGGTTTAGAAGGGAGATGAGGTGGCACTACTTCACAGAAAGAGTGTTTGCGGGTTGGAATGCACTGCCAGAGGAGTTAATCTCTCAAAGGACGGTAGATAACTTTAAGTAGGGTTGGGATAGAGTCAAGGGCAGGGTTAATACAGACAAGAACACAAAGAGGGGAAGGACTGGAAAAGAGGAGGAAGGGAGGAGTTTGGGTAGGGGTGGAGCAGCTGTAGTGATATGAAACTAAGAGCTGCACAATTGAGCAGATTTGACAGACCGGTGGGCCTTTTTCTTTCAGCAGTTTTGTATGTTCATATGGAGCCTCCCTGCTGTAGCTTCAGCAAAAAGCAGGGATATCCTGAACTTACTGCAGAGGGCATTCCTCTGGCAACTAGTCAGAGAACCCACTCATGATGGGGCAATACTGGACCTGGTGCTAACTAACAGGGCCAGTGTTGCAGACATCAAGGTGCAAAGCCATCTGGGGATGAGTGATCAACATACATATGGCTGATTTTACTAAGATGGGTGAATGCTTCAGGAATGATCTGGCAGGGGGAGATGACCTGGGGGTGGAGGAAAGGTGGGCCTCACTAGAAAGAAGCATAGTGAAGGCAACAAACCTCTGTGTCACGCAGATAAGCAAAAGTAAAATAAAGAGACCACCATGGTTCTCAAAGGAGGTAGCGAAAAAGGCGAAGGCTAAGAGAGTAGCATTTAGAAGGTACTGTATAAGGAGACCCAGAGAGAGGAGGATAAGGAAGTGTACCCAGGAAAACAGAGCAAGGCAAGCAAAGCAGTAAGGAACACACAGATGTAAACTGAGGAAAGAATAGCTCAGGGGGTGTCAATTTTTAAGGTATATTAGTGAAAAGGAAAATAAAGGGGGTGTATGGTTAAAGAGGGAGAGGGTGACTGTATGAGGGAGATCAAGAAAAAGCAAATATCCTAGACAAATGCTTCTGCTCCATGTTCACAGTAGAAGAGGAAGAAGAAGGACCACGTAAAGGTGCCAGGAATTTTGTTGGGAGGGAAATAAGCACTAGTCCATTCTCTGAGGATCCAGAAGGCACTCGTTAACCTGAAGGTCGATAAGGCTATGGTGTCAGAAGGCGTACATCCAAGGGTACTAAGGGAGTTCAGGAAGGTACTATCCACACCTCTAACAGATCTATAGTATTTAACAAATCACTGGAGACTGGTGCGGTCCTGGAGGACTGGAGAAGGGCAGATGTAATCCCACTTCACAAAAGAAGTAGCAGAGAAAAGCTAGGCAATTATAGGCTTGCCTGCCTGATATCGGTGGTGGGTAACTTAATGGAAACACTAGTAAAGGAAAGGATTGAGGATTATCTTGTATCCAATGGACTACATGACCCTAGGCAGCATGGATACATAGAGGGAAAGTCATACCAGACAAATCTTATAGATTTATTTGAGTGGGTGCTTAGGGAGTTGGAGCAGGAAGGAGCAGTAGACGTGGCCTACCTGGACTTTAGCAAGGCTTTCGACACTATTCCACATAGGAGACTGGTAAGAAAGTTGGTTAACTTGGGGTGACTAATTATGTGGTAACCTGGTATGAAACTGGTTAGTGGATAGGACACAGATGGAAGTGGTAAATGGTGTTTACTCTGAGGAAAGGAGGGTGACCAGCATGGTACCTCAAGGATCAGTGCCGGGTCTGATTCTAGTCAATGTCTTTACAAGTAACATAGCACAGCACCTGGAAAGGAAAGTCTGACTCCTTATGGATGACACCAATATCTGTAATACTGTGGACACTCTGGGGGCAGGAGATGGAGAGGATGGACAGGGATTTAAAAAGGCTGTAAGAGTGGTCAGGGGTATGGCAGCTGGGTTTTAATGCAAAAAAGTGCAAAATAATGCGCTTGGACCATTGAAATCCTGGAAATGGGAAGAGTAATACAGGCAAGGACTAAGCAAGAAAGAGACCTGGGGTAATCATATCAGATCACCTTAAGATGACCAGGCAGTGTGACAAGGCAGTCAGAAGTGCAAATGGGATGCTGGGGTGCATAGCAAGGGGTATCACCAACAGAAAGAGGGAGAGGGTGCTGCCCCTATATAGATCACTGGTAAGACCCCACTTTGAGTACTATGTCCAGTTCTGTAGATCGCATCTCAGGAAGGATAGATAGATAGATAGATAGATAGATAGATAGAGAGATAGATAGATAGATAGATAGATAGATAGATAGATAGATAGATAGATAGGTAGATAGATCGATCAAAAAAGCACCCATCTCCAGAGACTCTGGGCGCTGCACAATAAAAGCACAAACAACATATATACACAGCAGTTCATCATTGGAGCAGATTAAAAGTTCCTCTATCCATCCCTTAAAAACAACAGTTAATCAATTGATAAAAGTTTATTGGAACAAATATGTCTTTAACCCCTTTTTAAAGGATATACTATAGACAGAGTGGAAGCAGTCCAGAGGAAGGCTACCAAAATGGTGCAGGGTTTGCATCAAAAGCCCTACTTGGAGAGGATAAAGAAGCTAAATATGTACACACACTGGATGAGAGGAAAGAGAGAGGGGATATGATAGAGACCTTTAAATACATCACGGGAGAAGGCACAGGAGGTTGTTTTTTTCAGAGAAAAAGGCATTCTAAAACAAGGGAGCATGATATGAAGCTGGAAGGGGGTAAATTCAGGAGGGATATGAGGAAGTACCTCTTCACACAGAAGGTGGTGTATACCTGAAATAGCCTTCCAGCAGAGGCAGTAGGGGCAAAAACAGTGGTGGAATTCAAAAATGCCTGGGACCGGCACAATGAAGCCGTACAGGTAAGGAGGATGAGGAGGAGGAGGAGGAGAAGAGATTGAATCATAGATCAAGTAGTGTCTGCAGCAAAAAATGAAGATTAACAAAAAAGTGGCCATTGATTGGGCCTGGCGGCCCACCGTATACTGTCACAACCGAGACACATTTACAGCACTGAGTCAATACATCACCAGATTTTGGTGACTGACATATTCGACAAACTCTTTCTGTCCCCCTCCATGAGGTCCACCCCCCCGAATTAGTATATTTAGCGTACCGGGTCATAATGTCATATACTTAATTGCATATGGCATTATGGTGCACTCCGAACCTGTGCGCTCTCAGAGTTGGACCCCCCGGAGTTAGAATCCTTAGTGGGGGTCCAGGCTACAGCCCCCAATAGGGGGTGTAGGGGGCAGAGCTCCCCACAGAACAAAAGATAAAGAGAAACCGCGATTAAGTCACATGGCATTCTGCTGTGCTACATTTTGACCCCATGCCAATATTTAGTAAAGGGGTGTTGGGGCACAGAGAGATCACCGAATATGACAGTCACCAAAATCTGGCACTGTATTGACACAGCACTGTAAACAAGTTGTTGTGATGCCGTGGAACCGCTGCCCATACCTGCCATCACATTCTATGTTTCTATGTTTCAGTGTTTCTGCATGCTTCACTGGGTACCACTGCCTACCAATGAAAACAGTGTAAGGACCAATGATGTTGCATGTGGTTGGCAAGCACTGGTCCACATAAATGAAACAGGCTGTCCTTTTTTTTAAAAACTCCAAGTTTATTCAAATGCTACACAGATACAGTTTCATATCATATAGATTTCATGGAGACACCTTACTAATTTATACAACTTTTCTATCACACAAGGATAGCTTCACTACTTCATTTCCATTGACTCTGCAGATCAGTGAAGAAAAGCTTCAAACAGATAAAGAAGGGTAAACAATAATAGTGTCTCTTGAGTCTTTGTTAAGCTCTGTGTCCGGTCTCTTATCTAGACTAATTACAGATACATTAAAACTGAGTCAAGATAACTTCTTGTTAAAACATTAAAAAATTTTAAAAGACAATTCTGTTCATGGCTGGTTATTTCATCTTTCTACTAATATCAACTACCATGTTTACTACCTATTGGGTATGGGGGGGGTACAACACATATATCTCATTGTTTATATTTCTGTTTTCTTTCTTTCCCATTTTGTCCATCACAGGCCAGTAAAAATCATTTGGGAAATGCCTGCTAGGAGAGAACTAAGATTCCCTCCGGGTCCTCTATCAAGTGCATGAAAGGGAGCCATACTACATTAAATGTATCCTCGTGCAGGCATAATTCAGCTGTAATCCTCTCTAGCTGGGAGATACCTTGTAAGCATTAATCCATGACAGAGGAGGGCTTTACTAGGGGATTAATGCCTCGTTGGTTGGGTTGGTGCAGCTGAGTGCTTCCAACCACCAACCAGGCATTAATCCCCTAGTAGAGCTCGACTCTGGAGTGGATTAATGCTCTTGTAACATGGGTAACGTGTTACTAAGTTCTGGTATTATGAAATTTGTTAAATTTTACTGATGCTGGTAATGCTACTGTGTCTTACTACATCATTTTTCAGAACAAATCAGTAGATCTTCTGTTTGTTTGTAGAACAATATTTATTAATATAGTGCTGATTTTTTTCTTTACAACAACATGTTGCTTATCTATTGACCACAGAATGATTGCTGTGATTATCATACTTTTTTCAATATCTGAACATACAAAACAGATCTATTTAATGTCTTCAGGCATGTTGTGACAGCTTGGTACATCACCTTACATACACATGTGCTTCATTTGCATAATGCTGCGTAACTCCTGATCACTTCTGTGCTACCATTTTAAGTCTGCTACAATGTTCTGACATAGCTGATATTTAGACAGTTGCTGTTGGCATGCTGCTTTCTTTTCAGGTACTATTACTTATGCTCTATCTTTTTGGTACTTATATGGGTTAGTTGTAATAAAATTTTAAATTTTAGTCTGTGCTGCTTCACTATCCAATTGCGACTTACAATGGCCGCCGTGTGGGTGGGTGGGAAATACTGTACGTGTAGCACAGTTGGGACCGTGTTTATTCGTGGTGCTATTTGTGTACTGCATGACACGCTTTGGTTTTATGCCTCTTTTGGATGATGTGGCTCAAATGAGAACTGCAGCGGTGAGCATTACTGTGTGATTAATACCCGCTGGAAATTGATCACCTGCTACATTTCAATGAATGGCTGTGCTTCATTTCAGTTAGGATTAATACCCAAGTTTAAATTTCTATTTCTACCCACTTTAACAGTGAGGGAGGGGCAGTATTCAACCAGTGCCTGGTTATCGCCTTCCCAGCCACTGCTAGCAGTATATTTATAAATGATTTCTGGCTATTGGTCCATTTTCCCTTTGGAATGAGACCTAAAATCATGTGTTTAAACTCTAAAGATGTCTGTACCCCAGTCATTTGTTGAAAATGGTCCTTTATTGCCCCACAAAATGGCTCTATGACTGGCCATTCCCAGAAAATATGATGATGATTCCCCACTGCTCCACAGTTCCACCAACATTTATCTAATTTATCTGGAAGATAATATTTCGTTTTGGTGGGGGTGTTAAAAAACCTGGTATGAATCTTCCACCTGAACTCTCTCCATGTGTTTGAGGCTAAGGTACGAAAAAAACCCTTTCCATATTTGTTTCCAGGCTTGTACATCTAATTGTATTCCTGCTTCCCTTTCCAAAGCCTCTCGACAGGTTGGTGGGGTGTTCCCTCTTGTGGTCAGATAAGTGGACACCAGCCTCAAGATAAGGTGGGTCACCCCAGACCTCCCACTGCATTCAAGAGTGTTAACTCCAGAGGGTGAGGGTCTTGCCACACCTCCTCTAAATTTGTATTGCTGCTCAAAAAATTAGCGACCTGGAGATATCAGAAAAAATGTGAGGTGGGCAAATGAAAGTCTGGTTGTATTTCTTGATATGTTTTCATTCTTCCCTGGTGGACAAATCGCATAAAATATCTTAAGCCCCATCTTTTCCATATTTCAAAAGGGTGGTCTATTCTGGGTGGCAGAAAGTCAGTACACCTGGTGATCTGTGTCCTATTAGAGAGTTGTGTTGAGGTCCAGTTCTTTTTTAACTGTCCCCATATATTGTACATTTGTTTTAACCGAGGGTTTGCTAGTCCAGCTCTTCATAAATGTTCTGGTGAATCTGTGAAATATCTCAGTGGAGCCACCTCTGGACTACTGCCCAATTCCTGTTGGACCCATGTGCTATTTTGATCTCCTTTCAGGTGTGACACCCAGGGTAATAACTGAGCCATCTGATAATAAATGTTTAGGTTGGGCAAACCAAGTTCCCCCTGAGATTGAGACATAAGAAGGGAGTTCCATGCTATTCTAGAATGTCTCCCAGCTCATTCGAAATGATGGAGTGCCTTGTTTATTTGTTTCCAATCAGAGCTTGGGATATGCAGTGGCAATGTATTAAACAATGAGAAATCAGTGCAAAACATTCATCTTTATAGATTCTATGTGGCCCATTAATGATAAGAGGAGGATGGTCCATCGATTTAAATCTGTAAAGACTTCTTTCATCAGTTTCACATAATTTATTTGGTAAAGTTGTTTCGGGTCCAGGGATATAAAGTTGCCCAGATATCTGATTTTAAATGTTACCCAGTTAAAAGGTATTAATTATGTTAGTTCTGGAGAACAGGAGCCACTTATCAGTATAACCACCATTTTATCATTATTAACTTTAAATTGTGATATATTTCCGTAGTCCAGGACAAGTTGGTATAGGACCGGAACAGTTTAAAGTGTGTTTTATCATTATAACATTGTATCATCCGCATAAAGTGAAATCCTGTTTTCCTCACCCCCCCCCACCCTGGTTAATACCCTTTAGGTCCAGATAGGTCCTAATGAGCTCTGCTAAGGGCTCCATACGCAGTGTGAATAGGATCAGGTATAGGGAACAACCCTACCTCTTTCCTCATTGTATATCCAAATATTTAGATGTAATGCCATTTATTTTAATTTTTGCCCAGGCCTGTAATATATTGCCTTTATCCAAGTTTTAAATTGGTCCCCAAAGCCAGACTCACTCAAGACTCCTTGAAGAACATCCCAGCCCAAGTGGTTAAATGCTTTTTCTGCGTCTACTGCTATAGCCAGTTGAAGATTCTTGGCTTTCTGGTCATAGTGCAAAATATTAAGGCACCGCCTAATATTGTCCGTAAGGTGTATATTTGGATTAAACCCCGCTTGGTCCGGGTGCACTAAGTCTGGTAAATTGTTACTAATTTGAGATGCAAGTATTTTTGTAAGTATTTTGGAGTCCATGTTGAGAAGAGAAATCAGTCTATATGATATAAAGAGTCCCTGGGATTTCCCTTCCTTCCTTTGGGATCACTGTAATGAAGGCCTCCTTCCACGAGGAGGGGGAATCCCTCTCTATTTCACAGGAATTAAAAACTGTAGTTAATATTGAGGTAAGTTGAGTAATAAACTTTTGATAAAATTCAACATTAAACCCACCTGGGCCTGGAGATTTTCCAGTTTAATATGTTTGGGCTACCTCTATAGATGTGATAGGTGCTTCCAGTTAAAGGTCAACATCTTACGATATGGGGGAAAGGAAACCTTTGCTAGAAACTCCAGTATTCTCTGATTGTCTTCAGACCCCTGTGACTTCCTAGAGTAGAGGTTTGTATAATATTCTTTGAATGCTGCAGCTATTGTATTTGGAGTATAATTATTATTGACCTTTCCTCCCTGTTCCGGTTTGATCCACTTCACATAAAGATATGCAAAGCTGGAAAATTTCACATAGCAAAATATTTCACATAATTCCCACATTATGCAAATTTTTTTACCTAGGGGAAGTGTAAATTCACTTCTGATTTCGTTTTCAAGTAATGCAAAATTTCGTCCAATTTCGCTTACACATAAGGTGAGGTTTTGCCATTATCCTTAATTTCGCCAAGGTTTTTCAATTTCACCAGCAAAATTCCAATGAATTGTAGGTAGATACAGTCAGACCTGGTTAATCCATTCCTGTTTGTATTGCTCAAATGTTAGCCGGATTAGAAAATAATGGACAAATAAGTCACAGCGTTATTTGTGTTCAATATTGCAAATAATGTGACGGCACCATTTTGCGTTTTCAAATTTTATTGCACACATTTTTATTGCACATATATTAGATAATGTCATTTGACATATAAAGCTATTTAAAAGCAAGTCAGTGTATTTCGTTTATTATTACGCCTCAAAATTACAAGTTTGCAAGGTTGCTTCGGGTAGGGCGGGTATATCAACTTAACATCATTTCGCATTCTTTGCAGAAAAATCACCCCCTCAGTATGAAGCAGTGCTTTGCATTATGAAGCAGCCTTCGTGGAGGGAGGGAGGGAAAAATCACCCCCTTAGTATGAAGCTGTGGTTTGCGTTATGAAGCAGCCTTCGTGGAGGGAGGGAGGGAGGAAGGACAACGAAACAGGCAAAACAGTATGGCATATTTATGAGGGGTAGGAGGTGGTTAGACCGTAAGCCTGTGCTGCATATTCAACCATATCTTTGTTCGTGGCTGCTGGATTCCCCTGTTTCCAAAGGCAGAGATCTTTTTTCTGTGAGATAGTTATCTCACTTCTCCCTCTCTTCTCTTTGGCTGCCATTGAGTAGTGAATGTTGCTTGAATGAGAGCGAAGGGGAGAGGGGATTATCACTAGAACAACTTTACTGAAGATGATAATTGCACCTATTTGATGTGAATGGAGCGTGAGAATGTCACCGCTTACATTTAATCAGCACGCATTATAACATCGCTCACCTCTCTTTGCTCAGTATTAACACCTGTAAACAAAATGACTAACGGACTAACAAGACCTCATTTCTAAGCAAATATAGACACTTGACTGCTTTAACCCATTACGGATTACGGATATTGAGATATTCGGTTTAATGAGGTAATTAACAAGACGTTTATGCAGTCACTGTGTAGAATAGAATGGATTATGAGAAAAACGGACTAATGAGTCACGGTTTAACCAGGTTTGACTGTAGCTGAAATATCACGTGTAGGCTGTTTCCTGCACAGTACATTGTCCGTTGAGTCAGAGAGCAGTTCAGTGTGGTGCATCACAGCCAATAAACCCTTCAAAAAAACCTTTATTTGTGATTTTTGAGAGTTAATTGCTCCCAGAATCTCAATTTAGTTCCTAGTGCTGCTAGTGAACCTTTTTTGTTTTGGTATCTTTGGATAATACTTCATTAAACTTAGGTAGTTTTTCAGTTTTCTCTGTGTCTGTGTCTGTGAGGGAGTTGAGTGGGGGAGGGTCGTCTGTGTGGTTTGTATATGTGTGTATGTGAAAGCAGAGCAGGCTAGTTCCTAATATTTGACAGATTTCTTACAAGTTGTGAGTCAGTTTCTGTAATTTCTTTTAAGTCTTAATATTTGTTGTAGGTATGCCACTTATTTGTTATATTTTTCTTACATATTGACCCTTTTTGGGGTAACTTTATTGAACAGTTACTCATTCTGAGTAGTTCTGTTCCTGTTTCCTGTTGCTTAATCACTTTCGTGCTTTATTTTTTTAATGGAAGTATTCATGGACGTTGACCACTTGACTTGTCCATATCCATGTGCACTACATTGTTGAATTGCTCACAGAAATTAAAATAGTGATCTAGCCTCTGCATGGAAGCATTTCTGTTTTTCTATTTAATTTGCTTACCATATTAACCCTTTACTCCCTGTTACACCACTGGTGTTTACTACCTAACTCTTTTATATATGGGGGCATGTTAGGCCATGGCATCACCACGGTTAGGTCTGAAAACCATTTGAAACGGTACAGAAAACAGCAGATTTTGTGTCCTGATGGTGGATGTGAACCATGTAACTGCATGTTTAACACCTGATTTCTGTCTGAATGTACTGTAACATGTTTTGGGAAACATTTCTGGACTTGTGGGGCATGTTAAGCATTGGCACCACCACGGTGAGGCCTGAAAATCATTACAAATGGTTCAGAAAGCAACAGATTTGGGTCCTCCTGATGGTGGATGTGAGCCATGTAACTGCATGTGTGGCACCTGATTTCTGTCTGAATATAATGTAACATTTTCTGGGAAACGTTTTGGGAATTCTGGCCTTCTGGGGCATGTTGTCAGTGCTGGTACCAGATGTGTTACATCTTCTTAATGTTGCTCACAACAATATGTGATGCAACATCACACAGCATTGTCAGACAGTTTTTTAATAGGCACAATACTTGACATTTGTGGCTAGGAGGAGGAAACATGTTAAAGAGCAGGTGATGTCTTCAACATAACTTTCACAAAATATAACATTGACCCACGATTCAGTTGCTGTCCCCATATATGGAGTTTGCTAAGGAAAGGCTAGCACCAGTTGAAGGCTGTGGGCCATTAGGGCCCTGTGCACAGAGTCTGTATTTTTTTAATTCATATACCTCATGTGAGTTGCTTCAACTCATATTAAGAAGCATTCACCACAAGCACAGGCCCCCCTGTGGATGAATGAACTCCCTGGGCACCTCTTGACCACCAATTGTCTGGCACAATTCCAAACTGACCTCAAACAGCACCTAATAACACTCTCTAGGTGCACCTGCCCCTGAGTCCAGCCACACCTTCTGTCTCTGTCCCCCAGCAAGCACTAGGCAGACCTCAGGTACCCCCTCCCTCTGTTCCTTCTCATGACTTGCCTCAGCAATCAGTTTGTGGCATGCTGCTTTGGCACCCGCCACCCCCTCCCCCTCCCCCTTCCCCAACTCACAGTCCTGTGAGTTTCCCTAACAGTCACTACTAATGCAGGCTACCTGACCATGCCCTTCACACCCCACCATTTACTGTAGCATGTCTTCTCCACTCAGCCTCCCCTCTCCCCACCATTTTTCCCCTATACCTTATCGCCCTTCTTCCCCCATCCTTCACCTCCACTGCAGTACATACCTCTCTCTCTCGTACTTCCTTTCTTCACCCCACTTCCAGCTATCCCTATCCCTCTGAACTACTGACAAGGCACTTTGAGGCTGCTTATTCCTCCCCCCACCCTCATAAAGTGTTTTTCTTGTTATTTTAACTTGTACCTATGTTTTGTGTTATTCTGTAAGTTATGAATCCAAGCTGTATAGTTCACTGTATTGTACTTTTGCTTTCTCCTATTGTACTTTGTTTTGCAATTTATGATGTGGAGTCTTTTCTGAATCACTAAATAAATGCAAATATATCCATGAAGTGCTCTTTCTTTATTACAGTGTGGCATGCAAACAATGTAAAAAATGAACGAGCACCTTATGGACATGTGCTGTGGGGAGCACATCTAACTTTGAGTTGAAGCAACTCACACAAGATATCTGAATTCCAAAAAAATATGCAGTAGTCTGTGCACAAGGCCCAGATGGCCAACAGCCTTTGGCAGTAGCCGGCATTTCATTTGCAAACTCAGTAATAGGGAATGCAACTGCATTACACATCATTATGTTGTTAAAAGGAATCTTGTAGATGTAACCAGCTCTAAGAAGTGACACACCACAGATAATAAGGAAATAAGGTGTTAATTAAGTGAGGGGTACACGGATATGGTACAGAATAAGCATAACAAATGGCAGGCAGGATCAGGAGGACACGGGTATATGAACATACGAACACATGAATATATGAAATTTGCCAGCAGATAAAGGCCTAGCGGTCTATCAAGTCTGCTTGAATGTGCAGCTAGCACCCCTTAATACAACACTGGTAATACAACAATGAGCAGGGAGAACTAACAGAGAGAGAACAAGAAAAGGAATTGAATTCTATAGGGAGCATAAGACAGAAACAAACAACATCAAGAGAAACATAGACTTTGACAGCAGATAAGTACCGCTTGGCCCACCTAGTCTGCCCATTTCCCTATGTAGAGGATAAGCTGCAGATCCTATTTAACCAACAGCCTATTTCTTCCTACCCCCTACAAAAATTGTCTTATGTCTGTCCCATGCATTCTTGAATTCTCCCACAGTTTTAGACCCCACAACCTCTTCAGGAAGGCTGTTCCATGCGTCCACCACCCTCTCTGTGAAAAAATATTTCCTCACATTGCCCCTGAGCCGTCCCTCCTCTCTTTTTAAATTGTGTCCCCTTGTTCTTGCACATCACTTTTTCTGAAAGACGCTACCCTCTTGGACTTTGTTGATTCCACTGAGGTACATAAACGTTTCTATCATGTCCCCCCCCCTCCTTTTCCTCAAGGGTATACATATTAAGCTCCTTTAGCCTCTCCTCATATGGCTTCTCTTGCAGACCCTGCACCATTTTAGTTGCCCATTTCTGAATTGCCTCCATCCTATCTATGTCCTTGCGGAGATGGGATCTCCAGAATTGGATGCAGTACTGCAGATGGGGTCTCACCATCTGTCTGTACAGGGGGATAACAACTTCCTGTTTTCTGCTGGTGATGCCTCTCCCTATACATCCCAGTATCCCCCAGCCCTCCCTACCGCCTTCTCACATTGCTTGCCAACCTTAAGGTCATCTGGTATGATTTCCCCCAGGTCACTTTCCATTTTTGCTGTTGTTACTACCTCCCCCCCCCATTGTGTAATCTCCCCCAGGGTTTTTGTTTCCCAGGTGCATTACTTTGCACTTCTTTGCATTGAATCCAAGCTTCCATACTTCTGACCATTCCTCCAACCTTGCCAAGTCCCTACTCATCCTTTCCATGCCTCCTTGTGTATCAATCCTGTTGCAGATCGTTGTGTCATCTGCAAAGAGGCATACTTTTCCTTCCAGTCCCTCTGCAATGTCACTTACAAAGACATTAAAAAGGACTGGACCCAGTACTAATAAATTCAACAGCATCAACCTGTACTGTTATTTATTTATTTATTTTTTATTCTTTGGTAACAGGTAACTCCCATTGGGTACAAGACCCATTTACAAGGGTGGCACAGGAACACAGGGAGGTTAAGTGACTTGCTTAGGGTCACACAGTATGCAAGTGGAGGCTGTGGGAATTTAAACCCAGATCTGCTGGATGTACAAAGTTTATTCACAACCTGTTGCTCCCTCTGTTTAACACTCTTCAGTTTTCTTTTCCATACCAGTCATGTATTCTGATATGCTTTGACCACCTTTTTGATAATTGAACTATCAGTACTTGTGGTATCCTCAGTATTACATTGTGTTCCCTTTACTTCATCAGCTACTGCTGTTTCTTTTCAAATGTCTAAGACATTACATTCCACAATTTCAGACACACCATTCCATGCTATTTATTTATTTTTTGTTGACCGGGTAAGTGCACCAGACAAATCCTGCCTATTTTTAGGCACGACTCGGGGGAAGGGGATACAGATGAATCTCAACTGACCTTGAACCAGATTAAGCTGTTGGTGGTATTTTTAGTGAATGAAGGAAATTTGGCCAGTACACCGGGGAAATTCCCCTACTTCCAGCTTCCTGTGAGCAGGGGGGACCCATTTTCTGGTGGGACCAAGATGGCGGAGTAGGAGGACAGTGGAGGAGCTGCACATGGGGCTGCGTTGGCCCAGAGCATGTCTGAGTTTGAGAAGCCTACTGCCATTGAAACCGCTGAATCGTGGCTGGGATGCACCATGAGGTGGCCAGTATACCGGTGTGAGCGGTCCTTTGGATTTTTCGGATGGAACTTGCCTTAGTCTTGAGGAGAAACAGTGCTGTCTGGAAGAGGAACTATTTAGAGTGAGCAACCTGCTGATACAGGAACGTCAGAACCTAGTAGTTGAGGAAGACAGGAAATGGAAGAGATCAGCCGGTTCACCGAGTGCTTTGGAGGCTGCAAGACCCAGTAAACTTCATTCGGCCACTGAGAGGCCTGAAGGGAAAGTGAATGCGACTTCCCAGGATTGTGGGGACTTGGTTGAAGAATCTTGGTCACCGGAGCAAGTGTTGCGAGGGGCAGGCTGGATTCCGATTTCAGGCGATGCGTGGAAACCGGAGAGCGATGCACAGGCTCCCAGGGAGGCTATTCAAATAAGTACTGTGGATATTGCAAACTCTTCAGGTGTTGGCTTGGGGGGCTGAAACTGCTATTTCCCCTACACCTCAGTCTATTACTGACTTTGATTTGTCTTTGGGGACTCAAGTAGAGGTGGGAGCAGGGGATGTGACTACTCCCCCTGTCATCCAAGAGCCTACTCTGGAGTCTATGGACAAACCTTCCTATGCTAGTCATTTTAGGCAACCTCTTGAGTTGGCCAAACGGTGAAATGCCGTACGTTTGCGTTATGTGGGTCCTAGGGATAATCTCCCTGACAGGTTTTTTGTTGGGAAGACGTTGTTAAAACAAAGTATGGGCTTTTTTCCTTCTGAAGTCTATGCCTTAATACATGTTCTGGGGGAGTTTACATTTGATATCAGTTTTCATACCCCTGCTCTGATGGAGCTGTTTTGGAATCGTTATTTAAACTTAAAAACGAATCCCTTATGGTCTGACTTTATTGTGTTACCTTTGTCGAAGCAGGCCTATAGAGTCATTATAATATTGTTTAGGAATGAAGGGGTTAATATTGTGGATATCATAAAATGGTTATCTAAATCATGTGACATTCAGGGGAATCCAGTCCCTATCCTGGATGCGGAAGGGTTTTGGAATGGGGGTTGGAAATTTAGGGTTAAACTCCATTCCACCGATTCTGAGTTGTTACATCTGCCCAATTGTTTCTTTCTGGGAAGGGATAAGGGGTTTCTTTTTTACCCTGGGCAGCCTAGAGTTTGCTTTAAATGTGGGTCTCGAACTCACATAAGTACCTCATGTAATGTGCTTAAATGCTCTTATTGTGGGGAGACTGGCCATCCAAGCGCCCATTGTTTTCAGACCTCAAAATGTAATCTCTGTGATGTGGTGGGTCACACGTTTAAAAATTGCCCCTCAGCTGCTAAAAACACTGCTGAAGCTGATTACGGGGTACAGAATCATTATATACGTGAGGCGGTTAGACTTGGTCATCCTACTAGGGGAGGGAGGGGACCCGGTGCCATTGGGGATGCTCCCCCCCCCTTGGCTAAACTGAGTTTGTTTGAGGAGTATGATTTGATTTTGGGTAACACAGCTGCACCTGGAGTTGGGGTAGAAGGGGTATCTGGGATAGAACAGGGGGAGGTTCATGGGTCTTGCTCCCTTATTAAATGATTTGGAACCTGTGGAAGATGGGTTTGTGGTGGTTAATAGTAAAAAGGAGAAATCTGCTAAAGGGAAGGGGAAGTTGGGGAAGAAATCAGCCATACCTGCTCCTGCCACTTCCATTGCTGACCCAAATATATTTTCAGTGTTGGTGGAGAGTCCAGTGGCAGTCCCAGAGGGGGCTGGGCCTCCTGCACCCTGTCAGGGTTAGAGTCTACTGCACCTGCAAGACCTGGTAGGCCCTAGACCACCAGATGGTAAATGTGGTAGGATTACGAGGCGTCCAGTAAGGTAAAGTGAATTTAGCTCCTCTTGCTTCATGGTTCCTTTTACTGGGTGGAACCTTAAATGCAAATAGTATTAAAACTCCTGCAAAACGTCGGAATACTTATTCACATTTTCTATATGAAAATCTGGATTGTGTTTTTCTGCAGGATGTACGATTGCATTCTCTTGAGGAGATAGCGGATGCCACTGCTGGTTGGATATGGGGGGATTGTTTTTGGTCCTTAGGGAATGACTTGTGTAGTGGGGTTGGGATTTGTTTTTTTTTCATTTTCACATTACTGTGAAACACCAGATAGAAATTCTAGCTGGCAGGGCCTTGGTTTTGGATATCAAATGGGGTTCACTACTCTTGCGATTGATAAATGTGTATGCCCCTCAATCTAAGTTTGAAAGGGTGTCCCTCTTTAACTCATTATATCCCTTTTTATGCACGCTTATTACATAATTCTTGGGGGGGACTTTAATTGTTCTTTGCCTTCCAAAGTGACTTCTGGGAAAGGGAAAAAGGTGTATAGCGATTGGGCTAGTTTATTGAAACTTCTGACAGATACTGGTTTAGTGGATGCTTTTGGGCCCTCCACTAGAGGGTTTGGGGACACTTATTTCTGTGGACCCAGAGCTTCCAGAATCGATTATTTTTTCTCACACCTGAGGTTGTTGTGCAATCTCAATCCCTGCAGGAAGTAGCTTCATCAGATCACAGATTACTGAGACTGGCCTTAAGCGATGTTCCTAAAGCTCAGAGAGGGCCAGGTATTTGGAAATTGAACTCTGCCTTATTAGATATCCCCTGTGTGGTAGGTGGGTTACGCTCTCTTTTTTTGGCAAGGCAGTCAGTCTCATTTTTATATGATAATTTAAATCTTTGGTGGTAGGACACTAAAAGTGAAGTTCGGATCTATTTCAAGGTTGTGGGTCATTTAAATGGGTGGTTATCGCATGCTGGGTTGAGGCATCTTAGGGACAGGCTTCATTTTTTTGTCCACTCATAGACAGTTTCTTGGATCAGACTGTTTAGAACAAATTAAAGGGTTAAAACTGGAATTGGCTAAGGCACAGTCTCAGGTACTGCATGATAGTGAAGTGAAGCATAAATTTAAGATTTGTGGCTGGAAGAAAGACACTTTACCCTTTGAGTATTTGAAACTTATTAAACATCCACGGGGAATGATGTATTTAAACACTCCAGGGGGGAGGGTGGGTTACTACAAATGTTGATATTTTAGACACTATTCATGAACATATTTCTGCCTCATTTCAGAGCAGAGTGCTCTCTGCTGATTCTATTTGTGATTGGTTTGCTAGTAGGTCAGTCCCAGCCTTGTCTTTGGCTGACCGGATTGATTTGGTACGACCCATTACAGTGGAGGAACTAAAGACTGCGGTCTGGTCTTTAAGATCAGGCATTACTCCCGGATCTGATGGGCTGCCTCATGAGATTTATAAGGTCCTATGGGAGATTTTAGGTGCTGATCTAGGCCAGGTTTTGAATGATGGGTTGCAGTCTGGGGTTCTCCCTCATAGTATGTTGCAGGGTGTGTTGCTTCTCTTGTATAAAGACAAAGGAGATCGTGGGGATTTAAGTAATTAGAGGCCTTTGTCGCTTTTAAACACGGATTACAAAATTCTGATGAAAATCTTATGTATGCGGTTGAGGGGGGTTATGGGCTCCCTGTTACATCCAACACAGTTCAGTGGTGTATCTCATAGAAGGGTTCAGGATGCACTGATTCTACTTAGGGAACTGGTCTCTAAGGGAAAGTCTGGGGAAATGTTTGGGCATCTAGTTTGCCTAGACCAGTCCAAGGCATTTGATCAGGTTGAATATGTTTATCTTTGGGAGAGTCTAAAGAGGTATGGATTTCCTTCACAATTCATAGGATGGCTGCAAACATGTTATGGGGCATTACTCTGATTCCCAGCATAAATTGTTGGATGGGTAGGGAGATTGGGGTATATAGGGAGTGGTGAAGGTGTCCATTAAGTCCCCTGCTCTATGTTCTTTCCTTGGATCCCCTTTTACATGCCTTAAATGGTTCAGATGACATTGTTGGTTTATCAGTTGGGTGCATGGACCCTCAGATAGTGACTTTGGCATATGCGGATGATTTAATTTTAGTTTTGTCAGATAAGGATTCTGCTATTGCGGCAAGGGCGTTATTGAATGCATTTTCTGTTATGTCTGGGTCCTCTATAAATTGGCTCAAGAGTGGGATACTGCCTTTGTGGTATGATGCGGCTGATGTGTCATTAATTTGGAATATGCCTATAGAATCTGAATATAGGAAGATACTAGTAGGGCCCGGATATTCAAAAGGGTTGCGCCATGCGCAACAGGGTTGCACATGCGCAAGTCTGAAAATGCGCCATTTAGCGATATTCAGAAGGAGGCAGTTGCGTCCCAGAAAACATGCTGAGCAACAGCGCAATGAAAACGAAGGCTCGCGCAAGTGAAGGGGGTGGATCCATGCATAAAGACCGCAATGCGATATTCAAAGACTTGCGCGATGCGCAAGAGCGGCACAGCCGGAAATTTTGCACTATCGGAAATGAGCCAAAATAAAAAGGCTCAAGGAAGCAGCGCAAGAACGCTACCAGGCTGCCAAGTGGAGAGAGAGAGAGAGAGAGAGAGACACAGCCAGCCAGCCAGCCAGCAAAGGGCAGGCAAGGAAAGTGTGGGCCATAGTCTGTAGAGGCCAGCGGGGTGCCCGGTGCAGTGGAAGTAGCAGTGAGGACAGCGGGGGTAACACAGCAACACCAGCCTGGGGATCAGAAGCCAGGGAGATGGACAGTGCCAGTTTCCACATGGAAGCTGTAATGAGGGGGGTGAGAATGCAAGCTGCAGGGAAGGGCCCGTCGGCGGTATGCCCCCGACAGGCGGTACCGTGCCCGCATCAGCTTTGAGCTGTACACAGATGTAGAGATCGTGAGCCGGTACCGACTGAACAGGGCAATACTGAGATGGCTCTGTGAGCTGTGCAGTGATGTGATGCAGGCACCCTCACGACGGAGTCACGCTCTGTCGGTGGAGACCAAGGTGACAGCCTGCATGTGCCTGCTCACCACGGGCACCTTCCAGAGGCTGACAGGGGACACCACAGGCATCACACAGTTGGCCACATCATGCATCCTCACCCAATTCCTCAGCGCACTGCTGCCACATGCTGCGGAGTACATCCATTTCCCCAGCACCGCGGCAGAGCGCACAGCAAACATGCAGGAGTTCCACAGGGTAGCACGTATGCCTGGCGTGCTAGGGGCCATAGACTGCACCCATGTGGCCATTCGCATGCCACCTGGCCCCATGGTGTTCGCATATCGGAACAGAAAGGATTCCCTAGTGTCAACTGCCAGGTGGTGTGTGATGCCACTGGGCGCATAATCAATGTCTGTGCCACACACCCTGGCAGAGCACATGATGCCTTCATATGGTATCAGTCTGCACTGTGCCATCGATTCGAGAGTGGGGACATCCCCACAGGACATCTAGTGGGTGAGTACACATGTATGGAATGCAAACCCGGGGCAAGGGTGGGAAGGCCACAGGTGCCATGGTAGTGGCACACAGTGAGATGGCCAATATGGACCTGAACATGAGACTGATCTCCACTATCTCCACACAGGTGACAGCGGATACCCACTCTGTCCCTGGCTGCTCACACCGTACTGGCACCCCATGACCCCAGCGCAGCAACGCTATATAATGAGGCACATGCCGCAACATGCAACATTACAGAGCGGGTGTTTGGGATGCTCAAGGCACGCTTCCGAAGCCTAGACACCTCTGGCGGTGCCCTACAGTACAGCCCCCAAAAGGCCTGTGGGATATTCCTGGCCTGTTGCATCCTGCACAACATGGCCAAAGACCATGGGATAGCCGTACAGGTTGAAGAGGGGGACAGCGATGGGGACGCCAGTGGCGCCGGTGCTGATGGTGATGAGCAGCCCCCAGGACGGCGGGACCCCGACTGATCTGGCAGGCCCAGCTGCACCGGGACACCATCACAGAGGAGCACTACGCACAACACAGGTAAGTCAAGGGACATGTGCAACCAACACTGTCCATGTGCAAACCACAGGCACACAGGGGAACACACCAGGGGTGCATGACGGTCAGGGGAGTGGAAGGGTCCAGGCATACAAACACACCTTCAGGAGGGTGAGCACTCATATGGACACACACATACCAGGCACAGAGCGCATATGGCAGATGCACAGCACTGCAGAACCAACATTAGCAACATACAGCACCACCGACCACCCCACCACCTGTACTGTCCAAGCACGTGTGTCAGATGCTGGGCACCCTTGCACCTTGGTGTACAGTACAATGCAGGCATCATCATGCACACGCACCTGTGGACAGCAGTTGGGTGGGTGTGCAGGTGGTCCGTAGGCATGGCGAGCAGAGCACCCAGCAGTGCACTGCCCACCATGACACACATTGCACACATGGCAGCACCAGACAGGTCCCGCACTGGGAGACAGCTCAGTCATGAGGCACTGTCCCACGGCCACCGCGGATGCGTGGGCTGCCCCGCCGTGACCCAACAGCACTGGCAGGCTGAGCAGGGGCCACATGGGGTGGCACTGTTGCACCACCAGGGGTCCCACTGCGTGAACACGACCTTGCCCACACAGGGGTCTGCAGCATGCCGAACAAACCTGCACCAGGGGTGCTTGGGATGCCCACAGCAGAACCCGGTGTCGACAGACCTGGTGTCGCACGACGCCGGGAATGGGGAGTGGAGAGTGAACTGTGTGGGGTGTGCGGTACAGGGGCACCTGACTGTGTGCCCAATGCGGCCATGACAGAGACCACTGCCTGGGTCAGCCTGTCAATGGCGGCGGTCACATCTCGTCTGCATACGGACCAGCTCAGCACGGTCCAGAGCACACTCCCTGCTGTGCCACTCCACGGACACAGACAGTGCCTCCACGGACATTGCAACCCGCCTCTGCAGCTGTACTGATTCCTGCAGCAGGCAGGTGTGCTCGTCCATTGGGTACTGTGCCCCAACGGCATCCTGTCCCCCAGGGTGTGGAAGGTCCTGATGCACAACACCCCTTGAGGGTGGGCGCTGTTCGCCAGGACCAGGAATGGGCGGATCAAAGGGCGGTGGACATGTGCCACCACTTAACACTGTACCCCCAGACCTGGTGGGTGACTGCTGCTGCTGCCCCTCCAACCGCTGTGTCCCAGGGTCCACTCGTTCCACTGCTGTGCTGGCAACAGTGCCAGACACCTGCACAGCCACCGGTGCTGCCCCACCGGTGCTGACAGGCACAGCCTGGGACTGTGCCAGCATGCTGGTACACAGGTTGGAACCAGAAAGGCCCAGGGGCACGTGCTGGCCTGCTGTGTGTCCGTCATGGGACACACACCTATCACTGCCCATTGCAGTCCTTGCATCATCAATGGTGCAGATACATGCTACAGCCATGGTCACAGTATGCTGGCATGCTTGCATGCCAGACTGCTGAGACACAGGCTGTGCACCCCCCACACCCGTATCACCGACACCAGAGTTGGCGGCCCAGCGTGCATGCTGCTGCAGTGCCTGCTGGCTGATGATAGAGGTGGATGGACCCTCTTCCATGTCCAGCAGGTCATCAGCACTGCCTGGACCCACCACCACCGTCTCCTGAAGATGAACAGGATCTGTAACAGAAAGAGAGTACATGTGAGTGCATGTGAACAACCTTCCCTCCACCTCCCCAAAACACCACCACCATGTCATACCGTGCAGTGAAGGGCTTTCACCTGTCTGGAATCCACCTCCTGGTACGCCCTCTACAGCACTCCGCTGCATGGATGCGACCAGTGTCTCCTCAGTCGGGGTCAGCTCCAACACCACTGGCGGGCTCCCGCCAGTGCCAGCACGTGCCGGCCTGAAGGCTGCCACCTTCTCCTTCAACCTCCTGCGGTCTGTCCCCATCTTCTTCTTGCATTCCTGCACGGAGCGCTGGTGGCTTCCATGCAGGTTAACGGCCCGAGCTACCCCCTCCCATGCAGCCGCACGGGACTGAGGGGTGCCCCTCCGTCCACTTAGTACTGGCTCCTCATCCAGGTATGCCTGGAAGAGGGCCTCTGTCTCTGCTGCTGTAAAGTGTGGCCTCCTCCTACGCCCACCGTCCTCACCCTCAGCTTGGCTCTGCTTGGTCATGGTGATCTGTATGGGTGGAAGTGGACACCTGTCACTGTGCAGTCTATAGCACTTTCCCATGACCATTGTCCAGAACATCACACAGCATGCAACTCACCTCTCACCTGCAGTAACCGAATCTGGCCAGCGCAGCCCAATGTTGCACATTTATAGCGCAATACATGCAAATTAGGAGTGGAGCAACTTTAATGACATGCAAATCGCGCCACTGCGCCTTTGAATGGCTGATCAGATGATTTGCATGTGTCGGCTGAATATCGCGAATCTGCGCTTTGCGCAATACGGATGAGTCGGCTGAGCCAATGGCGCAGATCTGTGACTGTGTGGTACACTGCATTGCGCATGCCCAGATAGCTTACACAGGCATCTGTCACGCTGCTGACGTGCTGAGCGCGATCGGCAATTCAGGCCATAGCCACCATTGTGCCAGTGGCGCTACAGCAATGGGCACTACATGGTGCTATGGCACTACTGTGCAATAGTCCACTGTGGCACTGGTACGCAGCTGGTCGGTCATGCAGGATGCCTATACATCAGATGGCGCTGTGCATAGCCTTGCGTCATTGCCCATGACCTTGTGCATGACCTTTGCCCCCTGGCGCTGTTCGCCTGCCATGTGTACGTCTCTATTGCGCTGTCTGGTGACAGCGCTATGTGAAGTGACGGCACTGTTCGAACAGCGCGATTGGAGCCTGTGGTGGTCTATTGCACAACATCTCCACGTGGGGTTACGGCACAGCGGGGCGCCATATTGCCTGCTGTAAAGTTGGTACCATGGCTAGGAGGAGGGCTGTGTCCTGGAGCCAACTTGAAGTGGCCAACCTGGTGGCCCTAGTGGAGCCCCACTATGGTGCACTTTATGGTGAGGTGCCCCTCACCATTGCAAGAACACAAGTGTGGCAGCAAGTGGCCACTGACCTGGTGGGGGTCACTGGATGGTGCCGGTATGCTGAGCAGTGCCGGCACCGGTACAGTGAACTCCGCCGGAGGGATCCGGACGTGTTGGCGAGGCTGCGGTCACGAGCTAGGCGGGGCGTGGTGCCTAGGCCAGGTGGGTGTACCATCTATGCACCTGTATTCTCTGTAGGGGTGTGTGTGTGTTTTGGTGGCTGTGCATAGGTGATGGCTCGGCCACGGTTGGCTGTGTCAGTGTGTGCAGCTGTGAGATGAATGGGTATGGCTGTGTGGGCAGGCACTCTCACTGGGGCAGGGGGCAGTCTGCTTTTGAGTCACACTGATGTTTGTCTCAACATATGTCTCCCACAGGCCGGGATGTGAGGATGCAGACCCAGGTTGGCGAGGGCCGTGCCAGGGCCCCGGTGCCAGCAGGGGTTGCACCCCAACAGCAGTAGCAGCGGCAGCAATGGCAGCAGCAGCAACAGCAACAGCAGCAGACACAGCTGCTTGTGCAGTGTGAGTATCATGACTTCATGGATGCTATTGCATGCTGGGGGGGGGGGACCAGTATCCCTGCACAATACAACCATGCAGGAAAGGGGAGGTCATAATTCCACTATACAAGACACTAGTGAGGCCCCACCTGGAGTACAGTGTACATTTCTGGAGAACATACCTACGTAAGGACGTAGAGTGGGCAGAGAAGTTTCAGAGGAGGGCAACAAAGATGGTGCATGGCTTGCATCACAAGTCCTATGGAGACAGGTTGATGGAACTGCACATGTACTCCCTGGAGGGGAGGAGGGAGAGAGGGGGATATGATAGAGACATACAAGTATCTTACAGGGAGGAACAGGGTGCAGGGAAACACTATTTTGCAGTGAGAAAGATGTTCCAGGACTAGAGGACATGGGATGAAGTTGGAGGGAGGACGATTCAGAGGACACATGAGAAAGAATGTCTTCACAGAATGGGTGGTGGACAAGTGGAACACCCTGCCAGAGGAAGTGGTGGGGACTGAAATAATCACGGGATTTCAGAATGCACGGGATAGACATAACGGACTTCTGGAGGTCAGGGGTAAGGGGCAACAGACTTCTAGGACAACAAGGTGAACTTACATGCTCAAATGCACAGACTGGGTTGGCCATAGGCCCTTATCTGCCGACACTGTCTATGTCTCAATGTCTGTATGCACGACACAGGTGACATGCATCACTGTCCAGTATCACAGCACGTCTGTGTATGCGTCACTGGTGGTCCATGCATGCACTGGGCACATAGCTGTGTAACTGGCATCGCACCACGTTGCCACATCACTTGACAGCCTTGTTTGTGCTGTGATGGACATGGACAGTGTGTGTGCAGTGTGTATAGCTGGTGCCGCCTGTTTATGATGGCCATGTGCATGTTCACTGTGGGTGGGTGCATGCCATCACAGGTGCGGGACATTGGGCTATATGGCTTGCAGGTTGGGTGGTGTTCAGGGTTGTGGTCAGTCACAGCCATTGACTGTGTTTCCATTTTCCTAGGCCTCAAGGTTCTCCAGCGCATTGGGAGGGATGTCCGGGGCCTCAGACACCTGCTTGCAGACAACCAGGCCATCCTGCAATCGATACACCGGCATGGCCTTCGCAGGAGGCAGCACAAGACGGGCCGACAGCAGCCAGAAGACCAGTGGCCGGCTGGCCCATAACTTCAGTTACCCTCCCCACTTCTCCCATCCCTACCACCCTGCCTTCCCTCTCCAAGTTTGTCATCCCTACCCCTTGAACACCCCTACCTTGTACCCGTCCCCCCCCTTGTAAATAGTTTTATTGTTATGGTTATATTGTTTATGTCAATATACATTTCTATTTTGATAAGAATAATGTGTTGGTCTCTGATTTGCAGCTGGCTATGGGTGCTCAGTTGCAGGGGTGTACATGCCATCTGGGGTGGTATGGTCCTGGGTATGTGTGTGTGTGTGTGTGTGCGTGTGTGCATGGGGAGGTATCTCCAGCATGGCTGTGACTTTCTGTTGGTCTTGCCGTCTGCTGCCACCCACTGCTGGGTGCACAGGGTGTGTCTGGCTTGTAGGCTTCTGTGCTGCACGGGGTTGACGTGTGCTGGGGGGGATGCATGGTTTCCTGCAGTGCCAGTCACTGCACATAGGTGGTGTCTTGGGGTCACAGTGCAGGGTGTGCTGTGCGTACGGGGGGCTGATGTGCACTGTGGTTGTCAACCCCCTGTGTGTGGCACTCTCAGCCTGCCAGTGGTTGTGCTGGGGTGTCATGGCTCTGCTATGCTTTGTTGGCTTGTCCCCATGGGCCAGTAGCTCATCCGTCACACCCCCAGTGATGCTGTGCTTGGGGTGTGCAGGTGTGGTGTTGGTTCTGCAGTGTGTTCCTGTGCCCATGTGTGGCATGGCTGGCGGTGGGCCCCAGCCTGCCTCCCTGGATGTGCAGTTCCATTGCTCTGGGGGGGGCTCTGCTTGCGCTATGGCACCTCTGGACTGCTCAGCTGGGCTGCCCTGGTTGTGCTATAGCGCAACATTTCCGCTCAGCTTCTCCATCCTGGTTGCGCTATTAGCGCAGTATGTGCAATATTCAGACGTTGGTTGCTGGCGCAATTTGTTCTGCTCCATGTTTGAATATCGCACCTGTTGCGCATATGCTCAATTGGTTTGTGCTTGCTCCTGCTGTTGCGCTCATTTTGGGCGCAGTTTGAATATCTGGGCCTAGGTGTTTACTTTGAGGGTCTGGATGACCAACGGTATAATTGGGAAAAGCAATTATTGGACGCTCGCAACAGGGTACAGCTTTGGAATAAGGGACACATGTCTAAAGCTAAACGTATTTATTTGATTAAAACCTTTCTGTTACTGTATTTTTTGTTTATTGCTGCAGTTTTTCCTCCTCCCATTTCTCTGGAGACATCTCTTTATGGTGTATTTTTCTTTGTTTATGGGGCAGCAGATTAAACCCATTAAAGAGGGGTGTTACGTATTTACCTATTAGTGAAGGAGGTTTGGGGATGGTGAATCCAGTAGTGTTTTTACATAGTATTTTTATTTTTTATAATTTAGTACCCTTGCTGAGAGGGATGGATAAGATTTGGTCCCCGTGGGTGGCAGATGGTATTGATCTACTTCTAACGCAATGGGACCAGGAGACCTTTCTGGCTCGTCAGGTTCGGATAGGTGTCTTAGCTAGTCATTTTTGTACAATGTTTCAAAAATTGAAAGCATGGCGTTTTGTTAAAAAATCTGTTCTTTTACAGATGCGTCAACAATTCTATTATGCCATATTGCAAGATTTCTTTTTTGTCGATCCCTGGTTCCATGATAGGCCTCATTCTGAACAGCATGCAAAGTTACGATTATTGATGAGTAAGAGGGTGCCTAAATATATGTGGGATTTTTTATGGCTTTGCCTTCATAAAAAATTACGGGTGAAAGGTAATATGAGGCATAAGGAAATATCAGAAAGATTTTGTCCTAGGGAAGAGACCTGTATTGGGGTGGTTGAAATGATGGAACACTTTTTTGTGGAGTGTCCTTTTGTTGTATCATTTTGGTCACATTTTCATGATGAATGGCCTTTAAATCCTTTTAGGGTTCTTACAACAGCAATTTGGGTGGAGGGGGTTCTACCGAGCTCCTGGATTATTTACGATGCGATTACACTGCGCCTATTAATAGGTCATGTTGGTTTTCAGTTATGACAAGCTAGATGCAATCTCACACTTAGGCAGAAATTGCTGTCTGAATCTCAGATTGTTCACAACATTCGGAAACATGTCTTTAGTTGGAGATTGCAGGAACAAGAAAAGGTGCATCCTGAACTGTTTAGATTGTGGTGGAGGAAAATGACCTGGCTTGATACAGGGTAGAGTCTTTGTGTACGCCTTGGTCCTAATCTTGGGTAAAAGGGTTTCCCTTATAGGGAGGACAAGATCTCCTTTGTGTACACTGGTATACATAATCACTATTTTTATGTGCATACGAATGTTCCACTGTTGATATATGCTGTCAGTATTGGCTCTGATTATTTCCTGTATGTCTATTGCTTTTATGTTCATACAGATTAAGGTGGTTTTGTGTTTCTTTACGGGAGTGTTATATTTTTATCTAAGAGGGAATGGTGGCATTTGGGGGTCGTTGTATTTCTTTACTTTTGTTTCTTGTTTATTCACATGTGTTCTGTATCTATTTGATTATTATTTCTTCTTAGCTATGCATTGTTGGTGGGTTTTTGTATTTCTTTATGTTTGTACGATTTGATTTGCAATCATAATAAAGAATTTCCCTACTCTTTCGGTAGGGAGGGGGAAGGGGTTTGTTTTTCCTTTCAGTTGAGGGGTTCTGGTATGTTGTACTGATCGTGTATGTTTTTTCTTTTCATTTATTATGATTTGTGTGATGTAATACAATTGTGTTTGATTGTCCTTTTGAGTTCTGAATAAAAATTCCCCTACTCTTTTCGATAAGTGCCATGGAATCTTTAACATCCACCTGAATTACCACCAATCCAGGCTGATGGGACCTCGGTTTAACGTCTCATCCGAAAGACGGCACCTCCGAGGTGCAGCACCCCACTCATGCTGCATTACAGTGTCAGTGCTGGGATATTAACCCAAGTGCCAGATGTGAGAACTGAACCCACAGCCCTCTGATCTCCTGGCCTCAGAGGTGAGTGAGCTACCTACTGAGCCACTGACACTGCTCAATGAAATTATTTTACATACAAAATAAAGAAACAAGAGGATTTAAGGAATGGATGTAGATTAAAGAGGATATAATAGCTTTTTTTTGTTTTTTATTTTTTTATAGGGGGGAACATACAAACAACAGAATGGAAGCTAGAAAAATGAAAACAAAGAAGGCAAAATAAATTTGTGCTGCCACATTAAGTGTCAATGGGGCCACCATGGAGTTCTGACAGGATGCACATGATTTTGTCAACATCACACTGTAGTTTAGAAATCTCCCCTGGGCATCACTAAATTCCTGCCTGAAATTGTTTGCTCTTGTCAGACATGCTGGACTTCAGAAAGGACAGCAGATAAGTCTGCATGTGTCACTGGCACTGCTGGCAAGGCAGGGGCTGCCTGTGCTGCTGGCTTTGGACAGGGAGAGCCCTGGAGGAGTCTTGATGGTACTGACTGCTGCTGTTTTCTGGTGCAGTGAGCATGGCACGGACTTTTAACTGGTCCAGCCATGCCTCCCTCCTGCTCACCCCTTCAGTGCTTACACCCACACTGCCCCCCACAGCTGCACTTGATGATACCGCCACCTCCAACAATTTGAGGTACCATTGTGGCAGCTGGTGTGGACCATGTGGTTATGCTGCTCAGTTGTCCAAAACTGGGATCCACACTTTCCTCGATGCACTTCCTGCCCACATAGATTGCAGGTGACCACTGGGTCAAGAAGAAAAAATCCCAGACAGAAGAACTTCAGGGATGATGGAGCCATTGGGAGGGAGGTGCTGCAGATAATGCCCGAGGCACTGACTCTTCCAGCTGCTTGGGAGGAGGAATGGTCTCCTGCTGGTGCTGAGGAGGGGACACTGTCTCCATCTGCTGCTGGTGAGGGAGTACAGTTTGCTGCTGGGTGCTAGTGCTGGAACAAAAAGCCCCCTGCTGTGACATTTCATTTGTGATGGTTAGCTGAAACATGCATATAGGTGCCCCACTGTCTTCACCCTTCTCCATTGTGTCTACAATCAACAAACACCACCAATTCAAATAAACAAACAAAAAAAAAGAAACAGTGTTAGAGATGCAGAGAGAGATGGGTGGGGGTCCACACACACCCACACACACACACACACACACACACACACACACACACACACAATCACCAGATACTAAAATATGAACTATGACAAAGACAAGCAAGAAAGAAAAATAGCACAAATTAAGCCATTTAGGTGTAAAAGTGCACTCTGCAGTCACAGGGAGCATAAATGCTGCCTGCTTCCTCAAGATACAAGATACATAGCACGGGAAATGAACCACTCACTTTCTGCCTGTTTATACTCAACCATGTAACCACCAGCAGCGTGAAATGCCCAATTTCACCTAATTTTACCTAAGATGTGCAGGTGAAATTGGAGGTGAAGTTTCACCAGCAAAATTTCACCAAATGCCTTAATTTCGTGAAATTTTTCGCCAGGCGAAATTGACAATTTCGACATAATTTCTCTGGTGAAATTAAATTTTGCTGCATGTCTAACATCACATAGTGGTCGGCCTATGCTTTCTGAAGCCTGAATGTGAACAGTCGACTTGATTTGTTACCCTGTTCCTAATATTTTTGGTTGTGTAACTTAAGTTACCTTCAGCTTCTTGGTCCAACATATTTTGCAGGACTTTCTAACTTTGTTTAATTCCACCTCTACCCCTGAGGCTACCCTGTTTTTATGAATGGTTTCCAACTGTTTTAACCTAGATGTTAAAACCTCCTGTTTTTCACTACACTGTTTGTTTTTAGTCATGAAGCATAAGAGATGATTGTGCCCCTTATTATGGCTTTCAGTCCATCCCAATACCATTTGGTACCCAGTTCCTCCACTTTATTGTGTCGTTGATCATCTTTAATAACATCCTGGATTGTGTTGTGAAAATCTTCTTTCCCCAAAAGTGAGGAGCTCATTCTCCAGAGAGTGCACCTACTCCAATCTCCTAGTTGCAAATCAGTGTCACTGCAGAGTGGTCCGAGACCAGCCTGAGGTGAACTGTACAGTCTTTAACTTTATGCAGATCTATTCCGCTACATAAAAAATTGTCAATTCTGGAATGAGAGTTGCTAGGACTTCATTAAAACATATAGTCTTTAGCTGAGGGATTCATTTACCTCCAAACATCTAAAAGGGTTAATTCCTGCATGCCATTCCATACTGCCCTGCTCATTTTTATGGCTGCATGGGTGGAGCTCCAGAGAAGTTATGATATCATTGTAGGAGAATAGGGGGTCGGCTCCGGAAAGTGACCCTGTGTTTCCCTACAGTACTTTGGCAATGTCATGACAGTGCTTACTGTACAGCAGCTGTCCTCCATGATAGAACTCCCCTCTGCAGAATGAACTCCCTCTCCCCATGGCACACTACTTCATAGGCACACTTCTGCATTCACTGTACATGCGCGAGTATCGTGCATGCGCAGCGTTGCTGCTGCTGCTATCTTTGGCAGTCAACCGCTCGCCGCCGCTCCGTGACCAGCTCTGATGTTGCTGCCAGTGCTCCAGTGCTCACTGCCTGTGCTCCAGTGCACTACAGGCTGTGCTTCCACTGCTCTCATACCAGGACAGGTAAGAACTGGGCGCAGCCGGATCGGCTCTGACTAGAGTTTGTTTTATTTGTAGTTGTGATTTGAGAGGAGCGGTCTATCATGTGATTTAAAACACAATTAAAATCTCCACCTAGGAGAATTAGGCCATCTCCCAGGGCTGAAATCTTTTGAAAAATAAAGTTATAAAAGGAAGGTTCATCTTTGTTTGGGGCATATATATTAATAAGGTGCATCCTTTGGGAGAACAGGCTACCTGTAATAATGACTCCCCTTCCCTCTTCCAATGTGTCATCCTTAATAATTTCTAAAGGTAGATCCCTTCTCAATAGGATAGCAACACCTGCTTTTTTCCCCGATGGGTGAGAAGTACTGACTGCTTTACCTACCTAGGATCTTGTAAGCTTTAGGTGCTCTGTCACGGATAATTTTGTTTCTTGGAGGAAACAGATGCCAGCGTTAATTTTTTAAGCTAGTGCAATATTTTTGTTCTTTTAATGGGGAAGTTAAAGCCCTGAACATTCAGGGAAATCACTCTTAAATTACCCATATTGATAAACATGAGTTAAATCCTCTAGTGCCGGTCCCCTCTGTTCACCTTTCCTTCATTTCTTTTGCCTCCACCCTATATATTTCCCTTTATATATCTGGGAACCCTTACCATTCCACCCAATCTGTCTTATACCAAGCCATGCTACTTGTATTTGATGCACAACAGGTGCATAAAATGTAACAGTACATGAACTAATAACTATTCAACCAACTGGTAACATCAAATACATAACTAAACTGGTGAATATGCTTACTAGGTTATGATGTTGAAACCCTGTTAATTCACAGGGTGTTGTAGCGTGAGCTACAGTGCTTGTGAATACATAAGCCTGACCACGTAGTGTCAGTAATTCTGACTGTCACAGTTCCTTTTAGTGGAATTTGTTAAATGTTCTACTGTGGCCTCCAACAGTGTAAGAAAACCAGGAGCCACTATAAGGAACAGTTAAGTAATATTAACAATACCAGCTTCTCCCCCCAATTCATTCTTTGATCTTGTAGCAAATGCAACCCTTATATTCCATTTCACACTCCCCCATCTCCCAGACCCTTCTAGGATTTGGCTGAATATGCTACAGACCCAACTCTTTAAGGCCCCACAAAGCTGTCAATTCTGCTTTGTGTTGCTAGTGTTCTGTTCTGATCTGTAACAGAAGCTTTTGAAATGCCCCATCACTAAGAAGAAGGTAAGCCGTGGGTGAGGGGATTAAAACAGAGTCAGATTACCCAGTCCCAGTCCATGTGTAAAAAGGAGCACCATAAGAGCTGCCCCAACTAGTGTGCTCCGTGATGATTTTACTCTGTCTGAAGCCCACCACTTTGAGTAAAAATGTCACCTCAAAATATCTTCCCAGGGTTCGAATTTACAGATTCCTCTCCCATGCAGTGTGGAAGGGCATGTAAGTTAGTTACAATGCCAGTCTTACCTTAGGTGAAAGTACCAATTGTATTATATCCAGCAAAAGAGGAGGTCAAGAGTGTTGAGATGCATATTTGTAACTTCAGCATGTTGTCATTTGTTTTTTCCCTTATGTGTTTTGATCACCAGCTCTCTCTTACGTTGTGGCCAGAGTCCCATTAAAGCAAGAAACATGACTTTGATTCTTTTTCAGGTACAAGTGCCAAGTGAGCTGGGTTCTAATCCTTCTGCATCCCCCTGAGATGTTTTATTTTCTCTTGTGAGGAGTTCCTTCAGATCTAGACTCAGGTGGGAGGGCCAATGCACCAAAGTCGGTTGGGCTCTCTTAGGCTTTCCTGCCCTGCGCCACGCCACCTTGGCTATCTCTTGCTGTAAGATATCAGCATGGATGTCAAGACACTGGATTCCCACTCATTTCAGAGTAGGGGCTGCTTTCCATAAGAAGTCATACATTAGGGGCCCTTTATCCAAATGAATTTGGAGGCAGGCCAAGTAGTACAATTGAATTTTTATCTTTTTTTTCTTTTGCTTGCTTAATGACCTTCCTGACTTGTCATCTCTTTTCATTGAGAAGGTCAGAGAAATCCTGGTCAAGAAATATTTATTGTCTATCAAATTGTAAGGCTGTCATTTTCCAGGCTGTTTGTAGAATGAGATGTCTCTCTTGATAAATTTAGCATCCTGACTATAACAGATCTGGGATTAGGTGGACTGGTCCTTCAGTTTGGGAGTTAGTGAACATTGTTCTCGTTCAATTAACAAAAGGACACTTTCTAGAATGTGAAGCACTGACCGTAGCAAATTTAGCACAAATTCCTCTACTGAATCGCATGACTTCTCAGTACCCTTGGGGGCCCCATATAGCAGAAAACTGTTTCTTCTAGCTTGAGTTTCTTGTTCATCTTTTTTAGATTGTGGTTCACGCTCTCAGCCCAGTAAATATAATAATGCTCTACCATGTTGACTGGTGGAATTGGCTAGGGATCCAATGGCTTGCTCTGCTGCTTCAGGGCATTTGTCTATTTTCCTGAGGTCGGCTCTAAGCTCTGCAATGGAAGATTCTACTCTGTGCAAGGTTTTGATGATACCATCCAGTTTAGTTATTGTGGTATGTTGGTCTCCCAAGTCCATGTTGTCTTCTAAGTCATCTCTACATAATACTGATGACTTAGGGCAGGAGACCTCCTTCAGGCCTGACTGATTATCTGAATATATCAGAGCCTGAAAATTGGCAATCTGTGACTTTTTGCCTCATAATTTGTTTGTAGCCATGTTATTCCTCCAAGAGTCAGTCAGTTTGGAGGAGTTAGAAAGGTTTAGCTGGTATGTTATTCAATATTTGTAACTTGCAGTTCCAGAGCTCCCACACTAGGCTGCCATTAAAGTTGTAACATCACTGGAAGTCCAAAACAGGATTTCGTTTGGCACAAACTCAAATCCAAGTGCTCATAAACCAAAATAGGTATTTGTAATCCTCGGCCAGATGGCCTAATCCATTAAATGGTTTCACAAATAACTTATACACAGGCATGCTTTTGCAGGGCAATTCCTCATTTATCCACAGTTCTACCAAAGCCAGGGCCCTTGCTCGATGCACAGGGTTTAATCATGCAGTAGCATCAAATCCCTCACTGGCTGGTCTGGATCTCCCTCTCCCTCTCTCTCTCTCTCTCTCTCTCTCCCTCCCTCTCCTCCTCTCTCTCTCTCGCTCTCTCTCTCTCTCTCAAGGCCTCTGCTGTTTGCTGTCCAAACTGTCTGTTCTTTCAGAACCAGTCAGGCCTCTTTTGATCTCCACATTTCACAGGCAAGCTTTCTCTTGACACAGGACAGCTCAGCCTTTGAAGCTTGCACCACGTCTGACCAACACCACACTATGTTCTGTCATCCAGTCCCTAGAGCATTGTGACCAACCACTTGTATGTACTGGGTGACTGCCCAAAGTTAAGAGCTGCAAGTGCAGTTAATAACTGCAGCACAGCAAAGTCTTTCAATTTACAGCTGTAGCCTTCAACTTCAGTTGCGCTTAGCTTGCATGTGATTACCTCCTTTCATATCAACAGAACTGCTTCTCTCCCTCTTTTAAAATCTTTCTAATTAAACATTTTTTGCTCAGATCTTATTTGTTGACCACCGATATCTGCAACTATATATTATGTTGTGTTCATGTTTCAGGTATTTTGTAAGTTTTTGAATGTCACCCTTGAAAACAGTCTTTTTTTTAGCTCAAGGACCTACCAGGATATCAAAAATAAATCAAAATCTTTCGCTGACTCTCTCAGGCAGATGTGTGGTCTGTCTCCTCCAGCTGCTCCACACATGCACCAGTCTGCTTCCCATTGCCAATACATGCTGACTGACTGAACTGTGGCACAGTCCCCTCTGTTCACTAGGGAATCCCAGCTCTCCACTCATCTGAGGAGCTGTCAATCATGCAGCGCAGGACTGGAGGTCCATTACTCGACTGATGATTAACAATAAACTTATGCCCAAACTGAAGCAGTCCTCCTATGTCCAGGGAATTCTTTGCTGCTCTCTCTCCAGGTTCGCAGTCTGACTGACAGAAATGCAACCTCTGAGCCCTGTTGCTGTGATGCTGGGGGTTTGGATGCAAAACTAGTGACACACCGACTTGTGCAATGGGGCTCTGGCCCCCAAAGTCTTTAATTTTACAGGGCTCCTGCCTTCAAGCATTTCATTCTGTGCCATCTATTGTTTGTGTCAGTCTGGTTCAGTCAGGTCAGTCAGCAGGGAATCTTCGCTGACATTGCCAGCCTCAATGAACTCGATCCCTCTGTGGCAGCAAAGCCACTTTTGATGTGTTGGGATGAGCAACAGTGTTGTACTGGTGCCAGAGGACCCGAAAATATCCTGCATTCAAATTCTTGAAGCTCTGCTCCTGTACTGTGTCACACAGTCCACATCCTCAGGAAACTGGAGAGAGAAAAAACATCACTGTAGACTGGGATGGTCTCTAGGGAGCCTAAGGTAAGCCCTCACACTTTTATTGGGGGGGGGGGTTACATTTCTGAATATTATTATTTTATTATATTCCTAAATCAACAGCAGGACTATGTAGAGAATGACATATTTCACTATTGGTTACTTCTCTAATCAATCATGAACAGGAACACCCATGTGTAAAGATCCACACCTACAGTAAGTATGTGGCCCTCTGATTAGTGGATTTAGTGAAAAAAAAAGGTTTTATCTTATTTCTGCTTGAAAAACTTGAATAGATCTGCCTTTTTCTTGAAAGTACAGTTAACTTCCACACATATCCTATGAAAAGCATTTCTCTTATTGTAACTGTTTTAATCAACTATTGCAAACAGACTAAACAGGGAGACAAATAAAGCCAATGCACTTACACTCTCTTGCTATAACATGCATTGGTCAATGCCAATAATGTTTACTCGTAAGTGTTAGTTGGTAAATTATCATGTTAAAGTAAGTGACAGAGGGGAACCTGGGTGTGGCTGGATTACCTTAATGTGTGTAAGAGGTTTATCAATCTGTAACTCTATGAGAGCTGGTTATTAACACAGCATGAGTGTACTGATAAACAATGTGATTAAAAGTGTTATTTTGACCTAACATAGCAAGATAATATTATCTTGCAAAATATGGTATGTCACGATAACCCAACATAGCAAGATATTATCTTGCAAAGTGTGGTATGTCACAATGCATACTGAACCAATGAGTGCAGCTTTACAAGTTGGTCTTGTCAAATCTAACCCCACACCAGGCACTTGGGATAAATCCCAGTACTGACAATGTAGTGCATCAAGAGGGGGATACTGCACTCCTAAGGTGCTGTCTTTTAGATGAGACATTAAACTGAGGTCCTAGCTGCCTGTTCTGGTGATTGTTCAGGTGGACATTAAAGATCCCATGGCACTTCTCGAAAAGAACAGGGGTATTTTATTAACAAAGAGCAAACAGATAAAAATACAAGGGAGTAAACTGAAAAATAAACAATAGAATCATTCAGTCCAAACCATAAAACAGATAATGACAAGGAAGAAGCATGTGCATGCAATAAACATAAAAATTAAACAGGTAGGCAGAAGAAAAAAAAACACACATTTTCTAAGATCCATGAATGCTAAACCAGGACCAAATGAAAAAAGAGAAGAAAATATAAAACAATGACAGGCATATACCACCATGGGTCACCTTACTTTAGGAACCTGAGTGCTGGCACAAAAAAGGAAAACTGATGTAGGAGTCCAAATTAGGGCTCAAGGGGGGTGAAAAATACTGAAAATGAATCTATTTTTGGCAGAGGACTCAAGAGGCAAACATTCAGCTCCGTGTAAGATAAAGTGAAGATAACTCATTCTCAATCAGATGAAGCACAACCTCAGGCCTGATGAGCTTTTGTTGAAGCTGGAGGGTCCAACTGGATTGCCATAGGAAATATTTAATAGTAGAAATACAAAGTCTGATCGTGGAAAGGCCATACAAAGAGCAGCGAGTAAAAAGCCCAGCGCTACATTCTCAAAGGTGACCTGATTCCAAGCCGTATCAGAACAGGCCTTGGCAATGACATCCCAAAAGTGGGAAGCATATGGCCAGGCAATGTAAGAATGTTCCATAGTCTCAAGCTGCATGGGGCAGGATGGTCTGGGACAGTAATGTTCCATCAGTCCTTTATGTTTAGAGTTAGCCTTAACCCAGAGACAACCATGACAACTAAGCCAAACCACATCCCACATTTTGACCAGAGTCCAAACGTTTGTCAGGTAGTCCCATACAGTACAAGAGTGTGGCAGGGAAATCCCAGGGTACATCACCAGGTCTGAATAGTTAGTGTCTATTACATATTGGTATAAGGATTTTCTCATCATAACCTGGACTCATGAACAACTTAGTTTCCACTGGCTCATCTTGTCTAAAAAGGGAAAGATGAGAGACAGAAACAGGAGAGATTTCTGTAGTCTAGCAAGGTTCATCTTCCAGTAGTCCAGAAGGAGGAGGCCCCAGCGATCCCTCCACAGATGCCAGTACTTGGAGACTGGTTGCAAAGTGCTCACCAGATTCCATGACAAACAAGCATTTGTCAATGCCGAATGTTGATTGCTTTGCTCCTTTGAGCTTGCTCACTCCCCCTCTCTCACTCACTCATTCTGTTTCTCCTGGCACTGCAGGCTGCCCTTTTGTACTGGGCTCCTGCCTGCATTGGCACCTTTGTCTGTCCACAAAGAAATCCGCAGTTGTCCTGACAGAGTTCCGTTGAGGTCGCTCACTCCTCCTCTCTCACATGCTTATTCTGTTTGTCCTGGTGCTGCAGGCTACCATTTTGTACTGGGCTCCTGCCTGCATTGGCACCTTTGTCTGTCCACAAAGAAATCCGCAGTTGTCCTGACAGAGTTCCGTTGAGGTCGCTCACTCCTCCTCTCTCACATGCTTATTCTGTTTGTCCTGGTGCTGCAGGCTACCATTTTGTACTGGTCTCCTGCATCTGTTGGCACCTTTTTCTGCCCACAAAGAAATCTGCAGCAGTCCTGACAGAGCTCCGTTGAGCTCGTTCATTCTCCCTCTCTCACTTGCTCATTCCGTTTCTGCCGGGGCTGCAGGCTGCCCTTTTGTACCGGGCTCCTGCTTCTGTTGCTGCCTTTTTCTGCCCACAAAGAAATCTGCAGCAGTCATGATAGAGCTCCATTGAGCTCGCTCAGTCCCCCCTCTCTCACTCGCTAGTTCTGTTTCTCCCACCGCTGCAGGCTGCCCTTTTGTACTGTGCCCATGCCTGTACTGCTGCCTTTTTCTGCCCACAAAGAAATCTGCAGCAGTCCCAACAGAGCTCCGTTGAGCTCACTCACTCCCCCTCCCTCACCCGCTGGTTCTGTTTCTCCTGGCGCTGCAGGCTGCCCTTTTGTACTGGGCTCCTACCTGCATTGGCACCTTTTTCTGCCCACAAAGAAATCCGCAGCAGTCCCTACAGAGCTCAATTGAGCTCGATCATTCCCCCTCTCTCACTCGTTCGATCCTAATCTGTCCCAAATACCGATTTCCGAAAGTGACTGCGATATTCTGTGCCAGAAACATGAAAACATATTTCAGCCAGGATGTGAAAAATGACAGCTGTACTGTTCATAAGGAGGTGTGAAAAAATGCCAGTGTTGAAAATCTGGCATGAAAATATTACTAATTTGCGAAGTTACAAGGGTGCATGGAAACTGCACAATGCACACTCGTAACACAGTCATTTCATAGAGTTTCATCACAAAATTTTCAACATAGGCATTTTAGGACCTCTACTCCTGAACAGTGTCACTGCAATTTTCGTAATGCGTCCCAAATACTGATTTCCCATGGCACCCGAGCTATTCTGCACTGGAAGTGTGAAAACACATTTTGGACAGGATATGAAAAATGACAGCTGCACTGTTCATAAGGAGGTACATAAAAATGGCAATATTGAAAATCTGGAGCGAAAATATTGCAAAGTTGCGAAGTTATGAGCGTGCATGGAACCTGCGCAATGCAAGCTCGTAACACGTTCATTTTATGGACTTTCATCACAAAATTTTCAACATAGGCATTTTAGGACCTCTGCTAAAGAACAGTGTCACTGTGATTTTTGTAATGTGTCCCAAACACTGATTTCCCACAGCAACTGGGCTATTCTGCGCCGGAAGTGCGAAAACACATTTCGACCATGATGTGGAAAATGACAGATGTACTGTTCATAAGGAGATGTGGGAAAATGGCAATGTTGAAAATCAAGAGTGAAAATATTGCAAATTTGCAAAGTTATGAGTGTGCATAGCAACTGCACAACGAAAGCTCGTAAAACAGTCATTTCTTGTTTTTTTTCCACCAAATGTGCAACATAGAGTTTTTGAGAGCCCACCTCATGAACACTGGCACTGTCATTTTGTTAATCAGTCCTGAAAGGTGATTCCACGCAGAGACCACAAAATCACCTTTTGGGACCGAATAATGCCATGACAGTGGCTGAATTCATGAGGAGGGGTCCCAAAAACCCTATGTTGAAAATTTGGTGCTAGAATTCCAAAAAAGGCCTGAGATATGCATCAAAGTTGAGAAAACCCTATCTTTTTTTATTTATTTAGTAAACTCTAGGATTACAAGTACCTTTGTGCAGGGACTGCTCATTTACAAAGGTTCCACATCAAAGGATGTAGGGGAACAACAATACAAAGGAAGCAATAGATACATATATTACATTTCAAAGTTGAATTAAGCATGGCATGTACAGTGGTTTGCAGAGAGAGACAGCAATAGCCAGTATGAGTAAGTTTTGATGGTGAACTTCATATGGAGTGGAGAGAGGTAGGAAGGAAGGAATGAGCAGGCAACACCATTGTCAGGTAAAAGTGGCGGGTGGCATGAGATTGGTCATGGTGGCTCAGGCCTAGTGTCAGCTGAGAGGGGAAGGGTGGGTAAAGGAAGGAGTGCGGGGGGGTGACAAAAGAGGGACAGGAGGCAGGAACCCAGAGCACCACTGTCACCGATACAATGTGAAGACCATTCTTTAGGAGAGGCAGTCACACTGCGTGGTTGAGGCAATGGAGCGTCGTAGTTCCCTTTTAAAGGGACCAAGAGTCGTAGTTGTAAGTGCTTTTTTGTTAAGAGTATTTGTAGTACTGAGGTGCCCTGTGTGAGAATTATCTCTGCCCCATAGTGGTCCAGCACCTGGGGACCTGGAATGTCTGTTGCAGAGCTCTCCATGTAGATTGGGTGCTGCTGTGGGCAGTGAGGAGTTTTGCAACTCCAGGCAGCATGTGCCCAAGGAGAATTTTTTTTGTGAGTAGACAGGTCTGGTACTGTATTCTTCTCTGGAGAGGTAGCCATCCAGCCTGGGCATATAGGTCACAGGTGTGAGTTAGGTGGGGGGCACCTGTTAGGAGCCTACAGGCTTTGCTGAGAGTCACAGATATCCTCTGGAGAGCCGTAGGGGAGGCAGAGCCATAGATGGCAAGACCATAGTCAATGATGGAGGTGACAGAGCTATAGATAGCCAGCCTAAGGCCTTCAAGGGTCAGGCAATGCTTGTGCTTGTGGAGCAAGCCTATCCATATATTGGCAGCTCATGCTACATTATCTATATGATGTGAGTATGAAAGTGAGCAGCATTATACAGCTTACTGGCATTTCCTCAGTTCATGGTCTGCTTTGAAGAGTGCAGATGTGTTCCTAGTCCACTGAAGATCATTGCACTGGACTCTGGAGGTAAGTATGGGATGAGGGGGGTGTGTGGGGAGGCAGGGTGTGCAGAGAGTGGGCAAAGGTTGGGGAGGGGCTGCTGGACTTAATGAGGGACCGTTTTTTGCTTTACAAGGTAAAAAAAAACATTGCTGGACTTTTTTTTTTTTTAACAGGGACATTTATGGACATTTGGCACGCTGGGGTGGGCTCTCAGAGTGCCAACCTACTGCTGTGGGGGAGACTGTAGTCGATGAGGATTGCACTCCAGTTGGAATATACGGGGGGCACAACAGCCGAGGTGGATTGGGCACTCCCTTCGGCACACACCTATGTTTCATCACGAGGGGGACATGATGCCGATGGGGAGTGAGCTCCCCCATTGTCAAATCAAACTGGGAGGAGGGAGATTATGCCGATGGGAAGTGGGCTCCCCCATCGGCAACCTGAATGCACGCAGGGAACTGAAGCCGACAGGGATTGGGGCCCCCGTCAGCAAACAACCACTGTTGTGGGGGGGCACATGCTGCCAAGGGGGATTGGGCACCCCCTCGGCACTGGGGGCTCACTAATATTGTTTGTGAACATGGCAGCAACCCACTGCCATGTTCACAAGCAATATCACAGTAGCAAGGTTCTGTCCAGCAATGACGGATCGCTCCCTCATTGCAGCGGAATGGCTTACACTGCAGAGACAAGGCAGCCCCTGATCGCAGCGGCTGAAACCTTACAAGGTTGTGGCACGCTGGCTAAACTAGTGTCAGCAGCAGCATGCCACCCCATTGGGAAAGGTGGGCCAAGCCTCCAAAGCCTGTGGGGGCACTGGCCACAACAGCGCCACGCCTCCACAACCTGCTTCTGCAGCAAGCTGCTGCAATATATTTCTTGCGCATGCACGCAATCAACATAAAAGTGACTGGAGAAAAAGACAATAGGACTGATGACCTGGAGACCTCCCTGGGAAACAGATCTATAGACAGTGTTATGTTTGATGGGGTTCAGTCTACTTACCCATTATCAGTTGGAATGCCACACTATACAGGGAGACATCAAGAATCTTAGGAAGGGGACATACCATGGATAAATAGGTAAAATATGGCAGAAGGAATGTCTACAATAAGACCTTCTTCATTTTTTTGGATTGATGCCATTGCTCCAAACTTGGATCTTTCCCATAATACACTACAGTTTAGAGTGCCAATTTGCATAAGCTGGCTCAGGGTCCCCAAAGGTAATCCCCAAAATATTGAGGGGCAAAGTATCAACTGCAATCCCTCAAATAGAAGGAATCACTGGAGTTCCTCAACCTATAATAAAACCTCCACATTTTTACAAATTCAAGGTAGCTCCGGAACTGGGTTCAAAAGAAGAAAAAACATCAAGGACAGTGAGGCCTGGAGCCGGTTCCTTGACAAACAAGACCACATCATCTGCATATGTGATAGCCATGATCTGGGCTGTGCCAGGCAAATTGGAAATACCCTGAATCTGGGAGTGAGAATTCAGGACCCAGAGGATGGGATCAATACAAAAGATGTACAACAGGGGGCTCAGTGGGCAGCTCTGTGGCACACCAGTTTTAATCCTGATTCTACTACCCAAAAGGCTGTTAATATTAAGGACAATGGTAGCAGCAGAGTAAACATGTTGTATCCACTTGCAAAAAGATGAAGGAATCCCATAGCAGAGGAGAACGGTAAAAAGGTAATCATGAGAGACCCTGTCGAATGACTTCTCCTGATCTAAGGTAAGAATGTGTCCAAATTACTTGGGGTGGTCAGCCAGATCAAAGATCTCTCTGAGTAAGATCAAATTATCTTAAATATGTCTTCCATGAATGGAGCATGACTGAAAGGCGAAAATTACCACCTTCGCAAGTGATGCCAATCTAACAGACACAATTTTCATCAATAGTTTCATATCAGTATTAAGAAGACAAAGGGGGCACCAACTTCCCAAGTCCAAATGGTCTCCCTTTTTAAACAATAAGATCTGTAAAGCCTCACACAAGGCCACTGGTGGGCTGTCTGTAGACAAAACACAATTAAAAAGACGTACCAAATCATCCACCAATTCAGGTGCGTAAGATTTAAAAAACTCAGCAGAAAGCCCATCCTGCCTGGGGGCAACATTGTTGCATAGGGACCGGGTGGTAGTCAGAATCTTGGCTGACACAATTGGGCAAGTGAGGGAGTCCACCATTGACAGGGGGATTGGTGGCATGGAAATATTAACTAAAATTGGAAAAGCAGGGGAACTGGGGGTCCCAGTACCAAACTTTGCACATAGAAAGTTGTTAACTACAGATAGGATATCTGGCCTATCTGTAATTAGGTTTCCATGACCATAATGTTCCATGGCGAAGATCCTATGTTTCACTCCCTCATGGCAACTCTGAAAAACGATACTCCTCCCTTGTCTACCCTGGGATCTGAAATAATGTTCCATCCTGTCAGATTGCATGGTGGTCATCTGAGCTCTCATCTTAGCCATCTGGCTACTAAAATCCTGTCCAGTGTCATGTGTCAATGTCAATAAATGCAGCAAATGGGACTGGAGAGAAAGGTACTTCATTCAGGTAGTCCATCTGAGACAAGAGGTGTGTGATCGAGTCACATTTTGGACATCAAACTTGGTGTCCCCACACCCGGTACCAAGGTCAGCGTACAAACAGATGACTGACCACCAGGCCTCAAAGAGGGACATGAGTTTCAAATGCAGGAGTCTGTTCGTTAAGACTGAATTATTAAAGCACCATGAAGGTGGGCTGCTACCCAGTGTTGGGGTGGCTCCAAAAGAACCTCCCAGCATTAATTGGTCTGAGGACTAATAAGGCAGGAGTTACACCTGGTGGGTAACTACATGGGCAGCAGTAAAAATAAAATCAATACTTGTTTCAAAACAGTTCCTATAAGTAAACCCAACATTACTATGACAAGCTTTATACACATCAATTAAGTTTGCATCAGCAATAATGTGTGCAAAATAAGTGGAATTACAAAACAGTTTTGGAATTGTAGCTCCATGGTCCAGAGTTGTCAACCCACAGTTGAAATCCCTTCCCGAAAACAAATATCTAAAGGTGTAGAAAAGGGCTGCAACTTCTTGAATGATTCCACTCTTTTTTTTGCTTACAGGGCAGAAATTGTGATGAAGTAATAGCAATCTGTATCCCAGAGAACATCAAGTAACAGGGCCCGGTCTGGTTCAATATCCACCAAATCCTGCAGCGTAAAAGAAATGTCACAGAATAAGATTCTGACCCCATTGCATTTATCAGGTCCAAAAGACCAGAAGGAAGGTCCCCAGTGCCAATGACATTGGGCCTGAACAATGACATTTGTCGTGGTAAATCATGATTCTTGTAGAAAAAAAATATATAGAGAATTCTAAATACAGAAGGTTTCTTCTACAAGTGTGTTTAATGCTATTGACATTGAGCAATGCCAGTTTCAGGAAGGGATCCATTCATAGCAAATAAGAAAGAAGGGGGGGAGGAGGACTCGGATTCAGTCCCCAGAAGTTACCTTCTGGCTGGAACTTCATGTGGTCTGACATGATTTCTTTCAAACCTTCCCTGCAGACTTTGGCTTGTCCGACTTTGGTGTGCTCATGTTTGCATCAGCCAAAATAGAAGAGGACTGTGAAGAAGGTTCAGAATCCAGACTATCATCAGTATCCCCATTGCCATGATCCAGTGCTTGAAATCTGTTTTCGTGGATCAGGCAGAGGCATGTCATTGAATCTGGGATGGCATAAAGTCTGCTTTCTAGTTACCAGAATCATGTCCAGAGGTGGCATGACCTCATCCTCCTTCTCCTGTGGGAGTCTGATCTCCATATCATCTTCCTGGGGTTCAGGCAGAGGGAAGTCTGAAGGGGATGCCATGGCCAGCAAGAGTGCTAGATCCATAGAGACAGCTGAGTCCTGGAGAGGGGGAATAGGGGTGTGGGGATCTGGTGGGAGAGGGGTATGAGCAGTTCCGGTATCCAGGTAATAGGCAACCTGACGGGCCAACAATAGATGCTATCTTTGTTGGGAGGCTTTCTGGGCATCCTGAAGGAGATCATTGGGAGAGGGCAGATCTGATTATGTGCTGCCCATTTACAGGTTTGGTACGAGTGTCCAATCTCTTCACAGAGATTACAATGAAAGATATTTGAACAATTCTGGCCAATATGACCAAAGTCTAGGCAAAGGTTGCAATGAATCTTGTCACAGATGTTACTGAGATGGTTCTCAGCTCCACACCTAAAGCAGGTTTTAGGATGGCCTGGGTAGAAGCATTGGCCCCAGTTACTAGTCCAGAAATCCTCAGTATCCATGATAGGTGTAGGGTCCCCCAGATTATCACATCTCTGAGCCAGCCAATATTTCACATCAAATATGTTCACCCCTCATTGCAAAGGAGGATAGTTACTGTCCAGAGTGCAGGTTTCATCAAGGGGATGGCTTGGAATGCTGACCACAAGGGTGTGGCTTTCAAGGAGTCGTAGAGGGCCCAGAACCAGTCTAAGTGACCCAGGATCTTAAAACTGACATCAAAGTAGTTGTCCTGGAGGAAGTGAATTCAAGCAAACACCTCACTCAGTAAAAAGTGCAGATAGTCCTTTAATAAATGTCGACTCACATATTCCCAGTCTGGAGGGGTGTCTAGGCCAGCAATGTAAAGGAGGCGGACTGCATTGTGCCACTGAGCCGGTGCAGGCTGTGGTTTGAAGGTGCCAGATTTCCAGAAGGTTTGCCACATTCGGGCTGACTGGGTAGGGTCAATAGGGGCCCAGTGAAGTAAATTAGTGGTCCCTGGAGGGGGAGGGTCAGCCGCATCAACTCTATCAGCCCAGGAAGAGTAGTAGAAGTCAGTAAGCTGGGGGTCAACCAGCGAAGGAGGAGGTGCTATAGCCAGATGTTGTGATATATCAGAAGCTGCATGGAGAAGAAGTGGAGCAGTAAGGAGACAGGATTCTGAGAAGCAGAACAAGGAGCAGGACGTAGACAGCATACTGCAGGAATGTGAGGGATGCAGGGGGATATAATAGGAGTTCCTACAAAGCCACGAGGTAGCATCAGGCAACTGACAGATTTCTGAAAGTACAGGACAGGAGCATCAATAGGAGGGGATAGGGGGTCAACAGATAAATTAAACTGTGAATCAGGCAGGGAACACTGGGCTTAAATAATAGGTAAGAGCAGCTTACCATGGGCATCCATCAGAGGCAATTTTGAGGAAGAGGGGATGGGGCTCCAGTGTCCCCCATCATCCAGGGTCTAACCAGCACCATGTAAAGCTTTCTTCTTATTCCAATCTGGAAGATGGTAGTGGGTTGTATAATTCCTGTGGGTCCCCCTTTTGGAACTCTGAGGCACTTTAACCGGTACATGTACCAAAGGAGGCATGCAAACTGAGACTGTGGAAGGCTGCACAGAGCCATTCTTACTGTGAAGAACTTCAGAGAGTGCAGGGAAAGTCATATCTGGGTTAACGGGTGGTGAATCCAAATCAACATGCCAAGCCAGTGATCCCATAGCAGCAGGGACCGGCATCATAAGAAATCCTGGAGACAATGTGGAACTGGGCAGAGATACTGAACCCTTTGAGACAGGCTCAGGTGGCTCCATTATGACTTGTGGCAGGGATCCCACCATTGTCAGTAAAGCATCTGGCTGTCATATTGGCAAGAGTGTTGGTGACGAGTCAATGGGCAATCCCAGGTGGTGAGATCACAACTGAGTCCATTGTACTCCAAAAAGATTCCTCTTCTTCAGCCAAGAGGATATAGAGATGTTTTTTTTTTTTTCTGTGAGAGGGAATTCATTAACAAAACCTCCTCGGTAGCAAACTGGGCCTCCATCAGAGGCAGTGAGGCATCCTCAGGAGCTGCAGTGGCTGGGACAGTCATCGTTGTTACAGGTAAAACAGGCAAAAAGTCACAGACAGCAGTAGCAGAAGACAATTTCATATCTAAAACAGAATCATGACTAGGTAGATATGTAGCAGGATCTATCAGTAGTAGGCTGGGAGCAGCAAGGTCCCTCTCTCAACCAGCAGTTGGGTCAGACTGTAGCAGACCTTCCATCATGAAGGTGTCATACTCTGTGGAGCCCCCTACTGCAAAGAGTGGAGGAATGTTTTATTAGAAGAAAATAAGTACAAAAAAATCAAATCATATTTAATACATACAATAATGCTTGCAAATTACAATCAATAGAAAAAAAGAAGGAAATCCAATTGCTAAAAACTAAAATATTAAAATTCAGATTATATCAGCAAGAACCAAGTACGGTTATCCCAATAAGAATGAAACAGTGAGGTTGACAATGCTCTACTTTCAGCATGTTAATATCATGCAGATTCTTCGCTACTTGGTTTAAAACCTGTACTGGAGTATAATCCTTCTGTTGCAAGAGGTAGGCACAATGTGCCTGCCATAAACAAAACCTATATAGAGCAAAAATCAATCTCAGGGTACTAGAGTGGTATTTCACAAGCCTGGGGTGGGAGATATAAACCAAAAACTAAGATGTCATAAGTAATCAAAGTGAAGTTCTTATCTTTCCACTTATGCAAAAGGAGAGTGCAAAAAGCTTGGTTGTGAAGACACTCAAAAAAGAAATGCTGCATTGTTTTGAGAATACCTGTACAGGTCTCCTGAGGATAGATTCTCTCTTCTATAGATTTATGTTTTAGTGTATTCTGAACTCCCAACCAACCATGGCAAGATAGCCAGGTAACATCCCAGAGCCGCAGAAGTATTCTGTGATCAGTTAATTGTAAGAATACAGTGTCCAGTTTACCCTCCTGTTCGTCCATCAATTGTGGGGCTTCAGAAAAGTGGGAAGAAATAATTTCTTGATAAAGCTGTTTCCATGTGATGGAAAGAACCTTATTTGGAGAGACAGACCATTGTCACAGCTTAAGAAATGTGGGGACAAGAAAGGGGGGAATCTTATAGGAGTGAAAATTTCTGGGGATTTGAAAGGGGACCCTTTGCCAGAGAAATCACACAGAGGTTGTATGAGACACTGAAAGACCAGGGACCAAAAAGGGTGATGTGGTTGAAGTACTGGTGGAAATTTCCATTTAATAAATAAAGTATGAAAGAAGAAGAAGAAGAAGAAGAAGAAATCAGCATTTATATAGTGCTTTTCATAAATAGTGTATCCCAAAGTGCTTTACAAGCAATTCTAGACTGGAAGTGAAGTGACTGAATGTGTAGTGATGGCCATATCACACATCAACACCCACACACAGCCTGGACAACTGCATGAACCAGTTAATGGGAAGGGGAATGTTGGCTAAGACAGCAGGAATGTCCCCTACTCTTTGCAAAGAGTGCCCTGGGTTCTTTTACTTCTACCTGGACACCCACCAGGAAATCACCAGGATGGGTAGAAGGGACCTTGGTTTGATATCTCATCCAAACGACAGCACACCCCAGCAGTACAGCACCCCCCTAATACTGCACTCTGATGCCAGCATTTAAGGTGCAAGTCCAATTCCAGTGTGGAACGAGAACCCATCACCTTCTGGTCCAGAGGAGAATGTGCTATCAACTAAGACATGCTGACACCTACAACCGGGTGGAGCTTTCTTACTCCACCATGACAGTAATCAGGGTGAGTATATATTCTCTTAACAGGATTAAGGCGGCTGCCCCCAAAACCCTGGAAAAAATATATTATTAACCCTGGCTTCTAGAACAAAGAAGATAGGGAAAATATATGCCAAATGCAAAAAAAAAAAAAGAGAAGCAAGGTTTTAAGTAAGAATACTCTCTTTCTTCGATATAACAGGGCCTTTCCAGGAATGTACTAATGTACTAGTTTTATCCAAAGTGGAAGTCCAATTGTAAGCAGCATCATCTGTACTGCCAATATAGAGTCCAAGGATTTTAACAGGGGTGATAGTGAGTGAAATACCAGCAATATTATTAATAGAGTAATTTCCTTTTAAAGGAGTCCAAAAAGCACATGCACTCTCCTCAAACAGTTAAAGTCAGAGGCTGTAGTTTTTCAAATGATGAAAAAGACATTTTATTTTTCCAAAAACATACAGCAGTTTTAAACCTCGGTGGTATAAGCCTCTACCCCAGTGCTTTGCCTCTAAAGCTAGGCTTCGACTAAAGGAGGAATGCATATTCCTACACTTTTATTGTAGTTCAGGTTAGAGCCAGAAGCAGCCTCAAAGGTGGAAAACAAAGAAACAATGTCTAGTTCATGTACCAAGGAGGTTGTGCAGATGCACAGATTGTCCGCTTAAGCGCTGATGGTCGGAACATAAGATCCAGTGGGGAGAGGGATTTTAGGGAGGGTAGGATGCTGTAATAATGTAAAGAGTAGGAGAGTTTATTAAAAAAGAAATCAAACAATATATTTACAGGTACATCAAAAACAAATCAATTATTTATACAAAGGAAGTCTCTAATCTCCATCATAAATAGAAAGAAAATATTAAAATCAAACATTTACATAATTTAGGACTTACATCAGGAATTCCTGTCATGCCTCGAGGAGGAAAGAATTTTGTGAAACTAGGATTTTTCTACATTAGAAAATCAGTTTTAACAAGACCAGGTCTAGCGATTCATATCACTGGGACATCTGAATCAGTAATCCACGGCATATTTTTCCAGTGTGCTCTTACAGCATTTTGCGGGAATATGTTTGCTTCATTCTGATATATGGTATGCAGTTCAAACTGGATTTTTTGAATCAATTCAATATGACTAATCAGTTTCTGCTATAAGGTAAATAAGGATCTAGTGTTCCAGATAAACCATTTAATGACCAGTAATACAATATGCATAATGTTTTTATACCACCTTAAAGCTTGACCAGTGTGATACACATATATCAAAGCTTCATAAGTCATTGATTTGAACCAGGGTGTATTTCATTTTTGAGACAGCAACACCTAAAACCCTTGAATATGAGAGTATGTAAAAAAATAGATGTTTGTTTCTATCTGTTGCATGCATTGTGGCCTACTACAGTATCTTTCCTCTATCTATGTTTATGATTGGACTTAATGCTAATTTTCTTGTGCCAGCTTAACCAGTGCAAATCCCACATTTTATTCAGAATCCTGGGTTCTCTAATTAGGTGTGATAAGGCGGAAGCATGGATTTAAGGGCAATTGGGAAATGTTATTGTTTCCCGAAAAAAGTTCTCCTGTGCCCATATGTAGATATCCTTTCTTGTTTTGGTAATCAGCATTGTGCTAGTGATTTGCCAGTCTTTAATTTTAAGAAATACTTCCCTAATATATTCTGGAATGACTGTGAATTCTTTCAAGACTTTCAGTCATCCGTGCTCCCATCGTGACAGCCATGATGAGCAAGTCAGTATGAGAAAAAAAAGATGGGATTAATCATCCTGAAACCACCCTGTTGATTGATAAATAAGTCTGGCCCCTTTTAATAGGGTTCAGCCATCTCCTCATATTGACTGAAAAAAAATTACTCAAAATGGTGGTCTCAAATTGTTTTGGTGGCAGAAATATGTGGCTAATATACAGAAAAAGTGGTACCAGAAATGTTTTAACCAAGTATACTCTTTTCTGTTTGCTGTGTGTCCATTTGTTCCAGCCCACCACTAGTTGCTATCCCTGTTTTATTTTTGGTTCCCAGTTTACTGTATCATCATATTCAGAGTGCCTAGTATTTTAACCAAGTCTGTTGTTACTTTAACTCCACAAATATCTTTTAAATTTGTGTTAACTTTTCCTATTTGTTTTGCCATACACTTCCCAAGATTTAGGGAACCCCCTACATGAGTACCATACTGATTACATAATTAGATAGCTGTTTCAGCAGACACTGAGTCATGTACTAAAAATACATAAATCATCTGCATAGGCTATTGCCACAAACATCAGAGTTCTATTTATAAGCATAATGTGTTGAAGCTCAATAGATTTATTAAGGATTCTTAGAAGAGCGTTAATACAGAAAACAAACAGAAGGGGGCTCACGGGGCATCCTTGTCGCATGCCCTTACCTACAGTGAACATACGGCCTTTCCATCCCTGAACCATTGGTGCGACTGTCGCTGTTTTATAGAGACACTTAATCCATTCAATAAATGTGCTGGGTATTCCATACTGTTTTAACACTGCCCGTAGGAAGTTATGGTTAACCGAGTTAAAGGCTTTTCCTTGATCTAGTGACAATACCACACCAGATGCATTACCTCTTTGACTTTGTTCAAATAATTATTTTAGCAGAATCGGATGATCTGCTATTATCCTGCCTGGGACTGAACATGTTTGAGCTAGAGATATTAAATATTCCTTGTTTTTTCAATAATCTGGAATTTAGAATTTTTTTTAGTTTTAGCAAAGAAATTGGTCTCTTACTTTGTATATCTTCTTTGTCACCTTTATTGATTATATATATAATCTGCCCAGTGGTCAATCTCAAGGAGGGAGAGTGATCTTTAAGAATTCATGTAAAAACATGTGCTAATTCATGCAGGAGCTTGTGACCTACAATATGTAGTTATATAATTCATTGGTGGTCCCGTCACTTCCTGGGGTTTTGTTGTTGACCAAGGCACCCAAGGCTTGAGCTACTTCTTCTGGTTGAATATTTTGACTAAGTATTCTGCATGTTCCTTAGAGCATGTAGGATTGTCTAAATCAAAAAATAAAGTCTCATAATCCTGGCTTGCTGAGTGATCTGCTGCTAACAGTCACTACGTATGATCATACACAATGTTGTTAATTCCAGATAAATCAGAGCAAAGAATGAGATTGTCGTTCCTTAAGCTATTTGTTTATGCTTAGTATTGTTATTACATGTTTCATAGGGACAAATATATTCTTTCCTACGTTGAGTAGAGAATCTCTGCTGATTTTGTAAATTCTGGGCTTGTAACTGATGGAAGGCTGCCATGTTTTGTTTTATATTATGAATTTGATCATTAAAATTCTGACCTGTGGTGTGTGATAACGATGATAATTTTTGGAGTTGCATCTTGTTTTGTAAGTATTGGTGGAATTCTGTGTTCCTTTTATTTGTATTACAGGACTTTAATAACTGTGTCAGATCTATTATAGTACCTTCCCACCACTAAAGGGGGTCATCATATACATCATAAACTGATTTTCTAGCTCCTAAAAAGTAGTCTATTTCTTGCTTCATGCCAGGTGATTCTAGGAGGGATGAATTGAATTTCCAGGTTCCTGGGCCATGCGATGTCTGTCTTGTGCTCCCTAATGTAACCTGCAGAATTTTGTGGTCTGAAAATTCTGAAACTAATATGTCTGCAGCTTGAATATGAATATGAACATACAAACATACGAAGGTGCCAGCAGAACAGACCTGCCAGTCTAACCAAGTCTGCAAGATTGTGCAGCTAGCTCCCTAGCAGGCAGCTGCCCCTTCCCCATCCCCCCCCATTGTTGTCCTTCTCACCCACCCTTACCCACTAGATAGATGAGGAGATAAAAAAATAATCTATTCTGGCAGCTAATGTTCCTATGTGGAAGGTAGGTTCAGTCTCCCTTAAGGCTGATTTGTGCTCATCTGTTAAATTAGCAGCTTGGATCATCTTGCCATGTTGCAAAAATTTTTTTTGGTATTTCTACCTTTGTCCACTAAAGATACACTACAACTAAAGTCACCTCCTACAACCACAGTCTAGGAGGAACGTAAATAGGGTTGAATGAGCTGGAACAGTGCTACTCTTTCTGCCTTAGTCTAGGCTGCATATACATTAATTATTCTAAATAAAGTATTTTGTATCTTGGCCTCTACCATGAGCGCCCTACCTGGGAACAGGTCCAGGACCTTGACTAGCTTGAAACTGACCCCTGAGAATAATATTGCTATCCCTGAGCATGGGTCTGGGACCACGGATCAATATGAGGGCCCAAGCCCAACACGCCATCATTTTGTGGCTTTCCTAATGTCCTGTAAAGTATGCAATCTTGTGTCCTGTAGTAGAAAGATACCATTATTCAGAGATTTGAGTAATGAAAACACAGCTTGTTTTTCACATGGTTTTTCACACTGTTAACATTCAATGAGTATAAAGACACAGAAGATTCCACTGGGAGCAGTTTAGAGAGATTGTCATTCATGGGGGCTGTCTAGCTGTCCTTCTGGTTTGTCGGACATGTTTGGTTTTGGTTTGAACTTAGTGGGGGGTTGTACTGTTAAGAAATTGTTGCTTTCAGCCAAAACAGGTTCATCCTTATCAGAACCCATATCTGGCAAGGACGACCAGACTGTGGAATCAAATTCATTACCAGAGGCCTCTGGGTTATCAGCCAAGGCCTCGAACCTGTTAATTACTGGAATCTCTGTTGTTGTAATTACCTTAGACTTGGGTTGGGACTAGTTCTATCTGCTTCTAATGGCTCTCTTGGATTTTACAGTATCCTGCAATGAATTGGGTGGGGGGGGGTGGTGGCATTTCTACCTGCATGTCTCTGCCGCCTTACTGGACTACTAGCTCCAGCTCATCTTCCTGGGTTACCTGAGAAGATATCCCTGGGGATGTAAGGGTAGAACTGGCCCTTCATGCCTATAGGCTGACTGGCTTTCTTAATGGGGAACTGTGACATGTATACTTTCTGTAGGGTTTTCCGGGGGGGGGGCTGGGTTAGGGAAGGTTCTCCTTCTTGTTCTCTGGTCAATGGCTATAAGTAGCCTCTGTTCCTCAGTGTCTGCTTGATTAGGCTGGTTGTGGGCTGCTCGGGGACAAGAATGGTAAGAGTGTCCCTTAGTGTCGCACAAATTACATAGCTGTTCATTACGGCAGTACTCACTAGTGTGCCCTAAGTCTCCACACAAAGTACATTTAAGTCTGTTACATAAGCTACTAATGTGCCCTGTTTCTCCACATATTTAACATGCTTTCAGCTGACCCTGATAAAATAGGACACCTCTGTCTCAACCTGTGAAAAAACTGTTAGGCAGGTGCTGCAACCCTGTCTTGGTGATGTGCAAGACAACCCTCACCCTACATCCTCCAGTCCATATCTTCTCATTGTCAAAAATATATTTGGGGTTCCCCAAAACTGTGCATCTTTGCCTGAGCCAGTACAATAGGTCTGTTATGCTGAAATGCTGTTCCCTTAGATGTAAGGCAATCTGCATCCCACTGTAGCTTCAAAATTAGGCTCCGACAATACCTATCTCTGGCTGAACTTTATGCTTGCTTTGACCCTACTTGACTTGTCGGTAGGTCCGCCATGCCCTCGTCCTGATCACCATACTTTTGAAATCTCCTGCTTTTTATAACCACCTTCCCACCCCTTTCTCTTCCCCCCCATTCCTCTTATCTTCTTACCCTTGCCCTTGTCCTCTTTCTTGCCTTGGCCTCCATTTCACCCCTCCAAATATACATGTCCTCCCTAATCTCCTCCCTTTACTTTACCTTTCTAGCTGTTGCCCTCCTCCTGCTTTTTTCCTCCTTTGAAATTCTTAGGTGTTACTCTGAGCTAAATTATATCCTTTTTGTAATGACACATGCACTATGATTTCTGGTGCCTGATCCTTTTTTGCCGTGACTCGTGCCTATATTTGTTTATTAACTGTACACTATATTGTATATGCTATTGTTACTGTTTGCATGTACTGATCGCTGTTGTTCTGTTAGTTATCTGCTGTTATATATATTTAAATGGTTGAAAAGTAAGTTATATGTATTGCTGTCATGCACTTCTGAAATGTTTCTGTTTGTAATGCCCTGTACTCTCCCGGGTCATGCCTGAAAATAGTCATTTTTATGTTTGCTTGCACGCATGTGCAAGAAACATAGTGCCTTCATTGGAGATTTCGGAGGTGTGTCACCTCCTCCTCCTCCAATTCAGTCAGTGGGCTGGCAGGCGCGGCCCCTGTAAGCCAATGCATTTTGGAGCTGTCTATGACACGCTCCAAAATGCAGTGGCATACAGTTGAAAGGGGGAGCTACGCTTGAGTGAGCACCGATAAGATATCGGCTGCTCACGCGCAGCTCCCCTCCCCAACGCACAGACAGACGTGTGCACCCCGTACTGTATAGCCGATGGGGTGCCCAATCCCCGTCGGCTGAGCTGCGCCCCCCAGTTGTAGGTGCCACGCTGGGAGCCCACTCCAGCGTGGCAAGCACTGTAGTCCTTGCCGCGGGGGGCCCAACCTCTGGCCGGCCGATCGCTCCCCCAGTCCTTGTGCCATGCTGGGAGCCCACCCCAGCATGGCAAACGCCCCACAACATCTTTTTTTGTTTTTGAACCTGTAAAATAAAACTGTCGCATGCTGCCTCCCAACCCTCCCACAACCCGCACCCACCCACTGTGCACCCTGCCTCCCCACACCCCCCACCCTACTTACCTCCAGACTCGCGCTATGATCTTGGCTGGACCGGGAACACGCCTGCACTCTTCAAAGACTACCGCGAACTGAGGAAATGCCGGTAAGCTGTATAATGGGTTACATAGGGGTTTCAACTTATTGCATATCTCAGGCATTTTTGAATTTTACCAAATTTTAACATGGGGTTTTGGGACCCTTCGTGACTATAAATACTGTCATGGCGTATTCGGCCCCAAAGGGCGATTTCGCCGCAGTGACTGAGAAATCACCCTTCGGCCTGAATACCACCATGACAGTGACATCATTCATGAGAAGGGTTCCTAAAACCCCATGTTGAAAATTTGGTACCAAAATTCCAAAAGGACTGTTTTATTTAGGGTGCTGTTGTATTGCTCCCACGCAGGCTCGTAAGTTCAAGAAATTTCAATATTTTCACTAGATTTTCAACATTGCCATTTTACCATGCCTTCTTATGAGTAGTATAGCTGTCATTTTTCACATCTCACCCAAAATGTGTTTCCACCCATGTAGCGAGAATGGCTAGTCGGTAAGTAAATCAATGTATGGGACAAATTAAGAAAATCACAGTGACACTGTTCATGAGCAGAGGTCTTAAATGGCTATGTTGAAAATTTGGTGTAAAAATTCCTAAAAATGACTGTTTTACGAGGGTGCATTGCGCAGTTCCTACGCACACTCGTAAGGTCGCGAATTTTCAATATTTTCACTCCAGATTTCCAACATTGCCATTTTATCACACCTTCTTATGAGCACTACAGCTGTCATTTTTCACATGTCACCCAAAACGTGTTTCTGCCCATGTAGCACACAATGGCGCAGTCGGTGTGCGAGATCAATGTACGGGACAAATTAAGAAAATCACAGTGACACTGTTCATGAGCTCAGGTGTTAAAATGGCTATGTTGAAAATTTGGTGAAAAAATTCCTAAAAATGACTGTTTTACGAGGGTGCATTGAGCAGTTCCTATGCACACTCGTAAGTTCGCGAATTTTCAATATTTTCACTCCAGATTTTCAACATTGCCATTTTACCACACCTCCTTATGAGCAGTATAGCTGCCATTTTTCACATCTTGCCCAAAATGTGCTTCCACCCATGTAGTGCACAATGGCGCAGTATGTGCAAAATCAATGTATGGGACACATTAAGAAAATCACAGTGACACTGTTCATGAGCAGAGGTCTTGAAATGGCTATGTTGAAAATTTGGTGAAAAATTCCTAAAATGACTGTTTTATTTAGCGCAGCTAGCAGTTCCTATGCATGCTCGTAAGTTTGCAAATTTAATATTTCACTCCAGATTTTCAACATTGCCATTTTATTACACTTCCTTATGAACAGTACAGCTGCCATTTTCATATGCACTAAATGTGTTTTCAAGACATGTAGTGCACAATGGTGCTGTTGGTGTGAAAGCAATGTTTAGGGCAGATTAAGAAAATCACAGTTACACTGTTCATGAGCAGAGGTCTTAAAATGGCTATGTTGAAAATTTGGTGACAAAAGTCCATAAAATGACTGTGTTATGAGTGAGCAATGCGCAGTTTCCACGCACCCTTGTAAGTTAAATGACTTTGTAATATTTTCAGTCCAGATTTTCACCAGTGGCATTTTTTCACACTTCCTTATGAACAGTACAGCTGTCATTTTTCACAACATGGCTGAAGTGTGTTTTCACACTTTCAGCGCTGAAATGCATGGTCGCTGTGGGAAATCATTGTTCAGCACAGATAAAGAAAATCACAGTGACACTGTTCATAATCGGAGGCACCAAAATGCCTGAGTTGACAATCTGCTGTAAAATATCCCCAACCTAATTATATTACGGGTGTGCGTTGCACAGTTTCTATGTACGCTCATGACTTCACCATTTTTTTAAGTATTTTTACTGCAGATTTGCAACATTGCCATTTTTTACACCTCCCCATGAACAGTACAGCTGTCATTTTTTTACATCCTGTTCGGAATGTTTTTGCACCTGTGGTGCTAAATGCCGTACTCGCTGTGCATAAGCAGCTTTCGGCTACCAAACTGATATTTCCCTGTTCGTGAGGTGGGGTCACAAAAAAAAACATGTTGAAAATTTGGAGTGAAAATACCAACGAATGCCTGAGGCATTAGGGTTTCCAACCATAACGCCTAACCCTGTAGAGAATGACAGGCATCAGGGGTGACTTGGGATTCTTGCCTGTAATGCTCATACTATTCCACACCCTGCAGCCAGTGAGAGGCATCGAGGTATGCCTTGGACTCTTCAGCCCCAAAGTTCACCCCATTCTCCTATATCGCACCCATCTCACTGCATTTCCTAATGAAATGGGGTGCGCATAAGGGCCAAAGACCCCAAGGAACACCGTGACACTTGTCAGTGTCTGCAGGGTGGGGTGTGGTGAAATGGCGAGGCCGTTATGCCTGATGACCCAAATGCACACCCCAATGCCTGTCACTCTCTGCAGGGTGGTGGTGGGGTTGGCTTCAGTTCAGTACTTCACTGCCATTCCTATTACGCAGCTCTGTAACTTCTACATTACCACTGCCAATGCCAGCAAGCAAACATTCGGCATTGACAAATGCTTGTTTAGCTAGTGCACTTACCCGGTTAACAAAAAGTAAATAAATAAATAAACCCCCTCATTCCTGAATAACACTTTATTGTTCTGTTTGCTGATTTAGAGAGGGGGGATAGCCTCGAAGGGTGACCACAGTGGGGTTGATTTCAGAGTACAGGTAAAGTTCCCAAAATATTTGTAGGCCACTGGCAAACTTGAAACTGATGTCAAAAGTCTGTTCACCTGACATGTGTATCAATACATAATTTTCAGCTGCTGAATATCTCATGAAAGTCTCTAGTAATGATCTTGCCACAAATAAATGGTCAGGGAACATGCACATTACACTTTTATAAATGAATCTGACTATGTTGTGTCTTTTGGCAGGGAATACAGGTTCCCTGAAGAAAGAAGCATATGATCTATACCCTCTTGTGTACTGTTGTCCTTCAGGATTTCCAGTAGTACGTTGCACAGAGGCACTGGGTCTTATAACCTCAGGGTCATTTGTGTCAGAGTTATCTAATTGTCTTACAGGCTGAATATTATTTTCATCATCCCTTCTTGCTGGCACTGGCTCATTTACATCAATTGTGGATTTTGCGTTAGCTGTAGTACATCTGGAATATTTTATTTATTTATTGAAATGCTTCACCAGGAGGGCGCACTGAACAACAAGTTTCTCATCTCACAGTGTGACCTGAGGGGAGGGTTACATAGGGTTGTGAAGGTTGATCAGTTGCAATTGTATGTGGGTAGTACAAACAATACTACATTGTAAGATTGTGCAACAGTTGGAACACAAAGTACTGTACAATAAACAGTAGTGAAACATTAGGTAAATTGCAATACATGTCCAAAATCATACAAAAGAACATATAAATATACAAAACAGTAATAATGAGATAGAACCATTTATAGTGCATGAGTGTACCAGGAGCAGGCTCGAGGTAGTACGCAAGTGCTGTTAGAGTAAAAAGGATGGGGTTAGGTTGTACACACTGGTGACCCAGAATGGCAGGTGGAGAAGAGAGGGGGAGAGGCAAAAACTGAATATGAAGAGAAGGGGTAGCCATTTCCTGATTCCTCCTTCAGGATGTTGAGAACCCTGCCAGGGGGGTCATAGTAGGAAGGCAGAAACTGGAGATAGGTATTAAAGTGGGCTAAAGCAGGAACAGCTGAGGGAAAAGTAATTATGTAGGGCAGAAGTAAAGGAGTAGTTGGGGGGTGTCACCACATTATGCAGCCCATGATTGGGCTTTAGCGTCCACTGGACCACCAGGGATATGTTCTGGGGGGTGTTTAAACAGTTTCAGCCCACAATTGGGCTTAGTGGTCCACTGGACCACCAGGGATATGTTCGGGGCGGTGTTTAAACAGTTTCAGCCCGCAATCGGGTTTAGCAGTCCACTGGATCACCAGGAATATGTTCTGGGGGACACTTTGCTGCCTGCAATCGGGCTGGTGGGGGATATTTAGCTTTTGCCCCACGATCGGCCCAATCGGGAGGGGGATTTTAATGCTTTTGCCCGCGACCGGGCCAGTCGGGGGTGGGGGATTTTACACTTTGCCCGCGATCGGGTGGTGGGGCACAGGGAGTAGGGTTGAGGGCCAGCCACAGGTGGCAGCTGCTGTGTTGCACCCTGCAATGCAGCAGCTCACCTGTGGGTGGCCCTCGACTTACTCTTTTTTTTTTTTGGCTCAAAGTTGTGCAGGCGCAGGTTGGGGGTTGCGACTGCACAACTCTGCACAGCCCACTGAATAACGGGCTGTGCAGTTTATGCATGGTTCCTCCCCTCCAGTTCAGCATGCATTCATTTGCATTGCGCTGTTGCTCAGCTTGCCTTGGGGGGGTGCAACTGGCTCCTGCTGAATATTGCAGAATGGCGCAATTTCGGACTTGCACAGGCGCAACCCTATTGGGCATGGCGCAACCCTTTTGAATATCCCACCCCCTATGTCAGAGAATCTCTTGCATTGCTTTGTTGGGGGGAATCTAACAAACAAATAAAACATGCCAATTCTGTGAACAGCAGGGGAATACTGTTCATTATCAAGAACTGTCTTACTGAAAAGAGGTGTCAAGCCAAAAACATTGCTATAACTGCAAAGCCGATTGGTTGGAATTTTGCAGATCAGTTCCATTGTTCAATAAGTGGAGTAAGAGCGAGGTGTCTGGCTTGTTAACTGCTGGCTTGTTAAAGTTAATGGGTTGTGGCCTCAGGGGTGGGCATACAATGTTTCTTTCCCATTCACTTTCATGTCCTGCTGTCTGAGTCTTAAATCTGAGTGATGATTGTAGTCACTACTTCATGAACATGAGGATCCCTGCTAGCTGCTTTGTGCGCTACTACTGAAGCCATGCGCGGGTTATTTCTGACTGCTGTGCGGGTGCACGTGCACACACCTTAGGGGGAACATAGGTTGGGGGTCAACCAGAGGTGGCATCATCTGAGGTGGGAGAGAGGTGGCACTTTCAACCTAGTGAGGCAATCGTCAGGTAATTGGGGGTAGGGGAGCCGGTTAAGAAAAAAATGGTATATAGCAGAAAGATGTAGAGGGGGGTAGGTAAATGGAAACCTGGGGGCAAGGTACTATCACATTAGTGCAGGCAGGTACAATTCATTTTAGAGCCAAGGAGAGATTTGAGCCCAGCTTTGAAGGTACTAATCCTGGTAGTATCAATGAGATTAGCAGGTAGTCCATTGTACCATTTTGGTCCTTGATACAGGATGGAGTTCTGGGCAAGTTTCATCATTTTGAAGGGAACCACTATTACCACTGAGTCTACCAGCCCTGCTCTGGTACTGTTACCACTGAGTCTACCAGCCCTGCTCTGGCATTATTACCACTGAGCCTACCAGCCCTGCTCTGGCACTATTACCACTGAGCCTACCAGCCCTGCTCTGGTACTATTACCACTGAACCTACCAGCCCTGCTCTGGCACTATTACCACTGAGCCTACCAGTCCTGCTCTGATACTATTACCACTGAGCCTACCAGCCCTGCTCTGGTACTATTACCATTGAGCCTACCAGCCCTGCTCTGGCACTATTACCACTGAGCCTACCAGCCCTGATCTGGCACTGTTACCACTGAGCCTACCAGCCCTGCTCTGGCACTATTACCGCTGAGCCTACCAGCCCTGCTCTGGTACAATTACCACTGAACCTACCAGCCCTGCTTTGGCACTATTATCACTGAGCCTGCCAGCCCTGCTCTGGCACTATTACCACTGAGCCTGCCAGCCCTGCTCTGGTACTATTACCACTGAGCCTATTAGCCCTGCTCTCACACTATTACCACTAAGCCTTCCAGCTCTGCTCTGGCACTATTGCCAGTGAGTCTACCAGCTCTGCCCTGGTACTGTTATCACTGAGCCTACCAGCTCTGCTCTGGCACTATTACCACTGAGCCTACCAGCCCTGCTCTGGCACTATTCATTTATTTATTTATTTCAGTTTGGGATTAATACCTTTGAGTCAAGGATTGATTTTCAAAGGTTCCACGTCAGTGTTGAACAAACATTACAAAAATACAAGGTTTACAGAGAAAAAAACAAGAAAAAAACATTGAAGCATATACACAGGCAGTAATAGTAAAATTTGAACTTATACACATCAAATTAGTACATAATAACAGAGAGACTGATTAGATAAGAAGGGGCTGGGGATCAACCGGAGGTGGTATCATCTGAGGTGGGAGAGAGGTGGCACTTTTCACCAAGTGAGGCCATCGTCAGGTAATTGGGGGTAGGGGAGCAGGTTAAGAAAAAAATGGTATATAGCAGAAAGATGTAGAGGGGGGTAGGTAAATGGAAACCTGGGGGCAAGCTACTATCACATTAGTGCAGACAGGTATAATTCATTTTAGAGCCAAGGAGAGATTTGAGCCCAGCTTTGAAGGTACTAATCCTGGTAGTATCAATGAGATTAGCAGGTAGTTCATTTTAGTATTTCGGTCCTTGATACAGGATGGAGTTCTGGGCAAGTTTCATCCTTTTGAAGGGAACCACTATTACCACTGAGCCTACCAGCCCTGCTCTGGCACTGTTACCACTGAGCCTACCAGCCCTGCTCTGGCACTATTACCACTGAGCCTGCCAGCCCTGCTCTGGCACTATTACCACTGAGCCTGCCAGCCCTGCTCTGGCACTATTACCACTGAGCCTACCAGCCCTGCTCTGGTACTATTACAACTGAGCCTACCAGCCCTGCTCTGGCATTATTACCACTGAGCCTACCAGCCCTGCTCTGGCACTATTACCAGTGAGTCTACCAGCCCTGCTCTGGCACTATTACCACTGAGCCTACCAGCCCTGCTCTGGTACTGTTACCACTGAGCCTACCAGCCCTGCTCTGGCACTATTACCGCTGAGCCTACCAGCCCTGCTCTGATACTATTACCATTGAGCCTACCAGCCCTGCTCTGGCACTATTACCACTGAGCCTACCAGCCCTGCTCTGGCACTGTTACCACTGAGCCTACCAGCCCTGCTCTGGCACTATTACCGCTGAGCCTACCAGCCCTGCTCTGGTACTATTACCACTGAGCCTACCAGCCCTGCTCTGGCACTATTATCACTGAGCCTGCCAGCCCTGCTGTGGCATTATTACCACTGAGCCTATTAGCCCTGCTCTCACACTATTACCACTGAGCCTACCAGCCCTGCTCTGGCACTATTACCAATGAGCCTGCCAGCCCTGCTCTGGTACTATTACCACTGAGCCTATTAGCCCTGCTCTCACACTATTACCACTGAGCCTTCCAGCTCTGCTCTGGCACTATTGCCAGTGAGTCTACCAGCTCTGCCCTGGTACTGTTATCACTGAGCCTACCAGCCCTGCTCTGGCACTATTACCACTGAGCCTACCAGCCCTGCTCTGGCACTATTCATTTATTTATTTATTTCAGTTTGGGATTAATACCTTTGAGTCAAGGACTGATTTTCAAAGGTTCCACGTCAGTGTTGAACAAACATTACAAAAATACAAGGTTTACAGAGAAAAAAACAAGAAAAAAACATTGAAGCATATACACAGGCAGTAATAGTAAAATTTGAACTTATACACATCAAATTAGTACATAATAACAGAGAGACTGATTAGATAAGAAGGGGCTGGGGATCAACCAGAGGTGGTATCATCTGAGGTGGGAGAGAGGTGGCACTTTCAACCAAGTGAGGCCATCGTCAGGTAATTGGGAGTAGGGGAGCAGGTTAAGAAAAAAATGGTATATAGCAGAAAGATGTAGAGGGGGGTAGGTAAATGGAAACCTGGGGGCAAGGTACTATCACATTAGTGCAGGCAGGTATAATTCATTTTAGAGCCAAGGAGAGATTTGAGCCCAGCTTTGAAGGTACTAATCCTGGTAGTATCAATGAGATTAGCAGTTTGTTCATTGTACTATTTCGGTCCTTGATACAGGATGGAGTTCTGGGCAAGTTTCATCCTTTTGAAGGGAACCACTATTACCACTGAGCCTACCAGCTGTGCTCTGGCACTATTACCACTGAGCCTATTAGCCCTGCTCTGGCACTATTACCACTGAGCCTACCAGCCCTGCTCTGGCACTATTACCAGTGAGTCTACCAGCCCTGCTCTGGCACTATTACCACTGAGCCTACCAGCCCTGCTCTGGTACTGTTACCACTGAGCCTACCAGCCCTGCTCTGGCACTATTACCACTGAGCCTACCAGCCCTGCTCTGGTACTGTTACCACTGAGCCTACCAGCCCTGCTCTGGCACTATTACCACTGAGCCTACCAGCCCTGCTCTGGTACCGTTACCACTGAGCCTACCAGCCCTGATCTGGCACTATTACCACTGAGCCTACCAGCCCTGCTCTGGCACTATTACAACTGAGCCTACCAGCCCCGCTGTGGCATTATTACCACTGAGCCTACCAGCCCTGCTCTGGTACTGTTACCACTGAGTCTACCAGCCCTGCTCTGACACATTTACCACTGAGCCTACCAGCCCCACTCTGCGCTTGTACCACTGAGCCTACCAGCCGTGCTCTTGGTTGCTTGGTTGCTTGCTTGGTTTAGTGGACAAAAGAAGGCCATGGCCCATCGAGATTGTCCTCCACATAAGTGGAACATTAACCCCATTTTAGTTAAGTAGCCATTTATCTAATTTGCTTGTAAAAGTTGTAATTTATGAGGAATCTACTATATCTTGTGGCAGTGTATTCCACAGCCTGGGTGCCCTGATTGCAAAGAAGTTTTGACTTTTATTGTTATTAGCTCTGTTAACTTTGAGTTGTTTGCTGTATAACCTGGCTACAATCTTCCTGCTAAAATAGGATATACTGCACTGTTGCATTAAGACTGGTGATTGGAAGATTTTGAACAACTGAAGGGGATCACCCCTAGTTCTTCTAAGTTTAAGTGAATATAGGCCTGTCTGCTGGAGTCTAGTATCATAGTCCAGGCGGGTAAGATGAGGAACATGTTTGGTCACCCTATGCTGGATCTGTGCTATTCTTTTGATATCTGAGAGCAAATACGGACTCCAGAATGGTGATCCATAATCTGTATATGGCCTGATGTGGGACCTATATAGGGTCATAATACATTGTTCTGTTTTGGAAATAAAGGTGTGGTTTATCCTACGCAGAAGTGCATTTGCTTGGTTAGCTATTTTGTTACAATGGGATGAAGAGGACAATTTGTTATTGACCAGTATCCCCAAAACTTTTTCTGTGTTTGACTCTCTGATGCTAATATTGTTTAGAAAGTAAGTTTGTTGGGGGTTATTTTTTTCCATATATAATAATGTGCATTTTGAAACATTGAAGTGCATTTTGTTAGTGTGTGCCCATTGTTCTATGGATGTGAGGTCAGACAACATTTTGGTTTTGTTAATCTCATTATTTACCTTACCGCCTAGTTTGGTGTCATCAGTGAATTTTGTTAAGATGTTATTAGATGAGATGTTAATATCACTGGAAAAGATATTAAAGAGAGTGGGTCCCAAGACGGAACCCTGAAAAACACTGCTAGACACCTTTCCTGTATATGATAATGCACCGTTTACCCTAACCTTTTGAGTTCTGTTACTTAACCAACTGCTTATCCATGAGACAATGGAAGGTGAGAAACCTAGGTGAAGGAGCTTATTTATCAGGATGGCATGTGATACTTTGTTGAAAGCTTTACTGTAATTGAGAAGAATAACGTCGACAGGGATATTGGAATCAAGGCTTATGCTAATATGGTTATAGAAGGAGAGCAGATTAGTAGTACAGGAAAAACCTGATTTTAACCCATGTTTTGTTGTATCTATAATGTTCAAGGACTGCATTTCTACTTCTAATAGGGATTTAATAGGGATTTAATTACTTTTTCCATTAGTTTACAGGGGATTGAAGTGAGGCTGATGGGTCGGTAATTTTCTGCTTTAGAGTGTGAACCCTGTTTAAAGATGGGGGTGACAGTAGTGGTCAACCAATCAGGTAGAACTCTAGATCCATGAAGGGATTGGTTAAAAACAATGGTTAGTGGTAGGACACTGGTTTCTTTTGCTCCTGTAAGGAATTTGGGGTAAATGTTGACGGGGCCGGAGTTTCTTGTTTGTTTTAATGTCCCTAATAGGTTTTGGGTGTCATGTAGTGAGGCCTCATAGTCAATGGAGCTGGAAAAATAAGTTTTAGGCGTTGTCAGTAAATCATCGCACTCGAATACTGAGCAAAAATATTCATTAAGCACAGTAGCTGTTTCAATATCAGAAGTAATAGTCATGTTATTTATGATCATTGGTCCCACCAATCGACTGTTCCCCTTTTTTTTATTTAGTAAGAATATAGTGCTTTGTGTGAGTCTTTTTTGTGTGCAGATTAAAATTCAAGGTTGCGTCTTGCAAGTTTAATGAGTTTTTTTAATATTTTAACGGCTTCCCTATATTTGATTAATATGTCTTCCTGTTGATCCATAGGACATTTGTTTAATAATGAGCATCATTTTTGTTTATATGTAATTTGTTTTTTGATGGATCCATTAAACCAAGTGAGAATTTTTACTTTGGTTTTATATTTGTTCCTTTTGGGGACATACAGTTTTTCGAATTCATGGATTTTTGACTGTACTAAGTCTCAGGCTTCTTCAGCGTTAAAGTGGGGGAGAATATGATCCCACTGTATAGTGTTTAATTGTTCATTAATTTTATGAAAATCTGCCCTATCATATTGCTTAATTTTAAGTTTGTTAAATTTGGGTTGGTAGTGAAGGGGAATAGTGTAAAATATGGACATGTGGTCACTGTCACCAAGGGGGTCAGAGATCTGAAGATCAATTATGATAGTCTCTAAGTTTGTTATGACAAGATCTAAAATGTTTGTTTCCCGGGTTGGTTCCCTAATATGCTGGCTAAGGCCCAAGTCTATAATGGTTGTAAGTAACTGTTCGTCATGTTGGTTTAAGCCTGTTAGGGTCTTCCAGTTTATGGAGGGTAGATTGAAGTCCCCCAAAACGAGAACCATGCCCTTTTTGCTAACTGAGAAATTTCATTAGTTAACTGTAAGGTTTGATTAATTATCTATGGGGGAAGGGGGCATTAACAAGTGCCGACCAAAATCTGGGGAAGGCCCATGGGCTGAATATATACCCATATGCCCTCTGACTGGATATTAGCTGAGGACTCAAAAGAGGGGATGTCATATCTGACGTATATACTCACACCTCCCCCTTTTCTTTTATCGGTTCTGTTTTTGAAATAATGTTTGAATCTGGGGATTTCAACTATCCATTTTTTACTGGAGTTGAGGGACTATGCCTTAATTTCTAGTTCAGCTTGTTTGGTAATATTAAGAGAACGGACATTAAGGGATAAAACATTCAGGTGATTATGATGTGATGAATAGCTATTTGTAATAAGAGATCTGGGTATTAACCCACTCTCCCCTTTTGTCATTAGTTTAAATGGTCATTAATAAATGTAGAAATCTTGCATCCCAATAGTATACTCCCCCTTCGGCTGAGGTGCAAACCGTCCCAACAAAATAAGGACAGTTTGTTGTGGAATTCTTCCCAATATGTAAGACAGGAGATAGTCTACCAATAACACCATTTGCGCAGCCATTCATTTACGGCTCTTATTCTGGCTGTGATATGATATGTGGTTCTTGGGACCGGCAGTATTTCAGACAGGCATATGTTACACCCCCTTTCTACCAGTATGTTGCAAAGGGAGATGTAGTCCTGCTTAAGCTGTTGTATTGAAGTTCTGATGATGTCGTTTGTCCCTGCGTGAATGACCACTAGGGTTTTTTTTACCAGCTGGTGGCACTATTACCACTGAGTCTAGCAGCCCTGCTCTGGCACTATTACCACTGAGCCTACCAGCCCTGCTCTGGTGCTTTTACCACTGAGCCTATTAGCCCTGCTTTAGGGCTACTACCACTGAGCCTATTAGCCCTGCACTGCACTTTTACCACTGAGCCTACCAGCTCTGCTCTGACGTTATTACCACTGAGCCTGCCTGCCAGCCATGCTTTGGCACCATTACAACTGAGCTTATCAGGTCTGCTCTGGCACTTTTACCACTGAGCCTATAGCCCTGCTCTGATGCTATTACCCATGAGCCTACCGGCACTGCTCTTGTGCTATCATCCTTGAGCCTACCAGCCCTGCCCTGACACTATTACCCCTGAACTTACCAGCCCTGCTATAGCATTATTACCATTGAGCCCACTGGCCCCACTCTTAGCACTATTACCCTTCGGCATATCAGCCCTGGTCTGGTGCTATTATACCTGAGGCTCCCAGCCAGGCTCTGGTGCCCTAGTGTGATGATATTGTCCCTATGCCTACTAGCCTTGCTCTAGCATTGTTACCCCAGACTCTACCAACTCTGATCTAGCATTATTACCCCTGAGGTTATCAGCTCTTCTCTGGTTCTATTACCCTCAGTCTGCCTGTTTGCTCTAGCACTGTAGAACATAACAGAATTTGTTTTTGCAAAGCACCATTAATACATACTATCTCCGCACCATTAATACATACTATCTCCAAAATAAACAAGTTAAATACTGGCTGTGCAAGGACTGTACAACAGAACTGAACTTGATTTATATAGTGTCATTGACTCAAATCTTATTCTGAAGTGCTTTACATAGCTATAGGTTAGATACTAGCAGTGCTGGGAGTGTAGAATAGAATAGAATTTGTATTTAAATGGTTTCTTTCATACACGCTAGCCCTAGCCCAGAATTCCTTATGAAGCAGTGAGTTAGATACTAGTAGTGCAGGAAATGTAAAATAAAAGAATATACTTTGGATTTATATATCACTCACTTGTTAAACCCCGCCTCGAGTACTATATCCAGTTCTGGAGGCCACACCTCTGCAATGACATCGACAGGGTCAAAGCAGTTCAGAGGAGGGCTACCAAAATGGTGCAGGGGTTACACAACAAACCACACAAGGTGAGGCTACAGGAGCTCAACATGTATTCCCTAGAGGAAAGGAGAGCAAAAGGGGGCATGACTGGGACCCATAAGTACCTCGGAGGGGGTGAACAAGGTGCAGAAGGGGAGTCTCTTTCAAAGAAGGAGGAGTAACAGAACACAGAGGAATGCTATGAAGCTTGAAGGGGGTGAGTTTAAGAGGGATATCATGTGAGGAAATACTTTTTCCCAGAAAGAGTAGTGGACCCCTGGAACAACCTGCCTGAAGAGGTGATAGCAGTCATGACATTGTGGAGCTTCAAACATGAGTGTGATAGACACATGGGTATAATAAGTAGAAGTAAGGGATCAAGGAAAGGGGAAAAAAAAAAAGCAGACTACCTGGGCCTACCGATCCTTCTATGGCAACACATGCTACATTTCTATGATTTATATAGCACCTTCTATAGATTCTGTATCCCGCAGTGATTTACAAGCACAGAGTTTGACAGTCATAGCTCAGGGACTGTAGAATAAAATAGAATTTGTATTTACAGGTACATGATTTCTTTCATACACGCTATCCCAAAATGGTTTAGGAAGCAATGAATTAAATACTGGTAGTGCAGGGACAGCAGGTTAGAATATAATTAGTTTTATACTGTATCACAAAGTACTGAACAAAACTGTACGTTAGATACCAGAGCACAGGGAATGAAAAACAGAATTGAATTTGGTTACATAAATGAACCATCATAAACACTGTATCAAAACACTTACAAAAAAACGATTCAGATATTGTTAGTACAAGAACTGTAGAATATAATAGAATTGGGGTTTATAGAGTGGCTGTCATACACACTAACCCAAAGCACTGTACAAATTAAAGGGTTAAATCCTGGCAGTGCATGGTTTGTAGAACAAAGCAGCATTGGGATCAACATCAAACTGTAGCACAAGCATCAGGCCATAGTGTGGATGTAATCCAGTAAGTCATGGAATCAGCTGAAGAGGTAGGCAAAATCAGAAAATATCCACTCCCAATGGGGACTGCAATGCTAACCAGTCCTTCTCCGACCAAGCCAGCATGGAAATAACTGCCTCCATGCCCTACCACCCTCTGGAACCAATCACCCTCCTTGCACCCCCCCACCTCACCTCACAAAAATGGTACAGTACCAAGGGTCAGAAAATTTTAGGGTATTGTTTTCATAAGGAAATCTTATAGCATTTGATGGGCACAGTCCTCCCTCTATCCACCTTGAGTGGCCAATTACTGTCTAGAGAGGACAGACACACAAAAAAATCCCACTAAATATGAAAAATGCACACTGCACAAGGGTTTAAGGTTCTTTTGTACCTAAATTTTATTTTTGTCATACCTTTAGCAATTTAAAATATTTGCAACCGGAAAAACACATTTTGGGTGGGATTTAAAAAGTGTCACATATTTGATTGTGAGGAAGGGAATAATATGCATATTAATGAGAACTTGGTGACAAAATATTTAAAAATGGTAAAGTTAGGAGAAAAGGAAATTTAAATGGAGAAAAAACTAAGGACATGTGCATCCACAGTGCATATTTTTGGGAGGTGTGTGTGTGTGTGTGTGTGTGTGTGTGTGTGTGTGTGTGTCTGTGTTGTGCTGTGCTGTGTCTTTTTTTGTGTTTTGTGTGTCTGTTTTTTTGCAGTGCTCATTAGACTGTTGGAGGCTGGTCAAAGTGGAGGGAAGCTGTGCAAGTCACTCCCCATGGGATTCCATTATGACTGGAGACTGGATAGGAGATGCTAGGCCCTGTCCCTAGGTGTATCCTTTTTGTTGGTTGAGTAGGTGGGCGAAGGGTGGTAAATGCCAGATGGTGTTGGGGTAGAAGGTCAATGTAACACACCTTAGTATATACAGTCTGCAACTGTATTGGATTTGCAATGTGACAGTGATTAGAATGCCTTTTTGAAAATATAACTAGGCCAGGAAGAGCCAGCTTGTTGTCTGAGTGGCGGAGAGCCTTGTCGGCCATATTGGTGGTGGCGACACTCTATGGCTGCATCGGCAGGAGAAACTGTTGGTGGCCTCATCAGTGGACATTACTGTGGGTGCCACATAGGAGGCAGGGGGCATTGGCGGCCACATCAGCGGCAGGAGGCATTGGTGGCTGCATCAGCGGTGGGAGGCAAGTCAGAGAAGGTAGCCAACAGAGGGGATCCTGTCAGAGTTAATAGGAGAAGAGAGTGCAAAAGCACACAAACTTTAAACTAGCAGCTGGGCTATTTAGGCCTGGGTCCAGTGGCAAGGTAAAGAAGAGCCAGCTTGTTCATTTGGGAACATAAGCAGGAGGCTGGAAAGGACAGAGGTCTGGGGTTATATTCTGTTTTAACTGAAATATTTGAATAGTTTTGTACGTGAAATTAGTTCTGTGTGTTAAAAATTATTACCTTGATTTAGAACTGTTACTTGGGCTGTGATATTGTAACTTTTGAGGCTTGGGAACACTTGTTTGGCAGTGATAATTAGAGTGAAATTTAAATGTGTTGTTTGCCTGGTGTTAGTAAGAGCCCTGCCACCCACCCTGTTTTGTAGGCTTTCTTAAATACTGAAAAGCCACTGGGGGTTGGGATTGAAGGGCTGAGTATTTCTGTTTGGGACTGAAATTTGAAGCAACAGGAGCTGGTGGGCCTGTGACATCATACGGTACCTGATGTCTGCATACACACACTGTTAGTGGGACTGAAACACACACTGGACTGTATGTGTTTGTGAGACTTAGGAACTTTATTGGTGGGGTTGAAGTGGGTTTGTAAATAACTGCAGTCAGTATAGAGAAACTGTATTCCGGGAAAGGGACTGAGAAAAGGGGTGTGCCATTATAAAACAGAGGGGATAAACAGGGTGGCCATATTCCACCATGGCAGGCATCTTCGGAATGGTTGTAGGCTGCACAGGCTGTGGGATGGCAATAATTCTCAATTGGGCCTGGAGAGAGGGAGGCTGCCCACTCTGTAGACAGCTATCTTGTATCAGGAGTGAGGTATATTGGTTAAGGAGTAAGCTGGGGGAGCTGGTGGGGGTGTCCAAGGATATGGGGTGTGGATATGGGCAGCAGAAGGGTGGGGCTGAGGGGAGACTGGGGCAACACTCTGAAATTACAGGACGTTATGTTACAGCAAGCAGGAGGGGGGATATTAGGGACAGAGGACCCTTTGATAGGGATGTTGACGCTAAGGGGAAAGCGTACGAGGTGAACATTCTGAATACAAAGAGAGTGGAGGGGGAAGAGTCAGGAGGGGCTGTTGTGGGGAAGCCTAAAACAGCAGACTGTGGGAAGGGAGCTCCTAAGGTGAACAGAGCAAGAGGGGAAGAAGAGGGGCAGTTTAGAGGTGCAGTCACGGGAAACTCGGGTTACTTGATGGAGGCTGACATAGAGTGTCACAATAAATTTGAGCTACTAAGCAACCTAGAGGGGGAGGAAGGGGTTGGTGGAAATGAGGAAACTTATACAGAGGCCGGGGGGAAGGAGTCGGATACCCATAGGGCATCACAGACCGGCAATGGAAAGGATAGAAATAGTCCCAGAGGGAGAAGGGGAAACATAAATGTTAAGCAAATGGGGGAGATGCAACATATTGCAGACATGAGGGAGGAGAGCATGATTGGAGAGAAACTGGGAGACAAGGAGGTGGGAGAGGAGCCCCCCTTCAGCAGGGGTCAGTACCAAGGATGGGGCCCTAGCTAAAGGGGACCCACAGAGAGCCTCTGGAGACAGGGGTACTATTACAAGGGGGGAGGATGGCGGTGTGGTGGAAGGGGAAACCATCAGGGCCAGGATAAATGGTTCGGATAAGTGAGGGTTAAAGGAGACACCTATTCAGAGGGGGTTTGAGTTCAGTGGGCAAATTAACGAGGGAGGCAGAAAGGGAAGGGTGACAAGGGGGTCTCTAATAAGGCAGGAAGACTCCCATGGAATTGAGATCATGAATAAAGGGGGTGATGGGGGGCTGAGAGGGCATAGTGGAGGTAACCATAAGGATGATGGCGGTGTTAAGGTTCTGTTATTGGGAGACTCGATGATTAGGGGTATCCAGTGGGAGGGACAGGGGGGTGGATGCCATAGCCAGGTGAAAGTAGTGAGTATCTCTGGGCTGACAGTGCACAGAGCAAAGTTCATGGTGTATGAAATGGTTAGGGATTGTGGAGGGAAACTGGATTTCCTGGTGCATTTGGGAACTAACGATCTAGAGGGAAATAGCGTTTTGGAAATCCAAGCAAGGTTCCAAGAACTTGCCAGAGTCTGTCGGGATAATGAATGCAACATTTCCTTTTCGGAGATATTGCCAGTACCAAAGGCCTCAGTGGAGAAAAAAATGAAGCTCACAGAGGTTAATGACTGGCTCAGGAAGTGGGGTGAAGAGAGTGGGTTGGGGGTGTTAGGGAACTGGAAAGGAGTTTGGGAGGATAAGGGACTATATGCCAAGGACAGGCTTCATCTTGCCCCATTAGGGAAGGAAGTCCTTAAACAGGGGATGGCTGACTACATTCAAGAAAGGTGGGGTTTAAACTTGTGAGGGGAAGAGATAAGGGAGGGCTGACCAGAAGCCCTCTCTCCAGATGAGGGAGTAGCCTTCAAGCCCAAGGGGAGGGAAACAGACTGGGGTGGAGGTTTCAGGAGGAGCAGAGGAGGATGGAAGTATAAGGAATCTGGGTGGGGTTCGACAAAGAGGATCAGGGATAAGGGGTGGGGTTGGTGTTAGTAAATGCCAGGAGCTTGGGAAACAAGTTGCCAGAGTTCCAGCCATGCTGTTCGAGGGGGTGGATGTGGCAGCGGTCACGAGACTTGGGCCAACAAAACCATGACTGGGACCTAAACGTCTGGGGTACACTATGCTTAGGAAGGATAGAAAGGAGGGCAGAGGGGGTGGAGTGGCTATGTTCATTAGAGATGACATAGAAATTGCTAGGGTAGAAGAGGCAGAGGGAAACATGGAGGCCTTATGGGTTACCTTACGATCCCCAGCAGGAGATAAGGTCAAGCTGGGTGTAGTATATAGGCCCCCCGGGATGAGTGATGTTCTAGAGGATGGTTTGCTGGACAACATCATTGCCCAGTGTGGACCAAAAGGGGAAGGAGTGGTGTTGATGGGGGACCTTAATATGCCAAGTACAAACTGGGGAACCATGTCCTCTAAGGTGGCCAAGGAGCAGAGGCTGCTGGACGGCTTCCAGGATGTGTTCTTAACACAGCATGTGATGGAGCCCACAAGGGAGGGGCATGTCCTGGATGTGGTTCTGGCAGATGGGGATCTGGTAAGGGACCTGGTTGTAGAGGATCCCCTGACTGGGAGCGACCACAATACTGTCTGGTTTCAAATAAGCATGGGGAGGGAGGGTGAGATCTAGGATACTGGCAGTGGACTTCAGGGGGGCAGACTTTGTGGGCATGGGAAATATTCTCAAGGATCACTTGAAGGGGATTACATCAACGACAAGTGTGGAAAGGAGATGGGAGGTCATAAAACGGGGACTTCATGAGGCAGTCAGGATCTGCGCTAAGTTGAAACGTAAGGGAGCAAGGTCACATAAACCATGCTGGTGGTCCAGTGAGGTACAGGTAGCTGTCAGAGAAAAGAAGGCGGCCTACAAAAAATATAAAACAACAAGAGGGGATAGGGATAAGGAAATGTACCATCTTGCATCTAGAAAAGTCACCCGTATGGTGAGGGAGCAAAGTCCAATAAACAGCGCTGGCACAGGGATACATGGAGAGGAAAAGGGTTCTTCCGGTACATTGGGGAGCGGAGAAAAACTAAGAGCCATCTCAGCAGATTGAGGTCAGAAGGAGGTGGGTGGACGAGTCGAGGGACCAGGCAGAGGTATTTACTTGAGTACTTTGCCTCTGTGTTCACTAGGGAGGGATGGGATATCTACAAAGCAAGGCACGAAGGGGATAGAAGCGGCAGAGAGTGGGATCAGGGGAGCAACAGAAATGGAGCAAGAGGGAGGGAGAGGTACCCCAGGGGTGTCACATCTGGATAAGGATAAAAAGGCCAGTAAGGTGGAGGGGACGGATGATGCTATCTCTGCCAAAAGGGTGTGGTTAGCCTTCAAGGCCCTAAAGAAAGACAAATCTCCTGGGCCAGATGGCATTCATCTGAGAGTAATATGGGAATTGGCAGACATACTGGCTGCACCCCGGAGGAGCTCTTCAACAGGTCACTTGTGACAGGGAAGGTACCTAGGGATCGGCGAGAGGCACATGTGGTGCCAATCCATAAAGGGGGGGTCGAGGGAAGTACCAGGTAACTATAGACCCATCAGTTTGACCTCGGTGGTGGGAAAATTAATGGAGAGTATACTAAAGGAACGATTGGGGTGTACTTGGAGGAGGTGGGAGGTCTGGATAGTCGGCAACATGGGTTTGTGCCAGGTAGATCATGTCAAACCAATCTTGTGGAGTTCTATGAATGGGTAACATCAGAACTGGACTGGGGAAAGCCTGTGGATGTATTATTCTTGGACTTCAGCAAGGCGTTTGACTCTGTCCCCCACAATGGTCTGGTGGAGAAACTGATGGGGTTAGGAGTAGGCCCTTTGATGGTCAGATGGATTGAAAACTGGCTAGCTGGACTCACCCAGAGAGTGGTGGTCTGTGGGGAGCTCTCGAACCCTAGAGAGATTGGTAGTGGGGTACCGCAGGGCTCGGTCCTGGGTCCGATCCTGTTTAATGCATACATATCAGACATCAGGGAGGGTATAGGGTGTGAAATGAGTCTTTTCGCGGATGACTCCAAGATGGGAGCAATAATTGAGGGAGAAGAGGGGAGGTTGACCCTGCAAGGGGACCTGGACACCCTGGAAAGCTGGGCTCACACATGGAAATTAAATTTCAATATCACCAAGTGCAAGGTGTTGCATCTTGGTCGGGGAAACCCTAAACACAGGTACACCCTGGGAGGGGAGGCGCTGGAGGCCTCAATAGGGGAAAAAGACCTACGGGTCATGGTGGATGCATGTATGAATAACTCTGAGCAGTGCAGGAGAGCGGCTAGCAAGGCAAACAGGATGTTGGGATGCATCGTAAGGGGGATAACCTCTAGGAACAAGGAAGTGATTCTGCCACTGTAAAATGGACTGGTTAGACCACACCTTGAGTACTGTGTACAGTACTGGAGACCACACTTGAAGAGGGACATACAGCTCCTGGAAAGGGTACAGAGGAGGGCAACTAAGATGATATGAGGGCTAGGGGATTTGAAGTATGAGGACAGACTTGAGGAGCTCTGCCTGTTTTCATTGGAGGAGAGGAGAGACAGGGGGGACATGATTGAGGTCTTCAAGTACCTCAAGGGAATAAGTAGGGTAAACATGGAGAGGATCTTTAGACTAAAGCAGGGAGGTATCACCAGAGGGCATGGTTTGAAGTTGGAAGGTGGAAGGGTGATGGGGGGAAGAGGAGGAGGAGGAGGTTTTTCACTGAGAGGGTGGTGGACCCTTGGAATGCACTACCTGGCGAGCTGGTTCAGAGATCCACAGTGGAGGGCTTCAAGAGAGGGTGGGGCAGACACAGAAAGTGGATGTATCAGATGATGGCCTGTTCCAAGGGGGTGGGGATGGATGATAGGGGTTTCTGGAGCACAAGGGATGGGAGGGCCTCGGCACCCAACTAAGGATCCAAGGTTCGAGCAGACTCGATAGACCATAAGGCCTAATCTGCTGGCAAATAGTATGTTAGTATGTTGTCTAGGCAGTGGGGGGCCTTGTCGGCCACTTCGGTGGTAGGGAGACTCTGTGGCCACATCATTGGCAAGAACTGTTGGGGACTGCACTGGCAGCCATGACTGTGGGTGTCACACAGGAGGCAGGGGACACTGGTGGCTGCATCAGTAGTGGGAGGCAGTGGCAGCCACATCAGTGGCAGGAGGCAAGTCGGAGGATGCAGCCAACAGAGGGGCTCCTGCTGGAGACAATAGGAGAAGAGAGCACAGAAGCATGCAAACTTCAAACTAGTGGCTGGGCTATTTAGCCTGGGTCCAGTCGCAAGATGAAGAAGAGCCAGCTTGTTGTTTGGGTGGTGGGGGGCCTTGTCAGCTGCATCAGTGGTGGGGAGACTCTGTGGCCACATCAGCAGCAAGAACTGTTGGTGGCCGTATTAGCGGCCATGACCGTGGGTGCCACACAGGAGGCAGGGGGCATTGGTGGCTGTATTGGAAGTGGGAGGCATTATCAGCTGCATCAGTGGTGGAAGGCAGGTCGGAGGAGGCAGTCAACAGAGGGGATCCTGCTGGAGCCAATAGGAGGAGAGAATGCAGAAGCACATGAACTCCAAACTAGCGGCTGGGCTATTTAAACCAGGGCCCAGTCACAAGCTGAAGAGAAGCCAGTTTGTTGTTTGGGTGGCCAGGGGCCTCATCAGCTGCATCAGTGGTGGGTAGACTCTGTAGCCACATTGACAGTCATGACTGTTGGTGACACACAGGAGGTGGGGACATTGGTGGCTGCATCAGTGGTGGGAGGCAATGCTAGCCGCATCAGCGGCAGGAGGCACGTCAGAGGAGGTGCCAACAGAGAGGATCCTGCCGGAGCCAATAAGAGGAGAGAGCACAGAAGTGCGTAAACTTCAAACTAGTGGCTGGGCTAATTAGGCCTGGGTCCAGTCAAAAGGTGAGGAAGAGCCAGCTTTTTGTTTGGGAGGTGGGGGGCCTTTTTGGCCACATCAGTGGTGGGGAGACTCTGTGGCCACATCAGTGGCAGGAACTGTTGATGTCCACATCGGCGGCCATGACTGTGGGTGCTGCACAGGAGGTGGGGGGCACTGACAGCCACATTGGTAGAGGGAGGCATTGGCAGCTACATTGGTGAAGGGAGACAGGTCAGAGGGGGCAGCCAACAGAGGGGCTCCTGTCAGAGCCAATAGGAGGAGAGAGCACAGAAGTGTGCAAACTTTAAACTAGCAGCTGGGCTATTTAAGCCTGGGCTCAGTCGCAAGGTGCAGACAGACTGCTTATTTGTCCCACCCGCTCACCCTGCACCACCTCCAGATTAAATGGACCAGAAACCATGCACTGAAAGTGGTTTCAACTATTAGGTCAGAGCAGAGAGAGGAGCAGAGCTGTACAAGAGATGAAAGAAGAGCTGTGGGGGCAGAGGCATCCAGGCTGGAGAAGGGGGCATGTCTTGTGCTAGTAGATGGCAAGGAAACATCTGCAAAGGAGCTGTGACACTTTGGCTTTCTTCCAGAGCTAAATTTCTTCAGTGCAACAGTAGTTTGACATACTTCTTCTGTGCCAAGGTACTGTGGAATATTTTTGGGGGACAGCTCATAACTTTCTTCTGCTCAAAACTGCTCATAACTTCAGAACTAAGGTACTGTGGTATTCTTGGAGCAGTACTGGGGTACTGTGGTACAATTGGCACTTCTTCGGTGCTCATAATCTTCAAAAACTAAGATCCTCTGACATTTAAGGGGGCTTCCATGGTATAAATGGTTCTGCATAACCGGGGGGAACTGTGGGAAGTTCTGAAATCTAAAGTTCAAGTTCAAGTTTTTTATTTGTTCTGTTTTTTGTGACTGTTTATAAGGGCATATCTGGGTCTGGAATCTGAAAAGATCAAACTACTGTGTTTTTCTAGGGTACTGTTTATTTGGTTCTGTGGTACATAACACTTGAAAGTTGCTTCAGGGCCTGAATTCATAGCCGCAGAAGTTTTCAATATCTGGAAACTAAAGCCACAGGGCCTGGATACTGATATTTCAAATGGGGAATTTTTTCACACTAGGGTCTGAAATCTTAAGCTTGCCATATGCCATAGGGAAAATGGAGGAGTGTACAATTTGGAGGGGTCAATGGAGAAGGGTAGGGGCAGGTCCAAGACATGACCCCCAGGTAACAAGAGCTAGGGGCATCTTTGGGAGGGCAGTGGGGTGTACTGGTTGTGGGACAGCCATGGTGCTGGATATAGTTTGGAAAACGGGGGGGGCTGCATGGTATGTAGGCAACTTGTGCAGCTGAGAGAGGAGGTGGGATGGCTGAGATGAACGCTAAACTGGGAAAGGGAAAGCGAGAGGATTAGAAGGGAGAACAGAAGGGGTGCCACTGAGGGGAAAATAGCAACTAAAGTGGGAGCTGTGGAGGGACAGGAAATAGTTAAAGGTGTGCTGTAAGGGGACAAGGAGCAAATACAGAAACAGGAGAGGAAGTTGGGATGGAGACTGGAGAAAAATAATGGAGTATGGAAACAGGGAAGGAGGGGTAGGAGATGGCTCTAGCAGGATTACAGAAATCCCAGATGGAGGCAGCAAGGGACACAAGGGAAACCAGAGGGAATGGCAGGTGGTTAAGTATAAGGGTCCAAAGCCCGCACAGAGGACCAGGGAGAACGTAGAATGTGGTGGAGCCCCCGCCAGGGGGATACAGGCAGTGGGCATGGAGCATAAAAATAGATATGCTCCACTAGGGGCACTAAATAGAGGAGAAAATCTGGAAGGTGGAGTTGCGGAGTATCCATGGGACATAGGAGAAGCAAGCGTGAAAGAAGGCTCAAGAAAATTGGAAAAGGGGAATGCCCTTTCAGGAAAGAATAAGGAGGGTAGTAAACATGGCGATAGGGGCACAGCGGGGGACACACCCCAGATAGGGCAAACTCTATGGGGGGAGAGACAGCATGTTCAGGTTCAAAAGGGCAAGGGCTGAATGGGGCTGGGAAAGGGGAAAGTTCTCTGGGGAATTCAAGCACAGCACAGCTAGGGGCAGATCAACGAGGAAGAAAAAAGTTTAAGGATGGTGAAGCAGAGGCGGATGGCATGGCAGCAAATGCCTGTAGGGGGCATGAAGCTAGAAGAACATAGGGGGAAGACAGTACACTAGGAGATGATACGGGCAAAGGGGATAGTGAGAATAGGGTGGGAAATGGATTGCATGGGGTTGGGAGAAGGATAGAAGGGAAATGTAAACAGAAGGTGATGGAGAACAGGGTCCTACTTGTTGGGGACTCTATAATAAAAGGAATTAGATGGGGGGCAAGAGTAGCACAGTATGGGTTGAGTGTCTGCCAGGTATGATGGTGGCAGAGGTCGATCACTATATCCTCTCGAGGGGGAAACAGCAGAATGAGAAAACACACCTGATGCTACACATGGGGACAAATGACCTGGTAGGAAATAGCTTGTTGGAAATGCAGGTGAGATTTAGAGCATTCACTAAATATGGCAGCAGTCTGGGGTTTAAATCTGTGGCTTTCTCTGAGGTGTTGCCAGTGCCAATGGCAAGCACTGACAGGAGGCAGAGAATTAAGGAGCTCTGTGAGTGGCTGGTGGGGTGGTGCGAGCAAATGGGGTATGGTTAGTAGGGAACTGGGGATTCACGTGGGGGATGAGCGCCTATTTGTTCCAGACAGACTGCACCTGAGTATGGAGGGTGCAGCAGTACTAAAAAGCAAATTAGGAGAGTTCATAGAAGAAACCTACAATTCAGAATAGACTGTGGGGGGGAAGGGGGAATAATACACACCACAGGGCAGGAGAAATGGGGGGCTATCAGTCTCCCCCCCAGGATGGTGCTAAGATAATGGGCAGGAGTGAGAAAAGCGAAGAACCCTGCTGGAAGGGATTAGCAGCCAATGCCAGGAGCTTAGGAAATAAGATGGTGGAATTGGAGCCCATCATGGGGGATGAAGGACTAGATATACTAGCAATAAGCGAGACCTGGTGGACAGAGCTGAACACCTGGGAGATGACTATTCCAGGTTACAGACTGTTCAGAAGGGATAGGGAGGGTAAGGGGAGGGTTGCTTTATATGTCAGGGAAGACATAAGTGTAATGGAAGGACAAGAGGAGGGCGGGGAGACTGAGCTATTGTGGGTAATGCTAGGCAGGAGGACAGGAGAATCCTTACGACTGGGGGTAGTATACAGGCCACCTACGTAAGGGGAGCAGGGTGATAAACAGTTAATTCAGGCAGTCACAAGGATGGCCCAAAAGGGGGAACTGCTTCTGGTAGGGGACCTAAACCTCCCAGATGTAGACCGGGAAATCCTGGGTGCAGCATCGTCAAAGAGCAGAGAGGTACTAGCTGCGCTGCAGGGGATATTCCTTCAACAGCTAGTCAGGGAGCCAACAAGAGGCAACAACCTGCTAGACGTGGTCCTGACAAATGGGGAGAATGTGGAGAAGGTGCAGGTGGGGGAAGCCTTGGGCAACAGTGACCACAACATGGTAAGGTTCAGGGTCAGGGCAGAAAGGGAGACAACTAAAACCAGTACTAGAGTCATGAACTTCAGATGCACAGACTTTGACAGGATGAAAAGGATAGTATGGGAGGCAATGGAGGGTATGGAGAATATAAGGGCCATGGAGGAGTTATGGGAGGCCATCAAGGGAGGGGTACTGCAAGCTGCAAAAATTTGCTCAAAAAAAGTTAGGAAGAGCAAGAGGGGGAAGAGACCTCTTTGGTTTACAAAGGAGGTTGCAGGGGCAGTCAGGAAAAGGAGGAGAGCTTTCAGAAAATATAAGAGGACACTCAGCGAAGAAGATAAGGAAAAGCATAGGGAACAGAGCAGTCTGGCAGGGAAGAAGATCAGAAGGGCAAAAGCAGATACTGAGGAGAAAATAGCAAAAAAGGCCAAAAGGGTGGATAAAACATTTTTCAGATATGTGAGGGAGAGGAGGAGGGCAAGGCAGAGGATTTCTAGGCTGAGGAGGGAAGAGAGGGATAGAACTGGAAAGAGACAGTGAAGAAGCAGAGTTATTAAATAAATACTTTAGCTCGGTATTCATGGAGGAAGAGGGATAGTAGGGGACCTGAGCTAAAGTCGAAGGGGAAAGAGGGCATGGGGTGGATGTGAGTCCATTCACTGTGGATAGGGTTAAGGCAGAACTAGACAGATTGAGGGTGGAGAAGGCAATGGGACCCAATGGGTTACACCCCAGGGTGATCAGGAAATTGAAGGAGGAGTTGGTCACACCTTTGTCAAGGCTATTCAACATGTCCCTGGATACGGTGAGAGCGCTGGAGGACTGGAAAAGGGTGGACATGATGCCTTTACACAAGGGAGGTGGTAAGGAAGTGAAGGAAAACTACTGACCTGTCAGCCTCACATCAGTCGGGGGGGGGATAACGGAGGCATTAATCAAGGAGGGGGTGGTGGATTACCTGGAGGAGAATGGCTTGCAGAACAGCAGACAGTGTGGCTTCACAAAGGGAAAGTAATGACAGGCAAACCTAATTCAGTTCTTTGATTGGGTGACTCAGGTGATTGACCGGGGGGTTGGGTGGACATGGTCTATCTGGACTTCAGTAAGGCCTTTAACACCATCCCCCATAGGAGGCTGGTGTGCAAGATGGAAAGCCAGGGGTTGCGTGGGAAAATAAAAAAACAGGTGGAAGCCTGGCTGGCAGGAAGAGCTCAGAGGGTGGTGGTAAATGAGGTGCACTCCAGGACAGTGAGGGTGAAGACTGGAGTGTTACAGGGGTCATTTTTGGGTCCGCTTCTCTTTAACATCTACATCAGCGATATTGCAAAGGGTTTGAGGGGTAGGGTGTGCCTATTTGCTGATGATATGAAAATATGCAATAGGTGGATACCCCAGGAGGGGAGGAGGACAAGAAGGAGGACTTAAAGATGTTAGAGAAGTGGTCTGTGATGTAGCAGCTGAAATTTAATGTCAAGAAGTGCACTGTGCTGCACTTGGGGAGTAAGAACAGAAGAGCAGGGTATACCCTAGGTGGGAAGGAAATCAAAGTAGCAGAACAGGAGAGGGATCTGGGGATCATAGTCTCCTCGAACCTTAAGGTACTAATCCAATGTAGCAGAGCAGCAGGAAAGGTCAATGGAATGTTGGCATGCATAGGCAGGAGCATTACTAGCAGAAGGAGGGAGGTAATAATGCCCCTTTACAAAGCCATGGTGAGACCGCACCTGGGGTATGGGGTTCAGTTCTGGAGGCCACATCTCCGCAAGGATATAGATGCATTGGAAAGAGTCCAGAGAAGGGCAACTAAGATGATGCAGGGTATGCAGGGAAAGACATACGAGCACAGGTGTAAGGAGCTGGATCTGTACACTCTGGAGACAAGGAGGAAAATGGGGAGACATGATTGAAACTTTTAAGTATGTAAAGGGGCTCAATAAAGTGGAAGAAGAGGGTTTACTTAAGAGGAAGGAGGGGTCAGAACTAGAGGGCACAAGTTTTCTGCCATCAAGCTTCTACTGTATGATTCTATGATTATGATTCTAGGACTTGGGGGGGGGGGAGGTAGGATGTTTGAAGGTAGCAGGATGAGGTAAAATACTTTCAAATGATCAGGAACAGAGGGAGGAGGGTGGACAATGTAAGAACGTGAGTGTGTGGTTCCTTTAAAAATTCTTGCCACTGTGGCTCCATGGAACTCCAGAGGAGCAAGGAGCCCTGCTCTTCAAATAAAGTCTCCCTTGGGCTCCCAAGGAGAAGAGAGCTGCACAACATGACAACACTGACTCGGTGACAATGTGTCGGCAGAAAAGGCAAGTTTGCGCAAGAGCAGAAGCGGCTAATCCCTTTAACAGTGTGCATACAGATCCAAACTGGCATCATTGACCAGAGCCAGCACCATTGGTTATGGCAAAGGAGAGGCTCATTTGCACATGCATCTCTGGCTTACAGCCTGACACATCTCCAGAGCCCCCATCTCATTTAGATGCTCCTGATACATTTGCATTGCAGTCTGAATGCAAACATAACAAGCATTTGTCAATGCCGAATGTTCGCTTGCTGGTATTTGCATTGGTGTTTGGCATTTGTGCAGGGCCCCCCCCCCAGTTGTATCCAAGTCCCTTCAGCATCCATATCCCAACAGAGCACCTCTCTGCAACTCCTCTTGCATCTGAGTAACATTTCACTCTCATACTTCTTAAGTGTCTGTCTTAGGAAGCCTAATGCTCTGGTTGTGCTCAAGGGAATGAGCCTGTGTGGAAACTGCACTACCCGCACTTTTAACACAGTCATTCAGGGGAATTATTTCACCAAATTATTAACATGGGCATTTTGTCACCTCTGGCCATGAACAGTACCACTATGATTTTCTTACTGTGTACCGAACTCTGATTTCCCACAGCAACTGCACTATTCTGTGATGGAAGTGTGAAAACAGATTTTGGCCAGAATATGAAAAATGACAACTGTACTGTTCATAAGGAGGTGTGAGAAAATGCAAATGTTGAAAATCTGGAGTGAAAATATGACAAATTCAGGAAAAGTTACGAGTGCACGTGGAAACTGTGCAATGCACGCTCGTAAAACAGTCATTTTTTGGAATTTTTGCACTGAATTTTCAATATAGGCATTTTAGGATGTCTGCTCATGAACAGTGTCACTGTGATTTTCTTACTCTATACCATGCATTATTTCCAACAGCTGCTATGCTATTGCATGCTGGAAATGCAAAAACACATTTCGGCCAGGATGTGAAAAATGACAGCTGTACTGGTCATAAGGAGATGTGGGAAAATGGCAATGTTGAAAATCTGGAGTGGAAATATTACAATTTCACAAACTTACAAGTGTGCGTAGGAACTGCGCAATGCACACTAGACTCGTAACACAGCCATTTTATGGACTTTTGCTACCAAATTTTCAACACAGGCATTTTAGGACCTCGACTCATGAACAGTGTCACTGTGATTGTCTTACCCTGTAGCAAACACTGATTTCCAGCAGTGACTGCACTATTTTGCACCAGAAGTGTGAAAACACATTTCAGCCAGGATGTGAAAATTGACAGCTGCACTGCTCATAAGGAGGTGTGGAAATATGCCTATGTTGAAAATCTGCAATGAAAATATTACAAATTCGCAAACTTACGAGTGCGTGTGGAAACTGCACAACTCACGCTCATAAAACAGTCATTTTTTGAAATTTTTTCATCAAACTTGCAACATAGGCTTTTTGAGAGCCCACCCCATGAACACCGACACTTTCATTTTGTTACTCAGTCCCGAAAGGTGATTCCGTCCAGTGACCGCAAAATCACCTTTTGGGACCAAATAATGTCATGACAGAGACTGAATTCATGAGAAGGGGTGTCAAGAACCCCATGTTGAATATTTGGTGTCAAAAGTAAAAAAAATAGCTGAGATATCCACCTAAGTTGGAAAAACCCTATTTATGTCATTATACAGCTTACCGGCATTTCCTCAGTTCACGGTTGCCCTTGAAGAGTACAGATGTGTTCCCGGTCCACCGAAGATCATCAGACTGGGCTCCAGAAGTAAGTATGGGGTGAGGGGCATGTGTGGGGTGGTGAGCAGAGGCTGGGCATGGGTTGGCCGGGGGGGGAGGGACTCACCGAGGAACTGTTTTCTTCTTTCACAGGATAAAAAAAAAAGGATGCTTTTGGCCGTTGGGGTGGGCTCCCAGCCTGCCACCTACCTGCTTGTTGGAGGGGGATTGGAGCCATTGGGGATTAGGCACCCCCACCGGCCATACAGTGTGCATGGATGGGAGGCATGAGCGTGCTGGGGTGGGCTCCCAGCGTGCCAACTGGGTGTTTGTTTTGGGGCAGGCTGCAGCCAACGGGGGATTGGGCACCCCCATTGGCCACACAGTGTGCTGGGGGGTGATAAGCCGAGGAGGTTTGGGCACCCCCCTCAGCACACAACGTCAGGGCAGGGAGCACATTAACAAGGGACGGGGAGGACATTAGCAGAGGGCAGAAGCGGGAGGTTTTTTAATGCCGAACTGTGCATGACAGCAGTTCAGCTGATGTGTATGCTAATTGCATACACGCTACCACCGCTGATTGCAGCGGACCTTTTCTTTGAAGTGATGACCAGCACAGCCAAACTGCTGTCATACACAGCTCAGCATGTATTGGTCTGGTAGGGTCACGCCTGCTACACTGAGCACTGGATTCGGGAGGAGGGTCACACGCCTCCAAAAGTCGTACTGTTGCAAGACGTTCCTTGCTCATGCGCGCAAGCGAAAGTAAAAAGGACATTCCTTAGGAAGTACAAGAATAAACTATCCCATCAGGATTGCTGCTATCTCTACTGCCAGGCACTTGTGTTTACACTTTACTCCACCACTTCATGCCTGACAGCAGTGATGCAATATTTCTGAGAGAATAACCAACTTGTTTCTGCACTCCCAATGAAATTGATGCTTCAGTATATATCCTTCTCATTTATATTATGTTGGGAGAATAAAATATGTCTTAAAGGAAAGACTAGGAGAACACGAGATTTCCATTAGGCTATGAAATATAAAATAGACACAATCTCGCCGGCCTAGTGGCACAGAGGGTTGAGGCACTGGAGCCTTACCTCAAACCACACTGGCGACCTGGGTTCGGGAATAGACTCGGGACACTGGGGGCTGGCAGGGGAAGGAGAGGTTTGAGCATCTGTAGGACTGCTCTCGTCTCCTGGGATGGGTACAGGGGTGGCATCGCTCTGCAGTGGCCCCCGGTGGAGACCGGAGGCACAACAGATGCAACGTAGGAGGGAATACCACTAGAAAAGTGGAAATTCCTGCTCCATGTTCAGCTGGATGACAGCTGCCTGGCTGTCCGAGGCCATCAATATCCCACAGATCCATCCATTCCAGCAGTACCTTGGGGCCAAGCATTGTGCTGGTCTGTCCTCTCGGCCGGTGCCTTTCCCTTTGGAGGAGGGGGAACCACCCCGCGAAGGGTTACATCGGGGTTACCCTGGGTCGGCTGCTATATGGAACGGTGGATCAGGGGAGTGAGATGGTCAGATTCAGCCTTGGCTCACACCTGAAGGAGTGGCTGAGATGGAGCACATTCATGCTGGAGTTCATACTGGTGGTTTAAGGAAGTCAAGAAGGCCAAGCCCATATAGACTTCCCCCACAATTCAATGGCGATGACCTAAGTCACCAACTTCAATAAGGAACTTATCCAATCTTTTTTTGAAAATCCCCACACTTAACAGCATCCACCACGTCCTGCAGCAGTCTATTCCACATCCTAACTGCCCTACATTTAAAACCATTTCTTCTCAGTACAGTTCTTACTGTTTACTCCCTCAGTTGTTTATTATGTACTGTTACGTGATATGGCTTTACCACTGATTCCAGACCCAACTCCAGTTTAAGATCTTCATCCCCCAGGATTTTATATAGTAACAATAAGTCTCCCCTCACCCTTCTATTCACCAATGGCCACAAACCCAATTTCTCCAATCTTTTCTCATACGATTTACCTTGACCTCCAGCAATTATTCTAGCAAAAGATCTCTGGGGCCTCTCCATTACCCTAACATCCTTAATAAGGAAGGGACAAAAAAGGGTGGAACAATAATCCAAGATGGGCTTAACCATTGTCCTCTACAGAGGCAACAATACCTCCCCACTCCATGATTGAAAAGCTCGTCTCATACTGTTTATCAACTGCATGGCTTTGTTTGATGCTATTTTACTTTGGGTACCACTTTTAAGATCATTTAGTACATTCACTGCTAGATCTTTTTCACATTCTGACACCTTTAATTTTAGACCTTGCATATTATAAATCTGCTGTGTATTATGCTTTCTAAAATGCATTATAATACCTTTCTCCCTATTAAAGGTCATCTCATTTTTATTTGCCCATTTCATTATATAAATAAAGTCCTGCCCAGATATTAATCTGTCATCAAAAGTATCCACTACTCCCCCCACCTTGACATCATCAGCAAATTTTATTAGCTTATTTTTACTAAATATCTTCAAATCACTAATAAAAATGCTGAACAGCAATGGTCCAAGCACTGAACCTTGGGGAATACCGCTCACCACCTTTAGTGAATCAGACACATGGCCATGCAGTCTCACCTTCTGAACTCTATTTGTCAGCCACTGTTCAACCCATTTTACTATAGCTGAATCTAACCCCATCCCAATAAGCTTTTCAATATTTTTACAATGTGGAACAGTGTCAAAAGCTCTACTAAAGTCGAACATTACCATGTCTACGTTCCTCTCTTCATCAATAAGCTTACTAATAAATTCATAAAAGGCCACCAAATTTGTTTCACATGATCTATTTTACCACAAATCCATGCTGACCTCTATCCACTAAATTTTTACCTCTCATAATCAGTAATAATTTCACTCACGATACCTTCAATAATCTTCCCTATGACAGAGGTCAGGCTCACCGGTCTATAATTTGCCGCCTCACTCCTTTTACCCTTCTTATGAATAGGCACCACATATGCCAATTTCCACATCTCTGGCAGCGCCCCCTCCGCCAGTGATTTTTGTCCCAATCTAGTTATAACTGGCATTAATATATCCTGCAACTCCTTTAAAAAGTAGGGATGTATCCCGTCAGGTCCTGCTGCCTTTTCAACCTTTAATCTCTTTATCCTACTTCTAACTTTTTCTTCAGTTATTATTTTTCGGGGATCCAATATACTTTTTCCCAAATGCCCCATCTCTGCAACTCCATCATGTTTTTTTATATAATGCTCCAAAGCATCTACTAAATTCATCTAACATCTCCTTAGGTTTTGAAGTCATAACCTCCTCAATATTTAATGGACCAACCATACTATTTCCCCTCCTTTTACTTTTTATATAGGCAAACAAGCTTTTGCTATTATCCTTGGCCATTGCCAATCTATTCCACTTTTTTTTTTTTTTTGCATTTTTTATTTCCTTCTTCAATTGTTTCAATATAGTCTTATACCTAGTTTGAGATACTGATGAAGTTTGTTTCTTCATTCTTTGGAACAACACTTTATTTTTCTTACATAATCTAATTATAGTTTTTGTAAGCCACAGTGTGTTTTTGCCTTTATGATTATATACACTCCTCTTAGGTATGTACTTCCCTATTAACTCATCTATTGTGCCTGAAAATAACTCCCAAGATTCTTTCATGTTGAGATCCTTCATTCCAGCTTCCCAATCAATACTACTCAATTTCTCTCTTATAGCTACATAATCCCCCCCCCCCCCATTGTATAAGAACTGCTCAGTTTTCCCCTTCACTATATTGGCTTTCCAAAGTATTTTAAACAGTATTGCATTGTGGCCACTTGTCCCCAGTTGTGGCTGAATCCCAATTTGCTTAATTACATCAGGAATGTTTGTTAAAATAACATCTAATATATTTCCCCCCTTGTGGCTTCCAGTATACACTGTTTCATACCTACCGCCATTAGGTCTTCCTGTACTCTGCACTCTAAATTATTTCCTTCCATATATTTACCCCATCTAATGTTTGGCATATTTAAATCCCCTATTAGCACTAAATCAGTGCCTTCTGCCAAGCCAGTGACATATTTGAAGAAAACTTCAGTATCCTCCATTTTTGTATCTGGTGCTCTATAAAAAAAGAGAGAAACTACATTTCCTCCATTTATACACAACAGCTCAACAGTAACCATTTCGATAATCCCAAATGTAAGAGGGACAAAGAGATAACATACACACAAAAAAAATAGACACAATCTCAAAGGTTGGGCAAGCATAATTAAGACCCCTAGAATTCTGTGGCTGCAGAATTTTGTGCAGAACTTACAACCTATCATAGAATATTTGCAGTGCCATAGAATTCACTGTTCTTGGTGACATACAGATTTAGTTTAGTTGCCGTATTGGTCCTTGTTACAACAGACCCAGAAGCAAATGGTTTGATACCTTTTATTGGAAAAACATTGATGTTAAAAAAAGAAGAAAGTACTTAAGCTTTTGGGCCAGTCAATTCCTTCTTTGGATGCTTATGACAGTTATTTAGAAAACTACATATTATTTACACCCAGATCATACATAAAAAACAGAAAGAATTCTCATTGGTTTAAAATACTCATTTAAACCATAACTGTAGTTTAAACCAAAGGAATCACATTTCACCAGTTTGATGTTAGATGAGGAGCCTTTCAAAGTCAAATATCACCAATAAAAGATAACAACCCTTCAAGCAGAAAGCTCTACTAACATAAATTCTGATTGTCTCAGTGTGTTTATGAATACAGTCTAATGAAAAACAATAACTTTACAAACATACAGATGTGCCAACAGAAACAGACCACCAGGTCTATCTAAGTCTGTGTGAGTGTGCAGCTAGCACCCCTAGTTAACAGCTGCATCCACCCCTCTCCCCTTTGTCATCCCACTTCCACCCCACCTCCCCCACCCTCACTCTCCCCTGTTCCCTGTCCCATGCCCTTTTAAAGCTGTTCACAGATTTACATGATACCACCCATTCCGGTAGTACATTCCATTTTGCTATCACCCTCACTGTGAAATAGTGTCTCCTCATTTCCCTCCTAAATCTTACCCTCTCTATTCTTAGCCTGTGCCCCCTGGTGTGCCTCCCCCTTCTTAGTTTAAACACCCCATCTGCCCCATCCTTATTGATCCCCCTCAGATACTTGAATGTCTCTGTCATGTCCTCCCTGTCTCTTCTATCCTCCAGGGTGCACATATTCAGGTCTCCCAGCCTGCTCTCATAATCTCTCCCCTCCATTCCACATATCATCTTTGTTGCCTCCTCAGCACCCCCTCCAGTAGCCTGATATCATGCTTTGGGTATGGCCTCCAAAACAGCACACAATACTCTAAGTGTGGCCTTACCAGTGACCTGTAAAGTGGCAAGCTCACCTATCTTCACCTGGATGAAAAACCCCTCACTATGCACCCCAGCATTTTGTTCGCTTTTGCAGCTGCTCTCCTGCACTGGGCAGTGTTGTTCATGTTCCCTGTTATCATTACCCCTAGGTTCTTCTCCTCCTCAGTGATCCCCAACTCAACCCCACCCAGCCAGTATTCTCTCCTTGGGTTCTTCACCCCGAAATGCATAACCTTACACTTCTTTGCATTGAACCCCAGTTGCCACCTCTCTGACCACTTCTCTAGCTTGCTTAGGTCCCCCTGCAGCTGCTTGCATCCCTCCCCTCCATCCACCACTGTTCTGATTTTGGTATCGTCAGCAAACAGACTTACCTTGCTCACCCCCCCTCCCCGTGTGCAATGTCTGATATGAAAAGCCCAAATAATACTGGCCCCATCACAGAGCACTGTGGCACCCCACTCATCACCGGCCTGGGAGTTGAGAATTCCCTTCTCGCCACCACATGTTGCAGCCTCCCACTCAGCCAGCTTGTAATCCAGTTCATCATTTTTGCCCCTACCCCTACACCAGTTAGCTTCCCCCCAAAGCCACCCATGAGGCACTGAATCGAAGGCCTTGCTGAAGTCCAAGTAAAGAACATACACCGCATGACCCTTATCCAGCTCACCTGTCACCCAGTCATAATATTGTATCAGGTTGGTTTGACAAAATTTCCCTGAAATGAAGCCATGCTGCTTCACATCCTGGCCAGTGTCTTCCAGATATGACACCAGTCTTTCCTTTAGTATCACTTCCATGAGTTTGCACACTGTGGAGGTGAGACTTACCAGATGATAATTACCCAATTCATCCCTTGGTCCACTCTTGAAATGGTATTACATGTGTCATCCTCAAGTCCTGTGGCATACATCCCAACTCCAGTGAGGTGCTGTACAGATCCACCAGACGCTTGCCAATACCTCCGTAATCTCCCTCAAGATCTTGGGGTGGATACCATCTGGCCCTCATGCCTTGTCTACCTTCAGTGTCTTCAGTCCCTCTAGGACTCTACTTGCCTCAATGCTTCCGTCACCTCTTCTCCCCATCCCCACCCTCCCAGCCCATGGTGGTAGCGGTCCCCACTTTTCTTCCATGAACAATGAGCAAACATATTCATTCAGTGCTTCCGTCTGCTCCTCCCCCTTTTCCATCCACTCCCCATCCTTTTTTATCCTCACTATTGTCTCCTTGCACTTCCTTTTCTCCCTGATGTATCCGAAAAAGTCTTTCTCGCCTCCGTTAATTCCCTGCACAAAACTCAGCTCCCTCTAGGTGTTGGCTTCTCTCACTTTTCTGGTCACCTGCCTGGACCATCTTGCCTACTCATCCCTGTCCACTTCCTTCCCCATCCTCCTCCTCCTATACCTCTGGTGCACCTCTTGTTTTGCCCTCAGCACCTCCACTATCTCGCTGTTCAACCAGCATGGTTTTCTTGCTCTGTTTCTCTTACTCTGTGTTTTGGTGCAGGCTTCTGCTGCCTCTGTAATCCCTCATTTAATAATCTCCCATTTCTGCTCCATGTCCATCTCCTGCCTTATGCCCTCCAGTTTCCCTTTCACTACTTCCTGCGTCCTCCCAAATTCAATATTCACTTAAATACATGTTAAAATGTGATATTATTGTATGTTAAAAACAAGCAAACAATATAGGACAGAAATTTTCTACATATGGTATTAGGATAGTGTAAAGTAAAGTTTACCTAGTGTGAGCAACTGTTTCACATATTTATACAGTATACAATCTATCTGGAGACATTTTCCCAACTATACACTCAACCAGTCACTATATTTTGTAACCCTTAAGACCTTCAGTGCTGTAAAAGGATTGTATACAAGATAACATCAAGTGTCAATAGAAGAGCAAATTGAAAAAACAAACCTGTAAAGGACCCCCAAGTGAATGAGATCATGCATCCTAACATGTTGAGTTCAAAAAAGTGACAGTATATAATAAAACTACTATATGTACAGTAACAGTTTAAGGTATCTGAATAAAAACCCAATGGATTACTCCCCGGAAGATAACTAGTTAAAAGAAAGCAAATATTCACTATGTATGTGAACTAAGAGTCCTAACACACTGCAACACTATTATGTCATGTACCTGAATATAAGCCTACCTTAATATAACTACAACCCCCCACTATACCCGCCACACCTACATAGGCACACCCCCAACCCACCAAAAAAAGAACACCGTACCACTCCACACACACACACTCACACACAGTTGTTCGGTGAAAAACCAACATGTAGATAACCAGTTAAAAGGGACTCTATAAACATTAAAACACAAACCAAAGACACACTGAAGTCTTATTATATGTCCATCCTTTGAAGTAAAGGTCTGTAGAAGTTTAAGTGGAATAATGTGACATAAACCAAAAATCAATGTTCATGACATCTTCCACCATACTGAGAAGTTAAGTAAGTCTGATCTCAGAAGCCCGTCTCTGTTGTGTAGTTTTGAAATGTCCTTTTAAGACCATTACTGACATATCTGAGATTGAGTGGCCAGTCTGAGAGAAGTACTGCCCCACTGGTTTTTCAGTCCTCTTCAAATTAATAGTATAGCTGTGAGAATTCATTCTAATGTGGAGTGCTTGCTTTGTCTCTCCCACATACTCTGTGTGAGGACATCTCTTGCATTGAATGAAATAAACAACATTTCTTGACGTACATGTATAATTCCCCGGGATTATGTGATAAAATTTTCGGCACTCTGACAACCCCAGCGGCTCAGGACATTGGCACCTGGACCCGAACCCAGTACCTCTCCCACCACATCCACTTGCCAACCTCTGATGCCCCGATGCAGCTCAGCCAGCCACCGTAGCTCCACCCCCTACAGCCTCTCCACCCCTCCCAACCCATGCTCGGCATGCTTGCTCCCACCCCCTCCCGCACGTGTATGCATAGCGACATCCTGTCACCCAATTCACCCACAACCTCATCTGGTCGCCCAACCCTCCCCATCGCCGTGAAGGATTGTGCCGGGAAGGAGTCGCTGTAACAGATGTCGCCCTTCCTCATGCACCCACCTCATGGGTTACCTAATTCCTCTGTATCCTGAATTGTCTGTTTTGTGATGTAACCACACAATCTGAAGTGGAAATGAGTGCACAAGTCTTACATCTGAGTTGATCACGGGTCATGTACCATTTAGTGTCATGGTATGCTGTTCTGGTCCTAGTTTACTCATAATAATCAGGTCAGCTAAATTATATGGTTGTTTAAAAGATAGTACTGGTAGTTCTTTTTTTTTTTTTTTACAGTTTCTTTGTGCACCTACCTAACTGGGGCATCTCTTGGAGATCCATGCTGTGCTCCATGGCTCAACCGCCCATCTGAACCGCACTCCCATCACTACATTGGGTTCAGGACTCCAGGCTCTCCCAGCCCTAAGGAGAGGCCCACGAGTCCCCAAGGGGAGAGTTGGGAGGTACGGCCGACATTGGGTGTGTGGCCAGGCAACTGATGGTCTCGTTGCTTCACCCGGTGGTAGGGGATTTTCTCTTTTTCTCTCCCCCTATTGGCTGAGAGTGCAATGCACTCCAGCATGGTGCATGCTCGCTCCCGAGCCTGCCCACAAGAGTGCTCCCAGCCAATCCCCATTCTTCCTTGCCCTCAACTGCTATAACCCTGCGGAACCACCAGAGGACACCAGACTGCGAGAGCACGAGATTCCCCCCACCCCAGGGAGGGAGAGTTGTCCTCCAGATGCTCGATCCCACCCCTCCTGCTGACCCCAGTATCCCGGGATTGTTTCCGAACCGCGGTCGCCAAGGTAGAAGGTGAGGTGTGGCGCTCGGTGCCTCAACCCTCAGTGCCACCAGGCCAGCCTGTAGTGGTAGTTCTTGAAAAATACAATTTAGGGTCTCATCCTCACTAAATATTGGGTGGAGGTCCATAGTAATCTTATGTAGACGTTCAAGGTCAGGGTTCTACGTGACTACAAAGGGTATTCTGTTGGTAGTGGTAGGGAAACTTGATGAATTAATTCTGACACATAACAACTTCAGCTTCAATGGTAAACATTATGTTCAAACAATGGGAACCGCAATGGGCACCAGGATGGCTCCACAATATGCAAATATCTTTATGGTGAATTTGGAGGAGGACTTTTTAAGGCACTGTACACACAAACAACTAGCTTATTTCCATTATATTGATGATTTGTTTATAATTTGATCAGAGGGCACAGACACACTTAAGGATTTTCATCAGAAACTTAATAACCTCCTCCCAACCATAAAGCTTTCCCTGGAATATTCTACCACCAGTATTAATTTTCTGGATACCACTAACAACATCAAGGATGTAACCTTACAGTACATACATGTATTTACAGGAAGCCAACAGACAGACAGAGATACCTACACAGGAATAGTAATCATCCGAGCCACACAAAAAAAGTCACATATGTCAGTAATGGTCTTAAAAGGACATTTCAAAAGTATACAACAGAGATGGGCTTCTGAGATCAGCATGTCTTTGGTTTGTGTTTTAATGAGTCCCTTTTAACTGGTTATCTACATGTTGGTTTCTCACCATAGAACTATGTGTGTATGTGCATGGGGGGGGGTGTACTGTGTTTTTTTTGTGGGTTGGGGTTGAGCTTATGTGTGTGTGGTGGGTATGGTGGTGGGGGTTGTGGTTATATTAAGGTAAGCTTATATTCAGGTACATGATGTAATGGTGTTGCAGTGTGTTAGGACATTTAGTTCACATACACAGTGAATGTTTACTTTTTTCTAACTAGTCATCTGCCCCCTGGGGGGTAATTCCATGAGTTTTCATTGAGATTCCTTAGACATATAGTATTTTTATTATATACTGTCACTTTTTTGAACTCTTAACATATTAGGATGCATGATCTTATTCATTTGGGGTCCTTGACAGGTTTTTGTTTTTAATTTGTCTCTTACATGGACAATTGATATTATCTTCTATAAAAATCTGTTACAAGCTAACCAGGTTATGGTGAGGGTTAAGGTGCTGGATGTCACACCTCATGCCACACCGGTGACCAGGGTTCAGAAGCAAACTCGGGCCATCGGGGGTCTGCAGGGGCAGGAAAGGACTGAGCATCTGAAGGACTGCTCTCCTTTCCTGAGGGTGGGTGTGTACACTTGCCATGGTGCTGCCAGCTCCTGGTGGTGACTGGGGGTGGTGCACCTTGTGGCATGGTCTTCAGGGGTTTGTGGTGGGTGCCTTACATGTGGGTGCATGCCCATTGTGTGCAAGGCATCATTGCATGTCTGCACACTGAGGAAACACACAGCATCAGAAAAGTCTTGATCCCATGGATAGGCAACCTCCAGTGCCCACTGCCACACACTCATTGCCAGACTCATCTAGCCATCTCTCTTGATCCCCCACCTTGCCTTGGGTATGGTGCACTAAGCGGGGGTCATTGGATCGAGGTAGGTGAGAAGTATCTGTCGCTGATTTCCCAGTGAGGTGAGGATCAGGTAGGTGGTAGAGCCATTGAGGTGAGTGAGGTCTGTCTGAGAGAGTTCTGTGTGGGCAGAGATAAAGAAAGTCTACAAAACAAATCTTGTTACACCACTGAAGGTCTTAAGGTTTACATAATTTAGTAACTGGTTGAGTGGGTTGAGTGTATAATTGGGAAAATGTCTCCAGATAGGTTGTATACTGTATAAATATGTGAAACAGTTGCTCACACTAGGTAAACTTTATTTTACTCTCTCCTAATGACATATGTAGAACATTTCTGTTATATATTCTTTGCTTGTTTTTAACATACAATAATATCACATTTTAACATGTACTTATGTGAGTATAGAATCCAGAGCTCTTGCTTTTTATTAGACTGTATTCACAAATACACTGAGACATTCAGAATTTATGTTAGTGGAGCTTTCTGCTTAAAGGGATATTATTTTTGTTCTGGTGACATTTGACCTTGAAATGCTCCTCAGCTAACAACAAACTGGATAAAAATGTGATTCCTCTGATTTAAACTGCAGTCATGGTTTAAATGAGTATTTTACCCAATGAGAATTCTACCTGTTTTTTTATGTATGATCTAGGTGTAAATAGTATGTAATTTTTTAAATAACTGTCATAAGCTTCCGAAGAAGAACTTGGTTGGTCCAAAAGCTTAGGCTTGTAACATGTATGTTTGTCCAATAAAATGTATCAAACTATTTGCTTCTAGATCTGTTCTTGGTGATCCTTTTTTAATATTTAGACTTTTTCCATAACATCTGGTTCCCCTACCCTCCTTTTATGTCCAAAACCCCTATATGCTCAGCATGTGATGTTATCAATGACATCACATCATACATTAAATTTGATTGTAAAGCCAATACACATCTAGTTTGCCACCTGAGGCCCTTTCTTTTAATAATGGTCAGACTCGATGGTTCAAGTTGTCCTTATCTGCCATCAAATTCTATGTTTCTATGTTACTATTAGCTAATGACAGGGCTGCATTCTGCCACAGGAATGAATAGTCATTTATCTACCACTGCTCCCACTTCCTGAGGAAGTGGCATGGCGCATCAGGTACTGTAACAATTGCTCAACCTGCACTACAGACAAATAACATTTTCAGTCTTAAGTTAGTACACTGGGGCCACTTAAACAAATATTTAATAGCATAGACCTGTTAACGAAATGCCTTACTTTGTACAGATGTATTTGTGCCTTTAAGGTATAAGGAAGCCCTCTGAAATTAATAACTGGTAAAACGAAGTAACCTGTCTTTAAAAAAATAAATAAATAAAGGAATTATGCCCAGAAAGGTGGCATATAATGCTGAAGGAACAGAACTGTTACATGAATAAGTGTGCAGTACACTTTTTTGCCAGGATTACTGATTACATGTTATGATGGGCTTAATAGAATTACCTAAATGTTAGAAAGAAACATTGTATGCCAGGCCAGCTGTTGGACCAGTGGGTAGCATGCTGTGTTCCCATGCGGGTGACTCAAGATTGAGGACAAGCTTGGGGAGCTGGCTGAGCAGCATGGGGGGGCAGTGCTGTCTCATACCACTGCTCCGAGCTTGGGAAAGTGTGGTGCAGTCTTCTGTCACACTGGTGACTCCTTGTGATAGAATGGGGAGCCTTCCCTCACAACGTTCATGTGACAGCCTGACGTGGTGACGTACGTACCACATCAGGAGAAGCGGGTTGGCATGAAAAATAAGTCTTGAAATATCACCACTATTTTGTTTTTTCTAGTCCCAAAGGGACCTGTACAAATGAGAATACAATTTCATGATCACAAAAAGGGAAACATTTTAAAAAATCTGTGTTACAGACTGCATGTAAATATATAAGTGGTACACAGTGGGGACCTCACAAGTGGCATAAACAGCGTGAGCATAGATAAATCATTTATCACACATAGTCCCCTATGCATATTTCATTTATGCAATAGGATAGACCCTTAAGTGATTAATATATATATATATATATATATATATATATATATATATATAAAATTTCTAAAAGTCTGGGGGTTTAATTTTTGAATGAGTGGTACTGTGTTGATGCTGTGATGTGGCAGGTCATTGGTGCCACACAACTTCCACAGAAATTACAACCACTGCTGCAGAAGTTCTGCAGCAATTGGTAATCTTGCCACAGAATCTGGTCCCAAAGTGCTGCACAAAAATCCATGCCTTGGGTATAAAGCCAGACTGCATAGACCAATTTGCCATTTTTTGCCATCAGCTTCTATATTTCTATACTATGGTCAAACATTATAAAGAGGCACACCACACCACTGCAGTGATGTATACACTTCAAGATAAATTAGTATCAAATGGGTACATCCAGACAAAAGAGCAGAAATTACATAAAACAGTTGATATACAGGGAAATATACTAGGTATTTACTTTTAGAATCTCGATACCAGGAAAACTGAAGGAGGGATATAGAATACACAGAAGATAATGTATAGACAGCCATACACTACAAGCCTCTGTCTGCATCAATAGGTTTTTATGGCAACCAAGAACCTTGACTCTTAGAATGTTGATACCAGGAAGACTGAAGGAGGATATAGAACACATGGAGGATAATGTACAGGCAGCCATACACTACAAGCCTGTGTCTGTGTTAAAAGGTTTTTATGGCAACCAGGAACCTTGACAGCAAAGCTCAAGAGGTTCCTTGGTTGCTATAGAAAACTCGAGATGAAGATGCAGGATTGTTTGTTTATGAATGTGATATATTATCTTTTACAATGAATGGGCATCCACACCCATTTTTCACACTCTGATTCCATTCAGTGAATTGGTAGTTTTGGGTGGAGGCTCTTGAGGGTTGGTAGCTTGCTCAAATTATTGATTCAACATGACGCTAATGACTGCAGCTGCAGCTGTTTTATGTAAATTCAAGATTTAAAAAAAACAGATTTCAGCTAGGCATTCTAAGTTGTCGTATTGCAGTAGTGACATCACTACTGCAGCACAACATATTATTGTCACTACTGCAGAACAACTACCCCATTCTAGGCATGGATTTTCATGTTGAACAACACTCCATCATATGCTATATAGAGGACTGTGTATAGGCAACAATGCACTTCAAGACTGTGTAGGTGGAGTTCAGCAGCACTAAGCGTCAGCAGAGGAGGATGAGCAGAAAAGTTTAAAAGGGTCACGCTGCTACTGCACGAGTGCAGTTGCATGAGCGAAGTGGGTAGCACAAGTGCCACTCTGTCTTGAAAAGAAACTTATAAACCAAACAATGGATTAGTTTAACATGTGGGTAGAAATAGTAGTTAGTTGAATTATATTTAAGTAAGTGACTGTGGAGTTTTTATTAAATGTTATAACGTATTTATAGTGCTTTGTTAGCCACAGGGTTTTCAAAAGTTTTAAGCAGTTTATTCTTATGGCAGCTTTAAGATATAATAGGGGGATATGGTAGTTAGTTTTTTGAGTTTGCAATTACCTATGTATTTAATCCACAGATTATACCTGGTAATATAAGATGCTGCTGGGAAACAATTGTGTTTTTAAAGTGGTATTTATATAAAGTACAACCATGATCAGTCATGATGTTTTTAGTTTTATGGCCTATGTGACCATTATTTGCATGACAGATTATGTTTTACAGCAAATTGATTGGGTGGAAAAGATCAGCAGTTATGATAATAGATTACACTTGGGGCCATTTCAAAATGATAATAAAGGTGATATGGGAAAGATAGTTATTAGGTTTTGTTCAAAAAGGGAGATAATGAGTTTGGGGGCTTATTTGTACCAGCTCAGAATTTGTTCTGACCTGGTGCATTTAATAAAAAAAAAAGTTATTTGAATCTGGGGATGTGGAGGCTAACCCAGGACCCCTAATTAAAGAAAATTGTGACTGGTTTACAGCAACTGGGCTAAGACTGGTACATATAAACATGTATAGTCTGATGCCCAAAAAACATTAATTGGAAGCTTGGATCTCAGTTTATGACCCAGATGTAATGATAATCTCAGAATCCTGGTTTAAACCAAAAACTGATAACTGTTTAATGTTTATTGTGGGTTATGGGCAGTTACGCAAGGACAGACTGAGGAAGACAGGTGATGATCTTTTAATTTACTTTAAGGAATATCTGCACGTTAGTGAAATGCAAACACCCCTTTTGGACTCAGGCTATGAATGTCTATTTATGGAATTAACCTTGGGTAATACAAAGAAATTGATTATTGGAGATGTGTATAATCCACCAGTTTCTGGATTACAGGGACTGCCCAACCTGGTAGGCTTAGTTAAAACATTTAAAAATAGAGAACTAATAATTGTGGGTGATTTAAACCTAAATTGGTTTGGCCAGGAGTTAAATAAATACAGAAAGTTTTTGCAACAGGTTAATTTAGAACAAATGATCATTGAAGGAACTAGGTTAAATAATAAAATTAAACTATCCACATTAATTGATTTTGTTCTGGTAAATATTGTTTCAAACAAAAGTTTATTAGGTATTTTTTCAAATGCCATTAGTGTTCATTCACCAATTTTCTATGTGTGGAGTAATAAAAGACCCAAGGGTAAATATAAATTTGTTGAAAGCAGGGTCTTAATTGAATTTAAATTACTAGGAATAAAACATCATTTATTGCAAATTAATTGGCTTTCATTATTGAGGGAAACAGATGTAAATATGGCTGTAGAAACTTTTCAGACACAATTAGAGTAACTAACAAAATGGCACCAACAAACAAAAAGAAGAATACAAGGGGTCAGTAATGGTTGGCTAGATAAGGATTTGTTTGTCTTAATGAAGAATAGAGACAAGGCAAATCTGATTGTTTTTTAAAAACTTGATTAGAGAGTGATTGGAACTAATTTTGGCAATTGAGAAATAGGTGTAAGAAAGAAATTAAAAGGGATAAGGTTGAGTTTTAAGAAACTGAACAAGTTAATAATTTTCAGGATAGAAGAAAATTTTGGCAGAGCATAAATAATCCAATTGCGCCCAGGGCTTTTAGAAACATAATAATGTTAACCAAAGATGATCAACAATTGACTGATCAAAAAGATATAGCTGATTATTTCAATGAAAAGTTTACATGTTTATCTGAACATGTTCAGGACTTAGCTCAAGTTTCTGCAGTTCATTGTAAAAGTGAAGTTGTAACTCCATTGATGATTACACCTAACTTCTATTTTAGAGAGATCTCCTGGGCTGAGGTTTATTCAGAATTATTTAAACTAGATGAGACAAAAGCATCTGGGCCAGACATGTTAGACATAAGAATATTGAAGTTTGCTGCAAGGGAAATTGCTTGCCCTCTTCAAATCATATTTAACAAATCCTTAAATTCTAGTACAATCCCAAAGTTATGGAAATTTGCAGTGGTCTCCTCAATTTTTAAGGGTGGACAAGTGGAGTTCTCTTTCAATTATTAACCAATATCTTTGTTATCTAGAGTTGATAAAATTCAGGAGAGGATATTGTACAATCAGACTGTGGAATATTTAAATAAATACAACATGTTAACAACACCACAGCATGGGGTTAGGGAAGGATGCGGTACATCGACATCCTTGGTCAGGTTCACCAATGACTTGCATGTTAGTATGGATGGAGGTAAATATACTGGAGCAGTGTTTGTGGACCTGATCAAGGCCTTTGATTTGGTGGACCACATGTTAATGGTAGATAAACTTCAGAAATTGGATTTTGGGATCCCTGTGGTGTGCTGGTTTCACAGTTATTTAACTGAAAGAACTCAACAAGTTCTGATTAATAGTACTTTATCTGAACCAAGAAAGGTGGAATGCAGTGTACCACAGGGCTCAATATTGGACCTTCTGTTGTTTTCAGTTTTCATAAATGAGTTACCCACTGTCTGTACAGAATCATCCATCATCCTATATGCTGATGATGCAGTGATATAAGTTTCAGACAAATGTTTTGACACAGTCCAACAAAAGCTGGGTACAGAATATGCACATTTGGTTAACTGGTTAAGCAAAAATTGTTTAGTGATAAATAAAAAGAAAACAAAAGGTATGTTATTTTGTTCTTTAAGAGAACATAAGGTGGCAATAGATACATTTTTTCTTGTAGCAAATGATGGAACACCAACTGAAATTGTTACCAAGTTTAGATACTTGGGGGTGACCCTAGATTGTCATCTTAGTTTCCTGGTACATATAAATAATGTGACTATACAACTACATAAAAAGTTAGCAGCTTTGTATGCAGTGAGATCTTTTCATACTGATGAGGCTAGAATTACAATAGCACCGGCATGTCTAATGCCTATATTAGACTATGGTAGTATAATCTGGGGAGGTGCTTCTGCAAATGAAGAAATTGTGCCAGTGCTAACAAATCTCTTTAACTGGAACCTTCACAAGGGAATCTTTCCTACTCAATGGAAAGGAGCAAAAATAATACCTATTTTTAAAAATGGATCTCTGACAAGTCCATCAAATTACAGACCCATTGCTTTGTTGTCAGTAGTTTCCAAGATTCTGGAGAGGCTGGTACATGGATAGCTATACAGCTACTTAGTGCAGTATGATCTGCTGTCTGGGTACCAGTCAGGCTTCAGAAAAGGGCACTCCATGGGCACTGTGCTCACTGACATCTGGGCACTGTGCTCACCAACATAGTAGATATAGTCACCTCCACTTTAGATGGGGGGATGTCAGTGAGTGAAGTGTTCTTGGATTTGTCCAAGGCTTTTGTCACTGTTCATCATCAAATATTATTGAAAAGACTTTTGCAAATAGGAGTATTGGGAGAGGTATGAGATTGGTTTAGGTCATACCTAAAAGAAAGAACACAACATACTGCAGTACGTAAGGATCTCTCAAATAAGGTTAGTGTGGCAAGAGGTGCACCCCAGGGATCAATTCTGGCTCCCTCTTGTTCCTAATTTACACAAATCAAATAGCTAAAATGGTGGAAAAATCAGAACTTCATGTATATACGGACGATACAGTTATATTAACAAAGGGAACAAACATTGTGCAGTTACAGTCAGATTTGCAATGCAATTTCAAAGAATACAGGAATGGTTTAAACAATCAAATTCAATACTTTACAGCAAAAAATCAAAATGCATGTATTTTTTTCATGTACCAAAAGTTTATAAAACACAAACAATATATTAGAAATAAAATCAGATGATAATACAATTTTGGAACAGGTTTCTGAATACAAGCATCTGGGCTTCTGGATAGATCAAGGACTAACTTTTGAATTTCATATAAATGAAATGTTAGAAGACTAAATTGTAGACTGGGAGCACTAAGAACAGCATACTGTATATATGATAAAATGAGAAATGTCCATTGTAAACCAGTTATCAGTTCTAACGTTGGACTATGTAATACACATATATGGATTTGCCAAGGCTTCAACATAAATTATAAAATTATTAAGTGTTATTTGGTTGTCTAATTACCAAGTTTTAGTAAATTTGTTGAACTGTCTGATTAATTATAAGTAAATGTTTGAGTTTGAAACATTTTATACTTTTATAACAGGAACACCTTGAAAATAAGACTCGTCCTAATGATGAAATGATTCATACGAATTGTACAGTTATTTATTCCATCTAAAAATAAAGCATTTTACTACTACTAAAGACATAAAAATCTCAAGTAATGTTGTTTAATAGGAGTAAAAGTTTAAGCAGGGTTGAAAAGTCTATTCAAATTGACACTCTCTTGGGTTCAAAATTGGAACAAGTCAGCTGTTACAAAAATTTGTGGGTTTATTTGGACGAACATATAAAATGAGATATTCACATTTATGCAATAAAAAAGACTGGTAAATATTTTGGGTCTGTGTATAGAATAAGACAATGTATGACAGTGGAAATTAGGAAACATATAATAAAGACATTAGTAATGCTTGTATTGGAGTATGGGGGCATAATGTATGCGGGGAACTTCTAATATACAGTTAAACAAACAACGTTATGTATAACAAACTTGCTAGATTTATTTTAAATACTCCAAGAAGAACTTATAGGGTGGATATGTTCAAGGACTTAAACTGGCTAAATTTGGATGAAAAAAATAAATCTACATAACTTATTACTTTTGATAAAATGAATCACAGGAAAGGTCTCTGAATACTTAAAGGAATGTATTCATTTTAGAAACCTTAAGCATGGCCTCAGATCACCTGGTGGTCTAGAATGTGTAGTACCCAAATTTAAAACAGAATTGGGGAGGAGCCGTTTTATATATGAGGAGTCAGTAATTTGAAATAAATTACCACTCTGTTTGAAACCAATTGACAAGAAAATCCAGGTAGAAAAAAAACTGTGTAATTAATACAAGTAAGGTAGCAAATAATGTGACCTCTGATTAGTTCTAGTTTGTAATTCATGAGCTTTAGAACATTATACAGGATGTATGTAATTGTCAGTATTGGGTCTAGTGTGTATTTTGTAGGTGTATAATATTCATAATCTGTTATATGTAAATGTAACTGGAATCTTGTTGATGGACCTCACTGGAAATGAGCTTTGCCGCAGTTGAGTTATCCAATTCCTTTGCATATTTTATGAATAAACATTTTACTACTACTGGTATGACCCAGGAGAGTACAGAGGTAATGAACAATCAAATACAGAAGACATTAGGAACAAATGAGCCTAGCAAGCAATGCAACATGAAAGAGCATATTGCAGTTGTACGTAGCAAAGAATAAGGCCCTCCCTGGAGCACAAATCCAAGTAACATACCTAATGCAAATAACCTGGGGAATTAGACAGGTTGAACACAAAAATCAGCATACATCAGGTAAGCATCCGGGGGGGGGGGGGATTTAATCCACTGAACACAGAAATAAGGTAAATACACTATACAGATCCTAGCACATAGCACAAGAGGAATGTTTGGATGCTATCAGTAGCAGGAGAAAGTGGTTGATTCCTTTAAGTGTGTCCAGACTGGACTTTTAAAGAGCCCATACAAGGGAATACTACAGACATCTAGTGGAAGGGATTGTCAAAACTTCAGGGTGAAGATGCAGAAGGCCTATTTCCCCCATCTTGGTGGAACTCTTGGGAACATTGGAGATTATTTGTATTTTAATTGTCTTTTGGAAACTGACACTGCCACACTCTTCTCTGTTCAAGGGAAAGTGTTCTCCTTCAGGTTCAAGACACTGTATTTTTTATATTATGGAATCTAATTTAGTTCACACTGAGGTCTGCTCCTGTAGGGAGAATGTACTTTACATATGTGTGCACATTTCAGGAGATTTCATCAGTTTCTAGTGGTGCAACTCATGGAAAATAATTAAAGTGATATTTAGATAATATCTTTGAATTGAGACATTATTTGTTAGGTTTTAACTCTGTTTGCTTTTTATAAGAGAGCCTCCGGGTATGCATGAGGGCCAGGATATTTGACGATACTGGTTAGCACTCACCGATTGTTTGCTCCAGGTGTAAATTCATGCCTGGAGCAAACAACCAATATACTGGAACATGCTTAAAGCACGTAGTGTGTTAATGGCATGCTCCAATATACCAGTCAACAGAACCAATCCCTTTCCTGATTGCTCCCACAAAACACAACTCCCTAGTGGTCACATAAGGTATGTGACCAATAGGGGACTATGGGGATTGCAGGAGCAAATGTGATGTTAGGGCTCACAAATGATGATTGCTCCTCTGGAGCACTCTATACATATGCAAATGGCCACTTAGTACAAGCAAGGTGCAATGAGGTCATATGTATCTCATAAGGGCCTTATTGCAGTCCTGGAGCAAACAGTGTTTGAACCTCCACCCAAAGCAATGGGTCCTGATGGAATTCACCCCAGAATTCTAAAAGAATTAAGGGAGGAACTAGTGAAACCACTGGCTACTATTTTTAATAAATCATGGGAGGATGGTGTGGTACCCGAGGACTGGAGGAAGGTGGATGTGATTCCCCTTCACAAAAGTGGGACCAAGACAGAGGCAGGAAACTACACACCTGTCAGTCTGACCTCTGTGGTAGGGAAAGTGATGGAGTCACTTCTGAAGGAAAGAATAGTTGAGTACCTAGAGGCCAGTGGAGCACAGGACCCAAGGCAGCATGGGTTCACAGCAGGAAGGTCATGTCAGACAAATCTAATAGATTTCTTTGACTGGGTGACCAAAGTAGCAGACCAGGGAGGGCCTGTGGACATGGCCTACCTAGACTTTAGCAAGGCATTTGACACAGTCCCACACAAAAGATTAATAGTCAAATTAACCAGCCTGGAAGTGGGTCCCAGAGTGGTAGCCTGGGTAAAACATTGGCTGCACAACAGGACACAGAAGGTAATTGTAAATGGAGTCCACTCTGAAGAAAGAGGGGTTACTAGTGGGGTACCGCAGGGTTCAGTATTGGGTCCAGTCCTTTTTAATGTCTTCATCAATGAATTGCAGAGGGTCTGGAAGGAAAAGTATGCCTTTTTGCAGATGACACAAAGATCTGCAACAGGGTTGATACACAAGGAGGCGTGGAAATGATGAAAAGGGACTTGGCAAGGTTGGAGGAATGGTCAGAAGTATGGCAGCTAGGATTCAATGCAAAGAAGTGCAAAATAATGCACCTGGGAAACAAGAACCCAGGGGAAGAATACACAATGGGTGGGGAGGTAGTAACAATAACAAAAAAGGAAAGGGACTTTGGGGTAATCATATCAGATGACCTTAAGGTTAGCAAGCAATGTGAGAAGGCAGTAGGGAGGGCTGGAGGTATACTGGGATGTATAGGGAGAGGCATCAGCAGCAGAAAACAGGAAGTTGTTATCCCTCTGTACAGACAGTTGGTGAGACCCCATCTGGAATGCTGTGTCCAGTTCTGGAGACCCCATCTCTGCAAGGACATAGACAGGATAGAGGTAGTCCAGAGGAGGGCAACTAAAATGGTGCAGGGTCTGCAAGAGAAGCCGTATGAGGAGAGACTAAAAGAGCTTAATATGTATACCCTTGAGGAAAGAAGGGAGAGGTGGGGACATGATAGAAACTTTTAAGTACCTCAGTAGAATTAACAAAGTCCAAGAGGGTAGCATCTTTCAGAAAAAGAGACATGCAAGAACAAGGGGACACAATTTAAAGATAGAAGGAGGGCGGTTCAGGGGCAATGTGAGGAAGTATTATTTCACAGAAAGGGTAGTGGATGCATGGAACAGCCTCCCTGAGGAGGTTGTAGTGTCTAAAACTGTGGGAGAATTCAAGAATGCATGGGACAGACATAAGGCAATTCTTGTGGGGGGTAGGAAGAAATAGGCTGTTGGTTAACTAGGATCTGCGGCCTATCCTGTAGGTAGGGAAATGGGCAGACTAGATGGGCCAAGTGGTCCTTATGTGCCATCAAAGTCTAAGTTTCTATGTTTCTATGTCCATCAGGATTACTTCCTGTATACTGTCCCTGGTGTCCAGGGGTCCCCTCACACACCCCCCCAATATCCCACTTGGTAACATTCAAAACCCATCCCTGGTAGTCTAGTGTGCCCCCAATTACCTGCCTGGTGAAACTGAAAGCAAATTCCTAGTGGTCTAGTATGCCCCCATCCCTCTGATTGCCTGCCCAGTAATACTGAAAACCCATCCCCGGTAGTCTAGAGTGCCCTCCCAGTCACCAGATCAGTTACACTGAATACTGTAAGCCCATCTCTGGTGGTCTTGTTTGCTCACCCACCTATTATTGACCTGGTAACATTGAAAATCTGTCCATGGTGGTCTAATGCCCCTACCTGTTAACACTGAAAGTCCAACCCTAATGGTCTATTCCTTCCCTGCCCACCTGATAACCCACTCAGCAACACTAAATGCTTAACCCTGATGACCAGAGAATAAACTGCCTCCAGTGGCCTACCTGGTACAATACACTAGTTTTTCCTGGTGTCTAATTGCTGTACCAGCCCAATAGAACAGAAGACCCCTCCTCATCCCATCCACTCAAGACCCTCCACCACCCCCACCACCCCTGGTCCCCACTTATTGTAGTAGTCAGAGCACCCAGAAGTCAACTGGTACAACCCCTCTGTTCACCACCTCAGTTGGTTGCCATCTGAATCACAGGGAAATAATGCATCAGAAACACCTGGGGGTCTTCTGTTCTATCATAGGGGGTGGAGGGCCACTAGAATCCAGGGAATACTAGGGTATACTACCAGATAGTTGCTTGCAGGGGCCATAGGCACACTAGATGGCAGGATAGCTACCTGTCACCACGGACAGGTGATGGGCGGGTTAAGGGAGGGACATGCTGTAAGACCAGGATTGGGGAGGCAGAAAATACTGAGACACTAACAGCTATTTACCACCTCTCCAAATGTCCTAATATGCCAGTGCTCTTATATATAAGGTGCAGTCAGCTGATTTTTGTAGGCACACTGGCACATTTTAGGGCCACTCACAAATGGGTTAGCAACTTGCTATCCATGCCATCCAAGATGGCAATGTTCAGTAATCAAGAATTCCTTCACAAAATAGATGCACAGACCACTTTTGCTGGTTACTGCAAAGTCCTTACTTATGAAGAAATTATACATTATTACACAAGTGGAAGCAGCACATTTTATATAAATTAGAACAGCAAAATGGGTTTGATTTGGGGAACCCTGGCCTCCTGCTAGATAAACTAAAACTGCTTGGTCTTGATAGTTTATCCTGTCAACGGTTCTCCCATTACCTGGCAAATAGATCTCAACAAGTTAAGTGGAAGGGTGTTCAATCTAAACAGAAACCTATAATGCATGAAGTTCTCCAAGGCTCCAGTTTGGGTCCTTTGTTGTTCTTCTTTATTAAAGATATATCTGGTAACTGTGACAGGGCTAATTTGCTGTTGTACGTAGATGATGCCATACTGTATAGATGCTCTGGTGATGTTGCCCAGATCAGCAGCCAGCTTGCTAGCGACTTTTGGGACTTAAAAAAATGGTTTGCTAGTAACAAACTAGTTCTAAATGCAAAGAAAACAAAAGCCATCCTGTTTGGTCCTGGGAACCTAGGCACTGCTAGACAGCATTTGTTATCTAGTACCACATCCAATTGCCAATCCTCTGCCAGTAGGAGCAGAGGAGTGGCAATATATGTTTCCTCATCCATACAGTTTACTATCATCCCCACCTCTGCAGTCCCGAAACCTTATGAGGCAATTATCCTTAAACTCTCGCTCCCTTTCTGTATTGCCATTTTTATTGCCAGGGCCTACTGTCATCCTAATCTTCCCCTCTCTGTAATCAACAATCAGACTAGTTCCATTGTTTCCCCTACCACCTCAGGCAAAGTTTACATATTGGGGGATTTCAACCTCAGTTGGTTTTCTCCCTCGCTACATAAAGTCTGTTCCGTTATCAATGCCTAGAACCCAACCCAGCTCTTTCTTGAACCAACCCAGTCGAATCTTAAAACCGGGAACCATTCACTCATTGACTGGGCCCTCACATCTCATCACCATAAGGTAATCAAATCGGGTTTATTACCTGATGCCCTGAGTGACCACCACATGACCTTCCTGGTTTGCAAAATCTGCAAGGCCAAGACTCCATTCAAAACTCTACAATATCGCTCGTAAAAATAACTGAATCTTGCCCCCCTCCTCCACAACCTGGTCAACACTAGTTGGGTACCTATAGTCTCGTCAACATCCATAGACAATGCTTTTAACTATTTTCATGAAAAATTCCAGGATATATGGAATAAACATGCCCCCCTACATCGCTTTAGGGTTATGGGGAACCACCACCCCTGGATCACCCCCAAGCTCCTGGTCTGCTAGCTAGCCTGGGACCAAGCCTGAAAAACACATTAAGCCACAAAACTATGACAAGACTATGACTCTTACTGTGCCCTTTGCAACCGATGCACGAAAGCTATCTGCCTAGCTAAAGCCGAATACTTTTGCAACACTTTCCAATCCAATATTAATAACCCCTCAAGATTATGGAAAGTTATCCATGCCCTCTTCTCCCCTCCCTCCTCCTCCCACTCCCCTCCTTAAAATTAACAACATGCTAATTACCTAGCATCTTAGTGTAGTAACTTAATTGAATTCCTATTTTACCTCCAGCGCCTCCTCTCTCCTTGCCTCCATCCCACCTCTCTGCCTGCTTATGCCCCCTCCACTCCTGGCACACCCTCCTTGCCCAGCTCCTTCACTTTCACTATTGTTTCTCCTGCTGACACCCTGGATGCCTTGTTTTCCATCACCCAGCCAAAGGCTGGTCCAACCACACCACCATAACCAGATGGCTTGGACCCTAAGCTCTTGTATCTATCTGCTCCTGCCATTGCAGCTCCACTCACTGACCATTCCTTTGCAACTGCCATTATACCCTCTGTCTGGAAACATGCTGTAGTTCTTCCCCTCCCTAAAGGAGGGGACTCATCATCTCTGTTCCATTACTGACCTATATCTCTCCTACATACCCTTGCTAAGCTCCAAGAACACTTGATCCTCTCCCAACTCTCCTCCTACCTTTCTGACACTAACTTCTTCACTCTGTTATAATCTAGATTCAGGAAAAACCACTCCACTACCACATCCTTGATTAGGCTCACTGAATCTATCCTCTTTGGGATGGACAGCAGCCATATCACGTCCGGTATTTTTCTCGACCTTGCCAAGGTTTTTGAAACAGTCTCCCACACCATTCTTCTAAATGCCCTCACTTTGTCAGGCCTATCTGAATCAGCCACCAACTGGTTTCGGGCCTACTTGATGTGAAGAACCCAGTCAGTAAAAAAAGCCGACTCAACTTCCTCTCCCCTCTCCTCCCCTCCCCATCAACACTGGCATCCCCCAGGGTTCTTTCTTGGGCCCTATCTTATTCTCTGTATTCCTAAATTATCTCCTCTTTGTCCGCTTCTCCACCTCAATCCATATGTATGATGGTGACACTGTCATCTTCACCTCAGGCCAGTCCCCAATGGATGTAGCTACCAGACTTCAGCATGACTTTAATAAAGTTCAGCACTGGTTTAGCTCCCATCAACTCTCCCTTAATGGCAAAACGACAGTCTCCATGACCTTCGGAACTAGACAGAGACTTTCTAGGCAACCATCCCTGCCCTCCTTCCAAATCCTAGATGGGACAGTCCTTGAGGACATTACTTCATTTAGGTACCTAGGGTTGTGGCTGGACCAACACCTCACATACTCTGGCCATGTGGACACCATCCTGAAAAAGTTGTGCCCCAAATTGGGCTCCCTATACAGGAAATGTAGCAGCCTCCTGCTACCAGCAAGGTGTGAACTTGTCCAGAAGATGATCTTACCTATATTTGTCTACTGCGATGTAGTCTACAGTGCTGCTCCCAAGTCTTCCTTAAGCAGATTGGACACCCTTCTTAACTCCTTCTGGACTTTCGCTCTGGATGCCCCCTCTATCACTGACCACTGTAATCTCTACCACTCCCTAGCTTTTTCCTCACTTGAAAACAATATGCTGCTCCCAATATTAATACATCTTTTTTATCATTAACATTTTTATTCTTTTAAATAAGAGCAAACAATTACAGAAAATGCATTACTCCGTTAAGATATGCAATATCTTAGTCAACTACCATATACATTATCTCATCTAATCACTTCTATTAATATTACATGAATTCATTACTGACCCGTACAATCAATTATATTCTTGCACACATAACGTATTAATGATCAGGTAAACAACATATATATTGGACAGATCATTCCTAAAATACTAAATCAAATCAAATTAAAACAAATCAAAGAAGAACAATAGGTCCACATAACAATTTAGTTCAAACACTAAAAACTATACCCATTTACTTCATGCTAAATAAATGAACATGAATTAACCATAACCTATTGTATATAAACAGATCTGTATTTGTAAGAAAGTAATTCATATTCAATAGAGGAGTTGAAAAGAGTAAAAAGAGAAAGAAGGAGAAAGAAAGAGAGCAGATGTGATCCGTGTTGATGTAATTCAAAGGTAGTTTTTCCAAAATAGATACATAAATTCAGTCTGTTCTAATGAGGTCTGAAACTTAGATGTCACCTAACTCTGCTTCAATTAGTAGGTCTTGAGTGTGCATCAATACATAGTGTTCTATAAAGAATGTCCCATTTATTGAAAGAATTATGTATATTATCTCTTAAGGAAAAAGCTAGTTTTCCCAGCCTAAGAAACTCTAGTATACTATTCCTCCATTCACAGATGGTTGGAGAGGTATCCTCTATCCAGTATTTCAAAAGGAGATGTATAACAGTTACTCCTATAAGAAGTAGGGTGTGTTTCTGCTCCTTATTCCATTGAATAGTTTTCTGAAAATGTCCCAAAATGCAGGTATTCAATCGAATATGAGGTGAGATAGTGGGAACATCCTGAAATAATTTGCCCACATTGTTTCATAAAGATTGAATCTTAGGGCAAAACCAAAACATGTGTAAGAGAGTATCATTACCCGATTCGCATTTCTGGCAAAGTGGAGAAGAGGACAAACCCATTTTATATCTCTGTACAGGAGCATAATATAGATAATGTATAGTCTTAAAATGAATCAATCTAAGATCAATGGTGTTGAATGTCTTGTAGGGCAAAGCCCAAATATTTTCCCAGTCCCAATTTTCTGTGTGTGTCCCCAGGGCCTGTGATCACCATCTGATGGATTCAATTGCCGAACCCCTGACCAGATCTACTAGAAGTGGATATAAAGTCAGGCAGCATGGGTTCACAGCGGGAAGGTCATGTCAGACGAATCTAATAGATTTCTTTGACTGGGTGACCAAAGTAGTAGACCAGGGAGGGGCTGTGGACATGGCCTACCTAGACTTTAGCAAGGCATTTGACACAGTCCCACACAAAAGATTAATAGTCAAATTAACCAGCCTGGGAGTGGGGCCCAGGGTGGTAGCCTGGGTAAAACATTGGCTGGACAACAGGACACAGAAGGTAATTGTAAATGGAGTCCACTCTGAAGAAAGGGGGTTACTAGTGGGGTACTGCAGGGTTCAGTATTGGGTCCAGTCCTTTTTAATGTCTTCATCAGTGACATTGCAGAGGGACTGGGAGGAAAAGTATGCCTTTTTGCAGATGACACAAAAATCTGCAACAGGCTTGATACACAAGGAGGCGTGGAAAGGATGAAAAGGGACTTGGCAAGGTAGGAGGAATGGTCAGAAGTATGGCAGCTAGGATTCAATGCAAAGAAGTGCAAAATAATGCACCTGGGAAACAAGAACCCAGGGGGAGAATACACAATGGGTGGAGAGGTAGTAACAACAACAAAAAAGGAAAGGTACCTGGGGGTAATCATATCAGCTGACCTTAAGGTTAGCAAGCAATGTGAAAAGGCAGTAGGGAGGGCTGGGGGTAACTGGGATGTATAGGGAGAGGCATCAGCAGCAGAAAACAGGAAGTTGTTATCCCTTTATACAGACAGTTGGTGAGACCCCATCTGGAGTACTGTGTCCAGTTCTGGAGACCCCATCTCCGCAAGGACATAGACAGGATAGAGGCAGTCCAGAGGAGGGCAACTAAAATGGTGCAGGGTCTGCAAGAGAAGCCATATGAGGAGAGACTAAAGGAACTTAATATGTATACCCTTGCGGAGAGAAGGGAGAGGGGGGACATGATAGAAACTTTTAGGTACCTCAGTGGAATCATCAAAGTCCAAGAGGGTAGCATTTTTCCGAAAAAGAGACTTGCAAGAACAAGGGACACAATTTAAAGATAGAAGGAGGGCGTTCAGAGCAATGTGAGGAAGTATTATTTCACAGAGAGGGTAGTGGATGCATGGAACAGCCTTCCTGAGGAGGTTGTCGGGTCTAAAACTGTGGGAGAATTCAAGAATGCATGGGACAGACATAAGGCAATTCTTGTGGGGGGTAGGAAGAAATAGGCTGTTGGTCAACTAGGATCTGCGGCCTATCCTGTAGGTAGGGAAATGGGCAGACTAGATGGGACTAGCGGTCCTTATCTGCCATCAAAGTCTATGTTTCTATGTAAAGTGGATATAGAAGGATACAGCCTTAGACATCCAAGTATACAACAAGAGTTTTCATTAAGAGGGATAGACAAATCTATTTTTTTTAATTACCTGCTGTATAGTCAGATAGTAATCTCCTTCTGTCCAAGAAATCTCAAATGTATCCACCACAGATGTCAAGGGGGGAAAATAATCCTTATTGGTAACGTGTTGTATAGAGTGAATACCTTTTGAACACCACTCTCTATTTTTAAGAGTTTTCCCATTAATTAAAAAGTTTGAATTATACCAAATAGGTTGAAATTTAGCTTGTGCTAGGTTCAAATCCATCAAATTAGAAAGTTGTTTAATTTGCCTGAATGAGTCTGTTAAAATATTATTCTTATAAGAACCAACTGGTTTAGAAAAGAAAACAGATCTAATGTCTATGCCTTGTACACTCATAATCCCTGTTCAATGTATACCCAGTCTGGAATATATATCTGCTCTGTGCCAAGCCTGAACCACATTGCCAACTGTGCTGTTCTGGCAGCTAAGAAATAAAGATAAAAATCTGGCGCTTTTAAACCCCCTTTATTTTTTGCTCTACATAGTTTGGTATAAGCCATTCTGTGTCTCTTAAAGCACCATATAAAATGTGCTGTCTGAGCAGAGATGCCCTGAATCCATTTCTTAGTCAGGCTACAAAGAATCATCATGAATATGAATAGTAACCTGGGTAACAGGTTCATCTTGACCAACTCTAATCTCCCCAATAAGCCCAAGGGTAACTTGGTCCATCTAATTAGATCTTCTGTAACTTTCTGTCTAATTTTTGTTAGATTGTTGGAGACCATCTTGTTGATTGTTCTGTAAACATAAATCCCTAAATACTCTAAATATTCTTTTGCCCACAAAATACCTACTGTATCTATCTCTTTTTTAACACAATATTTGTTGAGAGACAAGAATTTTTTTTCTTTGTTTAATTTATATCCCCTCTCCAAAATGATGAATTATCTCAAATATGTGGGGTAAAGAGACAGAAGGTTCAGACACCATTAGCAGAATATCATCCGCATATGCCGCAACCATTTGTTCCTTTTGACCCACTTTAATACCGATGATATTTTTCTCATGAATTAATCTTCTCATCAGGGGATCAATGGTGATATTAAACAATAGAGGAGATAGTGGACATCCTTGTCTAGTGCCTCTCTCTATTTCAAAAAAAGGAGAGATAACCCCATTGGTTACTACTGCAGAGGAGGAAATTTGATATAAAATCAGTACCCAATTAATAAAGTTGCTAGGGAAGCCATATAGCTTAAGAGAATTAAAAATGTGAGTCCAAGTGTAACCCCCACCACTGCCTTTTTGCCAAAACAACAGGTGGCATGCTGTTGGCACTGGCAGCAATACCTGGTGGGGACCTGGGTTGGGGGAGGACGAGGTTACCTGGCACAAGGGGACCTAGGTTTGGCTACTCTGCACAGGGGCACCCAAGTAAATCTGAACACAGGAAGCAATAACTGTAATGTCCAGAACCAGGATTGGGATTTTTCAGTGTGGCTTTTATTCACAACTAGCTGAACACAACAAAGCATAGATGGACCCCCATGGGGCTACGTTTACTGATAAAGCAGATTAGAGACTACAAGGCAGTCCACTTGAAGAATGGACCAATTCTACTGTTTTCAGGCTCTGGACCCACCAGGCACACAGCCAGGACTTGCATGTGCTTTGGATACACAACCCGACTGGCCTGGCCCCCCTGCTGGCCACTTGACTGGCGGTTCATTGAAAGAATGAACCCATTTTACTGGTTGTGGCTCCCCACACCACTTAGAGTCTGCGACCCCTAGAGAGATTTTCTTCTTACTTCTTCTGACTCCCATCCACAAAGAGAATTCTTTACCCATGTTGTGACTCCCCACACCACTTAGAGTCTGTGACTCCTAGAGAGATTTTCCCATTTGCGACCCACATCTGGGTACTTCCCTCATCACTGACCAAGCGCATGAGGTAAGTAGCAATCACAGCAGAAATCCATAGAGGTGGACCTGGTTACTAAAGATGGGGGGTGTTCCCACCTCCAGCTCCCACAGCCCATACCCGGCCATTTCTCTGGACAAACTGAAACTTCAGACTGTAGATTAAACGGTAGATGAACTGTCGCACCCCCTCTACAACATTACTTGAATCCACACAGCACTTTAGCTTTTGAACCTACTACATTTGTTTGTCCTAGTACTATAGGCCTCCCAAATAGTAGTCCAAATCCCAGATTTCTTCACATTTCCCAGGCTGAAGAAACACATTTTTTGCCCTCTCATATTAGAGCAACACTCACCCTTTCGTTGCAGGTGCCCACAGGCTGAGATACAACTTTTTCCACTTTTCAAGCACAAACTGAAACTGTAAAAGGCAGTTTTCTTTCTTTAGCAGAAATTAGGGGATTGCCCCTGGAATCTACATGGGGATACTTTACTTCCTCCCCCCCTGGAGGGAGGGGGGCACTGAGACCTGAACAGCTGTCTCAACCACTTGAACACTGGACACTCACTCTTTCTCCCACAGAAGGTAAACAGGAACTCCCTCCCTGCTTGAAGGCAAGCAGGAGACTGACTTTGAAAACTCCCAACATTCTATCTCACTCCCTCTGCTGCAGATTCCAATGTGGCTTATGCAGCTGCGACAGTTCTATTGGTGATGTAATCTCTCAGTCTCAGCTGAGACTGAGAACAGAGTGAGACAGTGTGAAACCCATTTAGAAACATAGAAACATAGACTTTGACGGCAGATAAGGACCGCTAGGCTCATCTAGTCTGCCAATTTCCCTACCTACAGGATAGGCCGCAGATCCTAGTTAACCAACAGCCTATATCTTCCTGCCCCCCACAAGAATTGCCTTATGTCTGTCCCATGCATTCTTCAATTCTCCCACAGTTTTAGAACCCACAATTCCTCAGGAAGGCTGTTCCATGCATCCACTACCCTCTCTGTGAAATAATACTTCCTCACATTGCCCTGAACCGCCCTCCTTCTATCTTTAAATTGTGTCCCCTTGTTCTTGCAAGTCTCTTTTTCTGAAAGATGCTACCCTCTTGGACTTTGTTGATTCCCTTGAGGTACTTGAAAGTTTCTATCATGTCCTCCCTCTCCCTTCTTTCCTCAAGGGTATACATATTAAGCTCCTTTAGTCTCTCCTCATACGGCTTCTCTTGCAGACCCTGCACCATTTTAGTTGCCCTCCTCTGGACTGCCTCCTAACTGGAGTTTCACAAGCTGCCTTCCCTGCCTACCACTAGGTCTTACTGGGATTCTAGTAACCTCAGGTAACAAGGGGTTACACTCACCCTTGACCAGAAAAATGACTGTCCCCAGTCATTATGCACCAGGTCTTAGGGCATCCCACCCTATGTGCTACCTGCAGAGAGGGGTGATCAGTCCCCCTCCTACCATGTGCAAGCACAGGCAGGCAACACTAAGGGCCTAGAGGCCTGTAGCTGACATATCAGCCTCTACACTATCCACTTACTATGGACACCCAGTGGCTCTGGTAGAACCATCCAGAGCATAGCCCTGATAGATCAGCACTGTGATCCCTACTGCAGGTCAGGCCACAGCCTGTCCATCTCCCCAACCCTCTAGGGAAAACCTATCTGCCTCTAACATATTATTCCAAAACAAAAAAAAAAACCGGGACCTCCCTGACCTTGGGCAAACTGCAACCACAACCATTAAAATACCAATTAATACCTCCTCCCTACCTCCACAACCACACCTGTGGAAAGAAAGGGTTAACACAGTAACAACCATAAAAATAACAACACAATACTTTAAATTTCTACACAATAAAGCACTGACGAGGAACTCTGATGAGTCCCTCCTCCTCTTCTTGTCTTCTTTCTGTCTTCCCAGGAACACCTGTAAGAAAAAGAAAGACAAAATACACTCCTAATCTGCATACACAGTCTACCTAAACAACCCTTACCATACAAAACACTGAACAATCCCAAAAATATATATTTTTTTAGAAAAAGGTAGAAAAACAGTATTTACATTAGAGTACAATAATGACATTATTTACAATACACATTTGGGGGGATGGAGTGCCCTGAAAGTCCCAACTAGTGACCACAAGGCCTGAAGGCTAGTCCAATAAAGAGTCTCTCCTGGGCCGGAGCCCGGTGAAGCACAGTTCTAACAGGCCAAAGTCCCGAAGGGGAGAGTCTTTGTGGACAGTTCACACATTTTGAAGTCTGTAGTGTAGGGTGTGTACTGCAATGTCATAAAGATAGTAAAATTTTGGACTTACCAGCCATTTGTAGTACAAGACTCTGCACGAACCTGCACCCTGCTGAAGACTCTCTCTGGCAGCATTTCTTCTGATACAGCTGGGTGGACATCTTCCGGGAACCACAGGAGGGCACATCTGGAAACAGCTGGGCTGATGTCATCTCTGGAGATGGAACCTTAGAACAGGAACAAAAAGAAAAATAGCTGGTCCGACATCATCTGATTACCAGGCGATGAACAGGAAACAGCTGGACTGGCGTCCTCTCTGGATCTGAAGTCATCTGGTGGGCCAGTGGATGGTTGCTGAACAGGACAGTACACTGTAGACTGATGAATGTGGAGCACCTGAGTCCTTGGTTATTCATATTGGCGGATCAATAAGGGCACTTCACAGTGTGGTGTGGCAGTATTGACTACCACTGCTCGCCTCTCCATTTTGTAGGCACGGGTTTAATTGCTGGGAGGTCCTTGCACTGAGGCCAATAGTACCAGGGGTAAGGGGCTTGAATTATTACCCTGTCTGGGCGAACATAACTCACACAGTGAGAGATTTCATGTCCCTCTCCATCCACCACTCTCACTCTGTCCATAAACAGTGTCCTGCCTCTCTTCCACTGGGTATACTTTTCGTGGAACAGTCTATTCTTTACATGCTGGTTGGCCCCAGGATGCACATTTTTCATTGCTTCATCCCAGATCCAGGATTTTCTGCAGTCCTCAATCTCCTCCCAGACTTTCCGAGGAAAGGTGGGAAAGGTCATACCATAGATGTCATTTGCCTTTCTACGAACCAGTCTTTCCTCTTTACTTGCTTTGGTCAATCTGAGACCGCTGGCCTGGCTTGGGGGTGGCCAGTCCTGGTTCTGCCAGCTTTGCATTCTCAAGGAAATTAAAAACGGATCCCTGACTTCTTCCTCTTGTAAAGCCAGGGCAGTGGCATCACCACCTTCTTCATTACATTCCTCTGAGGCAAGATCTTGAGGCTGTGTACCCGTTCCTTTCTCACAAGGCCACATAGGTTTCCCCTCATCTTCCTCTTCACTGAGGATTTGAGCCCAGAAGTGAGCAGTCGTTCTCACCCGAGACTATCCATTCATCACTAGGCGTGGAGGTCGACACCTCCCATTCAATGGCCTCCCGCATCTCATCTTCACCTACGAGACTTGTGCTAGGCCCCCCACCCAGGGGTCTATTGATGCTTTATCCAAACTTTCTTTCTGAGATCCAGTGTCCAAAACTTCAACTTCTGATTCAGTCTCTAATTCTGCACCCTCTAGCTTTGTGCCACACTCCTCCGAGGGACCTTCCTCCACAGGCTCCGCCTGATGCTGTGTGCTGCCAACTGCAGATTCCTGAATTTTTGTCCATGTGGGGGCCAAAATGAATTGGAGGTGCTTTATACAAGCCATATTTTTGTAGGCAGCCAGCACAGTGAGGAATCATGAAGGCTCCTTCCAGCATTCAAGCATATTTGGCATACACGCTGCGGATAATTAGGAATTGCCACATCAGGAGGCAGCCTGCCCTCCATAGCACCACTTTTCAATATCTCTCAGTATATTTACTGCTGCTGTTACTGCAACCGGGCATGATCCGGTAACGAGCTGGTCCTGAGGCCATGACTGCAGAAAAATAAACAAAAGTTCACTGTAACTGAAAGTCCCACTTTAATGAACACACTCTGTAGTTTTAAAATGGCTCCTCTGCTGCTGTGTTTACTTTACTACCCCATCCTGTAATGGCGGTGGCAGCACTCCTGTGCATCAACATTTAGAATCTGGGTCAAGCCACTGCACATCCGATTTACACCAGCTACTGATAACTTTTACTCAAACTGCACAACTTGTTCTGATTTGGCTTTACACACATTTACAGGATTTTCCTTGGACTTTTCACAAGCTGGGAACACTCATTTAATCCACAGTCCCTTGTAAGCTTCAGGTTTCAGCACAGGATTGCCTGCTTCTACTAGTGTTGCATTTTGCTACAACCCACTGTCTCTCTCTGGCTGCAAACTTTAAACTGAGGCTATTTTCACTTCCATGCACACATTCAATGGCTTTACAGACTTGCAGTTGCTGGCAGGACTTCACACAGTCGATTACTTGCAAAGCGACTACACTGCTGCACACACATTTTATATGGCATTACTGAAAATCACTGTTTCAGCAGTTTTCTGAAGGTTTACTCACTGTTATTAGTAGCAACTTGCTGCAATGGGATAAAACGACCTGCAGCTAGTTCTTGAAGGCCTTGGAACACAAACGGGTGGGCAGTCTTAGCGATCGTCATTTTAACCACCAAATTCACTATTTCCACAATCGATTTGCGGGTTGAGCCCGATTTTAAACTAAAATGTCTATTTTTAAACTGTTTACAGTGCTTTGAATACTCCGTGATGCTCCTCCACTGCTAGTACATGCACTACACTCTGTCTCCCTCTCGAATGCTGAGGCAGTCTCAGAAGAGCTGGCTGAGGGGCAGGACCAATTGCAACCTGACCAACCACACAACGCCATGCAAATGAGCCTCCTCTTCCTCGTGAGGGCTTCTCTCCTCACGGCGATCATCGAGCAGGCAAATTTAAACTGTAGAATGCACTTTTTTTTTTTCAGCTGACTCCAGGACGGGAGCCCATTTCAACCATGTAACATTGCCATTAACTCAGCTGTCTCTCCATTTACACAGAAAGCATTTCCAATGTCCAGGGCATAATTTCCCTGTTGCTGCCCCTCGTTTTCCACACTTTCCTTCACATAATTCATTTTAAAAGCATTTCAAATGTCCAGGGCATAATTTCTCTGTTGCTACCCCTAGTTTTCCACACTTTCCTTCACAGAATTCATTTTAAAAGCATGACAAAAACGCTGTAAGCAATTTTGATGATGCAGGACAAGGGCACACTCTTTGGCTTTACAGCTCCTTGGTAAACAGTTGGCATTTTTTAAATAGAAGCACAACATTCACAGCACACAGCAACACACTAGGGAAATTGCTTCAGCTTTTTGACTACCCACTGCCAGATAGCCAAAATGCTAGCCCCCTTGCCCAAGCACCTTCCTTCCCGAACAAATCCAAAGTGGTGCCTCCATTTTTGTAACCCCCACCCCTGCCTTTTTGCCAAAACAACAGGTGGCATGCTGTTGGCGCTGGTAGCAATACCTGGTGGGGACCTGGGTTCCGGGAGGACAAGGTTACCTTGCACAAGGGGACCTAGGTTTGGCTACTCTGCACAGGGGCACCAAAGTAAATCTGAATACAGGAAGCAATAACTGTAATGTCCAGAACCAGGATTGGGATTTTTCAGTGTGGCTTTTATTCACAACTAGCTGAACACAACAAAACATAGATGGACCCCCATGGGGCTACGTTTACTGATAATTCAGATTAGAGACTACAAGGCGGTCCACTTGAAGAATGGACCAATTCTACTGTCTTCAGGCTCTGGACCCACCGGGCACACAGCCCGGACTTGCATGTGCTTTGGATACACAACCCGACTGGCCTGGCTCCCCTGCTGGCCACTTGACTTGCAGTTCATTGGAAGAATGAACCCATTTTACTGGTTGTGGCTCCCCACACCACTTAGAGTCTGCGACCCCTATAGAGATTTTCTTCTTACTTCTTCTGACTCCCATCTCACAAAGAGAATTCTTTACCCATGTTGTTGCTTTCCACACCACTTAGAGTCTGTGACTCCTAGAGAGATTTTCCATTTGCGACCCACATCTGGGTACTTCCCTCATCACTGGCCAAGCGCATGAGGTAAGTAGCAATCACAGCAGAAATCCATAGAGGTGGACCTGGTTACTAAAGATGGGGGGTGTTCCCACCTCCAGCTCCCACAGCCCATACCCGGCCATTTCTCTGGACAAACTGAAACTTCAGACTGTAGATTAAACGGTAGATAGACTGTCGCACCCCCTCTACAACATTACTTGAATCCACACAGCACTTTAGCTTTTGAACCTACTACATTTGATTGTCCTAGTACTATAGGCCTCCCAAATAGTAGTCCAAATCCCAGATTTCTTCACATTTCCCAGGCTGAAGAAACACATTTTTTGCCCTCTCATATTAGAGCAACACTCACCCTTTCGTTGATGGTGCCCCACAGGCGAAGTACAACTTTTTCCACTTTTCAAGCACAAACTGAAACTGTAAAAGGCAGCTTTCTTTCTTTAGCAGAAATTAGGGGATTGCCCCTGGAATCTACATGGGGATACTTTACTTCCTCCCCCCCTGGAGGGAGGGGGGCACTGAGACCTGAACAGCGGTCTCAACCACTTGAACACTGGACACTCACTCCTTCTCCCACAGAAGGTAAACAGGAACTCCCTCCCTGCTTGAAGGCAAGCAGGAGACTGACTTTGAAAACTCCCAACATTCTATCTCACTCCCTCTGCTGCAGATTCCAATGTGGCTTATGCAGCTGCGACAGTTCTATTGGTGATGTAATCTCTCAGTCTCAGCTGAGACTGAGAACAGAGTGAGACAGTGTGAAACCCATTTAGAAACATAGAAACATAGACTTTGACAGCAGATAAGGACCGCTAGGCTCATCTAGTCTGCCAGTTTCCCTACCTACAGGATAGGCCGCAGATCCTAGTTAACCAACAGCCTATATCTTCCTGCCCCCCACAAGAATTGCCTTATGTCTGTCCCATGCATTCTTCAATTCTCCCACAGTTTTAGACCCCACAACTTCCTCAGGAAGGCTGTTCCATGCATCCACTACCCTCTCTGTGAAATAATACTTCCTCACATTGCCCCTGAACCTCTCCTTCTATCTTTAAATTGTGTCCCTTGTTCTTGCAAGTCTCTTTTTCTGAAAGATGCTACCCTCTTGGACTTTTGTTGATTCCCTTGGGTACTTGAAAGTTTCTATCATGTCCTCCCTCCCTTCTTTCCTCAAGGGTATACATATTAAGCTCCTTTAGTCTCTCCTCATACTGGCTTCTCTTGCAGACCCTGCACCATTTTAGTTGCCCTCCTCTGGACTGCCTCCTAACTGGAGTTTCACAAGCTGCCTTCCTGCCTACCACTAGGTCTTACCGGGATTCTAGTAACCCCAGGTAACAAGGGGTTACACTCAACCTTGACCAGGAAAATGACTGTCCCCAGTCATTATGCACCAGGTCTTAGGGCATCCCACCCTATGTGCTACCTGTGGAGAGGGGTGATCAGTCCCCCTCCTACATGTGCAAGCACAGGCAGGCAACACTAAGGGCCTAGAGGCCTATAGCTGACATATCAGCCTCTACACTATCCACTTACTATGGACACCCAGTGGCTCTGGTAGAACCATCCAGAGCATAGCCCTGATAGATCAGCACTGTGATCCCCTACTGCAGGTCAGGCACAGCCTGTCCATCCCCCAACCCTCTAGGGAAAACCTATCTGCCTCTAACATATTATTCCAAATCAAAAAAAAAAACGGGGACCTCCCTGACCTTGGGCAAACTGCAACCACAACCATTAAAATACCAATTAATACCTCCTCCCTACCTCCACAACCACACCTGTGGAAAGAAAGGGTTAACACAGTAACAACCATAACAATAACAACACAATACTTTAAATTTCTACACAATAAAGCACTGACGAGGAACTCTGATGAGTCCCTCCTCCTCTTCTTGTCTTCTTTTCTGTCTTCCCAGGAACACCTGTAAGAAAAAGAAAGACAAAACACACTCCTAATCTGCATACACAGTCTACCTAAACAACCCTTACCATACAAAACACTGAAAAATCCCAAAAATATTTATTTTTTTTTAGAAAAAGGTAGAAAAACAGTATTTACATTAGAGTACAATAATGAAATTATTTACAATACACATTTGGGGGGATGGAGTGCCCTAAAAGTTCCAACTAGTGACCACAAGGCCTGAAGGCTAGTCCAATAAAGAGTCTCTCCTGGGCCAGAGCCTGGTGAAGCACAGTTCTAACAGGCCAAAGTCCCGAAGGGGAGAGTCTTTGTGGACAGTTCACACATTTTTGAAGTCTGTAGTGTAGGGTGTGTACTGCAATGTCATAAAGATAGTAAAATTTTGGACTTACCAGCCATTTGTAGTACAAGACTCTGCACGAACCTGCACCCTGCTGAAGACTCTCTCTGGCAGCATTTCTTCTGATACAGCTGGGCGGACATCTTCCGGGAACCACAGGAGGGCACATCTGGAAACAGCTGGGCTGATGTCATCTCTGGAGATGGAACCTTAGAACAGGAACAAAAAGAAAAACAGCTGGTCCGACGTCATCTGATTACCAGGCGATGAACAGGAAACAGCTGGACTGGTTTCCTCTCTGGATCTGAAGTCATCTGGTGGGCCAGTGGATGGTTGCTGAACAGGACAGTACACTGTAGACTGATGAATGTGGAGCACCTGAGTCCTTGGTTATTCATATTGACGGATCAATAAGGGCACTTCACAGTGTGGTGTGGCAGTATTGACTACCACTGCTCGGCTCTCCATTTTGTAGGCACAGGCTTAATTGCTGGGAGGTCCTTGCACTGAGGCCAATAGTACCAGGGGTCAGGGGCTTGAATTATTACCCCGTCTGGGCGAACATAACTCACACAGTGAGAGATTTCATGTCCCTCTCCATCCACCACTCTCACTCTGTCCATAAACAGTGTCCTGCCTCTCTTCCACTGGGTATACTTTTCGTGGAACAGTCTATTCTTTACATGCTGGTTGGCCCCAGGATGCACATTTTTCATTGCTTCATCCCAGATCCAGGATTTCCTGCAGTCCTCAATCTCCTCCCAGACTTTCTGAGGAAAGGTGGCCTTGTGAGAAAGGAACGGGTACGGAACGGAAAGGTCATACCATAGATGTCATTTTTGCCTTCTACGGAACCAGTCTTTTCCTCTTACTTGCTTTGGTCAATCTGAGACTGCTGGCCTGGCTTGGGGTGGCCAGTCCTGGTTCTGCCAGCTTTGCATTCTCAAGGAAATTAAAAACGATCCCTGACTTCTTCCTCTTGTAAATCCAGGCAGTGGCATCACCACCTTCTTCATTACATTCCTCTGAGGCAAGATCTTGAGGCTGTGTACCCGCTCCTTTCTCAAGGCCACATAGGTTTCCCTCATCTTCCTCTTCACTGAGGATTTGAGCCCAGAAGTGAGCAGTCGCTCTCACCCCGAGACTATCCATTCATCACTAGGCGTGAGGTCGACACCTCCCATTCAATGGCCTCCGCATCTCATCTTCACCTACAGACTTGTGCTAGGCCCCCCACCCAGGGGTCAATTGATGCTTTATCCAAACTTTCTTTCTGAGATCCAGTGTCCAAAACTTCAACTTCTGATTCAATCTCTAATTCTGCACCCTCTAGCTTTGTGCCACACTCCTCCGAGGGACCTTCCTCCACAGGCTCCGCCTGATGCTGTGTGCTGCCAACTGCAGATTCCTGAATTTTTGTCCATGTGGGGGCCAAAATGAATTGGAGGTGCTTTATACAAGCCATATTTTTGTAGGCAGCCAGCACAGTGAGGAATCATGAAGACGTCCCTTCCAGCATTCAAGCATATTTGGCATACACGCACGGGATAATTAGGAATTGCCACATCAGGAGGCAGCCTGCCCTCCATAGCACCACTTTTCAATATCTCTCAGTATATTTACTGCTGCTGTTACTGCAACCCGGGCATGATCCGGGTAACGAGCTGGTCCTGAGGCCATGACTGCAGAAAAATAAACAAAAGTTCACTGTAACTGAAAGTCCCACTTTAATGAACACACTCTGTAGTTTTAAAATGGCTCCTCTGCAGCTGTGTTTACTTTACTACCCCATCCTGTAATGGCGGTGGCAGCACTCCTGTGCATCAACATTTAGAATCTGGGTCAAGCCACTGCACATCCGATTTACACCAGCTACTGATAACTTTTACTCAAACTGCACAACTTGTTCTGATTTGGCTTTACACACATTTACAGGATTTTCCTTGGACTTTTCACAAGCTGGTAACACTCATTTAATCCACAGTCCCTTGTAAGCTTCAGGTTTCAGCACATGATTGCCTGCTTCTACTAGTGTTGCATTTTGCTACAACCCACTGTCTCTCTCTGGCTGCAAACTTTAAACTGAGGCTATTTTCACTTCCATGCACACATTCAATGGCATTACAGACTTGCAGTTGCTGGCAGGACTTCACACAGTCGTTACTTGCAAAGCGACTACACTGCTGCACACACATTTTATATGGCATTACTGAAAATCACTGTTTCAGCAGTTTTCTGAAGGTTTACTCACTGTTATTAGTAGCAACTTGCTGCAATGGGATAAAACGACCTGCAGCTAGTTCTTGAAGGCCTTGGAACACAAACGGGTGGGCAGTCTTAGCGATCGTCATTTTAACCACCAAATTCACTATTTCCACAATCGATTTGCGGTTGAGCCCGATTTTAAACTAAAATGTCTATTTTTAAACTGTTTACAGTGCTTTGAATACTCCGCGATGCTCCTCCACTGCTAGTACATGCACTACACTCTGTCTCCCTCTCGAATGCTGAGGCAGTCTCAGAAGAGCTGGCTGAGGGGCAGGACCAATTGCAACCTGACCAACCACACAACGCCATGCAAATGAGCCTCCTTTTCCTCGTGAGGGCTCCTCTCCTCACGGCGATCATCGAGCAGGCAAATTTAAACTGTAGAATGCACTTTTTTTTTTTCAGCTGACTCCAGGACGGGAGCCCATTTCAACCATGTAACATTGCCATTAACTCAGCTGTCTCTCCATTTACACAGAAAGCATTTCCAATGTCCAGGGCATAATTTCCCTGTTGCTGCCCCTCGTTTTCCACACTTTCCTTCACATAATTCATTTTAAAAGCATTTCAAATGTCCAGGGCATAATTTCTCTGTTGCTACCCCTAGTTTTCCACACTTTCCTTCACAGAATTCATTTAAAAGCATGACAAAAACGCTGTAAGCAATTTTGATGATGCAGGACAAGGACACTCTTTGGCTTTACAGCTCTTGGTAAACAGTTGGCATTTTTAAATAGAAGCACAACATTCACAGCACACAGCAACACACTAGGGAAATTGTTTCAGCTTTTTGATCACCCACTGCCAGATAGCCAAATGTTAGCCCCTTGCCCAAGCACCTTCCTTCCCGAACAAATCCAAAGTGGTGCCTCCATTTTGTAACCCCACCCTGCCTTTTGCCAAAACAACAGGTGGCATGCTGTTGGCTTGTAGCAATACTCTGGTGGGGACCTCGTCCGGGAGGACAAGGTTACCTGGCACAAGGGGACCTAGGTTTGGCTACTCTGCACAGGGGCACCCAAGTAAATCTGAATACAGGAAGCAATAACTGTAATGTCCAGAACCAGGATTGGGATTTTTCAGTGTGGCTTTTATTCACAACTAGCTGAACACAACAAAACATAGATGGACCCCCATGGGGCTACGTTTACTGATAATTCAGATTAGAGACTACAAGGCGGTCCACTTGAAGAATGGACCAATTCTACTGTCTTCAGGCTCTGGACCCACCGGCACACAGCCCGACTTGCATGTGCTTTGGATACACAACCCGACTGGCCTGGCCCCTGCTGGCCACTTGACTTGACTTGTGTTCATTGGAAGAATGAACCCATTTTACTGGTTGTGGCTCCCCACACCACTTAGAGTCTGCGACCCCTTGAGAGATTTTCTTCTTACCTCTTCTGACTCCCATCTCACAAAGAGAATTCTTTACCCATGTTGTTGCTTTCCACACCACTTAGAGTCTGTGACTCCTAGAGAGATTATCCCATTTGCGACCCACATCTGGGTACTTCCCTCATCACTGGCCAAGCGCATGAGGTAAGTAGCAATCACAGCAGAAATCCATAGAGGTGGACCTGGTTACTAAAGATGGGGGGTGTTCCCACCTCCAGCTCCCACAGCCCATACCCGGCCATTTCTCTGGACAAACTGAAACTTCAGACTGTAGATTAAACGGTAGATAGACTGTCGCACCCCCTCTACAACATTACTTGAATCCACACAGCACTTTAGCTTTTGAACCTACTACATTTGTTTGTCCTAGTACTATAGGCCTCCCAAATAGTAGTCCAAATCCCAGATTTCTTCACATTTCCCAGGCTGAAGAAACACATTTTTTGCCCTCTCATATTAGAGCAACACTCACCCTTTCGTTGAAGGTGCCCCACAGGCGAAGTACAACTTTTTCCACTTTTCAAGCACAAACTGAAACTGTAAAAGGCAGCTTTCTTTCTTTAGCAGAAATTAGGGGATTGCCCCTGGAATCTACATGGGGATACTTTACTTCCCCCCCCTGGAGGGAGGGGGGCACTGAGACCTGAACAGCGGTCTCAACCACTTGAACACTGGACACTCACTCCTTCTCCCACAGAAGGTAAACAGGAACTCCCTCCCTGCTTGAAGGCAAGCAGGAGACTGACTTTGAAAACTCCCAACATTCTATCTCACTCCTCTGCTGCAGATTCCAATGTGGCTTATGCAGCTGCGACAGTTCTATTGGTGATGTAATCTCTCAGTCTCAGCTGAGACTGAGAACAGAGTGAGACAGTGTGAAACCCATTTAGAAACATAGAAACATAGACTTTGACAGCAGATAAGGACCGCTAGGCTCATCTAGTCTGCCAGTTTCTACCTACAGGATAGGCTATAGATCCTAGTTAACCAACAGCCTATATCTTTCTGCTCTCACAAGAATTGCCTTATGTCTGTCCCATGCATTCTTCAATTCTCCCACAGTTTTAGACCCCACAACTCTCAGGAAGGCTGTTCCATGCATCCACTACCCTCTGTAGTCAATACTTCCTCACATTGCCCCCGAGACCACCCTCCTTCTATCTTTTAAATTGTGTCCCCTTGTTCTTGCAAGTCTCTTTTTCTGAAAGATGCTACCTCTTGGACTTTGTTGATTCCCTGAGGTACTTGGAAGTTTCTATCATGTCCTCCCTCTCCTTCTTTCCTCAAGGGTATACATATTAAGCTCCTTAGTCTCTCCTCATACGGCTTCTCTTGCAGACCCTGCACCATTTTAGTTGCCCTCCTGGACTGCCTCCTAACTGGAGTTTCTCAGCTGCCTCCCTGCCTACCACTAGGTCTTACTGGGATTCTAGTAACCCCAGGTAACAAGGGGTTACACTCAACCTTGACCAGGAAAATGACTGTCCCCAGTCATTATGCACCAGGTCTTAGGGCATCCCACCCTATGTGCTACCTGTGGAGAGGGGTGATCAGTCCCCCTCCTACATGTGCAAGCACAGGCAGGCAACACTAAGGGCCTAGAGGCCTGTAGCTGACATATCAGCCTCTACACTATCCACTTACTATGGACACCCAGTGGCTTCTGTAGAACCATCCAGAGCATAGCCCTGATAGATCAGCACTGTGATCCCTACTGCAGGTCAGTGCCAGCCTGTCCATCCCCAACCCTCTAGGGAAACCTATCTGCCTCTAACATATTATTCCAAATCAAAAAAAACGGGACCTCCTGACCTTGGGCAACTGCAACCACAACCATTAAAATACCAATTAATACCTCCTCCCTACCTCCACAACCACACCTGTGGAAAGAAAGGGTTAACACGGTAACAACCATAAATAATCAACACAATACTTTAAATTTCTACATAATAGCACTGACGAGGAACTCTGATGAGTCCTCCTCCTCTTCTTTGTCTTCTTTTCTGTCTTCCCAGGAACACCTGTAAGAAAAAGAAAGACAAAACACACTCCTAATCTGCATACACAGTCTACCTAAACAACCCTTACCATACAAAACACTGAAAAATCCCAAAAATATTTGTTTTTTTTAGAAAAAGGTAGAAAAACAGTATTTACATTAGAGTACAATAATGAAATTATTTACAATACACATTTGGGGGGATGGAGTGCCCTAAAAGTTCCAACTAGTGACCACAAGGCCTGAAGGCTAGTCCAATAAAGAGTCTCTCCTGGGCCAGAGCCCGGTGAAGCACAGTTCTAACAGGCCAAAGTCCCGAAGGGGAGAGTCTTTGCGGACAGTTCACACATTTTTGAAGTCTGTAGTGTAGGGTGTGTACTGCAATGTCATAAAGATAGTAAAATTTTGGACTTACCAGCCATTTGTAGTACAAGACTCTGCACGAACCTGCACCCTGCTGAAGACTCTCTCTGGCAGCATTTCTTCTGATACAGCTGGGCGGACATCTTCCGGGAACCACAGGAGGGCACATATCTGAAACAGCTGGGCTGATGTCATCTCTGGAGATGGAACCTTAGAACAGGAACAAAAGAAAAACAGCTGGTCCGGTCATCTGATTACCAGGCGACGAACAGGAAACAGCTGGACTGGTTTCCTCTGGATCTGAAGTCATCTGGTGGGCCAGTGGATGGTTGCTGAACAGGACAGTACACTGTAGACTGATGAATGTGGAGCACCTGAGTCCTTGGTTATTCATATTGGCGGATCAATAAGGGCACTTCACAGTGTGGTGTGGCAGTATTGACTACCACTGCTCGGCTCTCCATTTTGTAGGCACAGGCTTAATTGCTGGGAGGTCCTTGCACTGAGGCCAATAGTACCAGGGTCAGGGCTTGAATTATTACCCCTGCTCATTAACATAACTCACACAGTGAGATTTCATGTCCCTCTCCATCCACCACTCACTCTGTCCATAAACAGTGTCCTGCCTCTTCCACTGGGTATACTTTTCGTGGAACAGTCTATTCTTTACATGCTGGCTGGCCCCAGGATGCACATTTTTCATTGCTTCATCCCAGATCCAGGATTTCCTGCAGTCCTCAATCTCCCCCAGTCTTCTCTGAGGAAAGTGGGAAAGGTCCTACCATAGATGTCATTTGCCTTTTCTACGAACCAGTCTTTCCTCTTTACTTGCTTTGGTCAATCTGAGACTGCTGGCCTGGCTTGGGGTGGCCAGTCCTGGTTCTGCCAGCTTTGCATTCTCAAGGAAATAAAAACGATCCCTGACTTCTTCCTCTTGTAAAGCCAGGGCAGTGGATCACCACCTTCTTTCATTACATTCCTCTGAGTAAGATCTTGAGGCTGTGTACCCGTTCCTTTCTCACAAGGCCACATAGGTTTCCCCTCATCTTCCTCTTCACTGAGGATTTGAGCCCAGAAGTGAGCAGTCGTTCTCACCCCTGAGACTATCCATTCATCACTAGACGTGGAGGTCGACACCTCCCATTCAAAGGCCTCCCGCATCTCATCTTCACCTACAAGACTTGTGCTAGGCCCCCCCCACCCAGGGGTCTATTGATGCTTTATCCAAACTTTCTTTCTGAGATCCAGTGTCCAAAACTTCAACTTCTGATTCAGTCTCTAATTCTGCACCTCTAGCTTTGTGCCACACCTCCGAGGGACCTTCCTCCACAGGCTCCTCGCTTGATGCTGTGTGCTGCCAACTGCAGATTCCTGAATTTTTGTCCATGTGGGGCCAAAATGAATTGGAGGTGCTTTTATACAATATATTTTTTGTAGGCAGCCAGCACAGTGAGGAATCATGAAGAAGTCCTTCCAGCATTCAAGCATATTTGGCATACACGCACTGGATAATTAGGAATTGCCACATCAGGAGGCAGCCTGCCTCCATAGCACCACACTTTTCAATATCTCTCAGTATATTTACTGCTGCTGTTACTGCAACCCGGCATGATCCTGGTAACGAGCTGGATCTGAGGCCATGACTGCAGAAAAATAAACAAAAGTTCACTGTAACTGAAAGTCCCACTTTAATGAACACACTCTGTAGTTTTAAAATGGCTCCTCTGCTGCTGTGTTTACTTTACTACCCCACCCTGTAATGGCGGTGGCAGCACACCTGTGCATCAACATTTAGAATCTGGGTCAAGCCACTGCACATCCGATTTACGCCAGCTACTGATAACTTTTACTCAAACTGCACAACTTGTTCTGATTTGGCTTTACACACATTTACAGGATTTTCCTTGGACTTTTCACAAGCTGGTAACACCATTTAATCCACAGTCCTTTGTAAGTTTCAGGTTTCATTGGTGATTGTCTGCTTCACTAGTGTTGCATTTTGCTACAACCCACTGTCTCTCTCTGGCTGCAAACTTTAAACTGAGGCTATTTTACCATGCACACATTCAATGGCTTTTACAGACTTGTAGTTGCTGCTGGATGACTTCACACAGTCACATTTTGCAAAGCTTACTACACTGCTGCACACACATTTTATATGGCATTACTGAAAATCACTGTTTCAGCAGTTTTCTGAAGGTTTACTCACTGTTATTAGTAGCAACTTGCTGCAATGGGATAAAACGACCTGCAGCTAGTTCTTGAAGGCCTTGGAACACAAACGGGTGGGCAGTCTTAGCGATCGTCATTTTAACCACCAAATTCACTATTTCCACAATCGATTTGCAGGTTGAGCCCGATTTTAAACTAAAATGTCTATTTTTAAACTGTTTACAGTGCTTTGAATACTCCGAGATGCTCCTCCACTGCTAGTACATGCACTACACTCTGTCTCCCTCTCGAATGCTGAGGCAGTCTCAGAAGAGCTGGCTGAGGGGCAGGACCAATTGCAACCTGACCAAACACACAACGCCATGCAAATGAGCCTCCTCTTACTCGTGAGGGCTCCTCTCCTCACGGCGATCATCGAGCAGGCAAATTTAAACTGTAGAATGCACTTTTTTTTTTTCAGCTGACTCCAGGATGGGAGCCCATTTCAACCATGTAACATTGTATTTAACTCTGCAGTCTCTCCATTTACACAGAAAGCATTTCCAATATCCAGGGCATAATTTCCCCTTTGCTACCCCTAGTTTTCCACACTTTCCTTCACATAATTCATTTTAAAAGCATTTCAAATGTCCAGGGCATAATTTCTCTGTTGCTACCCCTAGTTTTCCACACTTTCCTTCACAGAATTCATTTTAAAAGCATGACAAAAACGCTGTAACCAATTTTGATGATGCAGGACAAGGGCACACTCTTTGGCTTTACAGCTCCTTGGTAAACAGTTGGCATTTTTTAAATAGCAGCACAAGATTCACAGCACACAGCAACACACTAGGGAAATTGCTTCAGCTTTTTGACTACCCACTGCCAGATAGCCAAAACGCTAGCCCCCTTGCCCAAGCACCTTCCTTCCCGAACAAATCCAAAGTGGTGCCTCCATTTTTGTAACCCCCAACCCTGCCTTTTTGCCAAAACAACAGGTGGCATGCTATTGGCGCTGGTAGCAATACCTGGTGGGGACCTGGGTTCGGGGAGGACGAGGTTACCTGGCACAAGGGGACCTAGGTTTGGCTACTCTGCACAGGGGCACCCAAGTAAATCTGAATACAGGAAGCAATAACTGTAATGTCCAGAACCAGGATTGGGATTTTTCAGTGTGGCTTTTATTCACAACTAGCTGAACACAACAAAACATAGATGGACCCCCCATGGGGCTACGCTTCACTGATAATTCAGATTAGAGATTACAAGGCGGTCCACTTGAAGAATGGACCAATTCTACTGTCTTCAGGTTTGGACCCACCGGCACACAGCCCGGACTTGCATGTGCTTTGGATACACAACCCGACTGGCCTGGCTCCCCTGCTGGCCACTTGACTTGCGGTTCATTGGAAGAATGAACCCATTTTACTGGTTGTGGCTCCCCACACCACTTAGAGTCTGCGACCCCTAGAGAGATTTTCTTCTTACTTCTTCTGACTCCCATCTCACAAAGAGAATTCTTTACCCATGTTGTGGCTCCCCACACCACTTAGAGTCTGTGACTCTAGAGAGATTTTCCTATTATGCACTCCATATCTGGGTACTTCCCCATCACTGGCCAAGCGATGAGGTAAGTAGCAATCAACAGCAGAAACTGTGAGAGGTGGACCTGGTTACTAAAGATGGGGTGTTCCCACCTCCAGCCCCCACAGCCCAGTACCCAGCCATTTCTCTGACAAACTGAAACTTCAGACTGTAGATTAAACGTAGATGAACTGTCGCACCCCCTCTACAACATTACTTGAATCTACACAGCACTTTAGCTTTTGAACCTACTACATTTGTTTGTCCTAGTACTATAGGCCTCCCAAATAGTAGTCCAAATCCCAGATTTCTTCACATTTCCCAGGCTGAAGAAACACATTTTTTGCCCTCTCATATTAGAGCAACACTCACCCTTTCATTTCAGGTGCCCCACAGGTAAAGCACAACTTTTTCCACTTTTCAAGCACAAACTGAAACTATAAAAGGCAGCTTTCTTTCTTTAGCAGAAATTAGGGGATTGCCCCTGGAATCTACATGGGGATACTTTACTTCCCCCCCCCGGAGGGAGGGGGGCACTGAGACCTGAACAGCAGTCTCCTCCACTTGAACACTGGACACTCACTCCTTCTCCCACAGAAGGTAAACAGGAACTCCCTCCCTGCTTGAAGGCAAGCAGGAGACTGACTTTGAAAACTCCCAACATTCTATCTCACTCCCTCTGCTGCAGATTCCAATGTGGCTTATGCAGCTGCGACAGTTCTATTGGTGATGTCATCTCTCAGTCTGAGCTGAGACTGAGAACAGAATGAGACAGTGTGAAACCCATTTAACTGGAGTTTCACAAGCTGCCTTCCCTGCCTACCACTAGATCTTACTGGGATTCTAGTAACAAGGGGTTACACAAGCAACACAGTCAAATGCCTTTTCAGCATCGAGAGATACCAAACAACTAGGAATCAGTTGATTATTTGCCACCTGTAGGACATGAAAAAGTTTCCATGTATTATCTGCTGCATTTCTTCCCTTCATAAAACCTGTTTGTTGTTTGGATACCAAGAGGTGAGTAACTATTTCCAGTCTATTCGCTAGTGCTTTTGCAAGAATCTGGACATCTGAATTAATCAGGGATATTGGTCTATAGCTTCCACATTCCAGAGGATCTTTACCCGGTTTATGTATTAAAGTTATCAGGCCTTTTGTCATCTCCTGGGAGAGTTTACTATCCGCCAATGCCTGATTAAAAACTTCTGTTAAGATAGGCACTATTTTTTTATCAAACGAACAATAAAAGTTAGCAGAGAAGCCATCCAGACCTGGTGTTTTATTTTTTTTAAATCTCTTTAATAGCAGTAGATATCTCTTTCTATGTTGTTAATGCACCCAATGCCTCTTTGTAAGAATCTGGCACCTTAGTAATATTAATGCCTTCACAAAAGTATTCTAAAGAACTTATTAAGTTACCTTTTTCCCTGTGATATAATTCTTTATAGAATTTCTGAAACTCTTCATTTATCTGACAATGATCTACTATCATATTACCTTTTTCCTTGCCTCTAATAGCTTTGATGTCAGTAGCATTACTATTTTTAGTGAGTCAAATAGCAAGTATTTTGGAGGCTTTGGGCCCCAAATCTATATAATTTAAGTTAGCTTTCCTGATAGTGAACAATGCTTCATGTCTAAGTGATTCATTATATTCCATTTTGAGTCTGGACCAAGTATTCCAATCTTCAAGTGGACTATCATTATCTAGTGTTCTTTCAATAGCTTTAATTTTTCCTAGTGCCTCCTGGTGTGTATGTTTATTATTTTTTTTAAAAAGCCACTGCCTCTTGTATTAGTATGCCCCTCAAATAACATTTGAGACATTCCCATGTAGTATTCCAAGAAGTGTCTTTTGGATCATTAAAAGATAAGAATTCCTCTATAACATTGTTCACCTTGTCAGTAATTTCACTATTCTGTAATAAAAAATTATTAAGTTTCCACCTCCTTGTTCTGTGAAGATTATTCAAGGTAGCAAATATCAGAAATACAGGTGAATGGTCTGAAACAACCTGCGACGCTATAGTTACTTTAATAATTCTTGAAATGAAAGTTTCTGGTGTATATATGTGATCTAACCTAGAGCCTGAATTATTGCACTGAGACCAGAAGGTGTATTCTTTTCCATTGGGATTATAAAACCCACCATGAGTCAACCAGACCCAGATTGTCAGTGAGATCACTTAAATCATTGTCCACCTTTGACTTATGAGGCCTATGTGTTGTCCTGTCAAGCAAAGGATCTAAAGTGCTGTTCATGTCCCCTGTTATAATAATGGTGCTACCCAAAAGGTTGTTAACCTTGTTTAGGACCACATTAAAAATGTTATGAGAAGTAGAAGTGGGTCCTTAAATATCTATGAATGTGAATTGTTCCTCTTCTAGCCTACCATTAATGATAATAAAATGTCCTGATGTGTCTTCTATAACTGACTCTAAAATAAAGTGTAAGGCCCTCTTGAACAATATCAGTACTCCTGCTTTTTTGGAATTATTTCCAGCCCCCCAAATACTTCTCCTACCCAATCCCTTTGCATTAGATAGTAATGTTCCTTTTTAAGATGTGTTTCTTGTAAAAAAACTATTGATGTGTCTAGTTTTTTAAGATGCCTTAGAACAGAATGTCTTCTTACTTTATGATTCAGACCTCTAACATTCCACATCACAATTTTCAATTTATTTCCTGTCATAAATCACCCAATAGCAAAGAAACTGTGATAACATCAAATCACCAGAAAGAAAGAAAAATGCTGGAAAAAGTTAGGAAAACATGAATAAGAAAAAGTTCAAAAATGCAACATTCCATATTATGTAGACTAGTACTTGACTCAAATTGTAGACTACTGTATAATGATAATAAAGAAGAATTACCAGTCTGTGTTCGAAAAAATATTAGCAAAAACCCTGATACAACCAATGAAATCAGGCACACTAGAGCGACTACCCAGGACATTCCAGAATGGGTTGGTTCAAGTATGGTCCCACCCAATTGAACAATGGCTTTGAGATGAAAATAATTGAATCATCTAACATATCTCTCCTTGTGCTGAACACAGGAATACAACTTATTTTAATTTGTATTTCCTTTCCACCCCCTCCTTTTCCCCCCTTTAAAACCTCCTGCCAGTGTTAAATAAAGAGCTTGCCTCTTACCTTCCATCTCCTGAAATGCCACGTAACTGTTGTGAAAAGATTTTCCGGAATTTTCATTTTCATCTTTTCAATGTGTTCTAGCAGGTACATCCCACTGAAAGACCCAACACAATATATGTAAATCTTTAAAAACGATAAATTATCAGGAGAGAGATAACTGAACAGAAAAAATAAGGACATAGGACCCAAGGAGTTACACTCGGGATTCTGATATCAGTCACCTCGAGCACAGCATCAGCCCAGCCAGGTTCAAAGAGCAAAGGTTAAATGTGAGATGACATACTGAAGCAGTCCAAGGCTGTCACCTTGATGCATACCATGAGTGCCACCATACCAAAGAACCTCGAGCTCTCGCAAAATGCCAAAGAACAGCTGTTGAGAAAAACGGTAAGAGAGAATGGAATTTTTTCAAATTTCTAAGACCAATGTTAAGCTGAAAATGACCAGCCCCTCTCCTTTTCTCCCAAATGCGAGTTTACCAGCACAAGCAGAACCCCAAAAACCCCAGTAAGCAGCAGTCATAGACCATCATCAAAAGCCTGATCTCCCATTCTCTCAAAGCACCAATGCGCTATGTAGGGCACAAAAATTCAATTAAGACAAGTCGCTATAAAACCAGTACCAGGGTCATACTGGAACCCTTATTTAGCTCTTTGTGTAAGAATCAGTGGTCAATCCCCCTCCCAAAACAGTAAAATCCCTTATATTTTTTCTGTTGCTGCACCTTAGACTATTCAGTGTAACTTAGGAATTTGCACCTTCCTGCCACTGCTCTTCCACATATTTTGGAAAAAAAAAATTTCCAAACAGATTATCAGAGCTGAGTCGCTGGGGTACCCTAAGCCAGAAACAGTAGGTCACCTTAATGACAATCCAATTGAAACTGATTTGGGCAGAACTTGACCACTTTAAGATCCTCACCCATAGTTCTCATGTAGCCTGGACCAGTTACATGTTAATGCCTTTTTTTTTTTTGAACTAAGTACTTCCCCATTTTGAAGGCGCATTCAGAGCTCTAAGAGTCTGGAAAATAACACGAGCTGTTCAATGTAAACCCAAAAGATTGCTGTGCCACTGGAATGCCTGAAAGTCCGCTATTGTCTCAAACCCACCTCCAAAGAGAGACTCCCCATGAACGAAAGTCATAGAGGGAGAAAAAAAGAAAAAAAAACTTGCAGGGGCTATGCAAGTCTGTGTGCTTTTATTCATTCACTTACCTCTTCCTAACAACATATGTAACTCCATAAATCTTTCTGGAGCTGAAAAAGAAAAACAGAGCTCTCCCTATAACCAGTATTTGCATAAACCTTTTCACATTAGCATATTTTTTTCCCTTAAATATATCAGTGTCAATGTTGAAAGTCAAATGATTTGAACAATGTTGGAAAATCAGCTTTTAATCCTGTTTTTGAAGCTGTATACCCATTGTATTCTTTGGTACCATCCGGAGACCAGATTTTCAGGAGCGTAGGAAAAAAATAAGCTATAACATAAACCTTCTTCTCTGAGACTTAGGAAAAAAAGCATCATGTTTTAGAATGGTCTCAGGAGCTAAATCATTAAATATTTTGAGTTTATATCCTTCGAAGTTAATGTTGGTTTTGTCTCTGAGTGCTTTTTGTAAGCGGATCTTTTGTTGAAAATGTAGAAATCTCATCACAAATGACCTGGGACATTCACCAGCACTTGGTTTAGGTCTTAATGCCCTGTGAGCTCTCTCTAAAACATAAAACTTAGTGTCAGGTGGGGGTCCTGCTATTTTTAGAAGTAGGATGTTAGCAAAAGCAACTGGATTAGAACCTTCAATGCCTTCCCTTAGACCAAATACTCTGAAATTATTTCTTCTATTTTTATTCTCAAGATCTTCTAATTTTGTTTCTAACTTGGTTATTTTTCAATTATCAGATATTCTGGCTGCATGATCCTTATTTACTGTATCCTCTAGGCTGAAAATTCTTGTTTATGCATCAGAAATACGTTGTGTGTGGAAGATTAATTCCTGTTTTACTTCTTTTAGGTCAGAGTTCATGTCAGTTATCTTAAGGCTTAAGCGTGTTCTTTCTGACATAATCAAATCAAAATGAGAGACTGTTAGCAAGGTATTAATAGTAGGCTTTATAGGTAAATTTTCATTTTGGTCATCTGAGCTGCTGTCAGACTCATGCAAAGGACATTTCATGGCACTGATTTCATCTCTCATGGTTACAAGATTATTATCAGACTCCATTTCCAAAGTACTTAGTCACTATTTTATTTAAAGTAATTGGGAATTAATCACAACAGAAAAACTTCTAAAAAATGAAGTGATTGCAACTGCAAACCTGTTTCTACCTGACCACAGAACGAGCGACCATAAGTAGGATCAATCTTTTTTTTTGAAGCCGTAAAAGGCAGGTCACCTTAATGACAATCCAATTGAAAGTGATTTGGGCTATCACCCACAATGACACTTGAGTAGAGACACTCAGCGACTTCGTCCATTATGAAATGTACTATAATTTCACCGGATATCTTCAGAATATCTACCGTTCATCGAAAACCATTAAATTAAAAAAAAAAAAGATTACTTTTGTCTTTTGAGGGAGGACAGCCGCCATGGAGCTTAGGTAAAAGCGACCATACCGAATGTTGCCATCCGATCAAATCCCAGTATTAATACATGGTGCCCTAATTCTGCAGACCCTGAGGTGCTCAGAAATAAACAAGATAAAAGTCCTGTACAACAGAACTGGTCGATTTGCTTCAGGTATCCCACCTAGGGAGCAACATTGCAATGTTTTCCACTCCTTAAATAGGTCCCCTATGAATGGAGATTGAACTATCCTCTTCTCTGCCTAGTGCACAAACTAGTAAAAGGTGCTACCTCCCCCAGCCTCAGTGATGAGTTAGCAATTAAACCTTCAAGGAGAATGCTCTGGTCCTCCAATTTTACACTGCTCGAGATACCGAGAACTAGGTTTTGTGGGGGTAAAATATCCTTTGCTTCCTCTGGTCCTTCCCTGTGGTATGCCCTTCCTGCAATTCTCAATGACTACTCCTCACTTGGAGGCTTCTAAAAAGGGCTTAAGACATTGCTCCTTGAGAGCAGTCTGTGTACTTGCAGTCACTGACATGTCCTCTCCCGTGTTGAATTTTTCTTCGGCTGTCATGTATTTGTTACTGTATAACAAAAGACCTGGCTGTATGTCACTCTTTGTTTTAAATGAGCCAATATTTACTAATTCTGTAATCCTGTAATTTTGTTGATGTTGTTGTCATAACTTGTATTGTTTACTGACTTCCACTTTTATTTTGTTATGTTTCCATTTAATTAATTCCAGGTCGCCCCTGAAAAAGGGACTTTAAGTCTCAGTTAGCCCACCCAGTCAAAACAAAATTCAATAAATAAAAGATAAATAATGCAACACCTACACTCAACAATTAAGTTGGCACTGAGGCACTAGGCAGGTGGCCCAGTGCTCTGTGAATTAATCATTTCTTCAGAGGTGATGGCACCTACAGGGGAAGCATTTAAATATTCACTAGTTGTTGTCCATTGCTTCATTCAAATATCCAGTAATTATCAATGATGTTTTTCAAAATAAATCTAAAAAAAGGTAAATATTAAACAAACAGACTACAAGAAAAAAATAGATAAATTGTCACTATACTGATTGACAAGGCTGTATAGCTATTATTAAATCTATTTAAATTAAATCTAATCACTGAAAACTCACCAAATGTAGACAGCAAGTGCAAAGACACATTACATCAAATGTACTAAAAATAATAAGTCTAGCCAGCCCGTTGGCACTGAGGGTTGAGGCGCTGGACACCACACGTCACACTGCACCAGTGACCCAGATTCAGGAATGATTCCGGGCTGTTGGGGGTCAGCAGGAATGGCAGAGGATTGAGCATCTGATGGACAGTGCTTCTCTCCCAGGAGGGAGGGGGGTCCTTGCTTGGTACTTGCCTGGCCTCTGATGGAAGCCAGAGGCACAGCAAGCATAGAAATCAATTCGAGGGTTGGGGAGTGGCAACATTGGCAGTGATGCCATGATGCCAGGGTGTGTGTCACTCCCCCAAGAACAGTGAAACAACTGTGCCTGGTCTCCTAGATGACAAAGATCCAAACAGCAGAGACCCTGATTGCTTGCCCCTGTCTGACATCCCAGTGAGTCCGATGCATGCAAAATCCTTGGGATGTCACTGCCTCACCCTGTACCCACCTGGAGGGTATAACCTAGGCTCCATGGGGACTCACTGTGATAGATTGGGCAGGTCGTGAAGCAGGGAGACTGCAATATGTGTCTCCTGAAGGACTGGGGACTGGGTACTTGAAGAAGAGGAGGTAAAAAGAGATTAAAAAAAAAAATAAGTCTAGGAAAATAAAAAAATGAAAAATTGTGAAAATAAAACTCAAATTTGTCTCAAAGCAAATTTAGTGAAAAGATGAATGACACTTGTAATTCTCAAAATAGTATTGCATTAATTTGTATTAAATGCAACATATTTAGTTTGATTCAAATGCAATGCATAGAAAAGAGACAAACAAAAGTGGTGTAATGCCTTCAAAACTTTTTACAGAAAACCAATGCAGTGAGAGAGCACCCCTGGTTAAGCTTGCAAATTAGAAACTATAACATTTTGATAAGAAAATGTTATTATGTACGGCATCACCATCAAACAATACGGCATCATAAAAAGTGAAAACTTACCTTTATATTTCATGATTGAAAATTATTTCAATCCTCCCTGGGGCATGTAAAGGTAAAGCAATTCTAGTTACAGGGCACAGATTAAGTAAAGCAATTCTAATTTGCCTATGCAAATGGTAGGGGTTTAATTGCCAAAGCCACATGGAATGTAAATTGAAATAACGGAGTTTGCCCTTTAAGGGGCAGTCCATGTTGTCGTGGTGCACCCCTTCCCTCCTGCATAGAATGGTTGTGCTCAGAAGGGGAGTGGGGAAAGAAGGGGAAGGGCTAAGGGCCAGAACAATGGGGCAGGTAACAGGAAGGGGAAGGGAGAAGGGAGGTACATAAGTGACAGCACAAGGGGGCTTCAGCCACTTTTGCTGGAGTTTTGATCTACATCAACTGCAGCACATCAGATTGGCAAGTTCTTTGAGGTTTGTTTCACCAGGAGAGAGAGGTAAGGAAACAAACAGATGATATGGCAGGATGATGTGTTGAAGTTTTCTTAAAAAAAAGAAGGAGAGGAAGAATATACACACAGTATTAAGATAGAACATGTTATAGTATGCAAATGAACAAATGTGTGGGATCCTGAGTAATGATGGGGATCAGAATGTGGATGAGGGAGCAACCCAGGACCATGTAGGGTGATGCACACATCTCGTGGGGGTCTTGTTGGAAAGACTTTTTGCTTACTGTGATGCCTTGTAGTATTTTTGAGGACTGTTGTTTTGCTGGCTGCTAAGAATTTGTATAACTGAAGGAGCCCCTGAGCAGGGGAGAGAATGCGTGAGCAGGGAACACATGGTGGGGAGCCACGCGCAGTTTGTTGGGAGGAGTAGCAAAGCATTTTCTTTGGTTTTCACATTTTGCAGTGATTTATCCTTTTGTGTGGCTACCTGTTATGAATGGGGGGCCTGGAAGAGGCCGTGGAGATGGGGGGGAGCGAGCGCATGCCAGGACCATGTGGCGTAAAGTCACACGCTGTGTGGGGGTTTGTAAAACCCCCCTTTTGTCCTGGTTTGGTGTTGTGATGGCTGTTTGGTGGCTGTTGGTGGCCTGGGGAGGAAGGGTAGGCCTAGAAGAGGCCCTGAGCCATGGATGGCGTGGCATGAGGCACACGCCTCATGGGGTTTGCTAGACAGGCACTTGCTTTTCATTTCTCTGGCTAAGTAGGTGTTGGGTGGCTGTTTTTGTTTGACCATTGGGAGCAGGAGGCCTGGAAGAAGCTTTGATGCTGGGAAGGGCGAGCTCAATCCTGGGACCACGTGGCGAGCATCACACGCCGCGTGGGGGGGTTGTAAGGATCCTTGTATCATGCTTTTGTGTTGGTGATGGCTTTATGGCCACTGGGTTGCCCAGAAGGGATGGTAGGCCGGAAGAGGCCCCAACGCATGGACCACACGGTGTGTCACACGCCACGTGGGGGTGCAGAGAAGAAGCGCTCTCCTGGGACTGGGGTGGCTACTGGGGTTGGGCAAGGCATTTTCAGGTGGCAAATCAGGGGAGTAGGCCTGGAGAAAGGCCAGGGAGCAAAGGATAGTGATTAGGTCAGGGGACCATGCAGCGTGACGTCACACACCTCCGGGGGGTTAGGATAAAGCATGCCCATGTGAGAGGGCAAGTTCCACAGCTCGGGGGGCCTTTGTTGAGGCATACTGGGTGGAATATAAGAGGGCTGGGGGAGGCCAAGGGCAGAGGGAGAGTGATCACAACCCAGGACCTCGCGGGGACGTCCCACACTGGGAGGTGGTCACCTTAGAAGCGGTGCCCTCACCTTTTTACGGGGCCGTTTGCTTTTTGGGCACTGCGAGTGAAAAGAAGCTGGCGAAGGCAGGAATATAAAGGGGGGGCTAATTATGGGACCACGTGATGCGTCCGCTTCCCATAGTAGGGATGCTGACTGGTGGTGCCCTGGTCAGCCCAGGCAGGGAGGGAGGCCCCCCAAAAAAACAACTATATAATAAATTTGTAATTATAAATAGAGAAGGCACTTGAGTGGATGACAAGGGCAGTGTCAAACAGGATGGGGGCCTTCGCTGGTGGTCCAGTCTGTTTTTAAAGGGGTGTGTGGTGTGAAGGACAGGAGGAAGGTGTACAAAAAGGTACAGATATACAAATAACCCTGTTTTCTCTTTCTGTAGTTGTCTTCACAGAGCAAAGATAAGACAGACATGGCACCAAAGAAGAGCAGGCCATTAAAGGAAGATACTTACAAGGCTATAATTGAATTGGCAGAAAAGGCAAACAGAATGTGGGAACTGATGGAGGGGGAGGAACCAGGGAGACCCGGGGAGAAGAGAAAAGCAGGCCTGGGAAAAGGTGGCAGGGGGAAATGACCAGCCAAAGGGTTACGTAGCCCCGCTAGGGTACCACCGGCGATAGCGGGGCCCACCAAGGTGGTTGATCCAGTACTTCTGCAGCCTGTGGACCCGGTGATGCCAGTAACCCCCTCAGATCAAAGGGGGATCTCCCCAGCTGAATCCAGACACAATGCCCAGAACAGGCTGTTCCCTCCACAGACCCCAGTAGCTCACTCTCCATCTCAACCGCAGAGAGAAGCAAGGGGAACTTTGGAGGACTCCAGGCAGCACGGCCCGGACAAGGTTACAGGTAACACATCCAGTGCAGTGGGCGACAGTATAAAAGAATATATAGGACAAATTGTGGTGGCACTGGGGACAGGAGGTCTGGGGCAGATGGAATCGGCTCTAGCGAAGATTAGGATGGAAAAGGAGGTGCCGGAAAAGAATGGAAAGGGAGAGGAGAGAGAAGGAAAGGGTACAAGAGAGATAGGTGCACCTGAGATGAGGATAGGTGAGCATGTGCCATTGGCTACAAAGGAAAAAATATGGAAAGGGGAATACGTAGACATATTCGCTTTGGTGAGCCGGGAGGCGGCAGCCAAGTACGAGAAAACTGAGGGCATAGGTAAGAATGAGATGGCAGCGGCCATAGTGCTTTTAGGAAAAAAAGAGGATGACAAGTTAATGAAAGGGAAAACTTGGAATGGGTGGTTCCTAGGTTTTGCCACTTTTTCAGCCATCATTCTGGAAAAAAAGGCCGTAGCTGGGCATCCCGCTCATTACTTATTAACTGATAATACGGAGAGCAAAAGCAAAGGGTAGGGTGGGGTGGTTATATTATGATGAATGTTTTTGGCAGAGAATGGCATCATTTGGGGACATGAGATGGGATACCAAGCAGATAGATTTGTGGACAGATTACTTGACAGATCAGTCCACACCCGAAGGTGAGTGGGGCAAAAAGGGGTTTACACCCCAGAGATGTTACTGGGCTTATAACAGGGCCTTTTGCTCATGGACTCAATGTCGTTTCCGGCATGCTTGCTCAAAATGCGGAGGAGGGCACCCGGCAAACAAATGTAGAATGACATGGGCCCAGGGAGCACAAGGGCATGGGGAGCAAGGATCAGGTCAACAGTTTTTTTGAGATGGCCAGGGCTTTAAAGGGCAAACATGGAACAGGGCAGGGCAGGGTGGGGGAATGGAAATGGGGGGGTCAGAATCAATGAGGAAAGGAAGGTCAGGCAAAACAAGAGGGAGGGGTCAGGGAGGAGTGGCGGGGGGGCACAACAGGGAACAGTTTGGGATGGCCAGAACCCCCATCAACTTGAAGGCATGGACAGTTTTCCTGGACAGATATCTGGACATGAGCATGCCGGATATGATTTTAAGGGGATCTAACACAGGTTTTTCATTACAGAGTAGGTGACCCAAGCAAGCGAGGGAGGCGAGCAACCTTGGGTCAGTAAAAGGAAAGGCTAAGACAAAAGACAGAGGAAGAAAAGGCAGCAGGTAGGGTAGAGGGCCCATTTAACACCCCCCGATTGGCAAACATGCGGATCTCGCCATTGGGTTTGGTACCCAAGAAACAAGAAGGGGAGTACGGGGTGATCCACCATCTGTCCTATCCAGAAGGGGAGTCGGTGAATGATTTTCATCAGTGAGGAACATAGTAAGGTGACATATGCGACACTGGAGGATGCAGTCCGGATAATCTGGGCCACAGAGGATGCATGGATGGCAAAAACAGACATAAGTCCGGCTCAGACTGCTTCCGGTTAGAGGGAGGACTGATCCTATTGTTTTAAAAGCGGGGTCAGTATTATTTTGACAAAGCAATGCTAATGAGTTGTTCCACAGCATGTGCTACATTTGAGGCATTCAGCACCTGTTTGCAGTGGATATTCCAAGAAAAATGGTTATAGGACAGTCATCCATTATCTGGATGACTTTTTTCATTGGGAAGGAAATGGGAGACACAGAGATGCTGGAGTTTCAGGAATTGTGTTGGGAGCTAGGGGTCCCATTGGCACCAGAAAACAGAGGGCCCCAGCAGGGTTATAGAATTTCTGGGGATTGAGATAGATGCCCCGAATGAAGTATTTAGACTACCAGACAAAAAAGTAAAGAAGTTGAAAGAACTAATCCAGGTACATACCAGCAGGAGACGGGTACAACTAAAATTAGTGCAGCAGGTACTGGGGCACCTGAACTTCACATGCAGGGCCATCAGACCAGGAAGGGCATTCACAAAGAGGTTAGCCAGGGTTACAGCAGGGGTCACCAGACCACATCACTGGGTAGATCTGATGCAAGGTGTCAGGGAGGATTTTAAAATCTGGGAAGAATTCCTCAGAGATCACAATGGGTGTTCTTTCTGGCAAGAGAAGTGGCTATACAACACAGACCTCGACCTCTACACAGACGCTGCTGGGGGGCTAGGCATGGGGGATTATCCGAGGGGTAGATGGTTCACAGAACCCTGGCCTGCCAGTTGGGTGAAGGAGGGCAAGTGAAAGATATAACATTACTAGAAATCATGGCCATATGGGCATGTACCTTGGTCTGGGGGGAGGAATTATGGGATCAGAAAGTGACATTTTGGTGTGATAATAGAGCAGCGGTGGATGTTCTGAACAACAGGGGAGCCGGGTCAGGCACAGTCATGCAGGTATTATGACTTTTAGTTTTAAGGGCTTTACAGCTGAACATGTCATTTACAGCACAACACATAGAAGGGGTTCACAATATCCTGGCTGACAGCCTTTCCCCTCTGCAGCTGGACCGCTTTTGGAGGCTGGCACTGGCAGTGGAAGAACTAAAAACACCCATGCCAATGAACATCTGGGACATTGGCAAGAAGGAGCAGAACTGTTGTTTCACAGCTCATGGGTGCCTCGGACTCTGAGGGCCTACGATGGGGCCTGACAAGTGTTTCAAACATTCAGGGCAGAGCACCAGATGGAGTTAAGTAGGCCACTCATGGAGGAACAGTTGGGAATGTTTACCATGGAACAGTGGAAAAAAGGCACAGTCCACACCACTATGGGAGTCTATCTGGCAGGGATTAGTGTTATCTGCAGTCTAAAGGGGTAGAAGGACCTGACAAAATCTTGATTCATCAGAAGAATGATGCAAGGATGGAGCAGGTTGAGACAAGGGCTAGCAGATAATAGAAGGCCGATAGGGGATCAGTGGCTAATAAGGCTGCAGGATGTGCTCCCAGCAATATGCAGATCAAAGGCCAAGGCCCAACTATTTCACACAATTTGCATGGTAATGTTTGCAGGGGCCATGAGAGTAAGCGAGGTGGTAGGCCATGGGAGAGAAGACAAGGAAGGGGGGTTAGAATGGGAGGATGTAGACTGGGGGGGTAGCGGAGATACGGATCAAGATAAAGAGGTCAAAAACAGATCAAAAAGGGCAAGGTTGCATAGTGACACTGAAAGAGCAAGCAGAGGGTGCAATATGCCCAGTACAGGCTCTGTGGGCTTTCGGCGCAGAGCATAGGAACAGGATGGGGAAATTATTTGTACATGGTGATGGGAAAAGGCACTGAGCTGCAAATCTGGTGACATCCAGCAGACCAGACCTGGGTTTGAATCCCACAGCTTCCACCTGCATACTGTGTGACCCTGAGCAAGTCACTTAACCTCCTTGTGCTCCCAGGTCACTCCTGTAAAAAAGCTTTCAGCTTAGTGTGCTATACCTGGTTAAACAACGAAATAAAAAAAAAAGGAAAAAAGGGTCACTGGCTACCAAGTCACAGCATTATTAAAAAAGGGCATGCAATTTATGGGGGCAGACACGGCTAATTATTCATCCCATTCCTTGCGGATTGGGGCTGCCTCACAGTGGGCAGTAGTGGGAGAGACGGTGAATGGGATATTGGAAAAGGAACGCTGGCGATCGGCCAGTTATAAGAGATACATTAGAGCACTGAAGTAAAAAAAAATAATAATTTTGAAGGCGGTGCTCCTGGTTTGAGCTGCAGAACTGGTGGGGGGGGGTGAGGCAGAGAAAAAGGTGGGGGAGCAAAAAAGAAAAGAATAATGAGGGGGGAGAATACAGGTAGGACACTAAGAGCATGTGTAAAATAATGAATTTTGCTTGAACCCCATAGGTAGAGGGAGGATCATGGAAGTCTGGATCTGTGGCCATTCCTATATCTATTGGGCTGGAAAAAGAGCAGAGAAGAAGGCTGGGGGAAGGCAGCTGTACCAGGATGCAAGACAGTGTAGGTTGGTCTGGCATGGCATACAGGGGATGAGATGGGCACAGCTGCTTCCAACCTTAAAAGAACTCAAGGAATGGTGGCCCAGCCCAGATCTCATTATTATACATCTAGGGGGCAACAACCTTGCAGGCAGGCCTTGGGTAGACACATACTTACAAATAAAAAGGGATTTAGCGGCAATACGACAGTGGTGGACGCAGGTGTGCATCGCCTGGTCAGATATGATACCGTGGAGGGTATGGAGGCAGGAGCACAACTACAGAGCAGTAGAGAGGGCCAGGAGGAAGATGAATAGGAGGATTGGGACTTTGGTAAGGTAGATGGGAGGACAGGTGATACTGAGAGGGGTAGAAGAATGGGTAGAAGATTTTTACAGGTCAGACGGTGTGCACCTGTTGGACCTAGCCATAGATATGTTCAATACAGAAACAATGGGCTTTATAGAAGCAAGGAGAAAACATGCAAAAAATGGAATATATATAAAAAAAAAAAAAAAAGGAGGAAAGAAAGAAGGAACAAAAAGGATATTCCCTGAGGTAAGGGAGAATGGTACCCTAAGTATGGGGGAAGCCAGCCATCCAACGTAAGCTGAGACTGGCTAGGGGGGAAAAAGGGGGAGGAGGAGGGGAAGAATAAAAAGAATAACACAAAAGAGGAAGAAGATGAAGGAGAAAGCGGTCTCGGTTTTCACCGTTACCTAACGGAAAAGGAGAAGAAGGCACCCAGGTTTTCACCTGGGGGAAGGATAATCAGAGATTGATATATGGATGGAAATAAATGAAATGTTGAAAATATGATAATAAAGAAATTGAAATGGAATATGGAATTATGAATATAAATAAATTAATTGCCAATCTGAGCACAACAGACAATGGTCTTAGTCTTTTTGTGGGGGAAAAGGGGGGAATCCGGGACAATGGAGTTTGCTCTTTAAGGGGCAGACCATGTTGTCCTGGTGCACCCCTTCCCTCCTGCATAGAATGGTTGTGCTCAGAAGGGGAGAGAGAAAGGAAGGGGAGGGGCTAAGGGCCAGAACAATGGGGCAGGTAACAGGAAGGGGAGGGACGAAGGGAGGTACATAAGGACAGCACAAGGGGCCTCAGCCACTTTTTGTTGGAGTTTTGATCCTCCCACCCAATCTCTACCAGGGCAAAGCAAGAGGGGAAGACGGTCAAGACGGGACTGTATGGTGGATCTGTCAGGTGGATGACATGCGTCCGTTGGACAGTTGGGATTGCCAAAGGTGGATGGCAGGTTGAAAATATGGTTATGGACTGCCAAATGTGGATGGCAGGAGGAAAAGGGGGAAAAAAGGGGGGAGGAGGAGGGGAGGAGGGAAGAATAAAGGAATAACACAAGAAGAGGAAGAAGATGAAGGAGAAAGCGGTCTTGGTTTTCACTGCTACCTAACGGAAAAGGAGAAGAAGAAGAAGAAGGCACCCAGGTTTTCACCTGGGGGAAGGATAATCAGAGATTGATATATGGATAGAAATAAACGAAATGTTGAAAATATGATAATAAAGAAATTGAAATGGAATATGGAATTATGAATATAAATAAATTAATTGCCAATCTGAGCACAACAACAAACAATGGTCTTCGTCTTTTTGTGAGGGAAAAGGGGGGAATCAGGGACAAAGGACACAGATCGCACAGCATGATGAAACCTGTATAAAGACACATACTATTCTATTACTCAGATTATAATTAGGCAGTATTCAGCCTTTACATATATAGCTATGGAAATGACCAATGTGTCTCGATGTTTTACAGGAATGGCAAAAAAAAAAAAGCTTGTTTAGTTGTTCGGACCATAGGTTACCTTTGTAATATAAAAACCCATTTTGTTTCAAGTTGCTTGTTTTTATCTTTTGTTTGTTTCTTTACCGCTATTATCACCTGTTATGGACTACATGTCCACTGAGTGGAGTGCAGAAGCTCCCAGACGTGTCAAGAGAGACTCAGGAGATTGGACCAGTGTCTCCCCCTCAAATCAGGTCCTCACCAAATCTCCTTCACAGATCAGCCCCTAGACAATCCACAGATATGCCAAGCAGAGGTGAGTGGAGCACAGGAGCTCCCAGATGGGTCAAGAGAGAATCAGGGAATCAGACTTGTGTCTCCCCCCCCCCATGATCAGATCCTCACCGAATCACCTCTGCAGATCAGCCCATGGACAATCCACAGATACGCTAAACAGAGATGAGTGGAGTGCCGGAGCACCTGGACTGGTTGAGAGGGACTCAGGGCATCTGACTTCTGTCTCCTCATCCCCACATGATTGGATCCTGGCTGAATGTCCTCTGCAGATCAGCCCCTTGACAATCCACAGATATTCCAAGCAGAGCTGAGTGGAGCACAAGAGCTCCTGGATGGGTCAAGAGGGACTCAGGGGATCGGACCTCTGTCTCCCTCCCTCTCCCCCTCTCCCTCCCCAATGATTGGATCCTCGCTGAATCACATCCATGGATCAGCCCCAGACAATCCACAGATATGCCAAGCAGAGCTGAGTGGATCATCGGAGATCCCAGATTTGTCGAGAGGGGCTCAGGGGATCAGACCTGTGTCTTCCCCTGCCTCACAATTGGATCCTTGCCAAATCACCTCTGCAGATCAGCCCCCAGATAATCCACATGTAGAGCTCCCAGTTTGTTCACCCATTTAGCTGATCATTTTTTGGGATCACAGTAGCCGTGCGCCACATGGCAGTCTCTCCAAATGGCTACCCCTCATGGACACCACTGATCATTGTGGATATGTGACACTGGGTATGCTGTTGGCAGAAGGCAGAGCCTGATACAGATACTGCAGTATTAACCTGGAGGAAAAAGTGTAGTAAAAGATGCTTGCATGAGAGTTATGTTTGAGAGTCTATGTATAAGCGTACTCAGTCAATACTTTGTAACCATTGGTCCTGCAGATAATTTGAGTAGACAAACCAACTGTGAAGAGCAGCAAGCTGTATTTCTGGGTAATTGCTATATCATATGAGGGATGCTTATTGTGTGACTAGATACCGCTGTATCGGGGCCAGTTCAGATATACAGCTCAGGATAGTTGTGTGTCCACTAGGGCCTAATTGTACATGTAATAGATGAAATTAAGCATGTTTCTACTGTTGTAGTGGTGTGGCATCTCCCTCACCCATTCCTACCACTGGTCTAAATTGCCTGTCTACCAGCCATTGCCATTTGGGGCAAGTTGACATCTTACTGGCTGGACAACAGGACTCAAAGGGTAATAGTGAATGGAGTCCACAGTGAAGAAAGGAGGGTAACTAGTGGAGCACAGCATGGTTTGGTACTGGGACTGGTCCTCTTTAATGTCTTTATAAGTGACATTGGAGAGCACCTGGAAGGAAAGGTATGTCTCTTTGCAGATGACACAAAGATCTGCAACAGGGTTGATATATAAGGTGGGGTGGAAAGGATGAAAAGGGACTTGGCAAGGTTGGAAGACTGGTCAAATATGTGGCAGGTCAGATTCAATGCAAAGAAGTGCAAGGTAATGCATCTGGGAAGCAAAAACCCAGGAGAAGAGTACACAATGGGGGGTGAATTAATAACAACAAAAATTGAAAGAGACCTAGGAGTAATTATATCAGATGACCTAAAGGTGGGCAAGCAATGTGAGAAGGCAGTAAGGCGGGCTAGGTGGATACTGGGATGCAAAGGGAGAGGTATCAACAGTAGAAAACAGGAAGTTGTTATCTCTCTGTACAGACAGTTAGTGGACCCCATCTGGAGTACTGTGTGCAATTCTGGAGACTCCATCTCAGCAAAGACATAGACAAAAGTGGAGGCTGTTCAGAGGAAGACAACTAAAATGGTGCAGGGTGTGCACCAGAAGACATACGAGGAGAGACTAAAGCAGCTTAATATGTATACCCTTGAGGAAAGAAGGGAGAAGGGGGAAGTGATAGAAACTTTCAAGTACCTCAAGGGAATTAACAAAGTACAAGAGGGTAGCATTTTCAGAAGAAGAGATGTGCAAGAACAAGGGAGCACAATTTGAAGATAGAGGGGGGACAGCTCAGAGGTAATGTTAGAAAGTATTTTTTCACAGAGAGGGTTGTTGATGCATGGAACAGCCTTCCTGAAGAGGTTGTGGAGTCAGGAACAGTGGGAGAATTCAAGAATGCATGGGACAGGCACAAGGCAATTCTAGTGGGGGGTAGGAGGAAGTAAGCTGTTGATTAACTAGAATCTGCAGCTTATCCATCAGGTAGGGAAATGGGCAGACTAGCTGGGCCAAGCGGTCCTTATCTGCCATCAAATTCTATGTTTCTATGTTTCTCCTGATACTCAGTCTGTGTTGACTGTAACCACATCCACAACTTGTGGTATTCCAGGAGTGGCCAGTGTTGGAGGCCTGCTGCCTGCAAGTCAGTGAGAGGTGAGCTGAACCCATAGCAACTCAGTGACGCCCACTAAGTCCCTGGCTGAGTAGAGTGTAAAAGACGTCACTGCACCTGGAGTCCTCCCACCCCCTCTCCCCATAGCATCTCACATTACAGCTTTGCTAGCAGGGCATAGGTGCCTGTATGCAACCTATGCTGTGGGGGTGTCTAATCTTTTGTGTTTCTTCACTTCACCCTCCAGATATGCCAAGCAGAGCTGAGTGGAGCACAGGAGCTCCCAGATGGGTTGAGAGTGACTCAGAGGATTAGACCTGTTTCTCACCCCCCCCCCCACGACTGGATCCTCACTGAATCACAACCACTGATCAGCTCCCAGACAATCGACAGGTAGAACTCCTGGTTAGATCAGCCACTTGGCTTATTTATTTTTGAGAGAACGGTAGCTGGGCGCCAAGTGGCAGTCTCTTCAAAATGGCTACCCCTTTATGGATGCCACTGATCAGTGTGGCTATGTGACGCTCGGTAAGCTGTTAGCACCAGGTGGAGCCTGAAACAGACACTGCAGTGTTAACCTGAATGAGAAAGTGTAGTAGAAGATCTTTGTATGCGAGTTATATTTGAAAGTGTATGTATAAGCGTGCTTAGTTGATACTTTGTAACCATTGCTACTGCAGATAATTTGAGTAGGCAAACCAACTGCGTAGAGAAGCAAGCTGTTTTTCTGGGTAATTGCTGTATCATATGAGGTATGCTTATTGTGTGACTAGATACCTCTGTATCAGGGGCCAGTTCAGATATACAGCTCAGGATAGTTGTGTGTCCACTAGGGCCTAATTGTGCATGTAATAGATGAAACTGAGTACGTCTCTACTGTTGTAGTGGTGTGGCATCTCCCTCCCTCCCCCGTTCCTACCACTGGTCTAAATCATGGGCAGGACTCCTCTTCTACTAGCCATTTCCATTTGGGGCAAGTCGACATCTTACTGTCTCCTCGGGCTTACGGGCAGACTTGGTGGGCAAGGCGATCCTTATCTGCTGACAATTTCTAAGTTTCTGTGTTTTCTGATACTCAGTCTGTCTCGACTGAAACCACATCCTCAACTTGTGGTATTCCCAGTGTGGCCAGTGTTGGAACCTTGCAGCCTGTGAGTCAGTCAGAGGGGCACCAACCACATAGCAGTTCAGTGACACCCACTACATCCTTGGCCGAGTGGAGTGGGAAAGCCACCACTGCACCTAGAGCCCTCCCACCCCCTCTCCCCATAGCGTCTTACATTACAGCATTGCTAGAGGTTGCATAGGTGCCTGTTTGCTGACCTATGTTGTGGGGGTTTCAAATCTTTTGTGTTTCTTTACTTCACCCTCCAGATATGCCAAGTAGACCTGAGTGGAGAGCACTAGTTCCTGGACTGGTCGAGAGGGACTCAGGGGATCAGACCTGTGTCCCCCCTCCCAACCAGATCCTCACTGAATCACCTCAACGGATCAGTCCCCGAGCAATCTACAGATAGAGCTCCCGGTTTGTTCAGTCACTTCACTGATTGTTTATTGGGAGCATGGTAGCAGGTCGCCATGTGGCAGTCTCTCCAAAATGGCTACCCCTCCACCGATGCCACTTATCAGTATGGCTATGTGATACTGGATAAGTTGTTGGCAGAAGGCAGAACCTGATACAGACACTGCAGTGTTAACCTGGTTGAGAACGTGTAGTATAAGATTCCTGCGTGTGAGCTATATTTGAGAGTATATGTACAAGCGTGCTCAGTTGATACTTTGTAATCATTGGTCCTGAAGATAATTTGAGTTAGCAAACCAAATGTGTAGAGCAGCAAGCTGTATTTCCAGGTAATTGTTATATCATATGAGGTGTGGTGTGGCATCTCCCTCCCCCATTCTTACCACTGGTCTAAATCACCTGCAGGACTCTGAGTCTACTAGCCACTGCCATTCAGAGCAGGTAGACATTTTACTGTCTCCTGATACTCAGCCGGTCTCAATTGAAAACACATCCACAACTTGTGGTATTCCAGGCTTAGGCAATGCTGTAACCCTGCAGCCTGTGAGTCAGTGAGAGGGGTGCTGAACGACGTAGCAACTCAGTGGTAACCACTAAGTCCCTAGCCGAGTGGAGTGTGAAAGACACCATTTTACCTGGAGCCCTCCCAACCCCTGTCCCCATAGCGTTTCACATTACAGCTTTACAAGCAGGGCATAGGTGTCATCTGCTCACCTATGCTGTGAGGGTGTCTAATCTTTTGTGTTTCTTCACTTCACCCTCCAGATACACCAAGCAGAGCTGAGTGGAGTGCAGGAATTCCGGACGGGTCGAGAGGGACTCAGGGGATTGGACCTGTGTCTCCCCTCCCCCCCTCCACGATCGGATCCTCATCGAATCACCTCCACGGATCAGCCCCCAGACAATCCACAAGTAGAGGTCCCGGTTTGTTCTGCCACTTGGCTGATTGTTTTTTGGAGCATGGTAGCCAGGCATTGATTGAATTATTCCCCCTCCCCCCACCCTGGGTGGTCCCAAATTTATAGCCCTCTCCAAGTTGTCAGTGTCTTCCCACATTAATCTTTTTCACCTGGCCTCTGATTAATTGGTGACTCTAGCCAACCTTGCTCAAAGCCAATCCCCCCACATGCATCAGCCCTACCAATCGTGGCTGCTCCTTTATCCCTCCCTGTTCTGCAGCTGTTGATTCTTGCTTTGAGCATCCTCTTCCCTCCTCTTATCCATTATCATTGCTGCCTTACCTGGGCTCCTATACACCAATTTGAGCTCATTAGTGTGTTCTCACGGTCACTGGTCATTGTCCCACTGCCTCCTCACCTCCTCTGTCTCCACACCCACCCATTGCAAGCTAGTCTTGTGGATACATTATTCCCCATTCTCTCACAGCCTGCACTATGCTTACCTTTCTTTTTCTCGGCTATCTACCTCCCACTCCAACCACTAACGCCATCTCCCTGCATAACTCCAACATGCCCCCCCGGGGTCCCTTCCTATCTCTGCCAACATGGTCCCCATACTGGACAGCCCCCTTCCCCTTCTCAACTCCCTACTCTAGTTTGCCCCTTGACTCTCTACCCCTCTCTGTTCTAACCTTCCAACTGCCCTACTCCTCCTCTTCTCTCCCTCACCCACTCTGCTCTGCTCCCCTCCTCCATGCTGAATTTAGAAGCCCTCCTTTGCTGTTCCAGCCTTACTACTCCTCTCTCCTCTCTAATCAAAATACTCAAGCCTTTTACCCTTCTTTCTGCTCCTTTTGCTCCTCTCCAGTGATGTGACAGCTAACCCTGGCACTCCCACTAGCCCCTCCCCACCTAAATTGCCTAAAGGTCTCCGAGTCTTCCACCTTAATGCTAGAAGACTTCTCCCTAAGTTGGATGCCCTAAATGTTTGGATGACCCAGTACCCCTCTCCCCCCGATGTCCTCTGCGTCACAGAAACTTGGTTGTCTGCCAGAATCACTGACTCCTTGCTTGCCATCCCTGACTTCACCCTCTTCCAACAAGACCAAGGCAAATGTGGTGGTGGAGTCACCCAGTACATCTCGTAGTCTCTCTCCTGCACCATTCCCTTTCAAGAATCATGCCTCTCCTCCCATGAAGTCATCATTGCTCTCCTCTACCTTCCCTTCTCAGTCCCCATCTACATCATAGCCCTCTATGCCCCTCCCAAATGCTCTCCCAAGTCTTTGTTCTCTATAACTACCTCCATCTCTGCACATGCATGTGGAGGGGTTGTGGGATAACAAATGGACCAGACACCGAACTTCAAGTTCAACACACAATCTCTGTGTGATGTTCATTCAAAATGCAGTAGATAACCTTCAGCAATGGCATATCCCTTCTTCAGTACATCAGTTTGTAACAACAGACTATGCAAGTCTTTCCTTTACACTTAGCCAGCACCTACTGACTCATTGATCTCTGATCTAACTGAGCAGTTGAACTTCAGCCTCCACCCCTATGTGGGCCCTGTTTGCTTGGGTAGTAGGGGCTCAAATAAAAAAATTAAAAAAACAAGCTAAAAACAAAGAACCTCAGTGCAGAAGCACTGAAACTAGGGTTACCCCAAAAGACATTGACAGTAAGCCAAGTTTGAAAGAAACACAACATCACACATACTTCCATGAGGCAAAGAATCATGGGATGTATGCAAATCAACATGACATTTCAGATTGTCTCAGTTTATAGTAATTTACATGCATTTTAAGTAGCACAACTAACTTAATTGCATAGTGCTATTACATATTAAATCCAACAATGATAAACACAGCCTGTTGTTTTACATACACTCAGAGGTCACCACAATAACCTCCCTGTACGAGGACCTGAGAAGGAAAAGGAAAATTAAAGAGGACACTATAGCATAGTCAAGAAGGGGAAGGGAGTGCCCATAGATGGCCAACCTTATAGACTAGAAATTGTAAAGGATATATTAGGCTAAGAAATAGAAGAACTGTTGCAACAAATGTAAGAAAAGGTCGATCCTCAAGAGTGGCAGGATCTCCCTGTCACATATCCCCCACCTTAAGAGGGAAGCAGTTATTGCAGACTGCTTACTACCTTCCTGTCCCAGGAAGGGATGGAGCTTTCACACATCCATCTTCAGAAGCTCTGTATCAGGGTCCCTATTAATGATAAACATTCTATCATAAACTTAGTGGCTATCATCATTCTTTATCCCAAGGCATTAACACATTTCTCAATAGAGACTAACGGTACCTTCCCTGAACTATCTCCTTTTAGGGAAAGTACATCATATTTCACTGACTTCAATTTCTGCACCATATCAAGACATGAAATCAGCATTTACATGTTTTGTCCCTGCCCTGTGGGACACAGTAAATCAACAAGACTGAAGAGTCAAGTACCATTGTATTATATGGGGAATTTTTTCTCTCATTTGGTACAACCAGCAGAGGGAGTTGTGATCAGTTACAACCTTAAATTCTGCCCCCCACAAGTGATATTTCAGAGACTTAATAGCCCACTTTTGAGCTAAGCATTCTTTCTCTGTGGTAGCATATCTTCTCTCCCTCTCATGCAGCTTCCTGCTGATATACATGATCGGATGTTCTTCCCCATCTATTTTCTGAGATAAGACTGCCCAATACTATTCTATGATGCATCAGTTTGAACCTCAAACACTTGGTTGAAGTCAGGGCTTTTCAATACAGGAGCTGTACATAGAATTGCTTTGATATTCCTAAATGCCTCATCACAAATAGGGGTCCACTGAACCTTATTCGGGTACCTCTTTTCAGTGAGATCAGTCATAGCACTAGCAATGGCTGAGAAATTAGGAACAAATTTCCAGTAATAACCAGCCAAGCCTAGGAAAGATCTCACATGCTTTTTTGTGGTAGGTATTGGGCTGTTTGCTACTGCTGTAACCTTCTCTACCATGTGCTTCACTTATCCGTTTCCTAAAATGAACCCTGGGTATCTTGTCTCTGTCTTTGCTAGGGAACACTTAGCAGGGTTAATGGTCACTCCTGACTCCTTTATTGCTTGCAATACCAGGGACAAGTTGCTAACATGGGTTTCCCAGTCAGGTCTGAATATGACCACATCGTCCAAATAAACCGCACAGTACTCAGTGAGTAGTCTTAGTATGTGGTCCATAAAACACTGAAAAGTGGCTGGGGCCCCATTTAGTCCAAATGACATTGTGGCAAACTGGTATAAACTGATTGAGGTGCTAAATGCAATTTTATCTTGTGAATCAGGTGACAAGGGGATTTGCCAATATCCCTTAGTAAGATCCAGGGTGGAGATATACTGTGCATTGCCTAGCCTGTCAGTGATGTCATCTATTCAGGGCATTGGGTAGCCATCGAATAGTGACATGTTGTTAAGCTTTCTAAAATCTAGGCATAGATGTATCCCACCCTCTCTGTTGTCCACTATGACCATGGGTGAAGACCATGCACTCTTTGAGGGCACAATTATGCCTAACTGCTCCATTTTTTTGACTTCCAGAATCACATCGTCCCTCACCTTCATGGGCAGTATGTAGGGCTTTTGGTGTATGGGCTTGTCTTGTGTGACAATTATGGTGTGCACAATTCCATTGACCTGCTCCAGGGACGTTTGAGAATAGGGGCTCAAATTCTTGTAAAACCTCCTGCAACTCGGGTTTATCTGAATCTCCTCCAATGGGCCTGACTGTTCTAGCCTTTTATAGGCAACATCCAAGTCTGACTCCCTAACTTCAGGATGGATATAAAAGGAGGGGTTAGGCTTCCAACATCATTTCCTAAGGAGGTTCATATGGTAAATTTTCTAGGCGGGTCTTTTTCTGGGCATGCTAAGCTCATAGTTCACTGCTCCTGTTTGCCTCAAAATGGTGAAGGGGCCCTGCCATTTTGTGAGTAGTTTGTTCTCTGGGGAGGGAAGAAGTAACAATACTTTGTCCACTGACCGAAATGTTTTAGTCTTCAAACCCTGGTCATATCTTTCTTTCTGCAAGTCTTGCTTCTGTTCTAAGCTCTGGTGTGCCAAGTTGATATACCTCACCAGGCGTTTGCATAACTGAGTCATGTACTGTATGATATTAAGCTGTCTCACCTCCTTCCCTTCTTTCCAGTGTCCTTTAACCACATCCAGTGGCTCCCTTGGGTTCATCCCATACAATAATGAAAAAGGTGAGAAACCAGTTGATGCTTGAGGGATTTCTCTGTAATCAAAAAGTAAACAGGGAAGGTACCTATCTCAATCTCTACCTTCTTTTCCATATTTCCTCATCATTTTCTTTAATGTCTGATTAAACCTCTCTATGAGGCTGTCAGTCTGTGAGTGGTATGGTGACATATGCACTGCTACCACACCCAGCAGATGGTACAATTCTTTTAGCAGGTGTGCATTAAAATTACTCCCCTGATCAGTAAGTATTTCTTGGGGAATTCCAATGTGGCTAAATACCTTTGCTAGCTCCTCTGCTATCCTTTGGGCAGTGACAGTTCTCATGGGGATAGCTTCTGGGTTGCGGGTAGTGTAATTGCATATGACCAGTACAAATCTGTTACCCTTGGAGCTCTTTTCCAGGGGGCCTACTACATGCATGGCTATCTTGTCAAAGGGGTTAGTCACAATAGAGATGGATTGTAGTGGTACTCTATCCCTTTTTCCTGCCTGAGCTACCTTCTGACACTCAGCACATGCTTTACAATATTCAGCTATGTTCTCGTGGATAGAGGGCCAATAAGACCTGGGTAATATCCTATTCAGGGTGCTAGCTCTACCTGCATGGCCTGCTAAAGGGATGTCATGTGCCAAATACATGATTTGGGAACTGAATTTTTCTGGAACCATTATTTGGTCTACTACCACTCCAGTTCTGGGGTTAGTGCATTGTCTATACAGTATTCCTTGTTTTACAGCAAATTGAGGGGCACCTTTTCCAGTCCCGTCCCCACCTCTGGAAAAAAAGGGTTAAGTGAAGGGTCTGCTTTGTGCTCATGCTGCATATCACATTTAAAAGTATGTCCCAAGTCTGGCTGTACACCAGCATGAATATCAGTCCAGTCCTTCTTTAGCTTCCTGTTCTCCGCCTTAGTTTTACAGTCCTTGCCAGATCCTCAAAAACATCATCATCAAATGGGAACAGAGATGATAACGGTCCCTTCTTCACTTGAACTCTGGTGGTTACAACAACTACAGTAGAGTCCTGGGTGGCATGACAATATATAAAAGCAGCAAAGTCTGGGAGGTCATGCCTGACAACAACTGGCACAGGTTGGTGAGGTACCAACCCCACTTCTTCCTCATGTGTCTTTTCTTGAACAGTCATTTGCATGGTGGCTGTAGGGTAGTGATGGGTATCATCATGCACACAGATGACTGCTGTAGTCAGTCCTTTATTATTCCCAGTCACCAGATCTGCTCACACAAGAGTCTGACAGCTCCCTGAATCAATCACTCCCATCTTCTGCTGTGATCCAATCTGCACAGTAGCCATAAAGTGACCCAAGTTCACTAAGGCTACATTCAGCTATCTCTTTCTTTATATTAGGGCAGTTTCTTATATAATGTCCCTTTTTTTTGCACCCATGACATACAGTCTCAGCTACTAGAGTGTGCCCCCCTCTCTCTGCTCTCTAGTCTTGTTTCTCTGGGGCTGGATTTGACAGTTTATAAGTAAAAGGGTTCCTTACTGGATTGCTGGTGGTCGTGTCTGCTGATGTCCCTTGAAACCCTCTGAGTCTGGATGGTTGGGCTGCCAGGAGGTCTTCTGCCAAAGTGATGGCTTTATCAGCGGAATCCGGCTTATGCTCCTGAACCCAAAGTTGTACATCCTGGGGTAAAACTTTAATAAACTGTTCAATAATCACTGCCTAAAGAAGTTGGTCCTTCCTCTTTTTCTCCGGTTGTAACCATTTGTAGCAGAGCTCCTTGAGATGGGCATAAGTCTCTCGTGGGTGTATCCAGTAACTGCATTTTAAGAAAGCCAAACCTCTGGCGATAGGTTTCAGTGATTATGTCATAGCGCCTGAGGATCTCTTGTTTCACACAGTCATAGTCCTCTGCCTCTTGGGAGTCCATGTGGCTATAAACCAAGTAGGCACTGCCTGTCAGGTGCGGTCCCAGTCGAACAACCCACTGTTTCCTTGATCTTGCACATGTTCGAGTGATCCTCTCAAATGTTGTGAAGTAGGCCTCAGTGTCATCACTGTCCAGAAGTTTAGACAGTTTAATGTCTTTTGGGCTACTGGCTCTTTCTGTTTGCCCTGCATTGATGGCATGCAAGACCCTCATGGTATCCACCCATTTGGCATCTTGACTTCTCCATACAATGTCTCTTTCTCTTTCCACCACTTGTTTTATGCAGAGCCATTTCAACTACTCCCCTACATCCTCAGGTGGAGCATCTTCAAGAGGAGGCAATTCCCTCAATTCTTCAATGTCGTCTTGCATCTCTTCTTCGTCTTCAGGTTCCGAGCTCCTGGGTCCAGTCCAGGCAGCAGCTTCTCTTCCAGTCTGTCAGCCATGGTTCTGGTCAGAACTCCATGGACTTTCTTCTCCGGGTTCTCCTGCGGCAACTCCTGCTGCATTGGTCCACCTGGGATATCGGGGCGATATCCACCAGAAAACATCCCTCTTTGGCTAGTCCAGATGCTTCCAGCAAGTTATCTCACTTCTAACACCAAGTCTGTGGAGGGCTTGTGGTATAACAAATGGATCAGACACCAAACTTCAAGTTCAACACACAATCTCTGTGTGATGTTTATTCAAAATGCAGTAGATAACCTTTAGCAATGGCATATTCCTTCTTCAGTACATCAGTTTGTAGCAACAGACTATTTCAAGTCTTTCCTCTAAACTTCGCCAGCACCTACTGACTCTCCGATTTCTGATATCTGAATTAATTTAGCAGTTGAGATTCAGTTTCCACCCCTATGCGGGCCCTGTTTTGTATGGTAGTGGGGGCTCAAATAAAAAAAAAAAAGCAAGCTAAAGACAAAGAACATTAGTGCAGAAGCGCCGAAAAAGGGTTACCCCAAAGGACATTGACAATAAGCCAAGTTTCAAAGAAACGCAACATCACACATACTTCCATAATGCAAGGCATCATGAGATATATGCAAATCAACATGACATTTCAGATTGTCTCATTTACAGCAATTTACATGCATTTTAAATTGCACAACTAATTTAATGTTTATAATACAGTCAACTAGTACTCTTTACGGTTATCAAAAACACATAGTGCCATGGTATTTTCAACATTTACAGGTTTCATACACATAAGGTATAAACATATAAGTATTTTTATGGCATAGTGCTATCACATATTAAATCCAACAATGATAAACACAGCCTGCTGTTTTACATACGCTTGGAGGTCACCACAATAACCTCCCTGTACGAGGACCTAAGAGGGAAAAGGAAAATTAAAGAGGACACTATAGCATAATCAAGAAAGGGAAGGGGATGCCCATAGATGGCCAACCTTATGGACTAGAAGTTGTAAAGGCTAGATTAGGCTAAGAAATAGAAGAACAGCTGCAACAGATTTAAGAAAAGGTTGGTCCTTAAGAGTGGCAGGAGCTCCCTGTTAGAATGCGTCACAAGGTGAACTCCTACTCCTCCGGGACTTCAACCTTGATTGGCTCTCCCCATCATCTAAGACTACCCTCCTCAAAATTGATTCACTTAACCTCACCCTCCTGATAATGGAACCTACTCATTTCAACCCCCACTGACAGTCATTCACTCCTTGACTGGGTTATCTCCTCCCCCACCAGATCTGTTTCACAATTGTACTATCTGACACCTTCAGTGACCACTGCATCACATATGTACATTATAATGACAAGTTCCCCCCATTCCTCACCAAAATACATCTGGTCTCATCCACACCATTCCCTGGATCACACTGCCCTCCTGTATGACCTTTACCACGCCAACTGGCAGCCGTCCTCACATCCTTGCCTTTTCCCAGACCCTAAATAGTGTATTAGATTCCTCTGAAAAAAATCTTGAGTTAAACAAATCCATCATCCCCGCATAACTGCAGAACTCTTAGCCCAAGGTAGATCTAGGGACAAAGCCTGGGTAACTTTCAAATCCTCCCTATCCTATTCAGACAGGTAATCCCCCCCCCGATGTCCTCTGTGTCACAGAAACTTGGTTGTCTGCCAGAATCTCTGACTCCTTGCTTGCCATCCCTGACCTCACCCTCTTCCAACAAGACAGAGTTAAGTGTGGCTGTGGAGTCACCCTGTACATCAGGCAGTCCCTCTCCTGTATTATTTCCTTTCGAGAATCGTGACTTTCCTCCCATGAAGTTATCATTGCCCTCCTCTACCTTCGATTCTCAATCCCCATCTACATCGCAGCCCTCTATGCCCTTCCCAAATCCTCTCCCAAGTCTCTGTACTCTATAACTACCTCCATCTCCACACATGCATCATAAGGTGAACTACTCCTCGGGGACTTCAACCTTGATTGGCTTTCCCCATCATCTAAGACTACTCTCCTCAAGATTGGTTCACTTAATCTCACACTCCTGATAATGGAACCTACTCATTTCAACCCCCACTGACAATCACTCACTCCTTGACTGGGTTCTCTCCCCCTCCCCACACACACACTGGATCTCTTTCACAACTGTACTGTCTAACACCCTCAGTGACCATTGCATCACATATTGCATTAGAAAGATCAGTTCCCCCCATTCTTCACCAAGATACATCCGGTCTCATCCACTCCATTCCCTGGATCACACTGCCCTTCTATATGACCTTTTCCACGCCAGCCGGCAGCCAGTTTTCTCAGCCACTGATGTTGAATCCGCCCTTCTTGTTTTTTCCCAAACCCTAAATAATGTATGGGACTCCCACGCTCCTCTGAAAAAATCTTGAGTGAAATGCATCCATCATTCCTGGATAACTGCAGAACTCTTAGCCCAATGTAAATTTAGGGACAAAGCCTGGACAACTTTCAACTCCTTCCTGTCCCATTCAGATAGGCAATCCTACAAGTTCCTTACAAATAAGTGCACTAAAAACATCTGCCTAGTTAAAGCTGAATACTTTAAATCTCACTTACAACAAAACCAGAACTCTCCAGCCTCTTTCTGGAAAATTATACACTCTGTCCTCAATCCTCCTGCCCAACAGGCTTCCCCCACCATTATTGTGGATGTCTCTCCCATCTCTGATCCCTTCAAGGTCACAGAACTGTTCAACACCTTCTTCTCTACCTGGGCACTCCTTGACCATCCCACTCATCCCCTAAAACAAACCCACCCCACCTTCATCCTCCCCCTCCAGAAACATCCTTCCACCCTCCTCAGGCTTTAACTTCCCCAAAATTACTGTTGATGAAGTTTTCAAAGCTTTAATGTCTATCAACCTAAACAAAACCAACCCTGACAGACTTCCCTAGGCTTCTCCATATCTCTGCTCCTGCAATTGCCTCCACCCTAGCACATACACTAAATCTCTCACCCTGCACTGTCATAGTCCCCCAAGCTTGGAAACTCACCAAAGTCTTGCCTCTTCATAAACGGGGTGATCCTTCCTTACCCAGTAACTACCAGTCCATCTCTTCCTGTTCTTCCTTAGCTAAACTCCTGGAATCATAAATACACACCTGATTGTCAGAGTTCTTTTCCTCAGCTGGTATACTTTCACCAGACTAAGCCGGTTTCAGAAAGCAATACTCCACCGCCTCCTCCCTGCTGAGGGTCACCAACGCCATCTTCTCCACCATCGATAAAGGTTTCATAACCAAAGCCATTTTTATAGACCTTGTGAAGACCTTCAATTCAGTGTCCCACCCCTCTTCTCCAAAAACTGGGGTCTGTTGGCCTGGCCACCCCAGCTGTCAATTGTGTCAGGTCATACCTCCATAACAGGCAAAATCTGTCCAATCGGCAACTGCACCTCCTTCCCCTAACCATCCTCACTGGTATCCCTCAAGGATCTATTCTTGGCCTGATCTTTTTCTCCCTCTTCATAAATGACCTTCACTCAATCTGCTCATCCTCACAAATCCATATGTATGCTGATGACACCATCATTTTCAACTCTGGCTCTGTCTCCACTGGTGTGCACCCACCCTTCCAGGAAGTACCTCCCAGCCCCTGGGGCACCTTAGATCATCGCTGTAGCTACTGGGCCAACTCCCTGCTCACCTGCAGAAACTTCAGTCCCTCCCAGCCCGGGACACCTTGGATCACTGCTGGAGCTGCTGGGCTAACTCCCCACCTGACAGCAAAAACCTCACTCTCTCCCAGCCCCCAGGGCACCTTGGATCATGGCTGAAGCTGCTGGCCTAGCTCCCTGCCCACCCACAGAAACTTCAGTCCCTCCCAGACCCAGGGGAACTTTGGATTGTGGCTGGAGCCACTGGGCTAGCTTCCCTCCTGCCCTCAGAAATTTTTATCCCTCCCAGCTCCCAGGGTACCTTGGATCATGGCAGGAGTTGCTTGGCTAGTGCTGCACCTACTCAGAGAAACTTCAGTCCCTCCCAGCCCCTGGGTCACTTTGGATCATGGCTGGAGCTGCTGGGCTAGATCCCCACCTGCCTGCAGAAACTTCGGTACCCACCAGCACCCAGGGCATCTTGCATGTTGGATGGAGCCACTGGCCTAGCTCCCCACCTGCCTGCAGAAACTTCAGCCCCTCCCAGGCCCAGGACTCCTTGGATTGTGGCTGGAGCCACTGGGCTAGCTCCCCACCCACCTGCAGAAACTTCAGTCCCTCCCAGCCTCTGGGGTACCTTGGATCATGGCTAGAGGCTGGGCTGCTCCCACCCACCCACCCACAGAAACTTCAGTCCCTTCCAGCCCTCAGGGCATCTTGGATTGTGGCTGGAGCCACTGGGCTAGCTCCCCACCCGTCCGCTGAAACTTCAGTCCCTTCCAACCCCTGGAGCATCTTGGATCATGGCTGAAGGTGCTGGGCTAGCTCCCCTCATGCCCACAGAGACTTCAGTCCCTCCCTGCCCCCAGGGCACCTTGGATTGTGTCTGCTGCCAATGGACAAGCGCCCCACCCTCCCACAGAAACTTCAGTTCCTCTGAGCCCCCAGGGCACCTTGGATCATGGCTAGAGCAGCTGGGCTAGCTCCTTGCCTGCCTGCAGAAACTTCAGTCTCTCCCAGTCCCCAGGGCACCTTGGATCATGGCTTGAGCTGCTGGGCTAGCTCCCCACCCACCCACAGAAACTTCAGCCCTTCCCAGGCCCTGGGACTCCTTGGATTGTGGCTAAAGCTGCTGAGGTAGTTCCCCACCCACCTGCAGAAACCTCAGTCCCTCTGTACCCCCAAGGTACCTAGGATCATGGCTGGAGCCACTGGGCTAGCTCCCCACCCACCTGCAGAAACTTCAGTCCCTCCCAGCCCCCTGGGCACCATGGATCATGGCTGGAGGCACTGGGCTAGCTCCTTTCATGCCCGCAGAGACTTCGGTCCCTCCCAACCCCCAGGGCACCTTGGATTGTGTCTGCTGCCAATGGACAAGTGCCCCACCCTCCTGCAGAAACTTCAGTTCCTCTGGGTCCCCAGGGCACCTTGAATCATGGCTGGAGCTGCTGGGCTATCTCCCCACCCACCCACAGAAACTTCAGTCCCTCCCTGCCCCCAGGGCACCTTGGATTGTGTCTGCTGCCAATGGACAAGCGCCCCACCCTCCCACAGAAACTTCAGTTCCTCTGGGCCCCCAGGGCATCTTGGATCATGGCTAGAGCAGCTGGGCTAGCTCCTTGCCTGCCTGCAGAAACTTCAGTCCCTCCAAGTCCCCAGGGCACCTTGGATCATGGCTTGAGCTGTTGGGCTAGCTCCCCACCCACCCACAGAAACTTCAGTCCCTCCCAGCCCCCTGGGCACCATGGATCATGGCTGGAGGCACTGGGCTAGCTCCTTTCATGCCCGCAGAGACTTCAGTCCCTCCCAACCCCCAGGGCACCTTGGATTGTGTCTGCTGCCAATGGCCAAGTGCCCCACCCTCCTGCAGAAACTTCAGTTCCTCTGGGTCCCCAGGGCACCTTGGATAATGGCTAGAGCAGCTGGGCTAGCTCCTTGCCTGTCTGCAGAAACTTCAGTCCCTCCCAGTCCCCAGGGCACCATGGATCACGGCTGGAGGCACTGGGCTAGCTCCTCTCATGCCCACAGAGACTTCAGTCCCTCCCAACCCCCAGGGCACCTTGGACTGTGTCTGCTGCCAATGGACAAGTGCCCCACCCTCCCACAGAAACTTCAGTTCCTCTGGGTCCCCAGGGCACCTTGGATAATGGCTAGAGCAGCTGGGCTAGCTCCTTGCCTGCCTGCAGAAACTTCAGTCCCTCCAGTCCCCAGGGCACCTTGGATCATGGCTTGAGTTTCTGGGCTAGCTCCCCACCCACCCACAGAAACTTCAGCCCCTCCCAGCCCCTGGGACTCCTTGGATTGTGGCTAAAGCTGCTGAGGTAGTTTGCCTCCCACCTGCAGAAACCTCAGTCCCTCTGTACCCCCAGGGTACCTAGGATCATGGCTGGAGCCACTGGGCTAGCTCCCCACCCATCTGCAGAAACTTCAGTCCCTCCCAGCCCCCTGGGCACCATGGATCGTGGCTGGAGGCACTGAGCTAGCTCCTCTCATGCCCGCAGAGACTTCAGTCCCTCCCAACCCTCAGGGCACCTTGGATCATGGCTGGAGCTGCTTGGCTAGCTCCCCACCTGCCATCAGAAACTTCAGTCCCTCCCAGCCCCTGGGGCACCTTGGATCATGGCTAGAGAAGCTGGGAAGCTTCCCACCCACCTGCAGAAACTTCAGTCCCTTCCAGCCCCCAGGGCACCTTGAATCATGGCTGTTGCTGCTGGGCAAGCTCCCCACCCACCCACAGAAACTTCAGTCCCTTCCAGGCCCCAGGACACCTTGGATCATGGCTGGAGCAGTTGGGCTAGCTCCCCACCCTCCTGCAGAAACTTCAGTCCCTCCCAGCTCCCAGGGCACCTTGGATCACAGCTGGAGCCACTGGGCTAACTGTCTTCCCACCTGCTGAAACATCAGTCCTCCCAGCCTCTGGGGCACCTTGGATCACAGCTAGAGAAGCTGGGCTAGCTCCCACCCACCCACCCACAGAAACTTCAGTCTCTTCCAGGCCCTGGGGCACCTTGAATCATGGCTGGAGCAGTTGTAGCTCCCCACCCTCCCACAGAAACTTCAGTCCCTCCCAGCTCCCAGGGCACTTTGAATCATAGCTGGAGCTGCTGGGCTAGTTCCCCACCCACCTGCATAAACTTCAGTCCCTGCCAGCTCCCGGGGCACTTTGGATCATGACTGGAGCTGCTGGGCTAGTTCCCCACCCACCTACAGAAACTTCAGTCCCTCCCAGCCCCTGGGGCACCTTGGATTGTGGCTGGAGCTGATGGGCTAGCTTCCTGCCCACCCACCAAAATATCAGTCTCTCCCAGCCCCTGGGGCACCTTGGAACACAGCTAGAGCAGCTAGGCTAGCTTCCTGCCCACCTACAGAAACTTCAGTCCCTCCCAGCTCCAGGGCACCTTGGATCATGGCTGGAGCTGCTGGGCTAGCTCCCCACCTGCCTGCAGAAACTTCTGTCCCTACCAGGCCCCGGGGCACCTTGGATCATGACTGGAGATGCTGAGCTAGCTCCCCACCCTCCTGCACCAGAATTAACTTGACAATTAAGCCTCAGCTTTATTTTTGAATTTAGGACCTTTTCCAGACATGGTGCCACATCAAGTTTAGAGCCTGCAATTCATTTGTTAATGATAGGTAGCAGCATACTGGCTGCTTGCTACTTCTGTAGGGGTGCTGTTCAACATTTAAATTTATTTTTTAGTCCTTCCTTGTTAATTTAAAATTCCTTAAGATCTCTACGGGCTCCAACCACCAGAGGATTTCTTTCGGGAATTGATAGTGCTCCTCAGAGCTCACTAAGCTGCTTTAAATACTCGAGCTCCTCTGCTAAACTAGGAACTATTTTTTTGCAAATGTTAAAAGTCTGTATTCAAAGCTAACTTTCTTTTTGGGCTTTAAAGTGCTCCACTGAGCTCACTTACTTGTTTAAAAATTTGAGCTCCTCTGCTAATGTTAAGAGTTTTACTTTAAAGCTTCCCTCAGTGCTTAAATTGAGCTCATCTGCTAATTTTAAGAGAGTTCTTCTCTGAAGAGTTGATCTCAGTGCTTTAACAAACTTCTCCCCGGGGCTTACCTGCCTGCTGTAAGGGGCAGACATACAGTCGCCTGCAAACGGAAGAGCTGAGCTGACTTTTAAGGGAGGACACTGAAGAGAGGAAGGGGCGGATACAAAAGAGAAGGCCCAGCTTTTGGTTCAGTGTTTTGGTCAGTAGAGTGACATGGGGGTCCAGGGAAAGTGATGTGTCTAAAGTAATGCCTAGATATTTAAAGGATTGTTTGGACTCAAGGGCATCACCATTGCTTGAGCATATCACATGAGGGGGCTAAGAATGCGTTGTGGGGGAGAGGTTGGCAAACACCATGCATTTTGTTGTTTTTTTGGTGTTGTGAACTAGATGGTTCTCTAGGAACCGGCCCTCAAGAGTTCGAAAGTCCTAGGCCAGTGTACTGTTAAGTCACTATATGTCAGGTGAAGCACGGTAGATGATGGTGTCAACCATGCAGAGGTGCACAAAGGCTCCACCACAGTTATTTGGCAGTTCAATAATAAAGAGGGAAAATAATAATGGACCCAGGATAGAGCCCTGATGGACACCAAGGGTATAGGTCTAAGGTCCGAGAGTGTTCCAGATCACTTGACCCTTTGTGTCTGACTTGTAAAGTAATTTTGGTGCCAGGTTAAAGCACTGGCATCAAGGCCAAGAGAGTGTAACTGCCGGAGTAGTAGATTGTGGTTGACCAAGTCAAATGCCTTGGTTAAATCGACAAAGATAGCACCAGTGGCAGTGCCTTGTTCCATGGCCTGGAACAGGTCGGATACCACTTCTGTTAAGGCAGTGAGGGTACTATGGTTTTCTCAGAACTGGTGTTGGACCTTTGAAAGGAGGTGGTGGCAGTCCAGGTAATCCTGAATGTAGCTGTAGAGTATTTGCTCTTGGATTTTTGCCAATGGACAGAGGATAGAAATGGGTCTAAAATTTTCAACAGTTGTGATGAAACATAGAAACATAGAAACATAGAAGTTACGGCAGATAAGGACCGCAAGGCCCATCCGCCCTTGTGTATCGGAACAACACACACAAGTTCATTAATGCACACAGATGCCTTCTAGAAAGATTCCATGTCCAGGCAGTTGTAGAATAACCAAAAATATTTTTATTATAAAGACATGGACTAAGGTCCACAGAAAAGTGCTCAAAAGCTTGCCCCAGCGCTTCAACTTGCAATGAGTCTTCCTACCTTCTGAGGAAGACTCATTGCGAGTCAAAGTGCTGGGGCAAGCTTTGTAGCACTGTTCTGTGGACCTTAGTCCATCTCTCTATAATAAAAACATTTTTGGTTATTCTACAACTGCCTGGGACGTGGAATCTTTCCAGACGGTATCTGTGTACATTAACAAACTTGAGTGTTTTGTCTGATATTAGGCTTACTACCCTTTCTGTTTTTGCACCAACTGGTTTCGCCGATTGCAGCACCTCTCTTTTGGAACTGCTTGTATGGGAACAACCACTACAACCTTCCATTTTTCTGGGACAGTCCCCATGAGGAATGATCCGTTGAACAGGTCGCGGTCTGGGTGGAAAAGGACTGGAGCCCCCAACTTGAGGAATTTAGGTTCAAGGGTGTCTTGATCTGGGGAGCTATAAGCTTTAAGATTAGCAAGTATCTGGGGAACTTCTTTCAGGGTGGCAAGCTTAAGGTGAAAGATTAGGTGGGCACCAGTGTCTATAGGAGGGGGTATGGATGAGAATGGGGGAGTGGAGTCAGTAAATAGTGATGTGTGCCTATATAGGTCAGTAAAGAAACTAAAAGAATAGGCTTTGGATTTATGTATTACTCACTTGTTAGACCTCACCTGGAGTACTAAGTCAAGTTCTGGAGGCCACACCTCTGCAAGGACATTGACAGGGTCAAGGCAGTCCAGAGGTGGGCTACCAAAATGATGCAGGGGTTACAGGACAAACCATACGAGGTGGGGCTGCAGGAGCTCAACATGTATTTCCTGGAGGAAAGGAGAGCACGAGGGGATGTGACTGAGACCCATAAGTACCCTAGCAGCAGCTTTGTCCACATGGTTGCTGGTTGCCCTCAGCAGTCAATAAGATATTTTAGCTACTACAAACACTTACCTGTGATAGATCACTTACTTACTTTATCACACACACCCCTGCTTAATAGGAAAACCATAAGGGAAGTGTTGGACTTCCTTTCTCTAACTAACTCCTAACCTTAATCTTCTAAACAAACATTTGACATATACTCAGGGTCTCACCCCGCACATTCTTTATGTACCTGGAACATGTAGCACATTTAGCAGTGGTGTCTGATTGCCCTAACCATCCCCACCAGACATGTTGGCACTAAGGATGGACCCGTTCCCTTTCCTTATGTTCCACCCACTACTTAAACCCACAATATCTTTTATTTCCTGAACCGTTTCAGATACCTGAGGGTAAACAGTGGTGTTACCCCAACGTAGGGTCTGTAAACATTACCCACCTACTTATTCCTATGTAGGTTTTTCTCATTAGTGCAAACAAACACAATGTATTTTACCTTGGACTGTTTGCCATTTACCATATACCAGTTTCATAAACCTTTGCCATTCTATTTTAATTTCAGCCTCTCAACCTTAGTTAGTTAAGAAGTGTTTTTACTTTCATGCACCACTCAGCCTGGGAGGAAAGTTACCCTTAATTTTCCTGGGCCTACATTATTTCCCCCAGCTGGCTTTGTCCCTTTGGTATACCACCTTCACCCTCTTAGTGAGTGTACAGGCACCTTTTCTACCCTGAGGCATTTTCTCCAGGGCCAACCTGGCAGTAACCAACACAGACTGGCACACAGAACAGGCCTTACAGTAGGCTGCAACCTGTCTGTACACCTCTGGCCACTAAAAGTGGGGCAACAAATTAGCCAGTGTCCCTTGTCTTAATAAGTGCCTTCCACAGGTACTGGAGTGTGCAGCCTCCATCATTTACTGCCAGTAGGTCTGTGGCGCTACTACCTGGGAATCTACTGTCTGGGTACAGGGAATGAGCTATGAGTAATGAACTGTGAACAAGTTTGCTACATCCAACAGACCAGACCTGGGTTTGAATCTCACAGCCTCCACTTTCATACTGTGTGACTCTGAGCAAGTCACTTAACCGTTCAGTGCTCCCAGCTTGCCCCTGAAAACAGGCACTTGTGCCTAGTGGGCCTTACCTGGTTATCAAAGACTAAAATTAAAGAATAAATAAAATATGGTAAAGAACACCCCTTTGCACTTCATACCATGAGGACTGTTTCATGCCCACCCCACCATTAACAAGTACACCTTCTTTAACCTTTACATATTGCATTAGTTTCCCAATAGCAACATCCCCATCTTGAAGTCTATCCCAGTCAGCACTATCATACATAACATTACTGTGACTAGATACAGATGGTATACAACAAGCAAAAGTCCCATCAGCCTTTATAGAGGCCTCTCCTTTCTTGATTGAAGTCGTTGCCCTAAGACAGTATCCCTAGTCATAGTCTCATCTGGGGTCTTGCTGTTATCTAAGCTGGCAACTCTGTCCTCCAGCAAATAGCAATCTGGGAACTTGGGCAATACTGGAAAGTCCTGCTCCACCATGGACTCCTCCTCCAGCTGTGCCTGGGAAATGTCATCCTCTGATTCTTCCATTGAGCCCTCCGAGGGGTACAGCTTTGTCAGTTTAATATCTTTCAAACAACCTGTGTTTTGCTGATCTATGAGACCTGTATCAGTTCCTCCACCTATAATAGCTTGCAAGGCAGTCAGCCATAGCTGCCTGTCTTTTTATGTTTGCTTGCATACTTGCGCAAGAAACATGTTGTGGCAGTTTGCTGGAGAAGCAGGATGTGGAGGTGCGGCAGTGTTGTGGCCAATGCTGCCACTGCTTTTTGGGACTTGTCTGTGTGTCACCAATGAAGGAGCACGCTGGCTATGACAGTAGTCTGCAAGCGTGCCGCCAACTTGAAACAGTTTCGCAGCTACAATGAGGGAGCGCCCCCTCATTGCAGGGCGTGCCTTGCCTGGTGTAACATTTCAATAAACATGGCAGCGGCTGTCGCCGTCCACCTCTCACAGTCCCCAGCAAGCTGACTTCGATGGTGCCCAACACCCCTGTCGGCATGCCCCTTCCCTAGTTGGGGAAGCCCAATCCCCACCAGCCCCTTTGCTGTGTTTTGTCTGCCGATGGGAGTACCAATCCCTCGGCGCCATCCCCCAAACACAGACACGCTTTGCTAATGTACCCAATCCTTTGTCAGCATGTTTAACCCAACCCCATTGCATCGGCATTTTCCTACCACCGCCCACCCCATTGTGTGCCACACTGGGAGCCCACCCCAGTGTGGCTAACATGACCCCTCCAAACTCTTACACCTTAAAAAGAAAACGATCCACGCTGGATTTTTATTTTATTTTTTTATAACCTGAAACACAGAAAATGGTCCTTGCTGTCGGGTCCTCCTCCCCAACCCACACCCACCCTCTCTGACCCCACCTCCCTCATCATCTCACCCCATATTTACCTCCAGAGTCCGGCGCAATGATCTTAGGTGGAGTGGGAACATGTCTGCACTCTTGAAAACCAACCGCGAACTGAAGAAATGCTGGTAAGCTGTATAATGGCATAAATGGGGGGGGGTTCAACTTAAGTGGCTATCTCAGCTATTTTTGTGACTTTTGGCCCCACATTTTCAACATGGGGATCTTGGGACCCCACCTCATGAATTCAGTCACTGTCATATCGTTATTCGGTCCCGAAAAGTGATTGCATGGTCACTGCATGGAATCACCTTCCAGGACTGATTAATGAAATGACAGTGTCACTGTTCATGAGGAGGGCTCCCAAAAAACCTATGTTGCAAATTTGGTGAAAATATTCCAAAAAATGACTGTGTTATGAGCATGCATTGCGCAGTTCCCATGCATGCTTGTAACTTTGAGAATTTTTAATATTTTTCACTCCAGATTTTCAATATTACCATTTCTCCACACCTCCTTATGAACAGTACAGCTGTCATTTTTCACATCCTGACCAAAATGTGTTTTTGCACATGTGGCGCACAATGGCGCGGTCACTGTGCGAAATCAACTTTCAGGACAGATTAAGAAAATCTCTGTAATAGTATTCATAAAGAGAGGTCCCAAAAAGCCCATATTGCAAATTTGGTGAACAAATTCCAAAAAAATGACTGCCTTACCAACCTGCGTTGAGCAGTTTCTACGCACGCTCGTAACTTTACCAATTTTTTATATTTTTACTCCAGATTTTCAACATTATCATTTTTGCACACTACCTTATGAACAGTACAGCTGCCATTTTTCACATCCTGCCTGAAACATGTTTTCACACCTGAGGCACACAATGGGTGCGGACGCTGTGTGAAATCAATTTTCAGCACAGATTAAGAAAATCACAGTGCCACTGTTCATGAGCAGAGGTCCCAAAAATGCCTATGTTGAAAGCATTAAAAATCTCCAATGTGCGTTATGGGTGTGCATTGCGCCGGTTCTCACATGCGCTGTGACTTCACCAATTTTTTATATTTTCACTACAGATTTTCAATATTACCATTTTTACACCTCCTCATGAACAGTACAGCTGTCATTTTTCACATCCTGCCTGAAATGTGTTTTTGCAACTGTGGCACCAAATGACGCAGTCATTGTGCAAAATCACCTTTTGGCTAACAAACTGATAGTGTCACTGTTCATACGGTGGGGTCACAAAAAGCCCATGTTGGAAACTTGCAGTAAATACCAAAAAGCATGGGGCATTAGGGTTTCTGACCATAACTCCCTACCCTGTAGGGACTGACAAGCATCAGGGTGTGACTTGGGATTGTCGGCGGTAATGCTCCGCCATTCCACCCCACCCCACCTGCAGCCATGCGCGGCAGGCGCTGGGGTGTGCCTTGGACTCTTCGGCACCAAAGTTCACCCCATTCTCCTATACTGCACCCATTTCAGCATATTTCCTTATGGAGTGGGTTGAGTGTAAAGCCTGAGCACCCCAAGGCACACATCAACACTCGTCGGTGTCTGCAGGGTAGGGTGAGGTGAAATGACATAAGCGTTATGGGTGACGACCCAAAGGCACATCCCAATGCCTGTCCATCTCTGCAGGGTCGGGGTGGGGCTGGTGTAAGTTCAATACTTCACTGCCATTCCTATTCTGCATCTGTCTAACTCCTGCACTTACAATGCTAATGCCAGCAAGCAAGCATTCGGCATTGACAATTAGGCTTGCCACTAAAAGGCAGGCCAGGTTGTCTCATGGCCCCCACCAGAAAATACAGAGGGCAGGGGAGGGGAAGGGGAGGAGGGAGGGAGGCTAGTGACCTCATCCATGAGGCAGGTAGTGTCATATGACAAGGTGGGTCCAGGGCTAAGGGGATTGGCTGGGGGGTGGAGCCAGCAGGGGTCCTGATTTGGAGTCCTTATGGGTACTGTATATCAGGGCATCCCACCTTGGGCTAGCCCTCTTTTTGCTGGGAAATTCTCTGAGAAGACTTAGAGCTCAGCACATCATCTGGCAGAGTAAGGTAAAGTACACAGTATGGGGCTGCTGGGAATGGGCAGGCCACATGGTCTTGTGGAGTAGCTGAGTAGATGTTTTTGGAAAGAATATAGACTGATATAGGCTCCTAAGATAGCCTGGTAAGAGATATGTCATGCAGGGTATTACCATGAGAACTGTTGGAGAATTACAAAAAAAATTTATCTCAATGGGCAGAGGCCTGGTACAAATTTGAGGTTTGATGGTTAGAGCATGTAGTAGTTTTGACCTGGACACATAGGTTGCAGTGGGTAGGAAAGATGGTGGAAGAAGTAGGGCAACAATTTGTTAGGACATGTGGTTTCACTTTTCTTTGTCTCTGTGGGATGTTTGTGGTATGAGGGTCATATGGCCAGAAGGGTCTTTATAGTTACGACTAAGGCACAGCAGTGGATAAGTTAATTATGAGAGCAGAGGCAATGCTAGCAGTTGTGGGGAGTCATGCGGGTCACTCTGCTAGCCGGCAGCAGGGTTGAGAGCCGGGAGGCAACTGCGAGGTCGTTGCAGCCTGCACTAGTGATGCGAAAGAGAAAAGGGGATGTTTGCGAGCACCTCTATGCTTAGGAGGCACACTGACTTCTGAGCGCAGCACAGCTGAGTGGATGGGCATCGTGGCATCCAATAAGAGGGCAGGCAGAATGCCCAACAGTAGCGGGCCATGGAAAGGGGGAGATAGCTGCAAGGCCATGTAGTTGGTCCGGTGTCACAGCAAACAGGAAGGCCAAAGACGCTGGGAAAATTAGCGGGAGTTTGGTGTGAAAGAAGGGAAGGAGTCTCCATGGGCAACAAATCAGATGGCTTGGCCTGGGCACAAGAGGGCCACGTGGCATGGGGGGACAGCAGTGGGGGACAGCAGTAGTCTGGGAAGATTAACCTTCATTTGTATGGATGTTTTCCTTGCATTTGGAGTTTATTGTGGTCCAGCAAATTCAGCATAATGACTTTACTTGTGAAGAGCCATTGGTAGGACACTGTCCCTCGTACACAGAATCTGTTGTGGAGGCCTGTTTATTTTGCATGGTATCTGTATCCTGGCTCCCCTCACTGAGTTTTTGTATTGTTAGGAGTCGTTCATGCCAAATATAACGAGCACCTTACGATTCTGTTGTTTGTTTCTTCTTTTTGGTGGTTTTGTTGGTTGCTGGTCTGGTTTCAATTTCAAATGCAAACATATATAAATGAAATGAAGAAACGGAGGCCTACTAATAAGAGATGCTGGTAGGGTTGCTTGGCAGGGGAGGGTCAGCTTGTTGCATGGTTGGGAAGTGGGTAGCAGGCTCAGTGACAATTGCAGCTGATAGCTGCAGTCGGCAAATATGGACATTCGTCTTGCTGGGTCAGATGGACGGAAGGCCTCGGGGCATGGATACAGAACAGATATGAGGCCCGATGGCTGCAGGGGGGGGGCTTCTGGGCACGCGGCGCCTATGCTCATGGTGTGGGCTACTGAGGCTTTTTGCTGGCCAGTGGACGCAGTTGGTAGGTGCCATCCTCCTCCAAAGAAAGTTCAGGAGAGGGGACAGGGGCCTAGCGGGGGTGGGGGGCATGGCAGCAGGGGAACAACAAAGGTTGGAAGCAGGCAGTGGCTGTGGGCACCAGGGAGCTGTTCAGGATGAGGCAGAAAAACAGTGGATCAAGCAAGTCACTGCTCACCCTGTAGGTGTCCAGGGGCAATGCTGGGGACCGGTACCAGAGGGATGGGGGTGGAGAACAGGGAGGGGGCTACAGGAGGGAGTCAGCTGGGTCAGATGGGCAGAAGCAGAAAGGGGCACCTCGGAGGAGGAAGCATCATGCTATGGTGGAGACTGCCTCCTTGAGGAAGCAGTAGCAGCATGAGCAAGGAGCCCCCGGACGAGGGGGGGCAGGGAAGTCCTACAAGAGTAGACTGCGGGCACTGATGGTGTGTGTTTTTCCTGCCCATAGCATTTTTACAGGGATGGCACCCAAGAAGAACCAGATGTGCAGTGAGAAGATGATGGAGGAGGTGGCGAAGCTGATGGGCCAGATGACCAACAAGGTGGCAGCAGTCAAGCAGAGAGAGGCAGAGGAAGAAGTGCTGTGGAAGTGGAAAGAGTGGGAGGAATGCCCGGGAAGGGGGCAGACTGGGAAGATACCAAGATGGGTCGGGGCCAACCCAGCACCGGCCCCAGTGTTGCTGCCCAAACTGAAGCCAAAGAAGGAAAGCCCGGATGGGGGTTAGGATGGAGTAGATAGCTCCAATGAGGGTGACCTCAGAGTATATTTAGAGGGATTTCTGGAGGATATGGGTGATGCAGGGCTCAGAAAGATGGGCGGGCTTTGAAAGCCATTAAAGGAAAAGGGGAGGGGCCGAAGGAGAGGAGGGGGAAAACCTGGGGAGCTGTATGCACGAGGGGCCCCTCAGGTTTCACGCTGGTTGATCATGTCCTGACCTCACTTAAGGAGAGGAATTGGAAAGGGGATCATGTGGACATCTTTGGCTTGGTGAATGAGGACACCACCATGAAATATGAGCAGAAAGAGTCGGTGGGGAAATCCGAGATGGTCGTAGCTCTGGCCGTTGTGGGTCACAAGGCAGAGGATGTGAAGTTAAAGGGCAAAACCATTGATAATTGGCAAGCAGACTTTATCATCTACAGCATGTTGGTACTGGAGAAGTGGCCAGAACTGGCCATTCCACTGCTGACATGTATGGCAACCATCAGGGATGCATACAAAGCCAAGATAGGATATGGTTGGCTCAAGAATAATGAAGCTTTCTGGAGGTGGATGGCAGCAAAGGGAAACTTAAGGTGGGACAACACCCATTCAGAGCTGTGGGTGAGGACCCCGTCTGGGTAGTCGAGTGTGACAGGGGTGGAACAGGGGAAGAAAAGCCCCGTGGCTCCAGGCGCTAATACCTGCTGGGGTTTCAACAAGAAGTCCTGCACGTGGTCGAATTGCAAATTTAAGCACGTTTGTTCAACATGCGGGAGCACACACCCGGCATCTAGCTGCAGGCAGGGAGAGGATAAGGGAGGGCAAGGAAGTGGGCAGTATCAGGACCATCCCATTCAGGGGAACTGGGGTTGGGGCCCCAGCAGGGGAAGAAGGGGACACAGCAGGGGAGACTATAATTCTAACTATAGATGGAATTAGCTAGGATAGAGGGGAGGGGCGATGGGGGTATGCACTGGCATGCATGCCTATCGTACTGGAAATGGTGGAGGCATGGACTCGGTATTACTCGAATGTTAAGGGGGTGGAGCTCTTGTGGGAAGGTTTCCAAAAGGGGTTTCCACTGGGTTTTCAGGGGAGACGGGCAGGGATGAAAGCCAAGAGCCTTGGGTCGGTCAGGGGGAAGGAGGAGGTGGTCTGTGAGAAGATATGGAAGGAGGTTAAGGCTGGGCGGGTAGAGGGTCCACTGGAAGCCCCTCCTTGCTTCAAGTTCTGGGTATTCCCTTTGAGGGTGGTTCCCAAGAAGCAAAAAGGGGAGTTTCAGTTGATACACCACCTATCTTACCTGGAGGGGAGGTTGGTGAACAAGGACATCCCCGACCATCTCAGGGCATTTTCCTGTGCCTTATTGGAGTAGGTGATAGGACTGATTAGGGCAGTGAGGGGGGTCTGGCTGGTGAAGACTGACATCAAGTTGGCATTTCGGCTGTTGCCAGTCAGCCCAGCTGACTGGGAAATTCTGTATTTCCAGTTCGAGGGCAATCTTTACTTTGATAAAGCCATGCCAATGGGTTGCTCTGTGGCTTGTTCAACCTTTGAGGCCTTCAGTTCCTGGGTGCAGTGGGTATTTGGGGATAGATACAGCCACAAGAGGGTAGTGCATTATCTGAACTATTTCCTCCTCATTGGTGAGACTCAAGCGGAAGCACGGGGGATATTGGAGGACTTCAAAGGGATGTGTGGACGGATAGGAATTCCATTGGTGCAGGGAAAAACGGAGGGCCCAGCACACAGGCTGGAATTCCTGGGAATAGAGGTGGACGTGGAGTAGAGTTGTTTCCGGTTGCCCGGGGACAAAGTGTCTCAGCTCAGGGGATTACTGGCACAGATAATGGGGAGGAGGAGGGTCAATCAATCAATCAATCAGTCAATCAAATCTTTATTTATCCAGGCGATCACAATTGAGCAAGCTCATTTACAAGGTGGACCTGCTGTTGGCAGGGAAAATTGTACAGTTACATATAAATATACATAATACAAAATGAACAACATGTTTACAGTACTGATAGGAGCAGAGTATTTACATTCCAAGTCACATGTACAAGAAAGATATACATAATACAACCAGAATGTAATATATATATATATATATATATACAGTTCCCACAAGAGCAGGATGTGTATGGATGTCATATACAAACAATAGAAGAAAAAAAGAAAGATTATTTAAATTCCTGCCAGCAGAAACACGCTACAGGCCTGGATGGAAATTCCTAAGCTATGGAGGTGCGAGATAACAGTGCAAGCCCACGCAAATGCGCAGAAGGGGGGTAACAAGAGGGATGCAGAAGGTGCTGAGGGCAAGTGGGGCAGAGGAGGGGGAGTAGTAGTGGCAAGGGCTGATTTGGATAAGCAGCTGGGACTAGTGTTGAAGAAGAGAGGAATAATAGTCAAGCTGCTAAAAGCAATAGAAGCAATTACAGATTTCAGCAAACATTTTTGTCATAGAGGGTCTTAAATAAGGCAGGACTGACAGGTGAGCTAAGTCTGCATGATTTTTGTATCCTATTCCAGAGAGTAGGCAGGGCATAGCTTATGGTGGCCCTTCCAAAATGAGTGTTGGCCCTTGGGACATTCAAAGAAATCTGTGATTGACTTCTTAAGGCATAGTTCCTAATAGGACTAAGGGGGAGACAGTAAACAATGTATTGTGGGAGTTTGTTGGTAAGGGCTCGGAGTGTCCATAGGGCTGCATTTCTATATCGCCTGTATTGAAGGGAGGGCCACCCTATGACTGCATATAAAGAGCAGTGATGTGTGGAGTACGGGAGGCCAGTTATAAATCTCAGTGCTCTATGATATAATACATCCAATTTTGCAAGATGTGAGGCAGGGCAATGGCCATAAATGAAGTCGGCGTAGTCTATTAATGAAAGGAATGTAGATTGGACAAGCTGTCTTTTTGCATCTGTGGCCAAGAGGCGTTTAATTCTGAAAAAAAGATCAAGTCTCTGCCTCAGTTTTTTCAGCAGGAGGGTGCCACTGGTACAAGTGCAGCAACTGCTGGGGCACCTTAATTTTGCCTGCAAAGCCATTAGTTCTGGTAGGGCACTTACTAGGAGGCTGGGAAGGGTGACAGGTAAGGTGAAACAGCCACATCACTGGGTGGATATTACAAAAGGGGTCCGTGAGGATTTCAAGGTCTAGGAGGAGTTTTTGGAGCATTACAATGGGGTAACATTTTTGGCAAGACAAGTGGAAACACAACACTGATTTGGAACTTTACACTGATGTCTCAGGTGCGCTAGGGATGGGGCATATTTTAAGGGTCAGTGGATGTCAGAGGCATTGCCAGGAAAGTGGGCAGATAGGGGGTTATTCAAGGATATCACCTTCTTGGAAATATTTCCAATCTGGGTGGCACTGGAGGTATGGGGTGACAGGATGAAAGGAAAACGCATCCTCTTCTGGTGCAAGAATAAAGGGGTGGTAGAGGTCATTAACAGGCAGGGCTGGAGTACAGAAATGCTGGGCAGGATTCTGAGGCAGTTGGTGCTGCTTGGGCTGCGGTTGAATCTACCTTTCAAAGTGCAGCATATCGTAGGGATCAAGAATGACTTGGCTGACAGTCTTTCCCATTTACAACCCGAAAGATTTCGGAAGCTGGTGCTTCATGCGGCAACACACAGGACCAGGGTCCCAGACTGGCTGTGGGAGATTGGAGAGCCACCACCAGGGCACTGTACCATGGATCCTAGTCAGCCAACACCTTGAGGGCATATGAAAGCAGGTGGGCAAGTTTCCAGGAGTTCATGGTAAGACAAGGAGGGGACAGGAAGGAGCCAGTCCGGGATGAGCAGGTCAGAAGGTTCATTGTAGACAAGTGGGAAGAAGAGATGGCACATGCCACAATAATGGTGCAGCTCTCAGACATTAGCTGGGTATGCCAGGACAGGGGCTGGCTGGACGCCAAGGCAGGTAGGACAGTCAAGAAGATAGTTACAGTTTGGCAAAGGGGCCAAGGTAGGAGGAAGGATAGGAGGTGTCCCATAAATGGACAGCTAATGGACAGAGTGCTGGGGCTGACACAGCAGGTGAGCACCTCGGTACAGGAGGCCTGTGTTCCGAGCAGTATTCGCAGTCATGGCAGAGGGTGCTTTCCGGATGGGGGAGGTGGCGGCCCCATGCAAGGGGGTACCCGACCTGGCAATGCAACACGAGAGTGTGCTGTGGGGAAGGGAAAGGTGGTCATTAGATTGGCCAGGTCCAAAACAGACCAAGGAAGGAAGGGGACCGCAATGGAAGAGTATGAGAGGACTAGGGGGATGGCCGGGGGTGCTGTTTCAGCACAGGGACAGCTCTCTGGTCACCGTTTTTCAGGTAGGGGCAGTGTTCAAGAAAGCCCTGGCATTTGTGGGGAGGAGCTCGGCAACTTCGCACCCCATTCCTTCCAGATAGGGGCAGCCTCTTAGGCAGACAAGAAAGGGGCTTCAGTGGAAGAGCTGAAGAGGGTAGGGTGCTGGAGGTCCAATTGTTATAAGAGATATGTCAGGTATTGATGCCAGCAACTCACGCTGTTTCCTTTTGTTTCCATGGCAGGTTCCAAGCAGAAGGTATGGATAGTGGGACACTCCTTTGTCTATAGGGCGGAAAGGTTTGCGGTCACCATGGTCAGATGGATGCAGCTATGCTCTAACATGGAGCACAGAAGGGTCCAGTACAAGGGCATCAGGGGCATGAGATGGGCCCAGCTACTGCCCCTTCTGGAGGAGCTGAGGGTGCAGTGGGGCAGGCCAGACTGCATCATCATCCACCTAGGGAGCAATGACTTGGGGGGTTTACCACAAGGGGTGCTGGGGCAGACAATAGCAGCCGACTTAAGTAAGGTAAAGGGGTGGTGGCCGGGCATGACCATTGGCTGGTCTGAGTTCACATCACAGAGAGTATGGAGGGGAGCCAAGGACGTTAGGTTGATCAAAAAGGTGAGAAAATGCCTGAACAGTAAGGTGGCAAGGACAGTAATTGAGATGGAAGGGGGGGATGCACATCCAGGACAAGGATATCTCATTTGACCAGGCAGCGGTGTTCAGGTCGGATGAAGTGCACTTGTCGGAGTTTGGGATGTGCCTGTTCTGAAGGCCCATAGGGGAACTAGTGGGTGAAATAGTTAAGAAGGGTCTCAGGTTCTAGCCCGCAAGGGGAGAGCCCCAACATCCATCGCAAGCTGGAGGCGGGGCAGTGGAAGAAGGAAGGGGAGGAGAAGAGGGTGCCAGAAAAGGGGGGAGGACGCACAGGCTGGGGGCAAGGAACCCAGGCATGGTTTTAAGGTGGGGAGAGGGGACAGGTCTAGGTGCCAGATTCTTAGTGTCCGGGCATGGAGGGGGAGGCCTGGGTAAGTGGGGAACCAGCCTGGTTCTGGTGATGGTGAAGGGGGCCAGATTCAGAGTGTCCGGACCCTGAAGCACGAAAAGGAGAAGCAACCAGAAGGAGGAAGAGGCCAGAATGAAGAAGAAATGATGAGACATAACTTGTGTTGTTATGATTGACTTATGATATATGGGATGTAAAATTATCTTTGTGCCAAAATAAATACTTTTGCCAGCGAGCATCCAAAATTCCAAAAGTGGTTGGATGAGATTATTTCTGGGGGAAGGGGATCCGGGGACAATTAGGCTTGCCACTAAAAGGCAGGCCAGGTTGTCTCATGGCCCCCACCAGAAAAAACAGAAAGCAAGAGAGAAGGAAAGGGAGGGAAGAGAGGGCTAATGACCTCATCCATGAGGTAGGCAGTGTCATATGACAAGGGAGATCCAGGGCTCAGGGGATTGGCTGGGGGGCTGAGCCAGCAGGGGTCCTGATTTGGGGTCCTGAGGGGGTATATCAGGACATCCCATCTTGGACTAGCCCTCTTTTTGCTGGGAATTCCCACCCAGCCACCCTTGTAAGGAAGGCTCTGGGGGGCAGAAGCCATGAGGTATACAAGGGCTGGGTGAGGGACAGTGCCCCATGGGCCCCTGCAGGCATGGGCAGTTAAGTTGGTGCTGCAGGTCAGCAGTGGTCGGCCCTGGGGGCTGATCAGAGCCTGGCAGGCGAGCAGCAGTTCCCAGTAGGAATTGATAAGGGGAACATGGAAGAAGGAAGGGGGAAAGTGGGGGTCAGAAAAGGGGGGATGGGAGTAGAACACACGAGCTGGGGGCAAGGAACCCTGGCCTGGTATTAAGGCTGGGAAGGGCGGATAGGTCTAGGTGCTGGATTCATACTGTCCGGGCCTGGAAGGGGAAAGACCGGGTAAGTGGGGAACTGGCCTGATTCTGGTGATGGAGGAGGGGGCTGGATTCAGAGTGTCCGGATCCTGAAGCATGAAAAGGAGAAGCAACCAGAAGGAGGAAGAGACTGGAATAATGGAGAAATTATGTGACATAACTTGTGTTGTTATGGCTGACTTATGATATATGGGATCTAAAATTATCTTTGTGCCAAGATAAATACTTTTGCCAACGAGCATCCAAAATTCCAAAAGTGGTTGTGTGAGATTATTTTGGTGGGGGGGGGATCTGGGGACAATCACATGTTTCCTCTGTGCCTCTAAATGTTGGAGCTCTTTTTCTCTCCACCTCTTGGTCTCTATTTGCTATATCACACATCATTTGAAAAACTCTGACAGACTTTTTGGTTCAGCTTCTTTATATTTTTCTCCCATCTCTGGTGGCTTGGCTGCCATACTTAATACCTGTTTTTTCTCATACTGGATCCATATTTGTCTGCTATGATTCCCTGGTACCAGGACTGGTACCCATGAACAAACTCTTGGTTTTAGGGTATGCATAGCTTAAATCCAATTACTACTGACACCAAATGTGAAGAGGCTTCTGGGTGTGGTGTGGCTTCTGACACAGAATGACACCAGATGTTACTAAACCAGATACCTCTGACACCAAATATATTGGAGACTTAGGTTACGAAACACACGCAGACCAGGAGAAGTTGTAAAAATCCACCAGTGGAGATTCATTATACTAAATCACAAGACAAGAATAAACAAATTAGAAACAGGTTAGTGTCGATTCAGCAAATGAGAAGATAAATCAAGATATGAAATCTGCATGTCTTCTGCAGTCTTGCTTCATCAATCTCTACACCAGGACCTAAGGCAGCCTATCCTGGCTCTGTTCAAATCAAGCTCTCCTCTGACTGACTTGTCCTATTTCTGTATAGGACTGACCACTTCAATTCAGGACATCAGATTATAATGACAGGGTCAACTATAATCAAAAAGGGTCCAGGGTATAGTAATGAATAGGGAAAATAGGGTAGACTAGCTGGGCCTACAGATCCTTTTCTGGCAACACATTCTAAGTTTCTATTTATATAGCATTTTTTATAGTTTCTGTATCCCACAGTGATTTACAAGCACAGAGTTTAATAGTCATAGCTCAGAGACTGTAGCATAAAATAGCATTTGTATTTACATGGTTTCTTTCATACACGCTATCCCAAAATGGTTTAGGAAGCAATGAGTTAGATACTGGTAGTGCAGGGACTGCAGATTAGAATATAATTAGATTTATACTGTATCTCAAAGTTCTTAAGAAAACTGTAAGTTAGATACTGGTAGCACAGGGAATGAAAAACAGAATAGAATTTGGTTATGTAAATGAGCCATCATATATACACTGTATCCCAACACTTACAAAAGAATGATTCAGATATTGTTAGTACAAGAACTGTAAAACAGAATAGAATTTGGGTTTATAGAGTGTCTGTCATACACATTTTTATTTTATTTTTTTTATTTTTAGTTGACCGGGTAAGTGCACTAGACAAATCCTGCCTATTTTCAGGCACGACCCGGGAGAGGGGGATACAGATGAATGCCAACTGACCTTGAGCTAGATTAAGCTGTTGGTGGTATTTTTCATGAATGGAGGAAATTTGGCCATTGCACCAGGGAAATTCCTCTGCTCTTTTCAAGAAGTGCCATGGGATCTTTAACACCCACCTGAACTACCACCAGAACAGGCAGATGGGACCTCGGTTTAACGTCTCATCCGAAAGACGGCACCTCAGGAGTGCAGCACCACCCCCCCATGCTGCATTAGTGTCAGTATTGGGATATTAACCCAAGTGCCTCGTGTGGGGATAGAACCCACAGCCTACTGATCTCCGGGCCTCAGAGGCGAGGGTGCTACCTGCTGAGCCACTGACACATTAACCCAAAGCACTGTACAAATCAAAGGATTAAATCCTGGTAGTGCAGGGTTTGTAGAAAAAAGCAGAATGGGATCAACATCAAACTGTAGTGCAAGCATTAGGCCATAGTGTGGATGTAAATTTAATTCAGTAAGTCATGGAATCAGCTGAAGAGGTGGGCAAAGTCAGAAAATATCCACTCCCAATGGGGACTGCAATGCTAACCAGTCCTTTTCCAACCAGGCCAGCATGGAAATAACTGCCTCCATGCCCTACCACCCTCTGGAACCAAACACTCTCCTTCCACCCTCACTCACCTCACAAAAAAGGATACAGTACCAGGGTCAGAAGATATTATGGTCATTCTCTTCTGCGATAATAAGGAAATCTTACAGCAGTCAATGAGCACAGTCCTCCCTCTATCCACCTTGAGTGGACAATAACTGTCTAATGAAGAAAGACATACAAAAAAAATCCCACTACAATAAATATGACCAAGCATTTGTCAATGCCGAATGTTGCTTGCTTCTATGTGCTGTTTAGGAATTTGGAAGTCATTGGAGTGCAAATATTGAAAATTCGCGAACTTACGGTACGTCGTAGGAACCGCACAGTACTGTGCGCTAAATAAAACAATCATTTTAAATTTTTTCACCAAATTTTCAACATAGCCATTTTAAGACCTCTGCTCATGAACAGTGTCACTGTGATTTTCTTAATGTGTCCCATACATTGATTTTGCACACCGACTGCACCATTGTGTGCTACATGGGCGGAAACACGTTTGGGCAGGATGTAAAAATGACAGCTGTGCACTGCTCATAAGGAGGGTGTGGTAAAATGGCAATGTTGAAAATCTGGAGTGAAAATATTAAAAAATTTGCGAACTTACAGGTATGCTGTGGGAACTCATGATGCGCTCATAAAACAGTCATTTTTGGAGTTTTTCACCAAATTTTCAAAATAGGCTTTTTGAGAGCCCACCTTATGAACACTGGCAGTGTCATTTAGTTAAACGTTCTGGAAAGATGATTTCGCGCAGTGACTGCGAAATCACCCTTCAGGCCTGAGTAATGCCATGACAGTGACAGCATTCATGAGAAGGGGTCCCAAAAACCCCATGTTGAAAATTTGGAGCAAAAATTCCAAAAAATGCCTGAGATATGCAATAAAGTTGAAAAAACCCTATCTATTCCATTATACAGCTTACTGGCATTACCTCAGTTTGCAGTCGGCTTTGAAGGAGTGCAGACGTGTTCCCGGTTCGCCGAAGATCGTTGCGCCGAGCTCGGAGGTAAGTATGGGGTGGGGGTTGGGGAGGCAGGGTGCGCAGTGGGTGGGTGCAGGTGTGGGAGGGGGCAGGAGAAGCGCAGAGGGACAGTTTTTTATTTACAGGTGTTTTTTTTTTATTTAGAGACGACGATGGACGTTTGCCACGCAGGGTGGGCTCCCAGCGTGGCAGCTGAAAGGCTGTCCGGGGGCTGTAGTCGACGGGGATTGGCAAACCCCTGTCAGCTATAACACTTTTGCCACGCTGGGTGGGCTCCCAGAGTGGCACCTGGATGCTTGGGGGAGGAGGCAGTGGAGCCGGCAGAGTTGGGCACCCGTCCAGCCATAACATAATTTTGCCACGCTGGGGTGGGCTCTGGCGTGGCACCTGGTCTTTGGGGAGGTGTGGGCCGGCGAGTTGGGCACCCCGTCGGGCGTACAGAAGTGGGGGAAGGCGACATATGCAGTGTGCGCGGCGCATGCTGCGTGTGTGTGTGGGGAAGAGCTCTGCCCGCTCAAGCCGGAGCTTCCCTTTCAACTGTATGCCACTGCATTTTCAGCTTGTCATAGACAGCTGCAACAGTGATTGAGGAACTGGGGCCGCGCCTGCAAACACACTGACTGCATTGGAAGACGGGCTGACAAAGCTCCGAAAACTCGGATGATGGCTCTATGTTTCTTGCACATGCGTGCAGGCAACATAAAAATGCACGCTGTACGTGGGTTTAAGTCTTTCTTACCTAACTTTATTTTTGTCATACCCACAAACACATTTTGGGCAGGATTTGAAAAGTGTCACTTATTTGATTGTGAGGAAGGGAATAATATGCATATTAATGAAGATTTGGTGAAAATCTATTTAAACATGCTAAAGTCATGAGAAAAGAACATCTAGATAGATAAAAAAACTAAGCCCACGTGCATCCACAGTACATATTTTTTGGAGGTGCGTGTGGGTTTTTTTGTATGTCTTTTTTTGTAGCTCTCATTAGCCTGTTGGAAGCTAGCCAAGGTGGAGGCAGGCAGTGCAAGTCACCCCCATGAGATTCCATTATAACTGGTGACTGGACAGGAGACCCCAGGCCCTGACCCTAGATGTATCCATTTGTTGTTGGGTGAGTAGGTGGGCGAAGGGCAGTGAGTGCCAGATGGTGCTGGGGTAGGGGGTCAGTGTAACACACCTTAGTATATACAGTCTGCAACTGTACTGGATTTGCAATGTGATAGTGATTAGGATGTATTTTTGCAAATGTAACTTAGTCAGGACTGGGGGGAGGAGGAAGAATCATATAATCATTGAAGCTTGATGGCAGAAAAGGACCATACCAGCCCATCTAGTCTGCCCTTTTTCCCCTACACCTCCCCTCCCTGCCAGCCCTCCCTCCCTCTGATACTCAGTCCCACATGCTTGTCCCATGTCCTCTTGAATTCTTCCACCAATTTAGCCCCCATCACTCCATCTGGTAGTCTGTTCCAGGGCTCCACCACCCTCTCTGTTAAGAAATGCCCTCTCACATTGCCCTTGTATCTTTTTCCTTGCAGTCTGAGGCTGTGTCCTCTAGTTTTGACCCCCTCCTTCCTCTTAAGTAAACACTCTTTTCTCACTCTATTGAGCCTCTTTACATATTTAAAAGTTTCAATCTTGTATCCCTTTTCCCTCCTTGTCTCCAGCATGTACAGATCCAGCTCCTTACGCCTCTGCTGTATGACTTTCCCTGCATACCCTGCACCATCTTGGTTGCCCTTCTGTGAACCCTCTCCAATGCATCTCTATCTTTGCAGAGATGAGGCCTCCAGAACTGAACCCCATACTCCAGGTGTGGCCTCACCATGGCTTTGTAAAGGGGCATTATTACCTCCCTTTTTCTGCTAGTAATGCCCCTGCTTATGCTGCAAACATTCCATTGGCCTTTCCTGCTGCCTGGCTACATTGGATTCCTACCTTAAGGTTCGAGGAGACTATGTTCCCCAGATCCCTCTCCAGTTCTGTTACTTCAATTTTATCCCCAAATAGGCTGTACCCTGCTCTTCTGTTTCTACTCCCCAAGTGCATCACAGAGCACTTCTTGGTATTACATTTCAGCTGCCATGTTCCAGACCGTTTTGTAAGCATCTTTAAGTCCTCCCTCATGTCCTCCACCCTCCCCCCCCGGGGCGTCCACCCTATTACATATTTTCATATCATCAGCAAATAGGCACACCCTCCCCCTCAAACCCTCAGCAACATCACTGATGTAGATGTTGAAGAGAAGTGGACCCAAAACTGACCCCTGTAGCAATCAACTCTTCGCCCTCACCGTCTTGGAGTGCACCACTTTGAGAACCATCCCCTGAGTTCTTCCTGACTGCACCCAGCTTGTTATTTTCCCACCCAATCCTAGGCTTTCCATCTTGCTCATTAGTATCCTATGGGAGATGGTGTCAAAGGCCTTACTGAAGTCCAGCTAGACCACGTCCATCACCTCCCCGGTCAATCACCTGAGTCACCCAATCAAAGAACTGAATTAGGTTTGTATGGCAAGACTTCCCCTTCATGAAGCCATGCTGTCTGCTGTCTTGCAAGCCACTCTCCTCCAGGAAATCCACCACCCTCTCCTTGATTAATGCCTCCATTACCTTCCCCAGCACTGACATGAGGCTGACAGGTTGGTAGTTCCTTTTCACCTCTTTACTACCTCACTTGTGTAAAGGCACTATGTCTGCCCTCTTCCAGTCCTCCGGCACTCTCCCGTATCCAGGGACAAGTTGAAGAACCTTGTCAAGGGTGCGGCCAACTCCTCCTTCAATTCCCTGATCACCCTGGGGTGTAACCCATCAGGCCCCATTGCCTTGCCCACCCCCAATCTATCTAGCTCTGCCCTAACCCTATACACAGTGAATGATCTCAGAGCCACCCATTTACCCTCCTTCCCCTTCGACTTTAGCTCAGGTCCCCTACCGTCCTCCTCCTTCATGAATACTAAGCTAAAGTACTTATTTAATAACTCTGCATTTTCACAGTCTCTTTCCAATTCTATCCCTCCCTCCCCCCTCAGCCTAGAAATCCCCTGCCTTGCCCTCTTCCTCTCCCTCACATACCTGAAATATGTTTTATCCTCCCTTTTGGCCTTTTTTGCTATTTTCTCCTCAGTATCTGCTTTTGCCCTTCTGATCTTCTTCCCTGCCAGACTGCTCTGTTCCCTATGCTTTTCCTTATCTTCCTCGCTGAATGTCCTCTTATATTTTCTGAAAGCCCTCCTTCTTTCCGTGATTGCCTCTGCAACCTTTGTAAACCAAAACGGTCTCCTCCCCCTCTTGTTCTTCCTAACCTTTTTTGAGCACATTTCTGCGGCTTGCAGTACCCCTTCCTTGATGGCCTCCCAGAACTCCTCCACTGCCCCTATATTCTCCATACCCTCCATTGCCTCCCATACTATACTTTTCATCCTGTCAAAGTCTGTGCATCTGAAGTTCATGACTCTAGTACTGGTTTTATTTGTCTCCCTCTCTGCCCTGACCCTGAACCTTACCATGCTGTGGTCACTGTTGCCCAAGGCTTCCCCCACCTGCACCTTCTCCACACTCTCCCCATTTGTCAGGACCACGTCTAGCAGGTTGTTGCCCCTTGTTGGCTCCCTGACTAGCTGTTGAAGGAATATCCCCTGCAGCACAGCTAGTACCTCTCTGCTCCTTGATGATGCTGCATCCAGGATTTCCCAGTCTACATCTGGGAGGTTTAGGTTACCTACCAGCAGCAGTTCCCCCTTTTGGGCCATCCTTGTGACTGCCTGAATTAACTGTTTATCACCCTGCTCCCCTTGCATAGGTGGCCTGTATACTACCCCCGGTCGCAAAGATTCTCCTGTCCTCCTGCCTAGCATTACCCACAGTAGCTCAGTCTCCCCGGCCTCCTCTTGTCTTTCCATAACACTTATGTCTTCCCTGACATATAAAGCAACCCTCCCCTTACCCTCCCTATCCCTTCTGAACAGTCTGTAACCTGGAACAGTCATCTCCCAGGTGTTCAGCTCTGTCCACCAGGTCTCACGTATAGCTACTATATCTAGTCCTTCATTCCCATGAACTTAACTTAAATGAACTTAAGAAGGTAGGGTGTCTGAGTGTGGCAGGGTGGGGTAAAATACTTTGAAATGATCAGGAGCAGTGGGAGGAAGGTGGGCAATGTAAGAATGTGAGTGGGTGGTTTTAGTTAAAAAAAATGTTTGTTGCTGTGGCTTCATGGTACTCCAGAGGAACAAGGGGCCCTCCTCTTCAAATAAACCATCTCCCTGGGGCTCCCTAGGAGAAGAGAGCTGCACAACATGACAACACTGACTCAGTGAGAATGTGTCAGCAGAAAAGGCAAGTTCTGCAGAGGAGCAGGAATGGCTAATCCCTTTAACAGTGTGCATACAGATCCAAACTGTCATCATCGACCAGGGCCAGCACCATTGGTTATGGCAAAGGATAGTCTCATTTGCACATGCATCACTGGCTTACAGCCTGATGCATCTCCAGAGTCCTCTGTCTCACTCAGATGCTCCTAGTATGGTTACATTGCAGTCTGAAAGCAAACATAACAAGGACATTCCATAGGAAGTGCAAGAATAAACTATCTCATCAGGATTGCTGCTATCTCCACTGCCAGGCACTTGTGTTTGCACTTCACTCCACCACTGAATGCCTGACAGCAGTGATGCAATATTTCTGAGACAATAAACAGCTTGTTCCTGCACTCCCAATGAAATAGTTGCTATAAATCCTTCTCATTTATATTATGTGGGGAGAATAAAATATGTCTTAAAGGAAAGATTGGGAGAACATGAGATTTCCATTAGGCTATGAAATATGAAATAGACTCAGTCTAAAAGGTTAGGCAGGCATAATCAAGGCCCCTAGAATTCTGTGACTGCAGAATTTTGTGCAGAACTTGCAATCTATTGCAGAATATCTGCAGTGACACAGAATTCTCTGTTCTTGGTGACATAAAGATTTAGTTTAGTTGCCGTATTGGTCCTTCTAAGAACAGATCCAGAAGCAAATGGTTTGCTACCTTTTATTGGTCAAAAATAGATGTCAAAAAGAAGAAAGTGCCTAAGCTTTTGGACCAACCAAGTCCTTCTTCGGAAGTTTATGACAGTTATTTAGAAAATGACATACTATTTACGCCCATATCATATGTAAAAAAACACAAAGAATTTTCACTGGTTTAAAATACTAATTTAAACAATAACTGCAGTTTAAATCAAGGAATCACATTTTACCAGTTTGTTGTTAGCGGAGGAGCCTTTCAAGGTCAAATGTCACCAGAATAAGATATGAACCCTTAAAGCAGAAAGCTCCACTAACATAAATTCTGAATGTGTCACTGTGTATGTGAATACAGTCTAATGAAAAGCATGAACTTTAGATTCAATACTCACTTAAGTACATGTTAAAATGTGATATTACTGTATGTTAAAAACAAGCAAAAAATATATAACAGAAATTTTCTATATATGGCATTAGGATAGTGTAAAGTTTACCTAGTGTGAGCAACTGTTTTACATATTCATACAGTATACAACCTATCTGGAGACATTTTCCCAACTATACACTCAATCAGTTACTATATTACGTAAACCTTAAGACCTTCAGTGATGTAGCAGGATTGTATACAAGATAAGGTCAATTGTCAGTATAAGAGCCAATTTGAAAAACAAACTGTCAAGGACCCCCAAGTGAATGAGATCATGCATCCTAAGATGTTAAGAGTTCAAAAAAGTGACAGTATATAATAAAACTACTATATGTATAGTAACAGTCTAAGGAATCTGAATAAAAATCGAATGGAATTACTGCCCCCCCCCAGGGAAAATAACTAGTTGGAAGGAAGTAAATATCCACTATGAATCTGAACAAAGAGTCCTAACACACTGCAGCCCCATTATGTCATGTAACTGAATATAAGCCTACCTCAATATAACTACAACCCCCCACCCATACCCAACACACCCACATAAGCTTGCCCCCACCCACAAAAAAAAGTAACACCGTATACACACACACACACACACATATAGTTCTTTGATGAGAAACCAACTTGCAAATAGCCAGTTAAAATGGACTCTACAAATATTAAAACATAAACCAAAGACATGCTGAAGTCCTATCATATGTCCATTGTTTGAAGTAAAGGTCTGTAGAAGTTTAAGTGGAATAATGTCACATAAACCCCAGAACAATGTTAATGCCATCTTCCACCATACTGAGATGTGAAATAAGTCTGATCTCAGAAACCTGTCTCTGTTGTGTACTTTTGAGATGCTCTTTTAAGATCATTACTGACATATCTGAGATTGAGTGGTAATTCTGAGAGAGCTGTTTCCCCATGGTTTCTCAGTCATCTTTAAATTAATAGTATGTCTGCAAGAATTCATTCTAGTGCAGAGTGCTTGCTTTGACTCTCCCATATACCTTGTGTGAGGACATCTCTTGCATTGAATGAAATGAACACCATTCCTTGATTTACACGTGTAATTCCCTTGTGTCCTGAATTGTCTGTTTTGTGATGTAACCACACAATCCGAAGTGGAAATGAGCAAACAAGTCTTACATCTGAGTTGATTACAGGGTCATGTATCATTTAGTATCATGGTACTCTGTTCTGGTCCTAGTTTACTCCTAATAATCAGGTTGGCTAAATTAGGTGGTTGTTTAAAAGATAGTAGTGGTAGTTCTTGAAAAATACAATTTATGGTTTCATCCTCACTAATTATTGGGTGGAGGTCCTTAATAATCTTACGTAGGTATTCAAGGTTAGGGTGATATGTGACTACTAAGGGTATTCTGTTGGTAGTGGTCCTTTCCTTATACTGAAGTAGTTGTTCTCTTGGTACATGTGTTGCACTTTGTACTGCTCTGTCTATTTCTCTGGAAGAGTGTCACTGCTCAATAAAGGTGTTTTTCAACATAGCCAAATGTGTATCTCTGTCTTCCTCATTTGAACAGATATGGTGATACCGATGTACTTGACTGTACATGACAGATTTTTTTGTGTGGCTTGGATGATTACATTCCTGTGTAAGTATCTTTGTCTGTCTGTTGGCTTCCTGTAAATACATATATGTAATCGGTCAAGGACACTGGTTTACCGCACTCACGGGAAAAATGGACGGAGGCACGGAATTGTGATTGGCTGATGGAATTCCCCAAGTAGACACAAGATCCTGAGAGAATGAACAGAATTCCAGTGTGAAAAGTAAACTTGTGTTTGTTCTTGGCAGCTCTATGATTACAGTGCCTTAAAAGGCACATTGCTGCATATGCTCATCCCCTTATTGTTTTATCTCCGTGCGGTAGCTGTGGTCTCCCAGTAAGAATTCAACTTGCCTTTGTATTTGGAATGACTGCTGTATCGCCTGTTGTGCTGAATTGCCTGCCACTCATTATCTTCCTCACTCTGTAAGTTCTTTTTTGGAAAAAGACCAACTGTTGGTGCTGCTAATTTTATTTTCTTAAAATGTGCCAATGCTGAAGTGTTTACCACCCCCCCCCCAAGCTTCACTCTTGCTTCATTTTCATCACCCATTGTGACTTTATTCTTTTTGTTGAATGCATTGCTTGCTGCCTTTATTTTTGGACTCGTGAACCAGGGAGATCGGAGTGGAGCTGAACAGAAAAACAAATGGAAGCAGCATTTAGTTTTCCCTCGCTGGCATGGGGGGGGGGCAGAAATTTCACAAAGCAAACTGATCCTCCCTGCTCTAATTTCTGTTTATTTATGTATTTGTGCTGTTTGTGGAACCGAGTGAGGCGTGTGGCTAGAAAAGCAAGCCGATCCAGTTTGAGCCCAAAACATTAAGCAAGTGTTTTAAATCTCATCTTTTCAATGCGAAGGAGTATTGTATGTTGGCTTTTATTTGTAGTCATTGAACAAGCAGATTGGAGCGTACCGACTTTAAAATGCGCAAAGCGTGCATGGATTGGATCGAGGTTGAATCTGTGGGACAGTTGGGCACATGGTATTTGGAGGGCATGTTGGCAGAGCTGCAAAGAAATGTAACTTCATTATTAAAGTTATTTAGCTGCTTTATTTAAAAAGTATTTATTTAAATTTTGTGCTGTAGGCAGTTCTTTATTAAGAGCCTGTGTGTAGCATAGGGTGTGTCAATTGTGCAGCACTGCAGTTGTTTGCTTTATTATACAGTATGCACAGTATGCACCTGTACAGGAAAGCCCAGCTACATATATTTGTGGGGTGGGTTAACTGGCCATGCCAGCTTAGGTGGCGGGGGGGGGCAGATCCAAGATTTTACAATTGGGGGTGCGTTGGGCTGACTATGTATGGGACATGAATGATGCTGCTGATGCTCTGATGCTAGTCTTGTTGCTGTGGTGGGGGTGGGGTAATGGGACAGTCCACATAAGGGGGAGCAGGGCTGTGGTTGGTGGTGGTGGTGGGTAAGGGGGAGAAAACTGTGGTTGCTGTGGGTAGAAAAAGGATTGGAGTATAGTTGGTACTGGTTATATTGGTGGGGTGGGGTGGGGTGGGACTGGCCTAAATGTGTGTTTGAGGTGTGGGAGCTAGTTGTGTTCATTTGTGGCGTGGGACTGGACATGTAAAATTACTCCATCTGTATGTATTTACGTGAACTTGTACTCTGTATATCCTTTTCCCCTTTCCCCCAGGATGCACCATGAGATCAGCATTAAGTTGCTCAGTGTCTCTTTCCTGGTGAAACAATTCAATAAATAAAATAAGTGATGCAGGGTGCACCTGTGTTGGTGTGTGGGTTAGTCAGCTTTCATTTATTTGGGGGGGCTTGCCATATTGTTGGGGTGGTGGAGTTGTTCAGGTGGGGTACGTGAAATTGCCATACTTGGTTGGGGTAGTTGGCTGTGTACGTTCAGGTGGGCTGGGTAGGGTGCATAAGATTGCCATGTTTGGTGGGCCAGCCTGCTGTGTCCATCCTGGTGTGGTGCGTGGGACTGCCATGTTTGGTGCATGGTAGACCTGTGTTGGTGTGGGTGCCTGAACTGACTGTTTGATGCATGGCAGGCCTGTGTTGGTGTGGGTGCCTGAACTGACTATTCAACTGAGAAGGTGGCTAATGCCAGGCCCATAAAGACCTGGATGCGGCTGCCTGGAGTTGGACACTGGCTGAAATTAAGCTGCTGATCCCCTCTTCACTACATAGCTACCTGCTGTCCATCCTGAAAAAGAAGAAAAATAGTCAGTATTTTTTTCACTTTGGGGTGCATATCTGCCCACTGGCCATATTGGCATGGTGGAGGGGAGTGACCTAATTGTCTGTGTGGATTGGGACTTTCATGTTAGTACAAGGTAGGTCTATCTTGGAGTGAAGGGTGAAGGAGCTGACTGTTTATTGGTGGGGTACTTGCAAAATTAATGGAGTAGTCATGTTGCAGGGTATGCCTGCAATGGTGAGGGAGAGGAATGTTCATTTTGGGCAGGGGACACTTGCTGTATTGGTGGTGCTGCTGGCTGTGGTGGGTGGGGGTTGGCGTATGTGAGCTTGTTGGCAAAGGGGAGGGTTGGACATACACGTAGGGCTGTGGATGGGGGCAGGCTTGTGGTACAAGCTGATCCTGGTGCTGAAGAGAGGGTTCCAAGCATGGGGACCAGGGTGAAAGTTTTTTTGGCTTAAACTGTTATTAAAGCATTCAACACTTGGCTCCTCTTCATTTATTTTTCATGCGGGCAAGAGGTTGAAAAGCTGCAGGATGGCTGGTGTGATATTGGATGATGTTGTTGGGCTGGCCTTATGTTGTGGTGGGGCTGCTGATGTTGTGCCCTTGTGTGGTGTGTTGGGGTAGGGAGTGGCTCTTCTTGTCCCTTGGGGTGGAAAGAGTGACCTGGGTGGAGAAGAGTTGCCGTGCTAGTCCGGGTTGGGCAAGGGTGGCCTGGTTGTGGATGAGTGTCCCTCAGGGTGGTGAGAGTGGTCATGCTAGTCTGTAAGGGTGGGGAAGAGTGCCATGCTGGTCTTTTGGGTTGGGGAGAGTGGCTGTGCTGGTCCCTTGGGATGGGGAAAGTGGTTGTGCTGGTCCACTGGGGTGGGGAGAGTGGTTGTGCTGGTCCTTCAGGATGGGGAGAGTGGCCATGCTGGTCCTTCTGGGTAGGGAGTGTGGCCATGCTGACCTGTCGTGGTGGGGAGAGTGGCCATGCTGGTCCATCAGGGTGTGGAGAGTGGCTGTACTGTACTGTACTGCCCAACCCTGCCAGCTTTGTGCTGCTTACCTGCTGTACCAGCTTCCTACTTACATAGAAACATAGATTTTGATGGCAGATAAGGACCACTTGGCCCACCCAGTCTGCCCATTTCCCTACCTATTGGATAAGCTGCAGATTCTAGTTAACCAACAGCCTACTTCCTGCAACCCCCCACTATAATTGCCTTATGTCTGTCCCATGCATGTTTTAATTCTCCACTGTTTTAGACCCCACAACCTCTCCAGGAAGGCGGTTCCATGCATCCACCACTCTCTCCATGAAAAAGAATTTCCTCACATTACCCCTGAGCCGTCCCCCTCTAACTTTAAATTGTGCCCCCTTGTTCTTACACATCTCTTTTTCTGAAAGATGCTACCCTCCTGGACTTTGTTGATTCCCTTGAGGTACTTAAAAGTTTCTATCATGTCCCCCGGTCCCTCCTTTCATCAAGAGTATACATATTAAGCTCTCTCAGTCTCTCTTCATATGGTTTCTGATGTAGACCCTGCACCATTTTAGTTGCCCTCCTCTGGACTGCTTCCATCCTGTCTATGTCCTTGCATAGATGAGGTCTCCAAAACTGCATGCAGTACTCCAGATGGGGTCTTACCAACTTTCTGTACGGAGGGATAACCACTTCCCTTTTTCTACTTGTGATGCCCCTTCCTATGCATCCCAGTATCCCCCTGGCTCTCCTTACTGACTTCTCACATAGCTTACCCACCTTTAGGTCATCTGATATTACTACACCCAGATCCCTTTCCATTATTGTTGTTATTAGTACCTTCCTGCTATTGTGTACTCTTCTCCTGATTTTATTTCAGGTGCATTACTTTACCTTCTTTGCATTGAATCTAAGTTGCCATATGTCTGACCATTCCTCCAACCTTGCCAAGTCCCTTCTCATCCTTTCTACCCCCCTTGTGTATCAACTCTGTTACAGATCTTTGTGTCATCTGCAAAGAGGCATACCTTTCCTTCCAGACCCTCTGCAATGGCATCTATAAAGACGTTAAATAGGTCTGGACCCAGTACTGAGCCCTGAGGTACTCCACTAGTAACCCCCCTTTCTTCAGAATGTGTTCCATTCACTATTACCTTCTGTGTCCTGTTGTGCAGCCAGTTTGCTACCCAGACTACCACCCTGGGAACCACTCCCAGGCTGGCTAACTTGATTATTAATCTTTTATGCGGAACTGTGTCAAATGCCTTACTAAAGTCTGGGTAGGCCATATCCACAGCCCCTCCCTGGTCTATTACTTTGGTCACCCAGTCAAAGAAATCGATTAGATTCATCTGACATGACCTTCCTGCTGTGAATCCATGCTGCTTTGGGTCCTAGCCCCGCTGGCCTCTAGGTACTGAACAATTTCTTTCTTTCAGAAGTGATTCCATCATTTTCCCCACCACTGAGGTCAAACTAACAGGTCTGTAGTTTCCTGCTTCTGCCTTGCTCCCACTTTGTAAAGGGAATCACATCTGCCCTCCTCCAGTCCTCAGGTACCACCCCATATTCCCATGATTTGTTAAAAGTGTGGTTAGTGGTGTCACTAGGTCCTCCCTTAGCTCTTTTAGGATTCTAGGTGAATCTCGTCAGGCCCCATTGCTTTGTCCACCTTGGAGTTTTAGGAGTTCTTCAGGACTTTTTTTCTGTAAATGGACTGGTGTCAACCCCACTACCCAGAGTGCTTCTATTGTTTGGTTTAGGTAACTCCTCCTCTTCTTCTTTTGTGAATAATGAGCAAAAGTATTCATTCAGCATCTTTGCCTTTTCACTGTCTCCTTCTGCCCACCTCCCCTCTCCTTTATTAATCTTCACTATCCCTCCCTTAACCTTTCTATGCTTCCTAATGTACCTATAAAAGGTTTTATCCCCCTTATTAACTGAGTTGACTAACTTTTCCTCGGTTTGGGCCTTTGCTTTTCTAACTGCCTTCCCCACTTCTTTCTGCTTTATTTGATACAGTTCCCTGTCGTGCTCCTTCTGTGATTCCTTATACTTTTTGAATGCAGCCTTTTTCTCCTTAACCTTCCCTGACACCTCTTTTGAGAACCATAGTGGTTTTTTATTCCACTTTGTTTTCTTTATTTGTTTCATACATAGGCTTGTTGCCTCCATGATGGCAGTTTTGATTTTTCTCCATTGTTCTTCCACCCCTCCTTTCTGGCCATTTGTTAATGCATTCCTCAGGTATTCACCCATTATGCCAAAGTCAGCCCTTCTAAAGTCTAGTATTCTTGTATTTGTATGGCTTGTCTCCACGGTTGTGTTTATTGTGAAGCACACTGTGCAGTGGTCACTTGTTTCCAGATGTCTACTGACTTCTAAATTTGTGATCCTCTCTCCATTTGAGAGTACCAGGTCTAATATTGCTCCCTCCCGAGTGGGTTCCACCATTAGCTGTCTAAGGCATGCCTCTTGTAGGGCATTGAGAATGACCCTGGTCTTGGATTTGGCTGTAGTCCATGTCATCCAGTTAACATCTGGCATATTCAGGTCCCCCATCAACAGTATTTCCCCTTTTTCAACCATTTTAAGAATGCCCTCTATCATTTTCTGACCCCCCAGCTTGCTTCTCACCAGCCTACTTGTTTTCTCTCTTATCCCCCTGTCTTAGCAACACTAGGCCCATCCATCCCCTTATTCTTCCTTTCCCAACCTCGGATAGGAGCTCACTACCCTGGGTTGTGACATCCTACCATGCCCCGTACTTTATAGCATTCAATCCCGGGGCTCACACATACTCCTTTTCTCCATCCACCTTCTACATCCTGCTTTTACCAACTCCTTTCTGTGCACCGTGCCTCATAGCCTTTCTCCCCTACCTCCCTCCCTTCCCCTACCTTCACTTCTACCTGGTGTATATTTTATTTTTATTTTTTCTTCATTTCTTCCTCCTGCAACCTTAGATAACCTGCTTTATCTTCCCATAGACACTTCTATGTATGTAAATACCGTGTAATCTGTACAATATCTGTTTAATTCTATGTACATATGAACTTCTTTTTCTTCCTCTCTGTAAAGAGTATTATCTGTATTGCCTTGTAAATACCTGTGTTGACCTTTTATATACAATTGTTCATGCTCCACCCAGGTCCATCTTGCAAATGAGCTTCTGCTCAACGATGAACACCTGGTTAAATAAAGATTGATTGATTGATTGATTTTCTTGTCCATTTCCTCCCCTTGAGATGGGGGTCTGTATATAACCCCTGTGCAGATTGTGATGCCATTCCCTGTCTCCAAGGTGACCCAGAGTGCCTGTTGTTCTCCCCCTTTACTTTTTAGTTATGTAGCTTTGCTCCCTTCCCTTATGTAGAGAGCTACTCCACCTCCTCTTTTACCCTCCCTGTCCCTTCTGTAGATTGTGTACCCTGGTACTTCTTTGTGCTGCTGCTGACCTGACCTGCCTTGACATCTGCTGCCACAGGACAACTGCCTTTTCTAAGTGCCTGCCGTAGTCTAGTAAGTTGGATAGCCCTGCTGCTGTTTGAATGAGAAAGCAAAGGAGAGAAAATGGTGGTGGGGGGTGCCTGAGCTGGTATGCTTAACAAAAAAAAATAATAATGTTTTTGATATCTGTTGAGTTTTTTTTGTGCATGGGGGGGGGGTGTTACCACTAGGCCAGGTCAGTCCTTCACTACTGTTATCTCTTGTTGATTGTGGGTGGAAGGACTGGCCTGGCAGATACTACAAGTAAACAAAAGTGTTTGGGATTCTGGTTGCTACGAGGGATGTGACGACAAACTGAGTGGTAATGGAGGGTGGATGGACACAGTGGCAAAGAACAAGGTATACCAGTCTGCTGGGTCCATGACATGCTTGTGTGGTTTGTTTTTGTTCAGTAGATGGATGGGCTGAGTGGACTGGTACACATGCTGAGAAAAATTGTTCTGGTCTCTGGTGATGGAGGAGGTAGGGGAGGACAGACAGGGCAGATATGCAGACTGAAACAGAACAATTTGTTTCAACATGTATGACAGTCCGCTGGGTCATTGCTATGCTTCTGTGGTTGGTACTTGATGGTTGGTGGATGGATGGGCTGGGCAGAATAGTACATGTGCTCAAAAAAAGGGTTCTGGCCTCTGGTGATGGTGGAGGGAGGAGGTGGGTGGGTGGAGCATAGTAGCACGAATTATTTTTTCCACATGTATGCCAGTCTGCTGGGTTCATGCCATGCCCCTGTAGTTGGTTGTTGATGGTTCGGAGGGATGGGCTGGGTGGACTGGTGCACATGCTGAAAAAATGGTTCTGGCCTCTGGTGATGGAGGAGGAGGGAGTGGATGGGTACAGTGGCACAGAACCATTTTTCCCACATGTATGAGAGTTCACTGGGTCTGTGCTATGCTCCTGTAGTTGGTCGTTGATAGTTGGCAGAGGGACGGGCTGGGCAGACTGTTGCACATGCTGAAAAAAATGATTCTGGCCTCTGACGATGGAGAAGGGAGGAGGGACTGGCAGAGTGGTACAGAATCATGTTTTCCCACATGTATGCCAGTCCAATGGGTCTATACCATGCTCCTGCAGTTGGTCGTTGATGGTCAGTGGAGGGATGGGCTGGGCAGACTGGTGCACATGCTGAAAAAAATATTTACAAAAATCTTAATGTGTATGTAATAATTTTGCATTACTGTGTGGTTCAGCAAGATGTTCTGTGTGGCTTGTCCTCATTTAGCACCCTGGTCTGTGACCCAATCTGTCCTCCCAGGGGCAGGGGGAAAGCCTGTTTGGTCTTGAGGTGGTTTGCTAGGGTGATGTGTCTGTGTGTGTGTGTGTGTGTGTGTGTGTCTGTAAGAGAATAAAGATACACACTCTAACAGAGAAACTTTATTAAACCACATCACACTGAATTGACCATGTTTCATCTGTGTCCTTCAAAACTGTCAGATGAGACACTTTTGAAGTAGATGGTGGGGGGGGGAATTATCAGCAACCTGGGCTACCACAATCAGGCCCTCCACCCACTTTCATAGGTGATGCTAATCAAACTCCAATCAAGTACTTACCTTTGAGGGTGGGTCCTATGTGGCTGTATATGGGGTATCTGCAGGTGTCGTTTCCACAAACTTCCTGTGGTGTCTGTTGTACTGGTGTGGTGGGACCGCCTTGGTGCCAGGCAGTCAGTGTTTGCTTGGATGAGGTTGGGGAAATACAGAGAGATGAGTAGTTCTTAAAGAACTACAGGCAGAGGTGAAGCCCTGACCACTGTACAGATCGGGGCTTCATATCTCTGGTCCCCTATGCAGGCACCATATTAAATAAATAATCTTTGTACCTGATCACTCAAACTGGTAAATTCTATGTTGTGCCATGCATTTTAATGTTTGTGCTTGTGAACATCCTGCACTCTCGTTCATGAACTGATGACGCTACCTTACCCCTTCCTCAATAGTGCCCCTAGGTATGGAAATTTTACCAAATTTATATCACCAATGAGCAGTGCTATTTTTACATAATTTCTTATCCCATGGGTATGTCTAGGACTTTATTGCCCTGCCTATTGAGAAAGGGGCAAGGCAGCGTCATCAGCATGCAATCTTATGAGCAACAGCACGTCATGTTCAATAGTGCCCTAATTAAAATGCTGGGTATACCAGAGGGTGTACCAGTTTGCAGTAGTGATCAGGCAGACAGATTAATTTATCTATGTTGACTGCAGGGGAAATAGGAGAGATGAAGCCCCGATCTCTACAGTGGTTGTAGCATCTGCACAGTGGTCATGGCGTCACCTCTACTGGTCGAACTCCTTTCATGAGTTTGAGCGCTGACATTAATTAATTAATTAATTTGTTTATTAATTTGTTTATTTATTTATTTAAAAGTTTTACCAGAAAGGCATACTGAGTGGTGCAACACTCGATTCCAGATGCATCCTGGGGTTGGGAGGATTGGAGAGCAAGCAATAAAATAACACAAGTTAGACATAGAGTTACAATATTGAGAGTACACTAGGTACAATGACACATGTGCAGCAAGTGGAAGCATAAGCAACAGATCCATAGGCAGAGGAATTTATAATACATAGAATGCCTTAGAATTGCACAGTAACTAAGTGTAGCAGCATAGAAAATGTAACTACACATACATAACACTATCTTAATCAGGGAGAAAGTGGGACATATGGCCGCCCTTTGGAGCTAGGAGCATGAGCAGGAAGAGGAGAAATGCATCTTGAGGAGAGAGTTGAGCTGATGAGTGTTCGCAAAGAGCCTAATATCTACTGGCAGGGAGTTCCATAATTTAGGCATACGGTACTGGTAAGCAGTTTGTCCTTTAGAGGAGGACATATGTGGGACAGATAGAAGCCAGAAGTCAGTGTTCCAGAGAGAGTACGTAGGTGGAGGTTGGGCCATAAGGGCAGCTGCAAGGTAAGGGGAAGGGACTGGGCCCAAAATTTTGCTGTTAACCTAGCACAGTGCACCTGTCTCCGATCATGGAGTGAGGGTAGGTCTAGGGACCTGTAGAGGTCACAATGATGGGTTGTGGGAGGATAGTCCAGGGCAAAGCAGCAGAAAGAATGGAAGAGAGGATCAAGTCTGGCTAAGGAGGACTTTGGAGCCGCGCTGTAGACTATGTCACCATAGTCAAAAATAGGGAGGATAATTTTCTGTACAATTGCTTTGCGTGTTGGCAGGGGGATGCATCCACTGTTCCAATATAAGACGCCCAGCTTGGGGTGTAGCTTTTTGTGGATCGCATCAATATGAGCAGAAAAGTCAAGGTGCTGGTCAAGCCAGACCCCGAGGTATCTAAAAGAGGCACAGACCTCCAGGGGAGTCCCATCGATGGTGTGAAAAGTAGGGGTGGGGGGAGTTGGGAGAGTCTTTGCCTCATGCTGAATGTTAGGGAACAGTTTATTGGGATTAAGAAACAACTGGTTTGAGTGGAACCAGAGCTGAATAGCATTGAAATCCAGCTGGAGGCTAGAGGCCACTTTGCCGGGAGAGGGACACGTAGTATACAGTACAGTGTCATCGGCATACATGTGAATGGAAGTGTTTGGACATACCGAGAGCAGGTCATTCAGAAAAATGGAGAAGAGTAACGAGCCAAGGACTGAGCCTTGGGGGAACCCAGTAGTGACAGGAAGGGGGACAGAAGTGTGAGAGACAATTCTTACTGCTTGTGACCTGCCCACCAGGAAGGAGTGGAACCAGTTGGTGGCAGCTCCTGAGAGACCAGCATGGGAGAGTTAAGATAGTAGAAGGCAGTGGGAGACAGTGTTGAAAGCCGTTGCTAGGTCAACAAAAATAGCTGCAGTGATGTGTCCATTATCCATGCCAGTGAGGATGTCGTCGGTGAGCCTTAGTAAGGAGGTGATGGTGGAGTGCGTCTTCCTAAAACCTGACTGGAAGTGTGAGAAGAATGAGGAGGAGTCGAGGAATGAGGATAGTTGGGAGAGAACAAGTTTCTCCTGTAATTTGGCCAGAATAGAGAGCAAGAAGATAGGGCTGTAGTTGCCCGGCACAGAGGGGTTACCTCCTTTGGGGAAAGGGATGACTGTGGCATGTTTCCATTCAGATGGGATTGCAGCAAGCGAGAAAGTGAGATTGAAGAGGGTGACCAGTGGGGTGGTGATGGCTGGGGCAGATAGGTTTAGCATTTTGGATTCCAGTTGGATGGGGATACCAGACAAAATGAGAAGCAGGAGGCCAGGGGGGTGGGTGTAATGGGAGGGGGAGGGCTCATGGGAGGTGCAGGAGAGAGGATAGGAGAGAGGATGCACAACTAGTGAAAAATGTGTTAAACACTGAGGCCACATCACCTGAATCCATGACAATGGTGCCTGCTATATCCTGGGAGAGGGTGTAGGTTGCATAATCCTCCTCATCTACCGTCCACCAGGAGATGGTGGAGAATTCCTGCAGGAGATAGCAGACTTTATCATCGACATGGTGTTGCGGTCCCCCAGATTGATAATTCTGGGGGACTTCATTGTCTGGGTTGACGATGAACTCTCTCATTTTGGTCAAAATCTCCTCCAGTTGATGACGTCGCTGGGTTTAACACAGGTAGTTACCTCCTCAACCCATATAAAGGGTCATTCATTGGATCTGATCTTTCTTCTGGGTATGGAGATTGCTGATTTGGGGGTGGAACCAGTCAGCTGGTCTGACCATCACACCATAAGGTTCAGCTTCAGGGCCCCCCCAATAGGTCTGCCCCAACGGAGATGGTTCAGTACCGCTCTTTAAGGGGTATTAATCCCAGTGACCTAATGGTGGTGCTAGATCTATTGAGTTTGTCTGGTGAATGCATGAGTCCAGATGATCTCGTGTTAGCCTATAATAAGGCTGTGGGAGATGATCTGGACAAGATTGCTCCTGTTCGTGTTCGGCCTCTCACCCTTCGTTCAAGGAGCCCTTGGTTTGATGGCTCCTTGAAGGAGTTAAGGAGAGTTGGCCAAAGGTTGGAGAGAGCCTGGCGGAAGTCCAGCAGTAATGCTGACAGGCTTAGATTGATGGCACATTATGATAGCTATCAATCAGAAATCACCCGTAAGAAGGCAGAATTCCTGTCCAGGGAGATTTCTGCTTCACAGAATCGACCAGCTAAGCTTTTCCGGACCATTGACAGATTATGCAATCCAATCTGTCTCCAGCCCAGAGAAGCTTTTTCTCAGCTAAGATGCGAGGCATTCGCTCGGTTTTTTGCAGATGAGATTGCCAGCATCAGGTCTGGCATCGGTCCGACCTCTCCTATGAGGGATTGCAGTGGTCGACAGAAAGCATTATGCACCCGGTCTGTCTGGTCAGATTTTCGCCAGCTGGAGTTCACTGACATTGTGAAGATCATCCAAACACTGCAACCAACCAGTTGTAGTTTGGATCTGGGTCCTACACCGCTTTTAGTCGGATGTGTAGAAGTTATCTGCCCAATCCTTGCTGACATTGTCTGGAAATTCTTGGAGAGGGGGATCTTTCCTGACCCCCTCAAGGAGGCGGTAGTTTGACCACTCCTTAAAAAACCCTCCCTGGACCCAGATTGTCTAGCTAACTACCGGCCTATCTCTAACCTGCCTTTTGTTGGTAAGGTTATTGAAAAGGCGGTTGCGTTGCAATTGTATGATCATCTTACAACTCACAATGTCTATGATACTCTCCAATCTGGTTTTAGGAAGAAGCATAGCACGGAGACTGCCCTTGTCCGGGTGTTGAATGATCTCCTAATGGCTAGAGATCGAAAGGCATGTACCATTCTGGTCTTTCTCGATCTCTCTGAGGCATTTGACACTGTAGACCATGGTGTGCTGTTGGAGTGCATGCGGATCTATTGCGGGCTGTCTGGAACAGTCCTCAAGTGGTTCCAGTCTTACCTCATGGACAGGTTTCAGAGAGTTGCCTCTGGAATTTATTCCTCTGGCGCTCACTCCCTGCCTTGTGGGGTACCACAGGGTTCCATTCTAGCACCCATGTTGTTTGCAGTGTATATGCTGCCATTGGGAGATATCATCAGGCGATACAGTCTGGGTTTTCACTGCTATGCAGATGATACTCAGCTGTATTTGTCTTTTCCGCCTGGGCAACATGATGCTCTCTCCGTGCTAAATAACTGCCTTACTGAAATCAGATTTTGGATGAGTTCCAGCTGGCTGAGACTGAATCCAGATAAGACTGAGGTGATGGTAGTAGACCTAGGTCATCCGGGGGCAGGATTGGGGGTTGGACAACCATCAGGCTTATTGCTTGGTGGTATGTCGCTCGCTACCTCTGATCAGGTACGTAACCTGGGCATTATTTTTGATGATGGCTTGACCTTAAAATCTCAGGTATCAGCTGTCATCAAATCCTCTTTTTATCATCTGAGGAATATCGCCCAGGTGAAACACCTGGTTCCATCGGATGATCTTCCAACATTGGTCCATGCCTTTATCACTACCCGTCTTGATTACTGCAATTCCCTCTACCTAGGGTTACCTGGGGTTGATATCTGCCACCTGCAGCTGGTGCAGAACGCGGCCGCCAGGCTTCTGACTGGGACTTCTAGATCCAGCCATATTAGGCCTGTGCTCCGCGAACTGCATTGGCTGCCTGTTAGGTGGCGGATCACCTATAAGGTTGGTTTATTAACCTTTAAAGCCCTACATGATCAGGGACCTGTCTACCTGAAAGATCTCTTGGTACCCTATTGCCACCTCCGTCCTCTCCGCTCCACCAATGAGGGATTGCTGGAGATTCCCAGGGTTCGATTAAAAACATCAGGATCTCGTGCTTTTGCTTTTTCAGCACCAACCCTGTGGAATTCTCTACCTCGCTGGTTAAGAGAATGTCCAACCATTGAGAGATTTAAAATGGAGCTAAAGACTTATTTATTTAGTTTAGATTATCCTAGTTATGGTTGATTTATTTATGTCTGTTTTTAAAATTTATATGTATGTATGATCTCTCTGTACAGTGCCTTGGTTTTGAAAGGCGCTTTAGAAATAAAGATGATTTGATTTTGATTTTGATTTTGCTATATTTAGGGCAGGGTTGGGTGGCTTGGCAGGGGAGAGAATAGCGATTTCATTGTTTTTGAGAATTTCACTGGGTGATTTAGATTTGTGTTGAAGGAGGCCTTGAAGTAGTTAGCTTTGGCCTGTCAAATAAACCTAGTACAGGAATTACGAAGTGTGTGGTAGTGTCGGAGTGCCAACTGGGTGTTAGTTGCCTTGTACGTTTTCCATGCCTTGTCCCAGCCATGGCATTGATCTATGATATTTGTGATGACCCAGGGCAGGTGGGCACCCCTTATATGGGTCCTTCTAAGTGGCACGTAGTAGTCCCTGATGGAGAGGAATCTGGACTTGAAAAATTCCAGGGCCAAGACGATGAAGGATGCGCTTGGGATGAAAGACCAATCAGTGGTTGTCACGTCATTTAAGAGTGCTGCAACATCTAGGGATTTGTAGGACCTAGTGAGTAGTGTTTGTGAGGGAGGCATCCGGGGCCCGAATATTTTCCTTACCATGTAAATCATGTGGTGATCGCTTAGAAAGTCGGGCAGTAGTCCAGCTTCTAGAATCCGATGGGGGAGTGTGAGGTAAGGACCCAGTCCAGGACGGAGTGATTCTGTGATTTATGATTCAGGCATGTGGGTTCTGCAATTTGTTGGGATAGATTTAGCGCAATCACTTGGCTTCTTAGCTTTGAGTTAGCATTCAAGAGTCAATTAAAGTTGAAATCCCCAAGGATGTGTAGCTCTCCCCCCAATGAGAGGGACTTTAAGGTGGTAAGATGGTCTAGGATGACATACAGAGGGGTGTTTGGAGAGCAGTAGGACCCTGCAACATATAAAGGAATTGAGTGTGGGAGCAAGATTTTGATTAGTAGGGAGTCTAAGGACTGCGTGGGAATAGTAAGATGGACAGGGGTGAACTGGAGCTTGGAGGAAATGAACATGGCAATGCCACCACCTTTTTCTTACCCGGGCAGTCATGCTGAGTGAGGGAGTAACCAGGGATAGCTAATTTGGCATCCAAATTGTGGGGTTTCAGCCAGGTTTCAGTGATAATCAAAATATTAGGACGCAGAGAAAGGACACATAGTTGGAGTGAGGTGAGTTTATTCAGGACGCTGCATATGTTAAGGTGCATCATTTTAAAACCCCTTGGTAATTGGAGAGTTGGTGAGGGGATATGGTAGATGGGGGGGGGGGTGTTGGCCCAGAGTTTAGTTCTACATCCCTGGCTAGGAGTAGCAGAAGTGTTAGACGTTTTACCAGGAGCATGGCCCATCTTGCCTTATGGAAGGTTGAAGGTTGCTGGGAGGTTTGCAACGCATTGCTTCGAGGACAGATATTTTAAGGCTGACAGCCCTGCATGAAAGGAGGGCAGCAGGATGGAAGCTCCTAGGTCCCAGTTGATTATTATGGAATGTAGGGACATGAAAACTAAGAGGCTCCATTTTCATGAAGAAATCAAGGGGGGGGGGGCATCAGGGCTGCACTGGTTGCTGTTGACCAAGTCAGAAAGTGCCCAATTTACAGTGGGTGCAATTTCTGATTGGTTTATTCTTTATTCTCTGGGAGAGATTGTGTATTTCTCCATTAGCATCCTCATTAATCACTTTTGGATTTTTTTAATGGGATGCACTTTGTTTACAAATAAACCAATTCAGGCAGCTAAATGTTAGGGACTGAACTGACAGAGTCCACCTTGGCATCTGGTGGTTCAGCTTAATTCACGTATGAGCTCTGACAGACAAGCTTTGGTACATGGCATTGGGTGAGTACCGTGATGCCACAGCAGCTGTCACACCTGAGGGGTGGGGGCATCAGGACTGCACTGGTTGCCATCACACCTGAAGGGTGAGGGTATCAGGGCTACGCTGGTTGCTGTCACACTTGAGGGGTTGGGGCATCAAGGCTGCACTGGTTGCCATCACACCTAATGGTGAGGGCATCAGGGCTGCATTGGTTACTGTCACACCTGAGGGGTGGGGGAATTAGGGCTGCATCAGTTGCCATCACACCTGAGGGGGGGCATCAGGGCTGCACTGGTTGCTGTTGCACCTGAGGGGTGGGGGCATATTGTCCCCAGACCGGGACCCAGGAGGTCATGAGGGGAAATTCGCTGAAGCCCTCCGAGCAAGGTCACGAGGGACCGCACGTATTGCTCTCCCAGCCCCAGCTACAGAACCGGGACCCAGGAGGTCATGAAGGGAAGTCCGCTGAAACCCACCCCCCGAGCAAGGTCGTGAGGGACTGCACGTATTGCTCTCCCAGCCCCAGCTACAGAACCGGGACCCAGGAGGTTGTGAGGGAAGTCCCGGCCAGCCCCCCCCGAGCAAGGTTGCGAGGGACCGCATGTATTGCCCTCCCAGCCCCAGCTACAGAACCGGGACCCAGGAGGTCATGAGGGGAAGTCCACTGAAGCCCCCACCGAGCAAGGTCTCGAGGGACTGCATGTATTGCCCTCCCAGCCCCAGCTACAGAGTAAGTGTCTGCAGGAGGTAGTTCCACTTGCCTGGGGATCACTCCTCTATCAGCACGATCTGGACCAGTGAAAGCAGCAACCTTAATCTGATTTATTTGTTAAAGCAGCAACTTTAATTCCAGTTTATTTCTTGTCCCAAGCAGCAACCTTAATTTGATTTATTTGTTAAAGCAGCAACTTCAATTTCCAGTTTATTTCTTGTCCCCACACATGTGGAGATAGTTTTTTCCCTGTCTCCCATTGATTCTGGCGCCAAATCCTGCAATTGTTATCCAGGTTAGGGCTTACAGTCTATAAGTTCTGTGCTGACCGTTTTTACTTCTGCCTGTTTGAATTCACTGTACTTGGCGCCAAAATCCCTGTTTAAATTCACAAAGAAGGAGCCTTAAGCTCGGCCAGCAGTTCTGCACTACTGGCCTTGGAAATAGTCTTGCTGGCACCAATTTTGTTTGCTGCTCATAGGGAAATGCATGCTAAACACTGCAGCTCAACTTTTACAAAGTAAAAAAATTAAAAATAAAATCGGAGCTTAGCCAGCACTTAAACTCTCCCGACTGGCAAGGGAAAGCGCTGACTAGAGTAATTAGCCCATCGCCTAATAGAAATGCCCTAGCCCAGCAGTATTTAACAACAGTTACTTACCCCTTTTCCTTGTCCACAGACCGGGAACCAGGAGGTCGTGAGGGGAAGTCCGCTGAAGCCCCCCCCCGAGCAAGGTCACGAGGGACCGCACGTATTGCCCTCCCAGCCCCAGCTACAGAGTAAGTGTCTGCAGGAGGTAGTTCCACTTGCCTGGGGATCGCTCCTCTATCAGCACGATCTGGAGCCCGCCGGCGCTGTGCGCCGACTCCCCACCGCCCCCACCACCACCCTTGGTCGACTCTCAGCTTTATAGGATAGATCACGTGAGCTCAAAAACCTATCAGCTCACTTTCCCATTAGTCGGTTATATGAAGTCAACACTAGGGGGCTCACCTTGAAAAAAAACATTTCTCACTCATCAAGCATCATGTTAAACAGCCAAATGACACCAATACTTCCCATACTAATCCTTGTTTTTGCTTCACACTTAATCCCTCCCACAAATCACAGCAGCAACTACTTAATCAAACACCTAAATTCCCACTACTCCTTTTCTAACTTAACCTTGAGCCTAAGCTGCACAGAATATGGGCTAGCACAGGCAATGCAATCACCCTGGCGGTACACCCACCTTCTTAATAGCCCCAACCCTCTCCTTATACAAGCACAAATAGCCCAAGTGACCCAGTCCATCCCCAAACTGTGCAGACCACCTAATAACAATACAAGCCCATGTCAATCCAAAAACAATACAAAACGGCAACAGTTAGCAGCACTCAGACACGCTCTCCTACTCCTACTCCTACTGGCTGGAGACATACACCCCAACCCAGGGCCAGTCCCAGCCACAAGAGCTAAAAGCCAGGGTAAGGATGGTCTTCTACTGTCCTCCTTAAATATCCTCAGCCTTCCTAAAAAACTAACACTACTTCAAGGTTGGGTTGCACAACACACACCAGACATCCTGGCTCTGTCCGAAACTTGGCTAACTAGAAATGTTCCAGACTTTGCAATGGCTCTAAACAACTACATAATATTTAGGGAAGATAGAGTTGGCAAAAGGGGAGGTGGCTGTGCTATTTACTCCAGATCAATATTTCAACTACTTCTGGTCCCCCTGCCACCACCAGAACATGGGGCACAAGCCGTCACTACCAAAATAACGGTTGGCTTCCAAGGGAAACCACTATATACCTGTATAATGTCAGTCTACATTCCCAACAACCAAAAACTAGCATTTGACTCCATACTGGCCAACATAGGGCTACTGCCCCCCAGAAGTGAGCTAATAATACTGGGTGATTTCAATATAAACTGGATAACAAAGGCATCAGACCCCTTCAAAGACGCAGCGGCAGCGCACGACCTGACCCAGGTTGTCCAGACCCCCACACATCAGGACTCCAGGACAGGATCTCACACCCTCCTTGACCTCATCCTGACAAACTCCCCCAAACACCTCTCAAATGTCAAAGTCCTCCCAGACATCCTCAGTGACCACTCCCCCATCTCCTGTTCCTGGTCCAACAAGAGTCCACCAAACAAACCCCAAATTTCCCACCAAAGGCACCTCAAGAAAGGCGCCATAACCAAGATAATCTACTCTCTCTCCACCAGTGACTGGACTTTTGTCCATACCGCCAAATCAGCAGACGAGGCCCTTACCTCCTTTATTAAAACTTTCAACACAGCCTGCGCCAAATACGCCCCACTCTCAAAAAAGATCCTAAAAACAAGGGACACCCTGTGGATAACACAAACACTGCTAGATCAGATGCACCATAGAGATAATCTCTGGCACAAGGCACTCAACTCCCAGGTACCCCACGACAGGCAACTCTATAGAGAGGTGAGAAACAAATGCACCAGGGCTATCTGACTAGCTAAGGCCAACCATTATAAACAAACACTCACATCGACCTGGGGCATAGGGAACAAGTTCTGGAGCAATGTCAAAGAGCTTTGCAGGAAAACTGTTAACCAAACACCAACCCAAATAATCTATAATGGTGCCCTCTCACAAGACCCCAACGTAATAGCCAACATACTGAACAACTCTTTCACAGACCTCAGTCATATCCTCCCATCAAATTTCTTTGACCCACCCCCTAGTGACCCAGCTACCACCTACCCTAGGCACACCCTCCCGCCTTTCTGGCTCAAAACAATCTCCTGCAGTAAGGCCAAGCACTACCTGGCAAAAGTCTTACGGAATAAAAGGTATAGCAGTGACTCAATAGAGCTCAAGATCCTACGACTAACACTAGATGCAACCCTCCCACACATCACCAAAATATTCAACCTATCACTATGCCTAGGACAATTCCCCACTCTTTGGAAAATGGGAATAATCACACCTATCCTAAAAAAGGGTGACCCAACAGACCCCAGCAACTACAGGCCTATCACGATACTCCCCCCTCTCTCAAAAGCACTTGAAAGAATAGTTTCAGACCAACTCACTGAGTACCTGACAAAACACTCCCTGCTCTGCCAAGAGCAACACGGTTTCAGATCAGGTCACAGCACCACCACGGCACTCCTCGAACTCACATCCTATATACATGAGGCTCTTGACAGGGGGGGAAATAGCAGGTGCAATCTTCATCGACCTAACCAAAGCGTTCAACACCGTTAACCATGACCTACTTCTACATCTACTCCCCTCCATTAACCTAGCACCAGACACCATACACTGGTTTAAGAACTATCTCACAGGCAGATCACAAGAAGTCAAAATCAACACCACCTTATCTACCAAGAATCCTGTGCAATCAGGGGTACCCCAAGGATCAATCCTTGGTCCCCTACTATTCACCCTCTTCCTGAACTCCATCCAAAGAGCGTGCAATGGTAAGCTTCTGCTCTATGCAGACGATGCAGTCGTCTACTGGAAAGATCACACCCCTAGCTCCCTCCAGCACAAGCTTCAAATTTACTTCCATGAACTAGAAGACTGGTTTATAAAGCACCGGTTAATACTTAACTATACCAAAACAAAATCCATGATCTTTGTGCACCGACAAAGCCCCCACAATAACTCCCACCTAAACATCTCCAACTACCAGGGCACCAAAACTGACCAGGTCACACACTTCAAATACCTTGGCATCACGCTAGACACAACTCTCACCTACCATACACACATCAACCACCTCTTCTCCTCAGTGAACACCAGACTGGGGATACTCTATTGGCATAGACATTGCCTCCCACCGCAGGCCCTATGTTTGGCGGTAACCAGCTCGGTTATATCTTTGATAGACTATGGAATAATAATATATGGGATGGCTGACCCCATGGCCTTGAAGCAAATCAATCTTGCTCTCAACAAAGCCAGCCATCTGATTACTGATAGTGACCGACTTACCCACACCTGCAACCTCTATAAATTAGCTGATTGGCTCACCTTCAAAGGAAGGCTAAAATATCACACCTGCCTTCAAGTCAAGAAAATCCTATTGAATATTGCCCCCACTGGCCTTCACTCCCTAATACAACCTAGCACCCACAGGAGTACCCCAAGGCAACTAGCAAATATGCCCTTCCATGTCCCCTACCGGAGGACCACGCTAGGCCAAAAGTCCTTCAGTTATCGTGCCCCCACCTGGCTCAATGAACTCCCTCCGCTCATCTCTTTGGCCCCAAGATTTGGCCAGTTTAAAGCTGCCACCATGAGACACCTCATAGACTCAGAGACGTGTAGCTGCAATTGAGCACACAACACCATCTCGATGCAGGGTTGTTAGCCAACCCCTAGTAGCTACCTATTACCACATATGTTGTCACATTCAATGGAATTGACTAACCTTTCACCCTTAAGTGGTATGTTCCACTGACACAGGACTGCTAAGTAACCCTTTAAATGCTTGCAATCTATATAAATGTATGTTGTCGCTATGTAAACACCATTGTATATCAAAATGCCTTGTATCATGTTTCTTGTATAAATCTGTATGTTTGTCCAGACGTGGAGCCTTTGCAAAGGAGTCTCTGACTCAAAGGTTGTAATTCCGAAACTTTAATAAATAAATAAATTGGTTGCCATCACACCTAAGGGATGGAGGCATCCAGGTTGCATTGGCAGCTGTCACTCCTGAGGGGTTGAGGGCTGTAATTCTGCTGCTGTCGAAGAGTAATGATTGAGGAAAGACCACCATTGCCACATTGACTGGAGTTGGATGTTGAAGTCATATCTCGGTGCTTTCAAGACTGTGTGCTGCTACTGATCTTACTGCTGAACACCTCCCACCCAACCCTGGGCTGTTGACTGATGTGAATCCCTGAGTCCCAGACCTGCTAACAGCAACATATCCTGTGATTTTGTGCTGCTGCTCCACTGAAAAACTTTTTGTGTCTGGCTCACTTTCTTGGTCAGGGCTGAGAGCAGTAACATCTGGTTTCTTGGTCTGCTTTGAGGTCAACAATAGCTATTAGAGGTAGTGTTTATTTTCAGGTGGATGGTGAAAGATGGTATGGAGTGTTGGTAAGTTGTGCTGCCATGAAAAAGCTCCACCATCAGCACTGCCATCACACCAGAGGGATGGGGGCTACAGTGTTGCTGCCGCCATCACACCAGAGGGATGGGGGCAGCATAGCTGCTGCCACCATCTCACTAAAGGGATGGGGACCACAGTGCTGCTGCTGCCATCACACTAGAGGAATGGCATCCACAGTGCTGCTGCCACCATCACACCGGAGGGATGGGGGCCGCAATGCTGCTGCCACCAGCACACCAGAGGGATGGGGGCCACAGTGCTGCTGTCGCCATCACACTGGAGGAATGGGGGCTGCAGTCCTGCTGCCATCATCACACTGGAGGAATGGGAGCCGCAGTGCTGCTGCCACCAGCACACCAGATGGATGGGGCCCACAGTGCTGCTGCCACAAGCACACCGGAGGGATGGGGGTCACAGTGCTGCTGCTGCCAGCACACCAGAGGGATGGGGGCCACAGTGCTGCTGTCACCATCACACTGGAGGAATGGGGGCTGCAGTGCTGCTGCCACCATCACACTGGAGGGATGGGGTCACAGTGCTGCTGCTGCCAGCACACCAGAGGGATGGGGGCCACAGTGCTGCTGCTGCCATCACACCAGAGGGATGGGGCTGCAGTGCTGCTGATGCCAGTACACCAGAGGGAAGGAGGGCCTCAGTGCTGCTGTTGCAGCACACTCAAGGGATGAAGGCCATAGTGCTGTAGCTGCCAGCACACCGGAAGGATGGGGGCCACAGTAATGCTGCTGCACACCGGAGGATGGGGGGCCGTAGTACTGCTGCTGCCAGCACACTGGAGGGATAGGGGGCTGCAGTACTGCTGGGTCTGCCAGCACACCAGGTTGATGGGGCTGTAGTGCAGCTGCCACCATCACAACAGAGTGATAGAGGCTGTGTAGTAGGGTCATTGGTTCAGGAGACAATTAGCAGGCAGACATCAAGAGTTTGTGCATAAAAAATGCCAGGATGGCATTTATCATTTCATTTTTATACTTCATGAAATGATTCAAGTTCTTACAGAACAGAAAAATTGTCATTAGTTCAGCTTCAAAGGATCAACTATTTCACCCAGCAGTACTCTGAGGTCTTATCCCTCGGACTCACAGTTCCAGACTGACTCCTGGTCTGGTCTCTATCACAGGCGCATTGCACATCGGAGCTAGGGGTTTTACATTAACCCTGCCAAGCAACTGTTTTGACTCCTAATGCCTTTTCCATGATTTAGGGCACTGGCATATTATAAAGAAGCATGTCCTGCATTCTTTATATACTCCATCTCGGGAGATTTCCACATACAGCACAACATGTGCTTTCATACAGAATCAGGGCATACTTTAATGCTAGCAGCGCGATAGGAGCTGCTAAAGACTTTTTAGAGGCTTTCCTTTTTGGATACTGGCTACAGGACAAGGAATAGCATGGAAAGGCACAAATAATTAGGTTCTGGCATTCTGTCTGTGGAATCATGCAAGGGTGTCCTGCCATGAAAGGTTGCTATTTTGTGCAGGGAATACAGGAAGGGGTGCTTCAGCACTGTTAACAGTCAAGTTATAGTCAATATCATTCCTTTATACCTGAGCACTTTATTTCTTGGGTGGGGTATTTTCTAGAATATCAGAGCCCCTACTCATCACAGGGATCACCCTGTGACAGGCTAGAGTGCTGGGATTGGGGTCCATAGTGGTGTTGTCGGCATACCTGAGGGATAGGAGCTGTAGTGCTTCTGCTGCCTTTACATCTTGTAGCTATTACAGTAACTTAATAGCCGCAAATATGGATATACAACAGTAGAGGTAGAAATGTGAAAATGCACCGCTTACGCACACAAAAAAAGGTTAAATACAGGTCACAAAGCAAACACCAGTAAAAACAGATTTTGGCCATGTGGACGCTGGTGACAATACCAGTTTTGTCAATCTTCAAAATGGAATTTCTTAGTTATGGTAAACCAGTGTCCCTGGACTAATGGTCTTAAAAGGACATTTCAAAAGTACACAACAGAGACGGGCTTCTAAGATCAGACTTATTTCATGTCTGAATATGGTGGAAGATGGCATGAACATTGACTTGGGGTTTATGTCACATTATTCCACTTCAGCTTCTGCATACCTTTACTTCAAACGATGGACATATAATAGGACTTCAGCATGTCTTTGGTTTGTGTTTTAATATTTATAGAGACCCTTTCAACTGGTTATCTACATGTTGGTTTCTCACCAAAGAACTACAGTATGTGTGTGTGTAGGGGTATGGTGTTCTTTTTTTTTTGTGGGTGGGGGTGAGCTTATGTGGGTGTGGCGGGTATGGTGGGGGGGTTGTGGTTATATTAAGGTAGGCTTGTATTCAGGTACATGACATAGTGGTATTGCAGTGTGCTAGGACTCTTGGTTCACATATTTAGTGAATATTTACTTTCTTGTAACTAGTTATCTTCCCCTGGGGAGGGGGTAATCAATTGGGTTTTTATTCAGATTCTTTAGACTGTTACTGTACATGTAGTAGTTTTGTTATATACTGTCACTTTTTTGAACTCTTAACATATTAAGATGCATGATCTCATTCACTTGGAGGTCCTTTACAGGTTTGTTTTTTAATTTGGCTCTTATACTGACAATTGATATTATCTTGCCAGCCTGGTGGTGCTGAGGGTTGTGGCACTGGACACCACACCTCATGCCAAGCCAGCAACCCAGGTTCAGGAGTCAACTCGGGTCATCGTGGGTCGGCAGGGGCAGGAAAGGATTGAGCATCAGGAGGACTGCTCTCCTTTCCTGAGGGCAGGTGGGTATGCTTGCCATGGTGCTGGTGGCTCCTGGTGGTGACTGGGAGTGGCAAACCTTGCGGCATGGTCTTCTAGGGTTGGCAGCGATGGGGAATGCCTTATGCATGGGTGCAGGTGTGCGCCCATCGTGTGCAGGGCATCATTGCATGTCCACGCTCTGGGGAAACACACAGCAGCAGAAAAGTCCTGGTCCCATGGATAGGTGACGGCACCCTCCAGTGCCTACCACCACACACTCATCGCCGGACTCATCTAAACAGCTCTCTCAATCCTTTGCCTTGCCTTGCATCTGGCATGCTGAGCTTAGGTCATCAGATAGAGGTAGGTGGGGAATATCTGTCCCCCGATTTCCTGGTGGGGTGAGGATCAGGCAGGTGGTAGAGCCGTTGAGGCTAGTGAGGTCTGCCTGAGAGAGTTCCATGGGGGCAGAGATAAACAAGATCTACAAAAAAAATCCTGCTACAGCCCTGAAGGTCTTGAGGTTTACATAATTTAGCAACTGGTTGAGTGTATAGTTAGGAAAATGTCTTCAGATAGGTTATATACTGTATAAATATGTGAAACAGTTGCTCACACTAGGTAAACTTTACTTTACACTACCCTAATGCCATATATAGAAAATTTCTGTTATATATTTTTTCTTGTTTTTAACATACAATAATATCACATTTTAGCATGCACTTAAGTGAGTATTGAACCAAAAGTTCTTGTTTTTCATTAGACTGTATTCACAAACACACTGATATAGTCAGAATTTATGCTAGTGGAGCTTTCTGCTTGAAGGGTTATTATCTTATTCTGGTGACATTTGACCATGAAAGGCTCCTCAGCTAACAACTAACTGGTGAAAAGTGATTCCTCTGATTTAAACTGCAGTTATTGTTTAAATGAGTATTTTAAACCAATGAGAATTCTTTCTGGGTTTTTTAATGTATAAACTGGGTGTAAATAGTATGTTATTTTCTAAATAACTGTCATAAGCTTCCAAAGAAGGACTTGGTTGGTTCAAAAGCTTAGGCACTTTGTTCTTCTTTTAACATCTATGTTGGTCCAATAAAAGGTATCAAACTATTTGCTTCTGGATCTGTTCTTGGTAATTTGTTTTAATATTTACAGTTTTTCCAAAACATCGGGAGGTGGGATATTCAGAATGGTTGCGAATGGTGCAACACAGTTGCACAATGCACAACCCACTGATGCGCCCTGGTGCAATATTCAAAAGGGGAAAGTACGTGGCACAAATCCCAATGCCTTGGGGTCCTCAGTAATCATATCTAGCATAAATTAGGAGAAGTGCACATACATCCCCCGCACATCCCGATATTCAGCCGGGAAGTGCAGAGTCCATGCAGGCGCAACCCTACATGCGCAGCATACAGTTGTTCCAAAAAATAAAGGAGCAACAGCCAGCCACCCACAGCTGAGCTGCCGTAGTGCAGGGTGCAACATGGCAGCTGCCAGCTGTGGGTGGCCACCTGAGCTCCGGCAGCACCCTCCATCAGGTAGCACCCCCCATGCCTGATTGCGGGCATATGTATGGCATGGATAATGGACACATATGTATAATAATTACAACATCCTATATCCCTGGTGGTCCAGTGGACCACTGGCAGCCCGATTTTGCTGGCATCTGTAATAAATTCAAAATGTCCTATATCCCTGGTGGTCCAGTGGACCTCTGGCAGCATGATCGCAGGCATCTGTAATAAATATAAAACGTCCTATATCCCTGGTGGTCCAGTGGACCACTCACAGCCCGATCACAGGCAGAAGTCTAAAGACAGATCAAATCCCATCCCTGGTGGTCCAACGGTACCCCCCCTCCCGACCCTTCCACTGAGCCCTGCCACCCCGCTCCCCCCCAAGTCAATGGCAGCAGCTCCCCACCCGCAAGCTGCCCGGCCACCCACCAACTGACTGTGTACAGTACAGCTGTACACCCATTGGTCCACAGTGTGGGCCAATAGGCATGCAGACTGTGCCGTACTACACAGTCCAGATATGTGAAAGAATGAGGAAGACAGAGATACACATTTGGCTATATTGAAAAACACCTTTATTGAGCAGGAGCACTCTTTCAGAGAAATTGACAGAACAGTAGAAGGTGCAACACAGGTATCAAGAGAACAACTACATCAGCACAAGGGAAGAACCACTACCAACAGAATACCCTTAGTAGTCCTGTATCATCCTGACCTTGAACTTCTACATAAGATTATTAAGGATCTCCACCCAATATTTAGAGAGGATGAGACCCTAAATTGTATTTTTCAAGAACTACCACTAATACCTTTTAAACAACCACCTAATTTAGCCAACCTGATTATTAGGAATAAACTAGGACCAGAACAGAATACCATGACACTAAATGGTACACAACCCTGTAATCAACTCAGATGTAAGACTGTGAGCTCATTTCCACTTTGGATTGTGTGGTTACATCACAGAACAGACAATTTAGGATACAGAGGAATTATACATGCACATCAAGGAATGTTGCTCATTTCATTCAATGCAAGAGATGTCCTCACACAGGGTATGTGGGAGAGACAAAGCAAGCACTTCACACTAGAATGAATTCACACAGACATACTATTAATTTGAAGATGACTGAAAAACCAGTGGGGAAACAGTTCTCTCAGAATGACCACTCAAGCTCATATATGCTGGTAATGGTCTTAAAAGGACATTTCAAAAGTACACAAGAGAGACACGCTTCTGAGAACAGATTTATTTCACTTCTCAATATGGTGGAAGATGGCATGAACATTGATTTGGGGTTTATGTATACAGACCCCCATGTCAGGGGGAGGGAATGGACAAGGATATGATAGAAGGCATTGTTAGGATGGCAGAAAAAGGGGAGATACTGTTGATGGGAGACCTGAATATGCCAGATGTTAACTGGAGCACTTTTGCTGCAGCCACATCCAAGAGCAGGGCCATTCTCGATGCCCTACAGGTGGCATGTCTCAGACAGCTAGTTTCGGAACCCACTCATGAGGGAGCAATCTTAGATCTCATACTCTCAAATGGAGACAGTGAGAGGATCTCAGATCTAGAAGTGGGTTGCCATCTGGGAACAAGTGACCATCAAACAGTGTGGTTCACGATAAACTCAGCTACAGAGTCAAGCCATACAAAAGTGAGGGTACTGGACTTCAGGAGGGCTGACTTTGGCAAGATGGGAGAATGCATTAGAAAAGCACTAGCAAACAGGCTAAAAGGAGGGGTGGAGCAACAATGGGGAAACATCAAAACTGCCATCACAGAGGCAACAAGCCTTTGTGTGAAGCAAATAAGCAAATCAAAATGAAAGAAAAAGCCACTATGGTTCTCAAAAGAGGTAGTGGTGAAGGTTAGGGAGAAAAAGATAGCATTTAGGAAGTATAATGAAACACAGAAGGAGCAGGACAGAGAACTGTACCAGTTAAGGCAGAAGGAAGCAGGGAGGTAAGTCTGAATAGCTAAGGCCCAAACTGAGGAGAAGATAGCTAACTTGGTTAAGAAGGGGGATAAAACCTTTTATAGGTATATCAGGGAGCGTAGAGAGACAAAGGGAGGTATAGTGAGGCTGAATAGAATGGACGGTGGGTGGGCAGAGAGGGACAGTGAAAAAGCAGGGATACTGAATGAATATTTCTGCTCAGTATTCACAAAAGAGGAGGAGGGGAAGGTGCCTAATCCAATTAACAGAAGCACTCTGGAGAGGGGGGGTCGATCCCAGACCTTTCACAGAAGAAAGGGTTCTGAAAGAACTCCTAAAACTGAAGGTGGACGAAGCAATAAGGCCTGATGGAATTCAGCCCAGAATTCTTAAAGAATTAAGGGAGAACTAGTGAAACCACTGACTACCTTTTTTAACAAATCATGGGAGGATGGTGTGGTACCTGAGGACTGGAGGAAGGTGGATGTGACCCCCTTCATAAAAGTCCAAGACAGAGGCAGGAAACTACAGACATGTCAGTTTGACCTCTGTGGTAGGGCAAGTGATGGAATCACTTCTGAAGGAAAGAATTGTTGAGTACCTAGAGGCCAGTGGGGCACAGGACCCAAGACAGCATGAGTTCACAGTGGGAAGGTCATGTCAGACGAATCTAATTGATTTCTTTGACTGGGTGACCAAAGTAGTAGACCAGGGAGGGGCTGTGGACATGGCCTACCTAGACTTTAGCAAGGCATTTGACACAGTCCCACACAAAAGATTAGTTGTCAAATTAACCAGCCTGGGAGTGGGTCCCAGGGTCCTAGCCTGGGTAAAACATTGGCTGGACAACAGGACACAGAAGGTTATTGTAAATGGAGTCCATTCTGAAGAAAGAGGGGTTACTAGTGGGGTACCACAGGGTTCAGTACTGGGTTCAGTCCTTTTTAATGTCTTTATAAGTGACATTGCAGAGGGACGGGAAGGAAAAGTATGCCTCTTTGCAGGTGACACAAAGATCTGCACCAGGGTTGATACACAAGGAGGTGTGGAAAGGATGAGAAGGGACTTGGCAAGGTTGGAGGAATGAATGAAGTATATGGCAGCTTGGTTAATGCAATAGAGTGCAAAATATTGACCTGGGAAACAAAAACCCAGGGAAAGATTACATGATGGGGGAGGTAGTAACAACAACAACAACAATGGAAAGGGACATGGGGTAATCATTTCAGATGACCTTAAGGTTAGCAAGCAATGTGAGAAGGCAGTAGGGAGGGCTGGGGGTATACTGGGATGTATAGGGAGAGGCATCACCAGCAGAAAACAGGAAGCTGTTATTCCTCTGTACAGACAGTTGGTGAGACCCCATCTGGAGTACTGCATCCAGTTCTGGAGACCCCATGTCTGCAAGGACATAGACAGGATAGAGGCAGTCCAGAGGAGGGCAACTAAAATGGTGCAGGGTCTGCAAGAGAAGCCATATGAGGAGAGACTAAATGAGCTTAATATGTATACCCTTGGGGAAAGGGGGACATGATAGAAACTTTTAAGTACCTCAGTGGAATCAACAAAGTCCAAGAGGTAGCATCTTTCAGAAAAAGAGATGTGCAAGAACAAGGGACACAATTTAAAGATGGGGGGTGGTTCAGGGGCAATGTAGGAACTATATTTTCACAGAGGGGTGGGACGCATGGAACAGCCTTCCTGAGAGAGGTTTTGGGGTCAAAAACTGTGGGAGAATTCAAGAATACATGGGACAGACATAAGGCAATTCTTGTGGGGGATAAGAAGAAATAGGCTGTTGGTTAACTAGGATCTGCAGCTTATCCTGTAGGTAGGGGAAATGGGCAGACTAGGTTGGCCAAGCGGTCCTTATCTGCCGTCAAAGTCTATGTTTCTATGTTCTATGTTTCTATGTCACATTATTCCACTTAAACTTCCACAGACCATTACTTCAAAGGATAGACATGTAATAGGACTTCAGCATGTCTTTGGTTTGTGTTCTAATATTTATAGAGTCCCTTTCAACTGGTTATCTACATGTTGGTTTCTCACAAAAAAACTGCAGCGTGTGTGTGTGTGTGTGTGTGTGTGTGTGTGTGTGTGTGTGTGTGTTGGGGGAGTACGATGTTCTTTTTTTGTAGGTGAGGTGGTGAGCTTATATGGGTGTGGTGGGTATGATAGGGGGTTGTGGTTATATTAAGGTAGGCTTATATTCAGGTACATGACATAATGGTGTTGCAGTGTGTTAATACTCTTAGTTCACATACATAGTGAACATTTACTTTCTTCTAACTAGTTATCTTCCCCGGGGAGGGGGGGAGTAATTCCATTGGGCTTTTATTCAGTTTCCTTAGACTGTTACTGTACATATAATATTTTTATTATATACTGTCACTTTTTTGAACTCTTAACATATTAGGATGCATGATCTCACATACTTGGGGTCTTTGACAGGTTTGTTTTTTAATTTAGCTCTTATACTTATAATTGATATTATCTTGTGTAAAATCCTGTTACAGGCCGGCCTGGTGGTGCTGAGGGTTGAGGCCTGGATGCCACAGCTTGAGCCACACTGGCGCCCTGGGTTCGGGAACAAACTCAGTCCATTGGGGGTCAGTAGGGGCAGGAAAGGATTGAGCATCTGGAGGACTTCTCTCCTTTCCTGAGGGTGGGTGGGTACGCTTGCCATGGTGCTGGCACTCCTGGTGGTGACTGGGGCGGTACACCTTGCAGCATGGTCTTACGGGGTTCAATCAATCAATCAAATCTTTATTTAATCAGGCAAAACACCCTTGAGAAGAACTCATTTCCAAGCTGGACCTGGGCAGGTACAGAAATAGTTAACATTGACAAAACAGCAAATAGGAACACGTTATATACAATTCACAATACATTTGTGCTTTAGCTACATTACATAGGACATGTTATATCTAGATATAAGTGGATCTAGGCAAATAAATAACAATTGAGTTGGGTTTGTATGATTGAAATTAGTCCAACCATTATTTACAAGAACATAATACATATCAGTGAGCGTATAGTCAGGTAACAATAAGTTAAACAGTAAAACACACACAGTATACAGTAGATACATGTCATAAGGAAGAAAGAGGTAAGAAATGGACCCATTCATTCATTCTGTTTTTTTTACTCATTGATTTTTTTGCTGTTTGATATTTTTTCTACATTTTGATGTGTTTTTTAGAAGGAACCTAAATAAGCCCCCAACAGAAAAAAAGTAGGAACAACTAAAAGATACCAGAAACCTTTGAAGATGTTGCAATTGCTTTTTCTGAAGAGGAGTGGAAGATGTTAGGCAAACAGGAGAAGGAGCTACACAGGGAAGTGATGGTGCAGAATTATGAAACCATGATTTTAGTAGGGTACAATATCCCAAAGGAACACTTGTTATTGCTGTTTGAGAAGGATAAGGAACTCCTCATCGATAATATAAGGAAGGAAGAAACTCAGCAGCAGGAGGATCATCTTGAAGACACCCCCAACAACTGCCATCTCTGCTCCACAACACCCAGCCTGAAGCACTGGGGCTTCACTCCGCCAGCGGGCGGTCGGCGGAAACTAGCCGACCCAGGGAACCACGAGGCCGGGAGGGACTGCCAGGAAACTCTCGGGAAAGCCACAGCCAATCGGTAAGCGAGCGCTCCTCTAGGCACATCAGCCGATTGGCTCTCCTGCCCCATTGACTTATACTGACTGAGCCTGCATTACCGAAATCTGTCTGGGACTTGGGAATTTCTTCCCTGCATTCTTGTAAAAATCTTCCAAAAGAGCTGTCTTCTTATTGCTGCAACTGTAAAGGGAATATGTTGATTTGTTGTGTTTTTTGCTGTAATTCCAAATCTTGTAACTGAAGTGGGCCAGACACTGAGGCGCCTACTTTTCCTTCCTTAAATTGTGTAAAATTCCTAAAAGTGCTGTTTTCTGCTAAGGTAATTGCAAGGGAAACTGTTGATTTACTGTTTTGCTGTGATTACAAATCCTTTTGCATTTGTAAGGTGGGCTAGGACACTGAGGCGTCACAGCCCCCTCCCCCACAGCCTTTTGTTGTGCATATTTAGGCACTGTGACGAGCAGGAACACTTGTTCTGCCTCTATTTAATTTATTGCACCTTCCTCTGTCTCTCTCCAGACTGCCATCCCTGCCCCACAACACCCAGCCTGAAGTGCCGGGGCTTCGCTCCGCCAGCGGGCGGGTGGTGGAAACAGGGCCGACCCAGGGACCCACGAGGCCGGGAGGGACAGCCAGGAAACTCTCAGGAAAGCCGCAAAATTTTTGCCCACCTGCCCCCCCCTTGTGTGTTACTTTTATAGGCATCTTCCCGCTGAAATCTCTTCCCTGCCCTCAGCATTACCCTAAACCAATAAACTGTTCCACCGTCTTGCTGATCCAACTAATCAGCAACTTCACTACTCTCCCGGTAGCCAACTAACAATATCTCTCTCACAATGGGGAGTTTACTTCTGATACTTCTTTCACTGTCAGCCATGGGGTTCCCCAAAGAAGATGTCCCTATCACACAAACTATGGTGATCCATCCGTCCAGTCTCTCTGTCTTATCCCCATTGTTTGACGCTCAAACCATCACATATGCCCTACCATTGCTGCATCGATTACAGTGGGGTGACCCCCAAAAAGAGACGCAAACCACCATACATGTATTTCAATCAAGGCTCCACTACTGGATATACAGATCCCCCCTACACCTGACCACCATACTGCTACTTTTTGTCATGACACAATCCTATAACCCCCACATGGAGCACCCCAAAAGAGTGGCAACAGAATAAGAGAAGGAGGACCAAAGAGATCCCCCTCTCCCTATCTCTGGCAGCCCTCATGAAACTCCTGCTCTTTCTATTGCTCTGTATTGGTAACATGGAAATCAACCCAGGACCCCTGAATGTATTACCTCTCCAGCAGACCTAACCTCAATTAAAGGCCTCAGTTTTTTGCATATTAATGTATGCAGTCTGTTGAAAACTTACACTGATACAAGCCTGGGTTGCCATACCTTGCCAGACTTTCTCGTGGTATCTGAGACATGGCTCAAACCCACCACAGCAGACAGGGATGTTAACCTACCCAACTATCAGTTATTCAGAGCGGATCGCCAAACATGGGGCGGTAGAGTAGCTATATATGCAAAATCCGGTATACCTGTATCCTGTATTGCTGCAACCTTTATGCCCAAGGAATTTGAATGCCTATCCCTAAAAGTCTCTCTCCCCAATACAGCAGCTTTTCAGCTAGTTGGATGCTACAGACCTCCCTCTGCTGACCTCAAACTTTTATCCCACCTGGGGAATCTGCTCAAGCCCAGCACTGAAGAAGTCATTATTCTAGGTGACCTGAATTTCAACTGGCTTACCCAGGTAGCTGCACCCCTGGTATCATTCTGTGATACACATGGGTTCACACAACTAATTAATGAGCCAACAAGAATTAATGCAAGGAATGGTAATAACAGCACACTGCTTGATATCATGCTAGTGAATAAACCCCATCTATTCACACATGCTGGAGTGCTTTTCAGTGATATAAGTGATCACTGCCCCATCGCAGGGGTAAGATCTTCCAGCAAAACAATAACCCCTGCAAAATTCCTAATGATGAGATCCAAGAAAACATCAATATTGAAGGATATTTACATGATATAGCTCACTCTCCAAGCTGGCAAGAGTTTTATCTTGCTCATTCTGTGGAAAAGCACAGCAGGTGCTAATAGCATTATAATAAGTGCCCTAACATCCATGCCCCAATCTCTAGTATCCGAATAAAAAACAAATCCTGTCGTTGGTTTTCAGCTGACCTCAAAGCTGCACTGCTGGAGAGAGACAAACTCTGGAAATGGCAAGAAAAACCAAGAATGCAAATGACTGGATGATCTTTAGGAAAGCCAGGAATAGATGCACCAAGAAAGTTAGGGATGCAAAGGCTGCCTTCTACTTGGCTGAGCTTGACTCCTCCTATCATAATCCTGCTAGGTTTTGGGGTACCATCAAGGGCATGGTTGGGCAGGATTCTAGCACCTCCCTACCAACTCAATTACACCACAGTAATGGCCCTATCTGTGGCAAAATGGAAATTCTGGACGCCTTCAATAACCACTTCACAACGGCTGGCCTTGCCTTTGACACCTCTCCAGCTAACCTGCTGCATGCACAATTAAGCTCCCAGTACACTGGTGCTCAGAGAGCTGACTCTTCCTTCACCTTCAAATCTGTACTGTTGAAGCAAGTAGAGGACCTACTATGGCAGCTGGATATCAAAAAGCGAGGGCAGACTCCTGGACCCCTACTTTCTAAAGATTGCATCCCATGTGCTTGCAATCCCCCTAACACATCTCTTTAACCTATCTCTAAACTCTGGTTCTATTCCCACACTGTGGAAGACAGCCCAAGTGGTTCCCCTTCTAAAATCAGGGGACCCTATGGACCTTAATAATTACAGGCCCATTTCCATTATACCAGTGCTATCCAAGATGCTGGAAAAATTAGTGAATACCCAGTTAAGGGAATATCTTGACGATGCTAACCTCCTGAATCCAGCTCAATCTGGATTCAGAGCCAAGCATAGCACTATCACTGCACTAGCCAAGGTCACAAATGACTGGCAAACCGAATTAGATAAAAAGAATAATGTCTGTGCAGTATTTCTTGACCTGAGCAAAGCATTCGACACTGTGGACCACAAGCTTCTACTATCATCCATGCACTCCATTGGCCTAGATCCACCCTCCCTTAAGTGGTTCAGGTGTTATCTTACCGGTAGGTCACAGCAGGTAAAAGCTGAAGGTGACCTATCCCCATTAAAACCACTGCTAAGAGGAGTCCCCCAAGGTTCTATCCTGGGTCCTATCCTTTTTGCCATCTATATAAATAATATTGATTCAACCCTCACCAAATCCTCTGTACACCTCTTTGCTGATGACACTGTTTTGTATGTCAGCAACCCTTCTTTTGCAGCTGCCCGTGAAATCCTACAAACAGAATTCTCCTTGTTACAATATCAGCTACTTGAGAAAAAGCTTCTGTTAAATGCAAAGACAACTAAAGCAATGATGTTCACAAATCAAAGCTCCACCAGCACCTCCTCTTCAGTCATTCTCCCCCAGCTATGCACTATACTTGGAGAAAATCTGGAGTATGTAGAAAAATTCAAATACCTAGGTGTGTGGATTGACAGCAGACTCAGCTTCACTCATCATTTAGAAGAACTGTTAAAAAAGCTTCGCCAAAGGCTTGGCCTTTTCTATAGATTAAAACCCCTTCCTAAACAGAGATTCAAAGATGAGGTTAGTCCAGGCCATTTTTCTCTCAGTTGTTGACCACGCAGACTTCCTTTATAGTCACTGCCCCATCTCCTACCTGCACAAGTTGGATACCTTATACCATAGAGCAATAAGATTCATAACAGATCTGCCATCTCATACCCATCATTGCTCTCTTTATGCTGCAGTTGGATGGGTTTCCCTACACCTCAGAAGGAACAGAAATGCAGCTCTATGGACTTACAGAGAGTTATCAAAAAAACTTCCAAACTATATTCTGGACTGCTTCACCCAGACCATTCCTAGTTCCTATGCCCTAAGAAGCAACAACGTATCCTGTTCAAATTGCCCAAATTCAACACCCGGCTAGGGAGTGCAGCAATCAGCCATTCTCTAGCTATAGCATGGAACACCCTACAAAAATTCCTAAAACTGTCCAATCTTATACCATTTGCATCCTTTAAACACCGTTGTACGGTTTTCTTTACAGAGAAATGCAGTTGCTACCACTAGAGCTAGCTTTGTCATCTCACAATCTCCCTCCCAAAAATTCACCATATATGGCATAATCTTTGTTCTTCAGTTCTCCTTCCAGGCAGACACCCCATCTTATGGCACCCAGTAATACCTTCCACCATCCTAGTATTACATTATGCTGTGTGTTTGCCATGGCCCTCCACTGGATATGTATACTGTATATACTGTAAATATTAGCTTAACTTTCCTATAACCCATTTTATCATGTGAATTTTACTGTACATCACTGTGTTTATAAATGTTTTTTTCCCCTGTATGTATAACTGTTTATATAAGTGTATTGATGTTTCTGTTGTGTATCAACTGTTGAACCTTGACCTTATCAGGTCTATCTTGTAAATGAGCCTTGCTCAATGATGCTCGCCTGAATAAATAAAGATTTGATTGATTGATTGATTGATTATCGATATTTGGTACAATAATACTGTGACAATTAGCAACATTTAAATATGAAATATAAGGAAGTGATCGCTAGTGAGCAACCTTCCTTAGTAGATAGGGAGACGATGAAAAAGGAAAGGCAGTTGATAATATAATTGTACTAATTACCATACAATAGTTACTAGGGTGACATACTAGGTAACAGCCTGACTTAGAGACAGATGAGAGGGAGTTGAAGAGAGGGAATGGAAGAAGCCAGGAGGGGTGGCGCTTAGGGGATTAGAAAAAAGGTGGGGTGAGCACGACAGAAGGAGACTAGACATCATCAATTGCACCTGCAGGACTCTGTCAAGGATTGCTTAAATAAGGTCTTGAAGTTTGATAATTTAACAGGGATGGTCAGTTTCAGTACTTTTTGGATTTTTTTCCATAAAGAGGGCAGAGCATAACCTATGGATGAGCTACCAAACCTGGAATTAAATTTAGGAGTGATAGGACTGGATTGGGAGTGACAGCAGATGCCTTATGTGCGGATGCATGCCCATCATGTGTAGGGCATCACTACACATCCACGCTCTGGGGAAAAACACTGCAGCTGAAAAGCTCTGGTCCCACGGATAAGTGGCGGCAACTTTCAGTGCCTGCCACCACACAGTCAATGCCAGCCTTATCTCGCTAGCTCTCTCAATCCCCCTCCTTGCCATGGGTCTGGCATGCTGAGTGGGGGTTGTCAGATCAAGGTAGATGGGGAGCATCTGTCCCCAATTTCCCAGCTAGGCAAGGATCAGGCAGGTGGTAGAGTGGTTGAGGTGAGTAGAGTCTGCCGGAGAGAGTTCTGTGGGGGCAGAGATAAAGAAAGTCTACAAAACAAAATTCTGTTACTCCACTGAAGGTCTTAAGGTTTATGTAATTTAGTAACTGGTTGAGTGTATAGTTGGAAAAATGTCTCCAGATAGGTTGTATACTGCATGAATATGTGATTCAGTTGCTCATACTAGGTAAACTTTACTTTACACTCTCCTAATGCCATATATGGAACATTTCTGTTATATATTTTTTGCTTGTTTTTAATATACAATAATATGACATTTCAACATGTACTTAAGTGAGTATTGAGTCCCTGAGACATTCAGAATTCATGTTAGTGGAGCTTTCGGTTTGAAGGGTTATTATCTTGTTCTGATGACATTTGACCTTGAAAGGCTCCTCTGCTAACAACAAACTGGTGAAATGTGATTCCTCTGATTTAAACTGCAGTTGTGGTTTAAATGAGTATTTTAAACCAATGACAATTCTTTCTGTTTATGTATGATCTGGGTGTAAATAGTATGTAATTTTCTAAATAACTGTCTTAAGCTTCCGAAGAAGGACTTGGTTGGTCCAAAAGCTTAGGCACTTTGTTCTTTTTTAACATCTATGTTGGTCCAATAAAAGGTATCAAACTATTTGATTCTGGATCTGTTCTTGGTGATTCTTTTTTTAATATTTACAGTTTTTTCCATAACATCTGGTTCCCCTACCTTCCTTTTATGTCCAAAACACCTATATGCTCAGCATGAGGTGTTATCAATGAAATCACATACATACATTAAATGTGCCTGTAAAGCCAAGACACATCTAGTGTGCCACCTGAGGCCCTTTACTTTAATAATGAGCAGACTGGATGGGCTAAGTTGTCCTTATCTGCCATCAAATTCTATTTTATCTATGTTACTATTAGCTAATGACAGGTCTGTATTCCACCACAGAAATTAATAATCATTTATCTACCACTGCTCTCACTTCCTGAGGAAGTGGCATAGCACATCAGGTACTGTAACAATTGCTCAACCTGCACTACAGCCAAATAATATTTTCAGTCTTGTGTTAGTACACTGAGGCAGCTTAAACACATACTTAACAATAGCATAGACCTGGTTACTAAATGCCTTACTTTGTACAGATTTATTTGTGCCTTTAAGGTATAGGGAAGCCCTATGAAATGAATAACTGGTAAAATGAATTAACCTTTCTTTAAAAAAGTAAATATATAAAAGCACTATGCCCAGAGAGGTTGCATATAATGATGTGTGGATCTGATAAAGGAACAGAACTGTTAAATGAATAAGTGTGCAGTACATATTTTTGCCAGGACTATTGATTCCATGTTATTATGAGCTGGATAGAATTACCTAAAAGTTACACAGAAATGTGGTGTGCTGGGCTGGTTGTTGGGCCAGTGGGTAGCATGCTGTGTTCCCATGCCGGTGGCTCAAGTTTGAGGTCAACCTCGAGGAGCTGGCTGAGCAGCATGAGGTTGGGGGGGCCAGCACTGTCTCACACCACTCCTCCAAGCCTGGGAAAGTATGGTGTAGTGTTCTGTCAGACTGGTGACACTTTAGTCATGTTTACATGGCAGTAGTGCTTGAAATACAAACCACAGCAGTGCGGTCTGGACCACTTGCCACCCACGGTTTGTGTGTCTACACAGCCCCTCTCTGCAGCACTGCAATCTGTGCTGGTGAGGGGCTGTGCATCATGGGGAAACCAGACATCTGCTGGGTTGCTGCAGCACAGGCATTTCACGCCGCCACACAGCTGTAGGCGGCTCACTCCTCTTGGTGTCAGCAGTTTACCAGAGAATCTGGGACCATCATAGTGAGTGGCTTACTCTAACTGTGTACGTGTCTACACATCACATTTGCGCTGGAGTAACCCAAGCACAGGAGGGGTGGCACTTAGGGGATTAGAAGAAAGGTGGGGTGAGCACGACAGGAGGAGACTAGTCATCATCAACTTCACCTGCAGGACTCTGTGAAGGGTTGATTAAATAAGATCTTACAGGTTGATAGTTTAACAGGGATGGCCAGTTTCAGTACATTTTGGAGTTTATTCCATAGAGAGGGCAGAGCATAACCTATGGATGAGCTACCAACCTGGAATTGAATTTAGGACTGATAGGAGTGGGTTGGGAGTGACAGCGGACCCCTTACGCATGGGTGCAGGTGCACGCCCATTGTGTGCAGGGCATCATTGCACATCCATGCTCTGGGAAAACACACAGCAGCAAAAAAAGTCCTGGTCTCACGGATAGGTAATGACAACTTGTAGTGCCCGCTGCCACACACACACAATGATGGGCTTGTCTTGTTGGCTCTCTAGATCCCCCGCCTTGCCTTGGGTCTAGCGTGCTGAACAGGGGTTGTCGGATCGAGGTAGGTGGGGAGTGTCTGTCCCCAATTTCCTGGTGGGGGGAGGATCAGGCAGGTGATAGAGCCATTGAGGTGAGTGGGGTCTGCCTGAAAAAGCTCAATGGGGGCAGAGATAAAGAAAGTCTACAAAACAAAATCCTGTTACAGCACTGAAGCTCTTAAGGTTTACATAATTTAGTAAATGGTTGAGTGTATAGTTGAGAAAATATCTTCGCATAAGTTGTATATTGCATAAATATGTGAAACAGTTGCTCACACTAGGTAAACTTTACTGTACACTCTCCTAATGCCATATATAGAAAATTTCTGTTATATAGTTTTTCTTGTTTTTAATATACAATAATATAACATTTTAACATGTACTTAAGTGAGTATTGAATCCAAAGTTCTTTCTTTTCATTAGACTGTATTCACAAACACACTGATACATTCAGAATTTATGTCAGTGGAGCTTTCTGCTTCAAGGGTTATTATCTTGTTCTGGTGACATTTGATCTTGAAAGGCTCCTCAGCTAACAACAAACTGGAGAAATGTGATTCCTCTGATTTAAACTGCAGTTATGGCTTAAATGAGTACTTTAAGCCAATGAGAATTTGTTCTGTTTTTTTATGCATGATATGGGTGTAAATAGTATATAATATTCTAAATAATTGTCATAAGCTTCCGAAGAAGGACTTGGTTGGTCCGAAAGCTTAGGCACTTTGTTCTTTTTTAACATCTATGTTGGTTCAATAAAAGGTGTGAAACTATTTGCTTCTGGATCCATTCTTGGTGATACTTTTTTAATGTTTACAGTTTTTCCATAACACCTGGTTCCCCTTCTTTTATGTCCACAACCCCTATATGCTCAGCATATGGTGTCATCAATGACATCACATCATACATTAAATTTGCTTGTAAAGCCAAGACACTTCTAGTGTGCCACCTGAAGCCCATTATTTTAATAATGCCCAGACTGGATGGGCCAAGTAGTCCTTATCTGCCATCAAATTCTATTTGTCTATGTTACTACTAGTTAATGACAGGGCTGCACTCTGCCACATAAATGAATAGTCATTTATCTACCACTGTTCCCACTTCTTGAGGAAGTGGCATAGCACATCAGGTACTGTAACAATTGCTCAACCTGCACTACATCCAAATAATATTTTCAGTCTTGTGTTAGTACACTGGGGCAACTTAAACAAATACTTAATAATAGCATAGACCTGTTAACGAAATGCCTTACTTTGTACAGATGTATTTGTGCCTTTAAGGTATAGGGAAGCCCTCGGAAATGAATAACTGGTAAAATGAATTAACCTGTCTTTAAAAAAATAAATAAATAAAAGCATTATGCCCAGAAAGGTAGCGTATAATGATGAGTGGACCTGCTGAAGGAATAGAACTGTTAAATGATTAAGTGTGCAGTACACATTTTTGCCAGGATTACTGATTACATGTTATTATGGGCTTGATAGAATTACCTAAAAGTTACAAAGAAATGAGTGCAGGGCCAGTTGTTGGGCTGGTGGGTAGCATGTTGCGTTCCTGTGCTGGTGACTTAAGCTTGAGGACAACTTTGGCGAGCTGACTGAGCAACATGAGGATGGGGGAACAGAGCTGTCTCACACCACTGCTCCGAGTCTGGGAAAATATGGCATAGTGATCTGTCACACTGGTGACACTTTAGTTGTGTTTACATGTCAGTAGCACTGGAAATACAAACAGCAGCAGTGCAGTCCTGACCTCTTGCCACCCTCAGTTTGTGTGTCTACATGGCCCCTCTCTGCACTGCTGCAATCTGTGCTGGTGATGGGCAGTGCATCATGGGCGAGCCGGACACCTGCTGGGTTGTTGTGGTGCAGGCAGTCCACACTGCCACTTATGCTGCTGCAAGCCCCTCATTCCTCTTGGCGTCCCCAGCTTACCAGAGAATATGGGACCATCTTAGTGAGTGGATTACCCTGATTGAGTACATGTCTACACATCAAATTTGCACTGGAGCAACCCGAGCATCCGGGATACTCAAGTGCAAATGTGATCGTGTAAACATGGCTCTTGTGATAGGATGGGGAGCCTTCATGGGTGATGTACATAGTGCATCGGGAGAAGTAGGTTGGTATGGAAAATAAGTCTTGAAATATCTCCACTCTTTTTGTGTATTCTGTTTCCAAAGGGACCTATAGAAATGAGGATACAAGTTCATGATCACAAAAAGGGAAATTTATTTAAAAAAAACCTACGTTACAGATTGCAAAAAAATATGTAAGTGATACACAGTGGGGATCTCACAAGTGGCATAAACAGCATGAGTATAGATAAATCATTTATCACCCTACGTCCCCTATGCATATTTCATTTATGCAATAGGATAGGACCTTAAGTGATAATAAAAAAATATATATATTATTTCTAAAGTCTCTGAGTTTTGAACTAGTGGTACTGTGCTGATGCTGTGATGTGGCAGTTCATTGGTGCCACAGACTAGCCACAGAAATTACAAACCACCGCTACAGATGTTCTGTGGCAAATGATAATCTTGCCACAGAACCTAACAGTAACAGTGGGGGAGCACCTGTGTAACAGTGACCACCAGTCATTGTGGTTTGAAATCACAGAAAGAGCAGAACCAAACCACACAAAAACATGTATCCTGGATTTTAGGGGGGCAGACTTTGGGAAAATGGGGAGATACTTAAAAGAGGCATTAAGGGGAATGGGACAGGAATCAGGGGTTGAGGAACAGTGGGCAGTATTTAAAAGGGGGATTACAAGAACAACAGAATTATGCATTAAGCAGGTTAGCAAGAGGAAAAGGAAGAGGAGACCATTATGGTTTTCAAAGAGGTAGCAAAGAAAGTGAAAGCCAAAAAGATTGCATTCAGGCAATACAAAAAGACACAGGCAGAAGGGGATAGGGAGAAGTACCAGGAGAAGCAAAGGGAGGCAGGGAGGTCAGTAAGGGAAGCCAAAGCTCAGACAGAAGAACACATTGCAAAATCAGTGGGTAGAGGGGACAAAACCTTTTACAGGTACATAAGTGAAAAAAGAAAGACAAAGGGAGGGTTAGTGAGACTGAAGGGGGAGGATGGGAGCCGCGTGAGGATGACAACAGTAAAGCTGACATATTGAACAGTTATTTCTGCTCAGTATTTACTGAGGAAGAGGGTGGTAATGGGTCTGAAGGGAGTACAAGGGGTGGGAATGGTGCAGAAATGGACACAAGTCCCTTTACATGAGAAAGGGTCCTGAAGGAACTGGAAGTAATGAGAGTTGATAAAGCAATGGGGCCAGACGGGGTGCACATCCAGGGTCCTTAAAGAACTAAGAGAGGTGGTGGCTGAACCTCTGGCTCATCCTGTTTAGCCAATCACTGGAAACAGGAGGTACCCAAAGACTGGAGGACAGCAGATGTAGTCCCCTTATACAAAAGTGGGAACAAAGAGGAAGCAGGGAACTACAGACCAGTCAGCCTCACCTCGGTAGTGGGGAAGATCATGGAAGCACTACTGAAGGAGAGATTGGTGGAACATCTGGTTGTCAATGGACTACAGGACCCAAGGCAGCATGGTTTCACCAGGGGGAGGTCATGTCAGACCAACCTTGTTGAATTTTTTGACTGGGTGACTAGGGACGTGGATCAGGGGAGGGCAGTGGACATGGCCTATCTGGACTTCAGCAAGGCCTTTGACACTGTGCCACATAGAAGACTATTACACAAACTGGGGAATATGGGTGTGGGCAGGACAGTAGTGTGGTGGGTAGGTAACTGGCTGGGTGGCAGGACACAGAGGGTGGTGGTAAATGGCTGTCACTCCACAGAGGGAAGAGTGACCAGTGGGGTACCACAGGGATCAGTGCTGGGACCGGTCCTATTCAACATCTTCATCAGTGACATTGCTTGGGATCTAGAAGGCAGAATTTCACTGTTTGCTGTTGACACAAAGCTCTGTAACAGAGTAGACACACCAGAGGTGTAGACAGAATGAGCACTAACCTGCAGAAACTTGAAGAATGGTCAAGGGTTTGGCAGTTGAAATTCAATGCAAAGAAGTGCAAGATAATGCATATGGGGCACAAAAACCCTGGCACAATATATCAGTTGGGGGGTGAGGATATAGCATGCACCAAGCAGGAACGAGAACTTGGGGTTGTCATCTCTGATGACCTCAAGGTAGGGAAACAGTGTGACAAGGCAGCAGGTAAAGCAAATAGGATGCTGGGATGCATAGGCAGGGGCATCACCAGCAGGAAAAGGAGGTCATAATTCCGCTATACAAGACACTAGTGAGGCCCACCTGGAGTACAGTGTACAGTTCTGGAGACCATACCTATGTAAGGACATAGACAGGGTGAGAAAGGTTCAGAGGAGGGCAACAAAGATGGTGCATGGATTGCATCACAAGTCCTATGAAGACAAGTTGAAGGAACTGAACATGTACTCCCTGGAGGAGAGGAGGGAGAGGGATATGATAGAGACATACAAGTATCTTACAGGGAGGAACAGGGTGCAGGAAAACACTATTTTTAAGTGAAAAGATGTTCCAGGACTAGAGAGCATGGGATGAAGTTGGAGGGAGGACGATTCAGAGGAAACATGAGAAAGAATTTCTTCACAGAATGGGTGGTGGACAAGTGGAACACCCTGCCAGAGGACGTGGTGGGGGCTGAAACAATCACGGGATTTAAGAATGCATGGGATAGACATAAAGGAATTCTAGAGGTCAGGGGTAAGGGGCAACAGACTTCTAGGAAAATAAACTGAACTTACAAGCTCAAATGGGCAGACTGGGTGGGCCATAGGCCCTTATCTGCCTACACTGTCTATGTATCTATGTATCTATGTAACCTGATCCCAAAGCACTTCACAAAAATCTGTGCCTTGGGCATAAAGCCAGGCTGAATAGACCAATTTGCCTTTTTTTGCCATTAACTTCTGTTTTTCTACATTATGATCAAACATTATTAAGAGGCACACCACACCACTGCAGCAATATGACCACTTTGAGATAAATTGGTATCAAATGGTTACATCCAGACAGAAAAGGTGGACATTACATTAAAAAATTGATAAACAGGGAAATATACTAGGTATTTACTTTTAGAATCTCAATACCAGCAAAACTGAAGGAGGGATATAGAATACACAGAAGATAATGTATAGACAGCCATACACTACAGGCCTCTGTCTGCATCAAGAGGTTTTTATGGCAACCAGGAACCTTAACAGCAAAGCTGAAGAGGTTCCCTGGTTGCTATGCAAAACTCGAGATGAGGATGCAGGATTGTCTGTTCATGGATGTGATACACTATCTTGTATAATGTATGGGCATCCATGTCCATTTTTCACACTCTGCTTCCTTTCAGCGAATTAGTAGTTTTGGGGGGAGGCACTTGAGGGTTGGTGGCTGGCTCAAATTATTGATTCAATATGCAGCTAGCGACTGAAGCTGCAGCTGTTCCTGTAAGTTCAAGTTAAAAAAACAAACAGATTCCAGCTTGGTCAGCTAGAGGAAAGCCAATGTGTGGTGGTATTCGAAGCTGTGTTGCAGTAGTGACATCACTACTGCAGCACCACAACATATTATTGTCACTACTGTAGGGCAACTACCCTATTCTAGGCATGGATTAACATCTTGAGCATCATTACATCATATGCTATGAAGAGGACTGTGTATGGGCAACAATATACAACAAGCCTATGTCTGAATCGAGATGAGGTATCCATGGTAACCAGGAATCCCAGAAGTAAAGCTAGAGAGGTATCCAGGTTGCCATAGATAACTTAAAATTCAGACTCAGGCTTGTCCGTGTATGGTTGCCCATAAAAAAAATGTATACTATATGGGAACCGCACATAAACAAGCCTGCTAATGCACTCATTTATTTTAGAGAACAAAAGTAAAAAAAAAATTACCTTGATTTACTGTGCTCCTTTTTTCACCCTACTTTGCTGGCATTACTGTGGTTCATGGCTTTCTCTCATGGGCACTTCTCACACGCTGCAGTCAGGCCTCTGATAGTGTGATCTGGGCTAGGGCAGATGATATGTTTACTGCTTTACTTAAAACTGAAACTTTGAAAAAACAATAACTTTCACAATCACTGACAAGGTTTAATTTGTATCAGTATTGGAGATCAGAGTCACAGCTTCCATGAGGTGGCCAATCACAGACGTTCAAAGTTATTGTGCTGCAGTAGAGACGACCCTACTGCAGCACAACAACTGTTTGATGCCACTACCGCAGCACAGCAGTGCTGTTCTAGGCACAGATTTCCATGCTGAGCAGCATTTCAATGATAAGCTATAAGGCAGTTTTGGTAAGGATCTCCTATAGGTTTATCAATTTTAGATGTATTTATTTTGTTTTTGTTTTTCGCTTGTTGCATTTTGATTGGCTTTTTGAAAATTGACATTGGTTGCTCCTGTTTTTGGAAAGTGCTGTTCATTTTCAGGTTAGAGTTTTTATACCATACATACTGGAAACCCCAATTTCGTTCCCTCTCAGGTTTGCTTTAGTGAGAAAGTCATTTACATACTTATGTAAATTTAGGGACTTTACTCATTTTGTTTATTTATTTGATTTTGGTTCACTGGGTAGGGTACACTAGGCAAATAAATGCCTATTTACAGTTGCAGGTTTTCCTCCTTAAATCTAAACTGGTGTTAAATCACATGGCATAGATCAAATAGAGATAAGATTTTCAAAAGATGCAAAGGAAGAAATTGCCCCAGTGCTAACAAATCTATTTAACTGGAGCCTTTATGAAGGAATTTTTCCTACTCCATGGAAAGAAGCAAAAACAGTACCTATTTTTAAAAATAGATCTCTGATAAGTCCGTCAAATTACATACCCATTGCTTTGTTGCCAGTGGTTCCCAAGATTCTGGAGAGGCTGGTACATGGACAGCTATACAGCTACTTAGAGCAGCATGATCTGCCTCCGGATACCAGTCAGGCTTCAGAAAAGGGCACTCCACGGGCACTGCACTCACTCACGTAGTAGATATAGTTGCCTCCACTTTAGATGTGGAGATGTCAGTGGGTGCTGTGTTCATGGATTTGTCCAAGGCTTTTGACACTGTACATCATCAAATATTATTGAAAAGGCTTTTGAAAATATGAGTATCAGGAGAGGTATGTGATTGGTTTAGGTCATACCTAACAGAAAGAGCACAACGTACTGCAGTAGACAAGGATCTCTCAAATAAGGTTAGTGTGACAAGAGGTGTACACCAGGGATCAGTCCTTGGTCCCCTCTTGTTCCTAATTTACAGAAAAATAAAGAAACAAAATGGTGGAAAAATCAGAACTTTGTCTATATGTGGACAATACAGTTATACTAACAAAGGGAGCAGACATTGTGCAATTACAATTGGATTTGCAGTTCGATTTCACTAGAATGCAGAAATGTTTGGACAATCAAATTTAATACTTAACAGCAAAAAATCAGAATGCATGTGTTCTTTCATAACCCCCACCTGGATTAACACCCGCACGAGGACATCCTCTCTACTAGACCTAGTCTTCACAAACCACCCCACAAAATAACCAGCACCCTAGTACTCCCTGACACACTAAGTGACCACTCTCCAGTACTCTGCAACTGGTCTTGCACTGCCCTCAAAACCCCACCTAAAATTACCTTACAATGCAAACTTGGGACTGGTAAACTAACCCAACTTAAGGCTCACCTCAGAGAATGGGACTGGACACCCCTAGCAAATACCTTTGACCCAGATCATGCACTTTGATCTATTTATCACCACATTCAATGCTGCCTGTGAAAAGTTCGCCCCCTCACCAAGAGTATGTCCAAAGATAACATGCCTCCTGGTTCTCGGACCACCTCCTGAGCCTACTATGACAGTGTGACACTCTATGGCACCTAGCTAATGAGACCCAATGGCCTACAGACAGGCAATGGTATAGGAAGGCCCGTAACAAGTGCACATGGGCCATACACACCGCCAAAGCAGATTATTACAAAGCCACCTTAACCTCCACCTGGGGCACTGGGTGCAAATTTTGGAACAATATTAAGGAACTCTGTGGCAAAGCCCCTAATCTACCCCCAGGCCAAATGTTAATAGACGGTAACCTCTCCTCGGACCCCCTCAGTATAGCTCCCTCGCCCTAAACTCTGCCTTTCGCTGATCTCAGCCATGTCCTTCCCCCAAATTTGTCGATCCCTCGCTTCCCGAATCAACCCCCATCCACCCCTTGCTCCACCCTTCTATCTACGTGTCCTTACCCCGGAGGCAGCCAAGCCCTACCTTGCCAATGCCCTTAGCCACTCTCACTATAGTCACGATTCCCTTGACCTAAGACTTCTCCGCCTCACTCTCCTGGAAGTCCTAGCCCTGCTCACCCACATTCTCAACCGCTCCCTCTGTCATGGGAAATTCCCCTCTCACTGGAAATCGGCTTCCATCACACCCATCCATAACAGTGGGGACCGCATATCCACTAACAATTACCACCTCAACTCCATTCTACCCCCCATCTAAAGCACTAGAGTGCATAGTCACTGATCAACTTACTGACCACCTTACTAAATATAACCTTCTATGCAACCAGCAACACTGCTTCCGAAAGGGTCATAGTACCACCATCGCCCTCCTTGAATTCACCTCCCATGTCCACTCAGCCTTGGACCATGGCCACATCACAGGTGCCATCTTCGTGGACCTCTCTAAGGCATTTGATACCGTCAACCATGCCCTCTTACTGAACACCCTCACCCACAGTGGCTTCTTCAATGATGCCATGAGCTGTTTCACCAGCTATCTCTCCGATAGAACACAGCTGGTCAAGATAGGCACTGTCCTATCCCCTAGCCTCCCAATCCACTCCAGTGTCCCACAGGGCTCCATTCCTGGCCCTTTGCTATTCGGTGTATACCTAAACTCCCTCCTGTCGGCCTGCCTCTGCAGCCTGCTCCTATACGTGGACGATGCTGTCCTGTTTGCCTCATATCCTGACCCACTTAAATTCCACCTAACTCTCCAACACTCCTTCCATTAAACTGAACAATGGTTCACCACCAAGTGTCTAATAATTAACTATAATAAGACAAAAGTCATGATCTTCTCCCATCCCCAGAACCCACTCAAGATCCTCTGCCCCCAAATTCTCACTGTTAATCAAACCCCCCTAGAACAAGTAAGCACCTTTAAATATCTAGAGATCACACTAGACCCAGGCCTCAACTTTAATCAACATATCCTGCACCTATCAGCTGCCCTTAGCTCAAGATTAGGCGTACTTTATCTGTACAAACACTGCCTCACCCCAAGGCACTACAACTTACCATAAACTCCTCTAATCCTCTCTCTGCTAGACTACAGTATTCTCATCTACAGTGCCGCATCCACCTCAGCCCTCAATAGACTCTGGCTCATGTTTAACAAAGCCTGCCGTCTCATCCTTGGATGTGATCACTTCACACACACCTGCTCCCTCTATAGTACCACAAACTGGCTAAACTTAGACAACAGAATCAGGTACCACACTTGCCTAATGACCAAAAAGATAATCCTAGGCCTCACCCCCCTGCCCTTGACAAAATTATCCTCTCAACATATCCTGGCAAAACCACCTGTAGCTTGAACAAACCATTGCTATGGGTACCCCATTGCCGGACTTCCCAATTCCAATGATCCTTCAGCTACAAAGCCACTTCCTGGACAAACTTGCTCCCAAGCCTAATAACTGATGAACCGAGGCTTGGCCCTTTTAAATCTAAGCCAAGGAAACACCTCCAGGCCTCTAACCTACAGTATGTGACTGCAACTGACACTCCCCCACAATGAATTAGAACAACTTTTTGTGTCCTCCATATCTAATGTTCTATGAGCTAATTATTTGACAAACAACCTACTTCAGAACCTCTCTGCTACCTTATGGCTGTGCTAATCATTGTAAATCATGTTATCTTGTTATGGTAGTCACCCACTGAACAAATGTGTATCCAATGTTATGTAACGTAATGTAGTGCAATCTGTAACAAATATTGTCCCTGTACCTTCTATGAATGACATGGAACCTTTGTAAATGAGTCTTTGACACAAAGGTCTTTCTGAATATCTCAATAAATAAATAAAATACAAAAAGTTTACAAAATACAAACAATATATTAGAAATAAAATCTAACAATAATACAATTTTGGAACAGGTTTCTGAATACAAGTATCTGGGCTTCTGGATAGATCAAGGACAAACTTCTGAATTTCATATAAATTAAATGGTTAGAAGACTAAATAGTAAACTGGAAGCACTCAGAAGAACAAGACACTGTACAAATGATAAAATGAGAACCAGCCATCATAAACCAGTTATTAGTTCCAACTTTGAACTACAGAATACATATGTATGGAATTGACAAAGCTGCAGGTCTTAAAAAAGTGGAAGTCGTGTATCAAAGGTTAGCAGGATTTGCACTAAAAGTAAAGAAGTGGACCCACCATTACACATTATATGAAAAATTGGAATGGAATACATTAAAAAGCAAACAAAAAATAATCTGGGTAGATCAGACCAAAAATTATCAGAAACCAGTAAGCCTTTTTATCTACATGAGAAATTAAAGAAAACTGAACATGCAGGGGGGCCACAAGAAACCAGGGAAAACTAGGGTATGTTACCAGATAGGTGCTTGGGGGGCATAAGCACACTATATGGCAGGATAGGTAACTGTCACCATGGACAGGTGATGGGCGGGTTACAGGAGGCACACTCAGTAAGACCAGGTTTGGGGAGGCAGAAAATACCAAGACACTAACAGTTATTTATCACCACTCCAAATGTCCCAGTATGCCAGTCCTCTTATATGCAAGGTGCAGTCAGCTGCTTTGCGTAGACACACTGGCATATTTTAGGGCTGCTCACAAATGGGTTAGCAACTTGCTAACCATGCCATTCAATATGACAATTTTCAGTAATCAAGAATTACTTCACAAAATAGCTGCATGGGCCAATTTTTCTGGTTACTGCAAAGTCCTTACTTATGAAGAAATGATGCATTATTACACATGTGGAAGCAGCACATTTTATATAAATTAGAACAGCAAAATGCCTTTGATTTGGTGAACCATGGCCTCCTGTTAGACAAACTAAAACTGCTTGGTCGTGATAGTTTATCCCGTCAATGGTTATCTCATTACCTGGCAAATAGGTCTCAACAAGTTAAGTGGAAGGGTGTTCAATCTAAACAGAGACCCATAATGGATGGAGTTCTCCAAGGCTCCAGTTTGGTTCCTTTGCTGTTCTCCTTCTTTATCAAAGATACACCTGGTAACTGTGACGGGGCTAATTTGCTATTGTACGCAGATGATGCCATACTGTATAGATGCTCTGTTGATGTTGGCCACATCAGTAGTCAGCTTGCTAGTGACTTTTGGGACTTAGAAAAATGGTTTGCTAGTAACAAACTAGTTCTAAATACAAAGATAACAAAACCCATCCTGTTTGGTCCTGCGAACCTGGATACTGCTAGACAGCATTTGTTATCTATTACCACATCCACTTGAGCTCATATTGAGCTGATTAACTCAGTTAAACATCATGGAGTGTACATGTACCAGGAAGTCACATTTACACACCATGTGCATCATGTGTCGAAGTCCCTATATGAGAAAATTGGGTTACTTTAATGATTAAGTAATTATCTGGCGAATAGGTCTCAACAAGTTAAGTGGAAGGGTATTCAATCTAAACAGAGACCCATAATGGATGGATAGCCAACTCAGTTAAGAAGGGGAATAAAACCTTTTATAGGTACATCAGGGAGCGAAGGAAGACCAAGGGAGGGCTAGTGAGGCTTAATAAAGAGGAGGGAGGGTAGGCAGAGGGTGACTGTGAAAAGGCAGAGATACTAAACAAATATTTTTGCTCAGTATTTACAAAGGAAGTGGGGGAGGTACCTAAAACAAACAGTAGAAACACTCTGGATACAGAAGTTGATACCAGCCCATTTACAGAAGAAAGGGTTCTGAAAGAACTCTTAAAACTGAAGGTGGACAAAGCAATGGGGCCTAATGGGATTCATCCCAGAATTCTAAAAGAACTAAGGGTAGAACTAGTGACACTACTGACTACCCTCTTTAACAAATCATGAGAGGATGGGGTGGTACCCGAGGACTGGAGGAGGGCAGATGTGATTCCCCTTCACAAAAGTGGGAGCAAGGCAGAAGCAGAAAACTACAGACCTGTTAGTTTAACCTCAGTGGTAGGGAAAATGATGGAATCACTTCTGGAGGAAAGAATTGTTGAGTATCTAGAGGCCAGAGGGGCTCAGGACCCAAGGCAGCATGGATTCACAGCGGGAAGGTCATTCCAGACAAATCTGATAGATTTCTTTGACTGGGTGACCAAAGTAATAGATCAGGGAGGGGCTGTGGACATGGCCTACCTAGACTTTAGCAAGGCATTTGACACAGTCCCACACAAAAGATTAATATACAAGTTAGCCAGCCTGGGAGTGGGTCCCAAGATGACAGCCTGGGTAAAGAATTGGCTGGAGAATAGGACACAGAGAGTAATAGTAAATGGAGTCCACTCTGAAGAAAAGGGGTTACTAGTGGGGTACTGCAGGGTTCAGTATTAGGACCGGTCCTCTTCAATGTCTTTATAAGCGACATTGCAGAGGGACTGGAAGGAAAAGTATGTCTCTTTGCAGATGACGAAAAGATCTGCAACAGAGTTGATGCACAAGGTGGGGTGGAAAGGATGAGAAGGGACTTGGCAAGGTTAGAGGAATGGTCAAATGTAAGGCAGCTTAGATTCAATGCTGAGAAGTGCAAGGTAATGCACCTGGGAAACAAAACCCAGGGAAGAGTACACAATGGGGGTGAGATACTAACAACAACAAAAATGGAAAGGACCTGGGGCAGTCATATCAGATGACCTAAAAGTGGGCAAGCAATGTGAGAGGCAGCAAGGAGGGCTGGGGGATACTGGGATGCATAGGGAGAGGCATCACCAGTAGAAAACAAGGAAGTTATTATCCCTCTGTACAGACAGTTGGTGAGACCCCATCTGGAGTACTGCGTGCAGTTCTGGAGACCCAATCTCCATGAGGACATAGACAGGATGGAGGCTGTCAGAGGAGGGCAACTAAAATGGTGCAGGGTCACCAGAAGACATATGAAAGAGACTTAAGGAGCTGAATATGTATAGCCTCGAGGAAAGGAGGAGAGGGGACATGATAGAAACTTTCAAGTATCTCAAGGGAATCAACAAAGTCCAAGAGGGTAGCATCTTTCAAAAAAGAGGTGTGCAAGAACAAGGGGCACAATTTGAAGATAGAAGAGGCGGCTCAGAGGTAATTTAAGGAAGTATTTTTTCACAGAGAGGGTTGTGGATGCATGGAGCGCCTTCGGAGGAGGTTGTGAGTCAAAAACAGTGGTGGAATTCAAGCATGCATGGGACAGTCACAAAGCAATTCTAGGGGGTAGGGGTAGGAAGAAGTAGGCTGCTGGTTAACTAGGATCTGCAGCTTATCCAATAGGTAGGGAAAAGGGCAGACTGGGTGGGCCAAGCGGTCCTTATCTGCCGTCAAAATCTATGTTTCTATGTTTCTATCTGTCCAAGGAATCTCAGCATGCTACTGCCTGCAGTATGCTGCTCCCAGTATTAATCCATGGTGCCCTAAGTCTGCAGACCCCAAGGTGCTCAGAAGTAAACAAGATAAAAGTCCTATACATCAGAACTGGTCCATTTGCTTCCAGTACCCCACCTAAGGAGCACCATTGTGATGTTTTCCATCCTTAAATTGGCCCTCTTTGAAGGGAGATTGAACTATCCTCTTCTCTGTCTAGTGCTCAAACTAGTAAAAGGTGCTACCTCCCCAGCCTCAGTGACATGTTGGCAATTAAACCTTCAAGGAAAATGCTCTGGTCCTCCAGTTTTACAGTACTCGAGATACCAAGAACTAGGTTTTGTGCTGGAAAAAGATCCTTTACTTTCTCTGCTCCTTCCCTCTGGTATGCCCTCCCTTTTATCCTCAAGGACTGCTCCTCAATTGGAGGCTTCAAAAACAGGGCTTAAGACATTTCCCTTTGAGTGCAGTCTGTGTACTTTCAATCACTGACGTATCCACTCATGTTGAATTTTTCTTCGGCTGTTGTGTGTTTGCAACTATATAACAATAAGAACTGTCTGTATGTCACTTTTTGTTGTGAATGAGCCAATGTTTACCAATTCTGTAACCCTGTAATTTTGTTGATGTTGTTGTCATAACTTGTGCTGCTTATTGACTTCCGCTTTTATTTTGTTATGTTTCCATATAATTAATTCTGGGTCACCCCTGCAAAAGGAACTTTTAGTTTCAGTTAGCCCACCCAGTCAAAACAAAATTCAATAGATAAAAAATTAAAAATGCAGCACCTACACTCAACAATGAAGCTGGCACTGAGACAGTAGGCAGATGGGCCCTGTGCTCTGTGAATGAATCCTTTCATCAGAGGTGATGGCACCTACAGGTAGAGGTGGGTGAAGTGGCCAAAATTCGCTCCATGAAGTGAAGCACATCGGGGAGTAATGCAGAATCCGTGAAATAATCCCCAATGTGAAGTGGAATACTTTGCGTCATGATGAGGAACTCAAAGTCCATTGATAACAATTACTTTGCATTACTTCGCCTTCCCCCAACCACTTCTGCACCAATTTTAATGCGAAGTACATAGAAATCAATGTACTTCGCATCACTTCGCCTTGTTATTAAGCTCCAAGGTAAATTTTGTAGTGATTCAAGGGATTGCAGGTCACATGGGCTCTAGATTGTTCTGCACAGCCTCAGTTCTGTGTAGTGTGTGTGTAGTGGTAGATGAAGACAGTTTCCTCTCAGAGCTCTGCAATTCAAACCCTCTAAAAGTTGTTAAAAAAGCCTTTTTGAGCTATTTGTTTGCTCAACATTTAGTACATCGATTGTAGGAAACCCTCCTGTGCTTATATCATTGAGTGTTTATTGTTTGTGTGTGGATTTTGAATGTTAATTTAGAACATTCAGTCTGTGTACAGACAGACAGTTGAAGTGTGCTTTGGGGGAGGGGCGTATCTGTGGTGGAGGTAGGTTAAAACTGGGAGAAAAAGGCAGTCTTTCTGTTTTGGTTATATTTTTCTTGTATAACTGTGTTAATGTGCACACAGTAATATTTTCAGTAATTCTTGGCATTTTTTTTGCGGATTGCTGTGGTGCAGAAGTGCATAATTTCAGTTTGTTTAAAAGATTTGGTTATATTACTGAGGTTTTCAATTTGCTACATATTACTTGTACAGTAGTGTGCGTGAGTGTGTGTGCGGTGCGTGGCATCAAATCAGACACATTTTATTGTGCCACAGAGTAATTGCAACAGTGTGAACCTGCTATCCACTGCACCTGCATGATTTTGTACTGCTTTGTGGTATCTTGGTTTTGGACTGTTAGTGGAGTGCACTGCACCCAGGCAGCCAAAAGGTATTCTTTACCAGATTGGATTGTGACTTGTGAGCATTGGTTAAGGTGTTGTTGTGACTTTGCGTCTGCATCTCTTCTTGATTGTGCAGTGCAGTCTTAATCTGTCTGTGCTTTTGCATCTGTTTAGTGCCCAGTCTCCATCTGCAAGTCACAGTTGTTGTTTTTTTTGGCTTCATGTCGACAGGTCCAGACTGAAAGTTCAGAAATCTAAATTTGTGTAGAATTTTCCCTGAGATCCCTCAAAATGCCTGCAAAGAGATATGTAAGCAAGCTGTTTCTGGCCATGGCACTGCTGCCAGTAAGATTGTCCATGGGCGTGGTAGTACGCAGAAGTGCATAGCTGATGTCAGTACAGGGATTTCTCCATCAATGTTTTTTATAGTGCAATCTGTAGCTTCTCTCATAGCTGGAAGAGATGATATTGTCCCAACTGGTGATGTTAGTGCAGTTTCTGCTGGCGTGAGTATTGCTGCCTCAAGTTCCACTTCTGACCAGTTAACCTTTTCAAAAAAGATAGTCGAGTCTAAAGCTGTGACTGACAGTGTAGATGATGTCATACTCACCATTAACATTCCTGTGGTAGCTGAACATGACTCTGATTCTGGCTACGATAACTCACAATGTCACATTTCTTCTAGTGCTGTTGAGATCATGCCTTTGCCATCCAATGATTCAAAGTGTGATGCAAAAATATCGGGTGATGATGATGATGATGACGCTGTGGTTGGAACTGTTCTTCACATGACTGCATCCAGGCTGAAAATGTGAATGTGGATGATGTTGATTAATATGATAATGATGTCTGTGACCCCTGCTGGGAACCGGAGAAAAAGAAAGTCAAGATGGCTGTGTCTTGGTCTGTTGGAGTTAAATCCCCCCTGCTCAAAAAAGCTGTGATTTAGTGGTTCCTGTTGATGATAATGATGATGACCCAGTAATAATCATAGGTAGTCATGGTGGTCAGTGGGAGTCCAAGTGTGTCCAGCCTGAAAAATCATGTAGCACACCTCCTATTTCAGGGGTTAAAAAAATGGAGTCCAATGAGCAGCATCAGGGACATGTTAAAAGTAGGGGATCACAATCCCTTGTTTGGGATTTTTTTGTCCAAGATGCAAATGATGAGTCAGTTGCAATCTGCCAGCTTTGCCATGCGTGTGTGAGTTGAGGTGAAAAGGGGAGTCATCTGGGCTTGGGGGGCCAGCATACACATCTTAAGAACAGATGCATGGCACTGTGGACCCACCACCAGATGGCAGCTAATGCCATAGTGGGACGTTCACCCTCGTCATCAACCTTACTGAGCATGTTATCCCCTTCCATAAGTGTAAGACCAAGTAGGAATGTTTGCAGTAGTGATGAAATAACACCAGAGGATTACTACAGACATGATGAGGAGGTGGATTATGATTTAGAAATCTTGTCAAGTAGTGGTCAGAGTAGCAGTGGTGGTGGTCAGTGCAGTATGTCTAGTGTAAGTAGTACATCAGCCCCTGCACGTAAAACAGGGAAAATAACTTCATCTGTGTGCTTGTCACCTGCACACCCCTCTTCATCACACTTCAACATGCCACCTCTGGCCATTCATAGAGCTGAGCCATTTGGCACACCCCATGCAAAACGTGTAAGTCAGCCCATGTTGGAGAATGTTTTTGCCCGTAACCTCCTGCCTACCTGCTTGAAGCATGTGACCTACACTGTGTAAGCCATGTGATGTGTGTGGGCTGCCTGTGAATTCTCACTCTGCCTTAAAGTGGAATAAGGCGGAGTGCACAAGGCAAAGTCATAATTACAACGTGAAGTGGCGAAGTGAGGGTTTAAAATGGGCACTCCACGTAGCGGAACACTAACGCGAAGTGGCCACTTCACGACCATTTCACAGGTGGAATTTTATTTTGCTGCATCTCTTCCTACAGGGGAACAATTTAAATATTCACTAGTTGCTGTCCATTGGTTCACTCAAATATTCAGTAATTACCAATGATGTTTTTCAAAATAAAAACTAAAAAAAGTAAATATTAACCAAAAGGAATGAAAAAAAAGAGAGAATTTGTCAATGCACTGATTGGCAAGGCTGTATAGCTACTGTATTACTAAATCTATTTCAATTAAAGCTGATCACTGAAAACTCACCAAAAGGTAGCCATCAAGTGTAAAGATGCATTACATCAAACTCACTAAAAATAATAAGTCTAGGAAAATAAAAAACAAAAAATTATGAAACTAAAACCCAAATTTAACTAAAAGCAAATTTAGTGAAAAGATGCATGACATTTATTTATTTATTTATTTATTTATTTTATTAGAGAATCAGTGAGTACCTTTGAGTCACAGACTCATTTACAAAGGTTCCACATCACATAGGTTATAAACAGACAGACATTACAGTGGTTACAGCGCATATATCACAGGGAAGATACAGCTTGGTTACAGGATGTCAGCTAGTCTAACATTCAAGATACTAGGATTACTTAATGGGGTAATTTGTACAGAACACATTATAATGTAGGAGTGACTCAGGATGGACAGTATGGAGAAGAGGCAGGCCAGGGCCATTGTCATAGAACAAGGAGGAGATAGGGGTATGGGGTCAGCTGCAGTCGCAGTGATTTGAAGGCAGGAGGTGGGCCCTAAGGAGGGTTTTAAATTGTCCAATGCTTTGCTCGTTTGCCAGGGTGAAGGGAAGGTTGTTCATCCACACAGGGGCCCTATAGCTGAAAGACCTTTGGAATTGTGAGGTGCAGCTAGAGGGAATCGAGAAGAGATGATGAGCTGAGCTACGAGTAAACTTGACCTTTATGTTTGGATGGATTAAAGGGACGAGTCCAGATGGGGAGAGGCCTAAGGCAATTTTTTTAGCCAGTAGACAGGTATGGAACTTAATTCTGTTGTCAAGATTAAACCAGTTTGTAGCACTATGAAGAGATCAGGTATGTGTGAGATGGTCACATCCTAATATGAGGCGACAGGCTGTGTTTAGAGCGATACCGAGTCTGTCTAGGGATGAGGAGCAAGCTGCTCCATATATCAATAGGCTGTAGTCAAGCAGCAAGAGGACCGAGGAGGAGATAGCAAGCCTAAGGGCGTCAGGGGTAAGGCAATGTTTGAAGCGGTGTAGAAGCCCCGGCCCCCACCCTGAGGTTTATGGTCTTGGATAGGTGGTGGATGTGCTCGTGGAAGTTAAGACCAGGGTCTAAGGTGATGCCCAAGTATTTAAAGGAGTCCACCTGCTCCAAAGGGGTCAGATTTGAGGTGAGGATGAGCAGGCTTAGCGCCTTCCTGGGGTTCTGTGGGTGTGAGAATATCATAACTTTGGTTTTTTTATAGTTACGAATAAGGCGATGTGCAGAGAACCAGTTTTCAGCATGGCTGAAGGAGGACTGGAGGGAGTGGTGCAGGTGCATTGGGTCAGGGCTGGAGGAGAAAATGACGGCATCGCCAGCATAGAGTAATAGATTGCCAGGGCAGGACTCGGGGAGGGCGTTGAGAAAAAGGCTGAAAAGTAGCGGACCCAGAATGGACCCCTGGGGGACACCAGAGAGGACAGGTAATCTATAATTCTCAAGATAGCATTGCATAAATTTGTATTAAATGCAATACATTTAGTTTGCTTCAAGTGCAGTGCATAGAAAAGAGAAAAACAAAAAAGATGTAATGCCTTCAAAGCTTTTTACAAAAAGCCAATGCACTGAGGGAGCACTCATGGTTAAACTTGAAAATTGGAAACCATATCATTTTGATAAGAAAATGTTATTATGTATGGCATCACCATCAAACAACATGGCATAGTAAAAAGTGAAAACATACCTTTATATTTAATGACTGAAAATGAATCCAGTCCTCCCTGGAGCATGTAAAGGTAATGCATTTCTAGTTACAGGGCACAGTTTAAGTATAGTGGTTCTAATTTACTTATGCAAATGGTATGGGGAGAGCACAGGTCTAATTGCCAAAGCCACACAGAATGTAAATTCAAATAAAGGACACAGATAGCACAGCATGATGAAACCTAGATAATGACACATACAATTCTATTACTCAGATTATAAATAGGCAGTATTCAGCCTTTACATGTATAGCTATGGAAATTACTGATGTGTCTCGATATTTTACATGTATGGCAAAAAAACAACATCTAGTTGTTCAGACCATAGGCTGACATTGTAATACAAAAATCCATTTTGTTTCAAGTTGCTTGTTTTTGTTTTTGTGTTGTTTTTTTTTTTACCTCTATTGCCCCCTGTGACAGACTATATGTCTGCTGAGTGGAGCACAGGAGCTCCCAGACGTGTTGAGAGAGACTCAGGAGATCAGACCAGTGTCTGTCCTCTCCCCTCCCCACAATCGGATCCTCACTGAATTGCCTCCATGGATCAGCCCCTGGACAATCCACAGATAAGCCAAGCAAAGCTGAGTGGAGCACAGGAGCTCCCAGATGGGTTGAGAGGGACTCAGAGGATTGGACCTGTGTTTCCCCCCGCCCCCAACGATTGGATCCTCCGCTGATTCACCTCTGCTGATCAGCCCCTGGACAATCTGCAGATATGCCAACCAGAGCTGAGTGGAATGCATGAGCTCCTAGACGGGTCAAGAGGGACTCAGGGGATTATACTATATAATTGAACAAGACGTAACTTATCTTGCTAGATATACTTATAATTTGTGCTCCACACTTTTGCCCAGAATTCTGTCTCTACTGGAAGGGAGAGCTCTTGTGCCCAGTAATAACAAACCCCAGTTGGGAGGCCTGGGTCCATAGCTTGGAGCTATTTATATATTCTTGAGACCACATGAGGTTGGTCTGCCTCCTGAAAAATCCTTGATAGCCCTACAGAAGACTGTTCAGACCAGGCCTGCTTATCCTTAAAAGATAGTATTGCCTTTTTGACTTGCATATACTTAAAGGTGTCTTAGGGGCTGAGCTGAAAGCGGTTCTGGAAGGCCTGGAAAGGGATTAACACATTACCTCGAAGAAAATCTTCCAGAGCACTCTGTCTGAGCTGGGGCAGAAAAGAAGGTGGGATGGGACGAAGGCCAATCTCGAAATGTAAGTTATTGAAAAGGGGCTGAGCAGTTGAAAAATGCCAGTTCTCTAAGAGGTACCTGTGAATCTGCTGCAAGGTCTTAAGTGACCAAGCAAACGGGGAGGCTTTAAGCAAATTGAGGAGTTGAGAAGGTTTCACATATACCAATGCTGTCAAGCAACTGGCTAAACTACGTGACAAATTGCATTCAATGTTCAACTATATAGGAAGAGAGGCATCTCCCACTCCCAAAGAGTCCTCCTTGAACCAAAGAGCGAGCCTGCTTATCTGTTGAGCCCCATAATAGGCAAAAAAGGATGGGAGGGCAAGCCTCCCCCTGCAACTTAGATGCCATTAGTTTGAAGTAAGCCCTCCTCACTGGTTTATTCTTCCAAAGAAAGCTATTAAACAGTCTCTGTAATCTCGAGAACCAAGATTTGGGAAGGAAGAGACCCAGCATACTAAGCTGGTATAGAAGCCTCGGCAAAATTAATTTTAAGAATAATGATAAGGCCCCAGAGTGACATACGAACATACGAATGTGCTAGCAGAATCAGACCACCCAGTCTATCTAAGTCTGCTTGAGTGTGCAGCCAACACCCCTAGTTTGCAGCTGCCCCAATCCCACCCTTTTGTCATTCCACCGCCACCCCCACCCTCACTTTCCCCTATTCCCTGTCCCATGCCCTTTTGAAGCTGTTCACAGATGTACATGTTACCACCCATTCTGGTAGGGCATTCCATTTTGCTACCACCCTCTCTGTGAAATAGTGTCTCCTCATTTCCTTCCTAAATCATCCCCCCTCCATTCTTAGCCCGTGCCCCCTGGTGACCCTCCCCCTCCTTAACTTAAAAAAACCCTCTGCCCCATCCTTATTGATTCCCCTCAGATACTTGAATGTCTTTATCATGTCCCCCCGTCCCTTCTATACTCCAGGGTGTACATATTGAGGTCTTCTAGCCTGCTGTCATAGTCTGCCCCCTCCGTTCCACATATCATCTTTGTTGCCCCTCTCTGCACCCCCTCCAGCAGCCTGATATTGCGCTTTAGGTATGGCCTCCAAAACTGCATACAATACTCTAAGTGCAGCCTTACCAGTGGTCTGTAGAGGGGCAAGATCACCTCACTTCACCTGGATGAAAACCCCCTTGCTATGCAGCCCAGCATTTTGTTCACTTTTGCAGCCGCTCTCCTACACTGGGCAGTGTTGTTCATGGTCCCCGTTATCATTACCCCAAGGTCTTTCTCCTCCTCAGTGATCCCCAGCTTAAACCCCACCCCCCCAGCCAATATTGTCTTCTTGGGTTCTTCACCCCAAATTGCATAACCTTACACTGCTTTGCATTGAACCCCAGCTGCCACCTCTCTGACCACTCCTCTAACTTGCTTAGGTCCTCCTGCAGCTGCTTCCACCCCTCCTCTCCATCCACCACTGCTCCGATTTTGGTGTCGTCAGCAAACAGATTTACCTTGCTCACCACCCCATGTCCAATGTCTGATATGAAGAGCCCAAGCAATACTGGCCCCAACACAGAGCCCTGTGACACCCCACTTGTCACCGGCCTTGGAGTTGAGAGCTCCCCTCTCACCACCACCCATTGCAGCCTCCCACTCAGCCAGCTTGTAATCCAGTTCATTATTTTTGCCCCTCATCCAACACCAGTTAGCTTCCCCCCAAGCTGCCCATGAGGCACTGAATTGAAGGCCTCACTGAAGTCCAAGTAAAGAACATCCACCACATGATCCTTATCCAGTTCACCTGTCACCCAGTCATAATATTGTATCAGGTTGGTTTAACAAGACTTCCCTGAAACAAACCCATGCTGCCTCACATCCAGTAGGCAATTGTCCTCCAGGTACGACACCAGTCTTTCCTTTAGTATTGTTTGCATGAGTTTGCACACTATGGATGTGAGACTTACAGGACAATAATTACCCGGTTCATCCCTTGGCCTGCTCTTGTGTAATGGCACTACATATGCCATCCTCCAGTCCAGTGGCACACATCCTGACTCCAATGAGGTGTTGTACAGATCCGCCAGTGGCTCAGCCAACACCTCCACCATCTCCCTCCACACCCTGGGGTGGATACCATCTGGCCCTGGTGCCTTGTCTACCTTCAGTGCCCTCAGTCCCTCTAGGAGTCTACTTTCCTGAATTCTTCCATCTGTCACCTCCTCTCCTCCTGTCCCCACCTCCCAGCCCATGCTGGTAGCGGTCCCCCCTTTTCTTCCATGAACATGGAACAAAAGTATTCATTCAGTGATTCTGCCTGCTCCTCCCCCTTTTCCGTCCACTCCCCAACCCGTTTTATCCTCACTATTGTCTCCTTGCACTTTCTTTTCTCCCTGATATATCTGAAGAAGTCTTTCTCCCCCCCATTAATTCCCTGTGCTAATCTCAGCTCCCTCTGGGCCTTGGCATCTCTCACTTTTCTGGTCACCTCCCTGGACCATCTTGCATATTCCTCCCTGTCCACGTCCTTCCCTGTCTTCCTAAACCTCTGGTGAGCCACTCATTTTGCCCTCACCACCTCCACAACCTCACTGTTCAACCAGCATGGTTTTCTTGCTCTGCTTCTCTTACTTGGTGCCTTGGTGCAGACTTCTGTTGCCTCTGTAACCCCCAATTTAATAATATCCCATTTCAGCTCCACATCCATCTCAAGCCTTATGCCCTCCAGTTTCTCTTTCAGTACTTCCTGCATCCTCCCAAAGTCCACCCCCCTGAAGTTTACCACCCGAGTAACTGATTTCTCTGGCTCCCCACACATCGTGATATTAAACCACACCGTTTGGTGATCCCTGTCGGATAGTGGGTCCTCTACCTTTATTTCCCTCACTGCCTCCCCATTCGACAATACCAGATCTAAAGTGTTCAGCAGTAGAGCACTCCATCTGGTCAGATCCACTTGTAATATTTGTACCAAAGTGGTTAGATTTTCTTTAAGCATGGAGGAGATACTCCTAGTGACATTGATCCCCAGGTATGTAAGGGTTTGGGGTTTCCAGGTCAATTCCAATAGATTGCAGCTGGCCCTTGTAGTATGATGATTTAGAGGAAAAACTTTGGTCTTAGAGAGATTCAGTTTGTAAGACGAGATTGCAGAGAAACTGTCCTATTCCTCAAGAAGAGAGGGAAGTGACGTCTCTGGCCCCTCAAGGTGCAGCAGTAGGTCATCACCGTAAGCTGATAAAACATACAATTCCACTTTTATTTGTATACCCCACAGGATGGGAGAGGAGAGGAGACTAGCTTGTGGATTAAGGGTTCTAGATAATAGTTGAAGAGAAGGGGGGAAGAGGACAGCCCTGATGGGTGCCTCTTTCGAGAGTAAAGGAATCTGATAAATGCCAGTTACACCACACCCAAGCACTTGGAGAGGTGTATAAGACCTTGACCTATTTAACAAAATTATTTGGCAATCCAAATTGCTGGAGGGAAGCAAATAAGAAATGCCAAGAGATGCAATCAAATGTTTTCTCGGTGTCAAGGGAAACGAGGACCAGAGGGATCCTGTCCTCCCTCGACGCCACCATCAGGTGCATTCATTTCCTCATATGGTCCCCAGACAAGTGACCTGCCATAAATCCCACCTGCTCTCTACCAATAACCCCTCCCAGTATTGGAGTTAGGCAATTGGCTAAAATTTTAGCAGGAATCTTAACATCTGAATTCAATAGGGAGATTGGATGATAGCTTCCGGGACATAGCAGGTCCTTTTCTGACTTAGAAACATAGAAGTTGATGGCAGATAAGGACCTCAAGGCCCATCCAGTCTGCCCATTTGTTTTTTTACCTTCTAAATGTGCCATCGGCCTTTGCTCTGTCAGTGGCCTATCTATTCATAGTCATTTGTATTGCTCCCTTATGCCTATCCCATGCCTGTTTGAAGCCCTGCACTGTATTCATAGCCACCACTTCTTGTGGTAAGCCATTCCATGCATCCACCACCCTTTCTGTGAAACAGATTTCCTCACATTCCCCTTAATCAGCCCCTCTAATCTCATGCTGTATCCTCTTGTCCTGCTATTTTTCTTATATTTAAACATGTTAGACTCTTTCACCTTGCTAATGCCCTTAAGGTGTTTGAATGCCTCGATCATATCACCTCTCTCCCTCCTTTGCTCAAGGGTATACATATTGAGCTCTGTTAATCTGTCCTCATATGTCTTCTGATGCAGTCCCTGCACCATTTTGGTTGCCCTTCTCTGGACTGCCTCAATTTGGTTAATGTCCTTTTGAAGGTATGGCCTCCAATACTGCACGCAGTACTCCAGATAGGGCCTAACCAGTGTCTTGTAAAGAGGGCTTATTACCTCCCTCTTACGACTTGTGATACCCCTACTAATACACCCTAACACCCCCTAACACCCCCCTAGCCTTACCTACTGCTTTAGAGGTCTGCTTGGATGATTTCAGGTCATCAGTGATGATGATGCCCAAGTCTCTTTCTTCCTTTGTGACTGCTAGCAACTCCTCCCAGCCTATAGGTGGCTTCAGGGTTTCTCTTCCCTATGTGCATGATTTTGCACTTCTTTGCATTAAATCCCAGTTGCCACTCTTCTGACCATTTGCTGGTTTATCCAGATCTCTTCTCATTCTGCCCACCCCATCTGGATCATCTACTCTGTTGCAGATCTTGGTGTCATCTGCAAACAGACAAGCCTTACCCTCTAGTCCATCTTCAAGGTCACTAATGAAGATGTTGAAGAGGACTAGCCCCAGGACTGATCCCTGAGGTACCCCACTTGTGACTTGCATCTCTTCTGACTGTATACCATTTACCACCACTCTCTGTTTTCTGCCCGTCAACCAGTTTGCCACCCAGTTGACCAACTTCTGACCCACCCCGAGCCTACCCAGCTTATTTATCAATCTTCTATGTGGAACAGTGTGTCAAAAGCTTTGCTGAAGTCAAGGTAGGCGACATCAACTGCTCCCCTTGGTCCACCACTCTGGTTACCCAGTCAAAGAAATCTATGAGATTAGTTTGACAGGACCTTCCTTTTGTAAACCCATGCTGTCTTGGATCCTGTGCCCCTATGGATTCCAGGTGTTGCACTATCCTTTCCTTAAGGAGTGCCTCCATAATCTTGCCCACTACTGAGGTAAGACTGACTGGTCTATAGTTTCCCGCCTCCTCCCTGCTACCACTCTTGTGGAGCGGGATCACATGAGCCCTTCTCCAGTCTTCTGGGACCTCTCCTGTGCTCAGAGACTCACTAAACAGTTCTGCTAATGGCTCTGCTAGTTCCACCTTTAGCTCCTTAAGTACCCTGGGATGTATGCCATCAGGTCCCATTGCCTTATCCACCCTGAGCTTAGCAAGCTTTTGTAGGACCCTTTCTTTTGTGAAGGGAGTAGTGCTCACCTACCTCCCCCCTGTGTCCATGATGCTGAGCTGTGGGCCCTGCCCTGCCTTCTCTTCAGTAAATACTGAGCAAAAGTATCTATTTAGGATAGATGCCTTTACAGGGTCCTCCTCCTCACATGCTCTCTTTTCTCCATTAAGCTTAGCAATACCCCCTTTGGACTTTCTCCTTTCACTAATGTATCTATAGAAAGTCTTGTCACCTTCTTTTACTGTTCGTGCTAGTGTTTCCTCAGTTTGGGACTTTGCCTGTCTTACTGCCTTCCCTGCTTCCCTTAGGGCAGTTTGGTATGCCTCCCTATCTTCATCCTGCTGTGTTCCCTTATATTTCCTGAAGGCCAGCCTTTTGGCTCTGACCTTTCTGCTACTGTATTTGAGAACCAAAGTGGTTTCCTTCTTCTTTTGCACTTCCTTTTCTGTCTAACACAATGGGATGTTGCTTCAAGTATTGCATCCTAATGCTTGCCCACTTTGCCTGTACCCCTCACCTGTGTTTCTTTTGCCAGGGCTAGCTTAACTCTGTTGGCCATCTTATCAAAGTCAGCTCCTCTGAAGTCCCATATTTTTGCCTTGGAATAGGATGATTTAGATGTAGTAGCCAAATTGAACCATACCATGTGATGGTCACTGGCCCCCAGGTGACCTTCTACCTGAAGATCTGTGATCCCTTCCTTGTTAGTCAGTACTAGATCTAGGATAGCCCTGTCTCTTGTGGGTTGCTGTACCAGATGTAAGACAGTAGGTTATATACTTCTGATTGTTACTATAGCTACCAAAAGACTAGATATATATAATGGAGAAAAAAAAAGAGGACCCAAAGACTCAAAAGTCAAAAGAAGGCAGGCTAGAAGAATTAGAAAATGGGGTTGTGCACTCACATACCTCAGAGCTGTAAAGCTACTGTGAAAAGAAAAAACAAAGCCATCAATGTTGGTATGAGGTCAGTACAAAATCTTAGAAGAAGGGGTCCCTGAACACCAACTGCATTCAAAAATATAAGCCACCTTTATTAATGACAACATCATATACAGCACGAATAAATAGATTGTAAAAACAGCAATGGCAATTGAAAAAACTTCTCACCCACGGCAGAGAAAGAAAGTGCATGTGCATAGGTTCCAGGAAGGCATAACACACTGAGTCCCACTCACTACATACAATCAATGAAAGGTGGAGATTTTCAGTTCGCAAATGAACCCTGCCGGAAAAACGAGTCACTGATGCTGACTAGAAAATACCTGGGGGGTGCAACATGAAAAAATAATAAAATAAAGCCAAACCTCAATGGTGCAGCCAAAAAACCCATGTGTAAGGAACCTAAGGACTTCCAGGAATGCTTACGTATCTACCATGTGTGCGGTCATCATCAGAGCATGATCCTCAGCCTACATACTGTGTCCTTTTATGTGCTCAGAATTTAAAGCTACAAACACAAATTTCATTTATGTAAAAAACATGTAAACAGTATAAAGTAACACAATCCATATATGTGCAGATGAGAAAATAATTACATATGTGCCTAAAAAACACAAAATGTGTCTACATGAAAAAATACCATGCAACACCACCAAGCAATACAACAATTAACAAAATATGCAGTTAGAACACAAACAATTAAGACACTAAAGGCAGAGCCAGCAAGTCATACCTTGATGTGAGCAGAGCCCGCAAAGTCATGCTCACATTACAACAGAACTCAGAATTCAGAGAGCAGAGCTGGCAAGTCTAGACTCTCACCATGGCAGAGCATGAAAACTCTAACCATGGTAAAGAAGAAACATCTGGACAGAAGGGAAAACGAGGGAGAGGGAGTCAAAAGCGAGACTGTACTGGTTCAAATAACTATAGAGTGGAATTTCTTTATTTAATCCTCTGGGAGTCAAACTATCCAACTCAAAAATCTAGTAGGTTTCCCTCTATAAAAGTCTGGACCCCAGATCTCCATCTCTAAAACCTACTTCAACTTTTTCCAGCCCTACAAACTTGAGTGTGGCTGGAGACCCATGTCTGGCTTCTAAATAGTGTCTAGCCATAGCGTAATCCATGTTAGAGTTCTGTATTGTTCCCTTATGCTCTCCAATTCTATGTTTGAGGGCTCTCTTTGTCTGTTCAATGTAAGACGTGCCACAGGGACGTACCAACATATAGATAATCCCAGTGGAACTGTGGTTAATAGACGTATTAATCTCATATTGCTGTCCAGATCTGGGATGATTAAAAGTTTTAGTGTCCATTGATTAGAACAGTGGATACAATGTCCACATCTGTAATTTCCTTTTGGAGGGGATGGTAACCACATCCTAGGCATGTATTTCTGTAAAAGTATATTAGCTTGTACAAGCATATCTTTCAAGTTTCTGTCCCTCTTGTAGGTAATCAACAAGGCCACTGTTTTTCGGTTTTTAACGGAAAATCCGGTAAAATTCCAGAAATAGGGCTGCCTGAAGACTGGTAAAAACAAAGATTTCATGGAATCTGCCATTTTATATCAGATCAGTAAATATTCAAAACTTGTGTTTTTCTTTTAATTCCTTCCATTTTCAATGTGCTTTATTTAATGCTCTGTATATTAAGCCTTCTTTAATTCTGATTATTTATGCACATACTAAAAGATTGATAGCAGAATCCTGGGAAAATCCAGAAATTAGCACAACAATCACCGGTGCAATTCCAGAATCTGGAGTCATGGAAATGGAATTTCGTTGTTTTAATCACCATAAATCAGTGGCCTTGGTAATCAGTGGTGGATTTTCAGTTATTTCTTTTAGCCTTTGATCCGATTGAAGTACTGTACAGTGTTTTTTGATAATATTCCCTATCTTGGGAGAAGTAGGGTTATACTCAATAATAAACATTAATGCATTGGTCTTTTCAGCCCTCTGTCTTGGTTCTAAAAGATTAACTCTGTTCAGTTCTTCCATTGCTGTAAGGTAATCAAGAAGGAGTTCAGACTCATAGCTTCTGTCCAAAAATCTAGTAGTAAGATCCTTTTTTCATTGCCAAAGGTTTTTTTGTTGAACATGTACAATTTGCTCTAATGTACTGTCCTTTGGGCATATTTGCTGTGACTGATTCTGGATGGCAGCTGCTCGTTTGTAGCAAGCTATTTCTCGACAGCAGTTTCCTATATAAAACTGTCTCCAACCTGTTCTCTTTTTTAGTTATTAGGATGTCCAAAAATGCAATACACATCTTGCTACTTTCATGTGTCAACATTAGGTGTGCATTGGTGTGGTTAATATATTCCATAAAATGAGTCAGTTATATTTCATTACCATACCAAATCATCAGACAATCATCAATGTGTCTCTTCCAAAGCATTGTTTTATTTAAAAAAAAAAGATTCTGTTCTCTACTATAGATGTTTTGGTGCTCCCATTCTCCCATATATGTATTGGCTAGGTTGTGGGCAAATGTGGTGCCCATGGTAGTCCCCTTTTTTTGCACATAGAATTGTCCATTGAACCAGAAATAACTTATCTCCAACACAAACCTAGCTAGCTCTATTATGTACTCAATGGGAGGTTTTGTTTTATTTCTCCATTGAAAACTCTTTTGTAGTGCCAAGAAACCCCCAATGGGGTATATTGGAATAAAGACTTTCCATTCCACATCTATAGTAACTAATATGTCTGATGATGTCCCTGTCACATCCTTTAGTACCTTCAAAGTTTCATTCATATCTTTCAAATATGATGGTAACAGAGGAACAGGTTTTGGGATAAAATGGTCCACAAATTTGGATATATTCTCCATTATGAAGGCAATGGCAGAGACTTTTGGTCTCCCTGGGACTGGTCTAGTTAACTTATGCACTTTTGACAAAAGATACAGCACAGATTTCCTTGGGAACGGGACTCTAAGAAATTCTACTTCTTTTTGTGTGATGTAACCCATTTCTTGGCCACTGTTAATCAGAGCATCTGCCTTGTTTTTGATGTCTTCTGTAGGATCACTGCTTAGTTTTTCATAAAACATTTGATTATAAAGCTGGTGATTGGTTTCGGTATTATATGCTTCTGGGATTCATTTTACCACAGCACTCCCTTATTCTGCCTGTTTTATCACTACACTTTTCATTTCTTTTAATTCTTGTGCTTCTCTTTCTTTTTTAGTAACATTTTGTGCCTGCTGTTTGTATTTATTTTTCTTTATTAAGATATGTACATTATTCGATACCAGATTATAAAAGGTGCTGATGGTATGATTCAACTGAGGTGGGTTAAAGGTCAAAGGTTTCTTAAACTCAATAGTTTCTCTATGGATATCTGAGACAGTTTGACCAGGATCAAGACAATTCAAAAAATAATCTTTTAAAAACAATTTTCTATAGATGTGGAATATGTCCACTTCTACTTGGAAGGGGTTTACACTGTTGGTAGGGAAAACGATGAAGCCCTTCTGTAGAATTTGAATTTGAACATTGGTCAATTCTACATTAGATAGGTTGATGACCTTCAGTTCGGATTATGTGGTCTGGGTGATCTCCTCACTCCCCCCCCAATTCTGCCTTCCTCTGTACAGTAATTCTGTCTCCCTCTGTTGCCTCTGGATCCTCTCCCTCTTTCTCTTTCCCTTGCCTCATCTCGTATGTCTATTTCTCTGTAATCCAGTGTATTGATGTCTTGACTGTCTCCTAAAAAACATAGATTTTCTTCTGACCTGTGTACATCCTCCAAATCGCTATCAGGGCCTGAAGATATATTCATCCCTTCTTTTGGAATTCTTATGGCTGTCTGACTTATGTATTTAGTCATTTCCTTGCTCCCTGCCAAGTATAGACAGTCCCAGCTTTGTAGTATCCTTTGTCCCTCAAGTACTTCTTATTTTTGTATGCAATTAATTCAGACTGAAACTTGGAAATTGTATTGTCTGCTCTCTGTTTAAAAGTATCATATTCTGCCAATGAAAATTTCTCTTTAAATTTTGGTTCCAAACCTGCCACTTCATTAGTTGCTTTCTCTGCCTCTTTTTTCCTTTTTTGATTGTTAAAAGCATTAAATCATAACTACATTTATTGAGAATTCTTTCCCAGTCCTCTAAGTACTCTGGATCATCCATTTCAAAAGATTGGTTTTGTACCCTCATACCCTCTGGGATCTGCTTATCTCACCAATATTGGGGCAAAGAGGTTGCATAGAGGTTAAACCTAATTTGTTTTTTCTGCATATATTCGTAACTTCTAAAATTAACTGAATCTCTCTGAGCTTGTAGGCTAATACCACTAAAAGAGCTTGAACTTGCTCAACTGGTAATAAAATATTTTGGCCTGCTTCTTCTGTTAAGGACAAGTCTTCTGCTGTGTATGTATTATTAGCCATGCTAGGATCCCCTAGAGCTCACCCCAGCAGAATTAGTTCCAAAATTCTGCTACACTTAAAACTGGAAGAAAAAAGAGGACCCAAAGACTCAAAAGTCAAAAGGAGGGGGCTATAAGAATAAAAAAAGACAGGAGTTAGCACTCACATACTTCAGAGCTGTAAAGCTATTGTGAAAAGAAAGACCAAAACCATCCATTTTGGTATGAGGTCAGCAAAAAATCCTAGAAGAAGGGGTCTCTGAACACCAACTGCAGTCAAAAATATAAACCACCTTTATTAATGACAATATCATATACATCATGAATAAATAGAGTGTAAAAACAGCAATGGCAATTGAAAAAACTTCTCACCCACAGTAAAGAAAGAAAATGCATGTGCATAGGTTCCAGGAAGGCAACACACGCTGAGTCCCACTTGCTGTAGGCAATCAATGAAAGGTGGTGATTTTCAGTGTGCAAATGAACCCTTCTGGAAAAACGAGTAACTGATCCTGACTAGAAAATACCTGGGGGATGCAACACTAAAAAATAATAAAATAAAGCCAAACCTGAATGGTACAGCCAAAAAAAAAAAAAAAACATGTGTAAGGAACCTAAGGACATCTGGGAATGCTTATATGTCGACTGTGCATGTGGTCATCAAAAGTTATGTGGCTCCACAGTGTTATCTATTGTTATACATTATTCATAAAGACAGCTAAAATATAAAACAAACGACCCATGCAAGATACAGGATTTGATTGATTTGATTTGCTTTATTAAGGCTAGAACCATAGAGCACAGCTCATTTTCAATGGTGACCTTAGTTGCAAATACAACATACAAATACAATATACCATAAAACTACATATCACAAATTAAACATACAACTATTACATAAAATAACATTTATACAATACACATCATTTATAAGCCCAGCTAAGAACAGTTAGAAGGGGTGCGGAGGGAGAGACGATATCTTTTTAAAACTGATACAGGAGGGACTTTCTTGTATTTGTCTCTGAACATATCATAGGATCCTAGATTGTTATAAGTCAAGTTACCATAAGCCATATCAGACTTGTCACATTTTAGTGGATACTATCTCTTGTTCTGATGCCCATATAGGCAACCAATCTTCTTTTAAAGGATATCAAACTAGGTGTGTTCACTACATCTGCTGGGCATGCGTTCCATAAATCCACCACTTTCTGGTTAAACCAGAAGCCTCTTCTTGTCATCCTATACAACTCCCCTTTCAATTGGAAACTATGATTCATAGTTTCTCCCCATACAGCTATTTTTTGTCAGACCTGCTGATTCCCACATTAATTCATTCTGAAATTCCTTATAGACTAAACAAAGATCCCCTCCTGCCCTTCTGTATTCCATAGAGTATAAACCCAGACTATCTAGTCTCTCTTTACAGTCCTTATCTTTACTAGATTATACCTTCTTAGTGATTCACCTTTGTGCATTTTCCACCAATTTAATACAACCTTTTCTCTGAGGGTCAGAACAAGGGCAACCATATTCCAGGACTGGCCCTACCAGAGTCCTTTACAGTGGTAACAGCACCTCACTGATTCTACTCCTTATGTTATGCAATATATTTCCCACAAGTCTATTTGCTTTCTTCACTCTCTCCCAATTGTGCAGTTCAAAATTTAACTTGTCTGTTATTAGAACCCCAAGATCTTTTTCATTGTTTGAGCTGATGACAACCTTATCATTTAAACTATACGGAGCTATAGGATTATTAGAACTGAAGTGCATGACCCTACACTTATCCGCATTAAAATTTAGCTTATGCTTCTCTGCCCACAACTCCAGTTCTTTCAGCTGATTTTTAGTATCTATCTATCTTAGTATCATCTGCATACTTCTGTAACCATATCCCATCAGAAGTATGCATACCTGCCACAAAAGTAATGAACAGCAGCTGGCCCAAGACTGACCCCTGTGGCACACCACTCATCATTACACCCTAGTCTGATAAAACACCTCTAATAGAGACTCTCTGTACTCTGTTCTTCAACCATGAATCCACCTAGACAATAATAACAGAGTCTATGCCCAAAGCAGTTAAGGTATCTAACAATATCTGATGTGACACAGAGTCAAATGCCCTGGCAAAATCCAAATAAATTACATCAACAGGTAAGCCTAGGTCCAGAGCCTAACTAATAGACTTGAAAAAATCCAATAGGTTACTAACACAGGATCTTCCCTGAACAAAACCATGTTGTGTGACATCACATAGGTCCAACTTTCTAAGATTTTCCTCCAAGTAATCCTTGATAAAACCCTCCATGATTTTTCCAACAGCCAAGGTTATACTGATTGGTAGATAATTTTCAATTTGATTCCTATCCCCTTTTTGTGTATCAGGGTAATGTGTGCCTGTTTCCATTCTTTCACAACTTGACCCCTTGATAAAGATGTGTTAAACAAAAGAATTTTGGGGCCACACAATTCCTCTGCCGTATGTTTCAGTATATAGTGATGTATACTGTCTAGTCCACCTGATTTGTATATATCAAGTTTACATAGCCTAACATATACTAGTTGTTTAACAATAAACAACCTGTTGTTACTCCCACTCTGTGTTGAACAAGACCTACCTGCATAGTAATCCTCTTTTTTCTGGTACATGCTCAAAAAATAATCATTACATTTCTTAGCCATGTCAATCATTACATTTCTTAGCCACACAATGGGGGGTGAGATACTAACAACAACAAAAATGGAAAGGTACCTGGGGTAGTCATATCAGATGACCTAAAGGTGGGCAAGCAATGTGAGAGGACAGCAAGGAGGGCTGGGGGGATACTGGGATGCATAGGGAGAGGCATCACCAGTAGAAAACAGGAAGTTATTATGCCTCTGTACAGACAGCTGGTGAGACTCCATCTGGAGTACTGCCTGCAGTTCTGGAGACCCAATCTCCACAAAGACATAGACAGGATGGAAGCTGTCCAGATGAGGGCAACTAAAATGGTGCAGGGTCTGCACCGGAAGACATATGAAGAGAGACTTAAGGAGCTTAATATGTATAGCCTTGAGGAAAGGAGGGAGAGGGGGGACATAATAGAAACTTTCAAGCACCTCAAGGAAATCAACAAAGTCCAAGAGGGTAGCATCTTTCAAAAAAAGAGGTGTGCAAGAACAAGAGGGCACAATTTGAAGATGGGGGGGTGGCTCCGAGGTAATTTAAGAAGTATTTTTCACAGAGAGGTTGTGGATGTATGGAACGGCCTTCCAGAGGAGGTTGTGGAGTCAAAAACAGTGGTGGAATTCAAGCATGCATGGGACAGTCATAAGGCAATTCTAGGGGGTGGGGGTAGGAAGAAGTAGGCTGCTGGTTAACTAGGATCTGCAGCTTATCCATTAGGTAGGGAAATGGGCAGACTGGGTGGGCCAAGCGGTCCTTATCTGCCATCAAAATCTATGTTTCTATGTCTTCTTCACCTGTAAGAATTACATCACCATCCTTGATTCCTGTTATTTGATTTGATCCTTTCCTCATACTCCTAAACATAATTATAAAATTGCTTATAACTATCCTTGTGACATGTTGCCAGATCCTGCTCTGCTTTAATCTTAGCTTTTTTTTTAATTCCTGCTTGCATCTTTTGCTACATTGCTTATATTTCAACTCTTTCTCTGCAGAGGGGCATAACTTACATTTTTTATATAACCATTCCTTTGCTTTTAGTAATTTTTAAATTTTTTGTGAAAACCACTTTGGAATGCACCTCTTGTATTTATTGGAGAAGAGAACAAAACTATCTATACAGTGATGAATTTTACTTTTAAAGATATTCCATGCCATCTCCAATGATACATCTTTGAGTTTATTTTCCTAATCCCAAGCTTTTAGGTAATGACGTATGCCCTTAAGGTCCACCTTGGTGAAGTTTCTCAACTTAGTAAACCCTTTGACTTTCTCAAGTTCATCCACTACAGTGCAAGTTACCATATTATGATCTTCTGCACCTGGGGAGGTAGAATGCCTATGTCCTGGAGTCCACCCTTTATATTGCAAAAGATAAGAGCCAAAATATTATTCTCTCTTGTTGTCACATTGACTTGTTATGCCATACTATGACTTAAATATATAGTAATGGATCTATTTCCCAATACAGTAGAACCTTGCAACAAATCCCAATTGAATCTTGTAAAGTTAAAATCACCCATCATAATACAGTCATCGGATGGGTTAACTTATTCCAGAAAGTCCATAAACCGTGTATTCTCCTTCTCTGTTACATTTGGTGGCTGATAACATATACCAAATGTTACATATCTGTTTTAGTTTTTATCTTAAACCAGAGCTGTTCTATATCCCCGTCATCCAAGAAATCATTCTGGTGTGCTTTCCAGTTTGTGACTACAAGAAGTCCAGTACCTCCACCTTTTTTATTTACTCTAGTCTTGTGAAAAAAAAATCATACCCCTGTATCTAATTTATCCAGTCTCCCTCATTTTTCCATATCAGGAATATTATTCCAGTACTTAGGAACAAATTGACTAACAAATGCTTCTGATCATTTAGTCTTAGTATATGGTAACCTCATTTCCTTAAGATGACTATTCCTTAGGGATGAATCAAGATCCCTAAAGGTAAATGTGTCCCTTAGGTACCCAGGTACCATACCCAGTCCACACTTATATGAAAAATATTCTTATGATACTCTCTCCTACTTGAGAGGGAGAGCTAGCCCAATTTCTGATACATTTCACAATGATGAGTTAATCTAGGACAATTTAATACCAATCTTGCTAATCGGTTATATACAATGCCTAACTTATGCAGTCTATGAGAAGTGGAATTACTGTATAGAATATCCCCATAATCAATAAGAGGCATGATTTGCATTTGAACAATTAAATGTAGAGTATCAGCATCAAAACAATACTTATGACAGAATAAAAATCCTACTCGCTTACTTAACTGATTAATTAAATAGTCCAAATGGTTATTTCTCATCCCATGTTGATCAAACCAAAAACCTAGATAGTAATGAGTCAATGATTTCCAGAACATCCCCAGCTTTGTCCATAATAACTAACTGGAGGTTACCATTACCTTGAAGAGAAGTTTCAAAGGTCATACATTTAGTTTTAGTTGAATTCCATTTTAACTTCATTCTAATAAAATAAGACTGGATGCAGCTGAAGCCGTCCTGGAGAACCTGTTGAACACATCCGGCAGAGGATCCTGATGTATAAATTATCATATCAGCTGCATATAATTGGTAAGATACATTACCAACATGTTTCCCTAAATCCTTTAGATATATTAAAAACAGCAGGGGCCCCAGGACAGAGCCCTGGGGAAACACCCCATTCAACCAACAAGGGAAAGAACACCTTCCCATTTACTGAGGTTGTCTGATATCTAGCAGATAAGTAAGAATAAAACCAGTCTAGTAATAGCACCCCAACTCCCATCTCATTTAATTGGAACAACAAAATTTGATGGTCTACTGTGTCAAAGGCCTTGGAAAGATAGATCAGTATGGCACCAGTATGATGTTTGGCCTCCATAGCTGATCTGATGTGATCCAAGACCCTCACCACACCAGCCATAGTCCAACATCCAGTGATGATAGTGCTTATAAATGAGCACTGGTTAAAACAGTGACTCATTTATAGCGCTAACATCATCAGCTACCCTGCAAGGATAGTGATAGTTTAGCGACAAAAGTGACCAGAAGGGGAGGGATAGGTAGCTGTAGGGGCAGGATAGGAGGGAGGGTTTAGGAAGAGAAGTGAGCCTGCTGCAACCAAGCCAACCCTGTGGTGTGGTGGTGAAGGTGGCTGGCTATGGTGCAGTAGGCACTGGGTTTGGGTCTTACCTGGGGCAATAGTTTTTGCTGCTGCTTGTGGCTGTTAATTTTATTTTTTCTGCCACTGTGTTTTGCCCTCTCCTTGACATGCACCCCCCTGGAGTTAAGAATCATTAGTAAGGGGGGTTCAGGGGTGCAGGCCCCCTCCACAAAAACAGTTTAATCTGCCGGAAGTTGGGCCACTGATAATTGTATATTGCCAAAATGCTTTTCAGCCATATACATTCGCTATGATAGAGACCACTGTACTGCGATCACTATCATCACATGAAACCCATAGTCCCATGTAATTTTCTGAAATCTGACTGCTATTGATCCAGCAAATCCTGATTTTCTAAATACTCAGTCAGTTGTTGAGCCAATAGGTTTTCCAAGATTTTACTAACTAGAGGCAACAGTGAAATTGGTCAATAGTTGTTTAAATATCCTAAGTCGTACCCTTTAAATATAGGGATCACTCTGGCCAGTTTCCAGCCTCATGGACCATAACCCAAATATATTGATCTATTTAATAAGTAGTTCAAATGACAAGCAATATGCATAACTGAATACTTCAGCATTGTAGATGACAAACCGTCTAGTCCGCAACTCCCACTGACTTTCAGAGAAAATAGTAATGCTAGCACCTTGTATTTTTCAACTTTCCAAACATTAAAGCAAGAATGGCTTAGATCAGTTAAGCTATCATTCAATTTGGGAGCAGGATCAAAAAATTTACTATACTAGATAAAAAACTTATTAAATCTATTCGGCAGGGATAGGTCTTTATAGTAGTTCTCTTCATTAGATAATTGAACATTGGCCCCATTTTATGTTTCACCCTTTAGCCCTTTAATCATCTTCCAAAATTTTTTAAGATCCCCTGTGGATTCAAAAATTTTATTCTTAAAAAATGTCTTTTTGGTTTCCCGTACTGGCATCACGTAATCATTTCTTAATTGTCTATAATGCATCCAGTCATCAGGTTTCTCTGACTGCCTTTCCTTTTTCCAAGCCCTTCTTTTACATTGTTTCTTTTTCCTTAACTCTGAGTTGTACTAAGTAGCAGAATTGTATTTTACTTTCCTTGATATTAATGGCACATGCTTATTACACACAAGGAACAATTCCTCTCAGAAGTAATCCCAAGCTAAATCTAAGTCTGGTATTAGTTCTAAACAATCCTGATTTACTCCCTCCAAGTCCTTAACAAAATCAAAATAATCAAAATGTTTAAAGAATCTACAAGATATCAATTTAGGCTGACCCTTATTTCTGTGATGCCCCTTAATGCAAAAGATCATGTTGTGATAGCTAAATAAATCAGAAGCAACTCCTGAGATAGAACACTGCTGTGGACTATTTGTTAATATTAAATGAATCAAGGTGGCTTCATTGATGTTTTTTATATTAATTCGGGTAGGCACAGAAAACAGATGTGTCAGACCTAATCCAAGAGCAATGTTTTTTAACTTTTTAGATTTTTCTGGGTTTAACCAGTCTAAATTTAGATCACCAATAAACAACAAATCATGGGAATATGAGTAAGGGAGCAGAGCTTCATATAGAATGCAGTGCAGTATTACATAAACTCACACAGTGGCAATGCGTAAGCTGTACAATAACTTCTCAGAAGATAAACAAAGACACAAGTGTGTCTTGGTACATTGCTAGTAGCACGTTTCATTGCAAAAGCATCATATAGATTACAATTATACTCCTGGCTACTTAATCTTATATGATAAGTGCCAACGCCTTATATGTCAGTACATCAGGTAGCCTAACACACACACACACATATATATATATATATGTATGTATTGTCTAAGATGCACAGTGGGTATCCAATTAGAGTGTGGGGACCTCGCATAACATAACCATGGCTCACACTACCACTAACAAGGCTGGTAGCACTGTAACCCTCATTAACTTTTAAAACTTTTTTAACTTAGATTATAAATGCAAACCTCTCACTAGGCAGAAAATCAAAATCTGATCATAAGCCTGATAGGGTTTGAACATGTAAGATAATCAGAGAGCATGATAACCCACCAAAATATGCTCAAAGAAACTATGTTGTAACCCCACTAGAGAATGCAGTTAAAGGATCCCTTCTTATATGAGTTAATGCCTCTGACCCTGATGAGGGGACAGATGGAAATAAAAATAACTTTTTCAGAAGCAATACTCGGTTAAGGACCTTTTCAAATAAACTCCTAAACAGGGGGGATAAAGAGAAGTTAAATGAATTAGGGGCACGTGATGGGAGGGCACTGGACATCAAGGAAAGTGAGGCTCACTGTGCTCAGTGCAGCTGGCAGTGCGAGTTCAGGTGTAGCTGCAGAAGTCAAGAAGTGCCCACTATTCTCATACAGAGAATGCCAGAAGGCTCCTCTTGTTAAGCTGGGCACCTCAAATTTCGGGTGCCCAGAAAAGACATTTATGGGCACAACTTTCAAACACAAAATACCAGAATCTAGCTAGAGGATCACGTTTAACTAGGTTCTGATGTTTGTTTTGACAAATCTCAGCACTTTTATGTATCTTCTACCTTTTGTAGTTGATGGAAGAAAAAAACAAGATGTCGGCTAACGAAAAAGGAATTTTTTTTTACAAAAAAGTGGTTTGCTGGGGGCATGGCCTAGCCCTGATCCAGTATGGTCTCATAGAGAGATAGCTCTTGCAACATGGGGATAAATTCGACATTAGCCATCACTAAGACCCTCTATTTCTGTCAGAATTTTTATCGTAGCAGAGAGGAATCTCCTGGGCATAATTTTTGGGACTTTTCTTGCAAGTTCTCTTTTGGAAATCACTCGTCTTTTCTCTCGGAAGGTGGATTTGCAGTGCAGCCTACAATATGCAGCCTTCTGCAGAATCATTGAGAACTGAAGTTATGTTCAGCCAGCTTATGACACAATTGGCACAACTCACAATTGCAATCAATTCCACTACGCAAACTTTGCAAGGGATCGATGTTAGGCTTTTCCACAATGAAAGACAAATATCCTCCCATGATGCAGCTCTTCATGAAATGACTGCTACTCTGAGGGAACAGGCCAAGCTTATCCACACATTACAAAATAAAGTAGATGACCTGGAAAATCGCAGCCTTCGAAACAATGTATGGCTTATTGGCTTTCTGGAAGGTGCAGAACAGAAATCAGCCATTGACTTCTTACAGTCAATCCTCCTGAAGCTGCTCAAATTACCAGCTGATTTTCACCCTAAGATAGAACGGGCGCATCACTCGCTTGCCCCGGTACCAAGGCCTGGAGCAAGGCCTAGACCCCTGCTTGCCAGATTTTTGGATTTTAGGCAAAAATAATCTATTATGGCTGTTGCTCGAACTGTGGGGGAAATTAATTGGCAAGGGCATCATATCCAGCTCTATCAGGACTATTCTAAAGAACTCTCCAATCGCCGTAAGAAATATGCCCAGGCATGGAGACTGTTACAAAAACTAAACTACTCTTACTCACTGCGGTATCCAGCGACCATGTGGATTATGCACAGTGGCTCTCCCCTTCTGTTTGAGACCCCAGAGAGCTTGATGGACTTCCTGTGGGCTAGACACCCTGCAGAGTTTCGGGACCCTAACAATCAGAGTGAGCAAATACAACACTCTCCCTCTCCGTCTGCAGCGAATATTTCCTCGGCTCCTAAACAAGACATACCTGAGTCTGGCGTGCGGATTTTTGACACATCGCTACCATCGAGGCCAAGGAAGCGGCAACCATCTCATCGTCATGATCAATGACAACATCCTACTGAAACAGCTGGCTCTCCGAGCCCACAGACAACGGCTCACTCAGACAAACTTTCAGATCAGCAAGATCCCATAGATCTGCAGACTTTCTTCTCACCCAACCCATTTGCCGTTCTACAACCAGACCTGCAGGACTCAGATACTGCACAAGGGATTTCAGAAGGGGCAGAGATGGACATATGTGAGTCGACATCCTCAAGACCTATGCTCTCCATGTCTCAAAGCAAATCCTGGGCTGACATTGCTGCCGCATCCCCAGATCTTGCAGCCGTCCTTCCCACTGCAAACTCACAAGATGGAACTCTCGATGCTACAATTGGTCTTCCCAGACCTGGCTCAAAACCCTTGGACTGAGGACATGTTTCAAACTGTATGGTACCAGTTTAATATGGGGGGTTGAGTATGTAATAAGGGAAAGGGAACCTCCTTTTTTTTTTTTTGGTTCTTCCTCTATGTGTTAACTTCTCATCCCTTGGCTTGCCATGGGATCGCTATTGCTGGGAGTATTAAAGGGAAACAGCGGAAAAGGCACAGCTTTACCCAGGCACTACAAAAATGCCTGATTAGTGCTTTCAGATGTTAACATTTTTTAACAAATAACTCTAATTGATTTTTTTTGTGATTTAAATGGTGGCCTTCAACTTTCACTTTCTATTGCTGGCAGCCGCCATTTCATGAGTAGCAGAGAGCTTCCTGAGCTCACTTTATGCTAACATGTCCTGCCAACCAATAGCTGAGGTCAAACAGGCATATTAGCATACAGTGAGCTCAGGAAGCTCACTGCTGCTCATGAAATGGCTGCTGCCAGCAACAGGAAGTGGAAGTTGTGGGTAGCTGTTTTAAATCATTAAATGAAGTTGTTACTGTCTGAAAGCACTAATAGAGATTTTCTGCAGTGTCTGAGAAAAGCTTTGTCTTTTCCATTGTTTCCCTTTAAGCTCAGCTCTCCCTATCCCTCGTCTATCGGCTGGGAATACAGGAATATTATAACTCCTTTCAGGACATGCTTTTGAGGATATCCTGCTATGTGCTTAGCACCCAATGGTCCTAGGGGGATTCCTTTCATACGTCCTCAGGGTGGTCTTAGCTGTAACTGTATTTTTACACCCCGTAGTATGGACGAGCTGTTCTGGAGGGTATTTCCTCCTGTCCTAATCTCAGACCAACCCCCACGGATACCAAAGGAGGTCTTGTGACTTCAGTCGGTGACATATTACCTTTGGGACTCCTAATGGCTGTGGACAGGCTGATATGTGTATATAGCTGGTTAAATGTTATCAGTCAATATTATGTTTTACAAGTTGAAATTGTTTATAGGTTTTTCCAGATCGTGATTAGTACATGTTTAGGGGGGCCGGGGATTATGTGTGTATTTGGGGTCCCTTGCTGGTGGTGTTTAAATTGATTATAACATATTTTCTGGTTCAGATGTATGGGGCAGACCTTCACTCTCAGTCTCTATTAGCTTCTATAGCTCGTTCCCTTCTAAATCAGACCTCCCACTATTAAACTATGGCTGACAATAACTATATCACCTGGAATGTACGGGGCCTTAATACCCCTATAAAGCATTCTCAGGTGCTGAATCATTTCAAGAGACTGGGTGTGCAGGTAGCCCTACTACAAGAGACAAAGTTGAAAAAGTTGAACCATGACAGGTTGAAAGGCTCTTGGGTGGGACAAGTTGTTTCTTCTTCAGCCTCCACCTGCAAACGGGGGGTAGCTATTTTATTTCACAAATCCCTTCAGTGGACACAACTAAAAGTGCAGCGAGATAGAGATGGCAGATGGGTGGCGGCTTTAATGGATACTCTGACAGGTACCCTAGTGATAGCTAATGTGTATGGCCCTAATGATGACCAGCCTTAAGGGTTTCACTTGCTAACCCAAGCTATTAGCTCCATAGCCTCTCCACAGGTCCCTATAATCTTAGGGGGTGATTTCAATCTCCTCCTGGACCCTTTTCTAGATCGCACGTCCGCCTGCCCAGATCATCATCAGAAATGTCGCCTCTCACTGTAGCAGCTGATCACAGATATGGGGTTACAAGACCCCTGGTGCATTCTGCACCCGCGGGACAAAGATTATACATTCTTTTCTCCGGTTCATAACTCGCACTCTCAGCTGGACTACTGGCTTGTATCCCCTTCTATTATAACAGCACCAATGATGCTAAAATTCATCCAATTATCATATCGGATCATGCTCTGGTACAACTTCACATGCTAAGTAGTCCCTCAGCCCCTAGATCCCCGAGCTGGCATTTGGACCCGCTTCTCTTGAGGGACCCTAACTTCCCTCAATGGTTTCAGATACAGGTCACTAATTTTCTACAAGATCATGCTACAATGGCGGTCCCCTCAACAATGGTTTGGGAGGCACTGAAAGCCACCATATGAGGCACTATCATGGGATATTCGGCATATCACAGGCGGCAGAGAGAACACCAGCTTAAAACATTGGAATCCCATCTTATAGAACTCAAGACCAAATTTAAAAGTATGCCGCACACTTTCTTACATTCCCCGATAGGCAAGGAAATCACTAAAATACGTCATCAAGTACAGAACCTACTTGTCAGGAAAGCTGAATTGGCCTTCCTCAGACTACAGCATAATACTGGTGGGGGGAGGCTGGGAAACTACTAGCCTACAGACTCTGGAAACAGAGGGCTGAGATCCATATTTCTGGACTCAAAGCACCAGATGGCCCTGTGCAAGTTCAACCAGAATGCATAAATGAAATTATGACAGATTTCTATAAACAGCTATATTCTTCCTCCAGCACTTATAATGTTGCACAGGTACGAACTTTTCTGACATCTATACCTATCTGTCATCTAATTCCTCAGCAAGCTGCTACCTTGGAGTCTCCCATTACCCCTCAAGAGGTCACAAATGCACTTCACAATTTAAATCACGGGAAGGCCCCTGGTGGGGATGGATTTCCCCCTGAAATGTGGAGCCTAGTTGCACCACTGATCTCCCCCCTACTTAGTGACATTTTTAATTTGGCCCTTAGTTCAGGATCCTTCCCCCCATCCCTTTGGGAGGTGATCATTACTGCATTTCCCAAAAAAGGGAAAGATGCCACTTTACCATCCAGCTACTGCCCTATTTCACTTATTAATTCAGATAGTAAGATTTTTGCAAAAATTCTGGCTACCAGGTTAAACCCCTTGCTTCCCCACCTTATACATCCTTCACAAGTCAGTTTTGTCCCGGGTCGGCTCAGCAGAGATCATATAGGTTGCCTTATAAATATTATATATATATCAGGCTAGTAACTTCCCGGCACCAGCTGCTGCAGTAGCAATAGATTTTGAGAAGGCATTTGAGTCTCTCGAATGGTAGTACCTTCAACAGGTGCTAGAAGCCATGGGCTTTGGTCACAATTTTAGAAGCTGGGTGACAGCTCTGTATCACAACCCTTTGGCTTGGGTTCTCACCAACTCTACTCTGTCCGCTCCCTTCCCTCTGGGGTGGGGCACGAGGCAGAGCTGCCCCTTTTCTCCCTTACTTTTCATAATAGCAGTGGAGCCACTTGCGATTGCCGTATGCCACTCTTCAGCCATAACAGGTTTTCCCTTTGGTGATATCACTTTCCCCACATTTATGGATGCAGATGATTTGTTAGTCCCATTAGTGGATGTCACTACTTTCCTCCCTGCTCTGCTTTCCCTCCTTACAGATTTTACGAGCTACTCTGGCCTAAAAATCAACAGGTCTAAAACGGAAGTACTCCCCCTCAATAGCTCGTGCATTTTAGATCAGGTAGCCCATCTCAGCCTTCATTGGGCCCCAAATTCCCTTGTGTATCTAGGGATATGGCTCACAGTGGATCTTACTAAAATATGGGATCTGAACCTTAAACCCCTTCTTGAAGATATCAAGACTGAATTTGTGCGCTGGCATGGTCTTCAACTTACACTAGCAGGTAAAATATCTTGGATCAAAATGGTGGTAGCCCCTAAACTTTTATATGTCATCTCACATATACCATTTACACTACCCCCCTCATGGGTTAAAGCCATAGACCAGGCCTTTTACAATTTTATTTGGGAAGGCACCACACTCCTTTATGGTAGAAATAAACTTAGAGTCCATTGGTCACAGGGAGGCTGGGACCTTCCTTGGCTGGAAGGGTATAAATGGGCCTTCACTGCAGCTCAGACCCTATACAGGTTCCTCCCACAGACATCTGAGTGACCACAATGGATACACACGGAGGCGTATATGGCCCAGACGCAATCCCTAGCAGTTTTACTTTACAATCCTCTTCCCAAACATTTGTCTTCCTGCCAAACAATAGCAGGCTCAGTACTGACATGGCATTTAGTGGAAAAGAAATTGGAGGCAGATTTATGCTTCCTTCTGGCCTCCCCTATATGAGGGAACATGCTCATAAAAGTGGATGGCAAACCTTTGCACTGGCCCCTATGGCAGAGTAAAGGGATATTTACACTAAAGGACTTGATGACAGATGACAGTCTGACTATCAAAACATTTCAAACATTAGATCAGGAGTTCCACTTTGGTAAGCAGGCCTTTTGGCAGTACTTACCAATCAAAAAAAAATCAATCAATCAAAATCTTTATTTATTCAGGCGGACATCATTGAGCAAAGCTCATTTACAAGATGAACCTGATAGGTCGAGGAACAAAATAAGGGTACAAAAGCAGACATATACAAAAACACTTCTATATAAACAGATACAAAAATATAAACATATTTACAAACAAGGTAGCCAGGGATTAATGGCTCCAAAGCATGCTAGACCAGACAGTTATGATTGAAGCCTAATAAAATGTTAGAAGCAGCCTCGAAATGAAAAATGACATGGGCGGGTTGGTGGGAGTTATGGATAGGGACTAAATCTACTAGTAATGATTAAGTGGGGTAGAAGTAAGTGTCAGGGGTAGCAGTGGAGGATTTGGTGGGGGGGTAAAGAATGTGATAGGACTAGGCTTTATGAAAGCAATTGCATTTCTCTGGGAAGAGACTTGTGTAGAGCTTTTTAAAGGATAATAGAGGTATATAGGTGGTCAGCTTTAGGGTCTTCTGCAGAGAATTCCATGCCAATGTTAGGGAGTAACTGATTGCAGATCTCCCATGTCGGTGCAGGCTTTGGCAGTTTCAAAATGATGAAGTTGTTGCTTCTTAGGGCATATGACCTAGCTGAGGCCAAGTAAAGCTATCTAAAATATAGGATGGAAGTTTGTTGGACAGGGCCTTGTATATCCATAGTGCAGCATTTTTATTCCTTCTGAGGTGTAAGGATGTCAACCAACTGCAGCATAGAGAGCAATGATGAGTGTTGAATGGAAGATCTGTGATGAACCTTAGAGCTCTATGATACAAGGTATCAATTTACTTAAATATGAAATAGTACAGTGGCCATAGAAATCCATAGTCGATAAGTGATAGAAATGAGGCCTGGATTATTCTCTGTCTTGAATCCCTGGTTAAATAATGTTTGATTCTGAAGAAAAGGCCGAGCCTCTGACAAAGTTTTTTCAGAAGTTCTTCAATATGCTGAGTATAATCAAGCCTGTTGTCAATCCATACCCCTAAATATTTGAATTTGTCAACATAGTCAAGGCTTTCTCCAAGGGTGGTGGATAGTTGGGGAAGATTGCTTGGTGAGAAGGTGTTGGTAAAGTAATTAGTGGAGAAGAACATAGCTTTTGTCTTCTTTGCATTAAGGAGGAGTTTTTTATCAAGTAGTTGGTACTGCAAAAGGGAGAACTCTGATTGTAGTATTTCACAGGGCCTTTGAAGGTGATGGGTTACTAACATATAAGACAGTGTCATCTGCAAAGAGGTGAACATTGGCTTTGGTGAGATTAGAGTCAATGTTGTTAATGTAGATGGCAAAAAGGATAGGGCCCAGAATAGATCCTTGAGGTACTCCTCTTAGCAGTGGTTTTGATGAGGAAAGGTTGCCTTCACTTTTCACCTGTTGCATTCTATCAGTGAGGTAACATCTGAACCACTTGAGAGAGGGTGGATCTAGGCCTATGGATTGCAGTGAAGAGAGTAACAGCTCATGATCCACTGTGTCGAAGGCTTTGCTTAGGTCAAGAAATACAGCACAGACGTTGTTCTTTTTGTCTAGCTCAGTTTGCCAGTCATTTGTGACTTTTGCCAATGCAGAAATGGTACTATGCCTGGTCCTAAACCCAGATTGAGCAGGGTTCAGGAGATTATTAACATCGAGGTAGTCTCTTAATTGGATGCTCACTAATTTTTCTAGCATTTTGGAAAGCACTGGCAGGATGTAAATGGGCCTGTAATTGTTGAGGTCCATAGGGTCCCCTGATTTTAGGAGGAAACACTTGTGCTGTCTTCCACAGCGAAGGAATAGAACCAGAGGCTAAGGAGAGATTGAAAGATGTGTTAAGGGAACTGCAAGCACATGTAATGCAGTTTTAGAAAATAGGGGTCAAGAGAGTCTCGCCTGCCCTTTTTTAGTGTCCAAGTGCAGTAATAGGTCCTCTACTTGCTTCAGTAAAATTGGTTTAAATGAGAATGAAGAATCAGCCCTCTGAGCCTCATTAGACTGGGATTTAAGTTGTGACCGCAGATGATTAGCTGGAGAGGAATGGAAAGCAAGGCCAGCCGTTGTGAAGTGAGTGTTGAATGCATTTAGTATTTCTTGTTTGTCGGAGATACTAGCCTTATTAAGGTGCACTTGAGGTGGCAGAGAAGTGCTAGAGTCCTGCCCTAAGATCCCCTTGATGGTGCCCCAGAATTTAGCAGGGTTGTGGTAAGAGGCATCCAGTTCAGCCGAGTAGAAAGCAGCCTTAGCATCCCTTACTTTTTGGTGCAGCTATTTCTGGCTCTTTAGAACAGCACCCAGTCATTTGGATCTTTAGTCTTCCTTGCCATTTTCCATAGCTTATCTCTCTGAAGCAGTGCAGATTTAAGGTCGGCTGAAAACCAGCGGCAAGTTTGTTTTCGTTCTAACACTAGTGATTGGTGCATGAGTATTGAGGGCACCTATAATTATGCTGTTTAACACCTGAAGTGCTAATTCCACAGAGTCTGCAAGGTAGAACTCCTGCCAGTGTGCAGAGTGGCATAGATCGTGGAGATATCCCTCGATTTTGAAGTTTTTTTTAGATCTTCTCAGGAGGAATTTTGCTGGGTTAGCTGGTTTGCCAGATGATCTTATTCCTGCAATAAGACAGTGATCACTTATGTCACTGAATAGTACCCCAGCATGTGAGAACAGCTGGGGTTTGTTTGCCAGCGTGATGTCAAGTAGGGTACTGTTACTTCTGTTTTTTAAATTGATTCTTGTCGGTTCATTTATTAGTTGATAAAACCCATATGTATCACAAAAGGATACTAGGGGTGCAGCTGTCTTGAGCCAGTTTAAATTCAGATCACCTAAGATAATAGTATCTTCAGGGCCAAGTTTGATTATGTTCCCCAGGTGGGTTAGGAGCTTATGATCAGCAGAGGGAGGCCTATAGCAGCCAACTAGTTGAAAAGCTGCTATGTTGGGATAACTATTTTAAGGGATAAACATTCGAACTCTTTGAGCAGCGATGTTGTACTAAGGCAAGATACGGATATATTGATTTAACATAAATAGCTACTCCCGCCCTTGATAAGGCGGTCTGTTCTGAATATTTGGTAGTTGGGTAGATTTACCTCCTATCTGTTGTTGTAGGTTTGAGCCATGTCTCAGATATTACCAGGAAGTCTGGCATGGTGTGGGTTACCCAGGCTTGTATTAATGAAAGCTTTTTCAGGAGGCTGCAAGCATTAATATGAAGGAAGCTTAATCCTTTAATGGAGGCTAGATCTGCTGGGGAGGTGATACCCTCTGGAAGTCCTGGATTGATTTCAACATTACCAATACAGATTAGCAGAAAGAATAAAAGTTTTGTGAGGGCTTCGAAGGATAGGAGGAAGGAACAGTCAATGGGCCTTCTTTTCCTGCTCGGTGGCCGATGCTTTGAGATGATCCACTGTGTATTACGGCTTAGTAACCTATCGCAGAGTGCTAATTTGGTGGAAAAGTATAAGGGGGCACTGTAGATCCAGTAATGGAGCATTGAGCGTAAAGAGTACATGACAGGTTGTGACCCTTTTTGGGGGTTACCCCACTGATTGTGGTGAAGCAGTGGTAGGGCATATGTGAGGAACCGAGCGGTATCCACTGGAGGTGTCACAGGGAGGTTAGGCTGGTGAGCTGCATAATTCAGTAAGGCATGGATTGGTATGGTATGGCATCATCCTCAAAGAAAACCATAGATGAGAGAGAGAGAGAGAGAAACAGTAAGAGGAGCTTCCCCATTTTGATGCGGTACCTAGGGGTTAGTTACAATGAGGACAGGGGGAGGACTGCTAAGCAGATGCCACCGCAGGGCCGCTGGCAGTTAATTGGATAAAAATGTTGCTGTGGGCGGAGGTAAGAAAATCGGCAGGAAGATGTGTATAAAAGAAACACCCAAGAGGGGGAGGCGGGCAAAAGTTTTATGGCTTTCCCGTACCTTCCTGGCTGTCTCTCCCGGCCTCCTGGTCCCCTGGGCAGCCTTGCGGTCGCCGACCGCCCGCTGGTGGAGCATAGCCCCGGCGCTCACTGGGTGCTTGAGGGCAAGGGCGGCTGGACTGGAAGGAGACAGAGGAAGGCACAGTCAATTAAGTAAAAAATGCAGCAATCAAGTGATTCTGCAGTTAGTGTGATTAAAATTTACACCACAAAAGGCGGGGGGGGGGTTCGGCGCCTTAGCATCTGGCCCACTACAAATCCCACCAAAAGGCTGTAATCACAGAAACATTTCAAAATATAACAGGAATTTTAGCATTAACACAATAAAGCAGTAAAACAGCTCTTTTTAGGTAATTTAGGTTCAAAAAGTCACAATCCCGACCAGCTTCAGTAGTGTAAAGCCTAACAGAAGTCTATGGGTAGAGGACAATCAGGCGCAAGGCTCGAATGGCTAAGCCCTCCGATTGTGCGGCTTTCCCGATACCTTCCTGGCTGTCTCTCCCGGCCTCCTGGTCCCCTGGGCGGCCTTGTGGTCGCCAAACGCCCGCTGGCGGAGCGTAGCCCTGGCGCTCACTGGGTGCTTGAGGACAAGGGCGGCTGGACTGGAAGGAGACAGAGGAAGGCACAGTCAATTAAGTAAAAAATGCAGCAATCAAGTGATTCTGCAGTTAGTGTGATTAAAATTTACACCACAAAAGGTGGGGAGGGTTCGGCACCTTAGCGTCTGGCCCACTACAAATCCCACCAAAAGGCTGTAATCAGAGAAACATTTCAAAATACAACAGGAATTTTAGCATTAACACAATAAAGCAGTAAAACAGCTCTTTTTAGGTAATTTAGGTTCAAAAAGTCACAATCCCCGACCAGCTTCAGTAGTGTAAAGTCTAACAGAAGTCTATGGAGTAGGCGGACCAATCGGGCGCAAGGCTCAGATAGCACTCGCCCTCCGATTGGTCGCGGCTTTCCTGTACCTTCCTGGCTGTCTCTCCCAGCCTCCTGGTCCCCTGGGAGGCCTTGCGGTTGCTGACCGCCCGCTGGTGGAGCGTAGCCCCGGCACTCACTGGGTGCTTGAGGGCAAGGGTGGCTGGACTTCCTGGCTGTCTCTCCCGGCCTCCTGGTCCCCTGGGCGGCCTTGCCGCTGGTGGAGCGTAGCCCCGGCGCTCACTGGGTGCTTGAGGGCAAGGGCGGCTGAGACTTACAGCTCAGAAGCTCAGTTTTAGCTTATATTAAACAACACCACACGACAGATATAGCAAGGTCCCATTTGTTAATTAAATGGCTGACCTATAAAAGGGGTAAAGCCAATCTTATATATAGACTCTGTCAATTATATAATAACACTGCAGTCAATGTGTATGCATATGTGTCATGTTGTATCTTCTTTATGTACCTGGCTATGGCTGATATTATCTTTCAGACTTAATAAAAATAATTAACTAGAAAAAAAAGTAGTTTGCTCAAGTGAAAGAGTAATTGTCTTGCAAGAGTAAATCCTTTTTCACAAGAGCAAATTTCTTCATCAGTTGTTCTCCCTCTATCCTGAAAAGTGCTCTTCCTGTTGAAAACAAACTCTGGTCTGAGCCAATACAGCTGTGGAGAGTTTTTGGGATGTTTTTACCCATTATTTCTAATGAATTTGTACAATGCAGATCTGCCGAGAGGCAGTTTCAATGTGACCTTTCTTTTACACATGTTTACAATGTGTTTTCCTAGAATATGTCTGCTGATTGCTATATGTTTAGCCTGGATAGTTCTCAGAAGACATGACTCTACATCTACACAATATTTTGCTGCTTTGCATAAAAGCAGAACACACTGAAAACAATATTTTACATCTGGACTAGGCTGCCCTGAATAAATACATTATAAAAATGGTAAAATCATGATCCCACTGAAAATAAGATATTTCTTCTAATCTGGGACATCCTGAGTAAATACAGTGCAAAAATGTGTAAAATAAAGATCACGATGACAATGAAAATGTGGCATCTCCCCAGGACACAAAATATATAATAAGAAATATTTAAAGAGTTAGTGGCACCAAAACAGACAGACAGGAAAATAATACAAATTGTAAGTAGTTGTCAGTTGTAATTTTTTATTTCTGAAGTATTTTTCCTTTTTCTTTTGCTCATCAGAATATATTCTGTGATAATGTGGGCTGGCAGTATAGCCTAGAGGTTAGAGGAACGAGGTGTGAATGAGCTTGATACATCCAGCAGACCAGACCTGAGTTTGATTCTCACAACCTCCACTTGCATACTGTGTGACTCTGAGCAAGTCACTTAACCACACAGTGCTCCCAGGTCACCCCTGAAAACAGGCACTTGTGCCTAGTGGGCCTTACTCGGTTACCAAAGATTAAAATAAAAAAATGTTGTGATAGATGTGTGGAACAGCTCTTGGCTTAGCAACTGACATAGCTTTCTCTACTGCCCCACACTACATAATCAGCAATGTGATCTCACTGACTGTGACATCACAGGTGAATGACCTGGCAGTCACTCACTTGTTGTTCCTAAGCAGCAGTGCTGTCACAGTCATTGAGATCACAATGCTGATGATATGGTATGTGGCAGTAGAGTAAGATATGCCAGCTGCCAGGCTAAGAGCTGTTTCACACATCACACCTATTAACACCAGGTAAACTATCTTCTAATTAAACAAAGGCAAAAGGAAAAGTACCTCAGATGTAAAAGGTAATAGTTTGCTGCTTTTAAAATCTAACATTAGTTTTAGGTAGTACACTAGCTCTCTAAAGGAAATCTACTGTAAACTGAACTTCACTGTGTTCATTGACATAAACAAACAGTTTCTCTATTGTTTTATGATATATTAGATTGCAGTATTTAGTTTGAATGTTGTGGCCATGAGGATGATGTGTAGTGTGTGTGTGTGTGTGTGTGTGTGTGTGTGTGTGTGTGTGTGTGTGTGCTATAGCTCAATATATTTATGTTCCCCAAAAAAGCACAGCAGAAGCCTGGATAGTTCACAGAAGACCTGGCATATGTCTGAGACAGTCTTATCAGTGAGTGTCTTAAGAGGTTAAAAAAACAGTGTAATTCTTTTTAGATTTGTTCCTGGAAAAGGGTGATATTTATGTGGTATGAATCTTTCTTGAAAGGCAATACTTGAACAACTGAAGCTAGTAGCAAGAAAATGTTTAAATGTTAAGTATTTAAATGTGCTAGTTGTTGCATTTCAAAGGGAGTAAACAAATCTCCAGTTTAATAGGCAACCAATATTTAACAAGTTGTTTCAGTTTCCTAATGGCAATCTGATAAGCAGCTTTAGAGCTGCCTCCAACATTCTAAACAGAAAGAAGGGAGTATTTTATTTCATTTGGCATAGTGATTTATAGTTGTGGAAGAATACATAGAAATGTCCAAAAATGCATTTCACGTTCCTCCATTTTTGCAGCTGCAGACAACAAGATGGCTGTAGACTCTGCCCATAGCCATAACAATGGAAAATGAAAAATTTTTATAACTTTGCAACAGTTCAATATTTTGTCACAAAATGTGGCATGCCTGTTCTCTTACCCAAGCTGGTTCTACCATAACAAACTCACATCAAAAATTCACACCGTCTGGACACAGGGCGATGAGGAAAAAACTGCAAAAAGAGGGGGACTTTATGACCTTTTGCACTGTCTGGATCATAGAATCTACACATCCAACCAGAAAGAAACTTGCCACATCAAGAGATCAGCTTCATTGGACAGTGCATAACAAATGTGGAGCAAAGACATTCATTGATTGCAAAGTTATTAAAGTGCAAAATTTGAGGTTTAACATTAAACATGCTACTCAGCCCTAACCATAGGGGTGTGACCATGCCCCATAGCTTTAGTGGCATCTCTGGTTGCTTTCCAATGTGCCGAGAGGTGCAGTTTATATTAGCTCCCAGCCATGCCTGACTTGGGGCCAGGAACCACATCCTTTTGTGAATAGCACATAACCACAAAGAACTGTTTGCCTGTGATGTGAGGATCAAAGGCATTTGTTCTGAATAAATACTCTCCACTAATGCTGCACAGTCCACACTGATGCAAAGTCCCTGGATGAGACCCCAGAAAAAGAGGAGCAAGGATTTTTGGTTGACTTTGTCTAGGCAGTGCTGGGGAGTGCAGGGAACCCAAAAGATTAGTCCCCCAAATTTGCAGAGAGCTACATAAAAACATAAAAACACAAAAAAACAATGATGCACCATGGAGACCATGTAGTTTAACAAAATTTATTGTGAGATGCCATAAAACATTCCCTGATGCTTTGAGGGAAAAATTCCCTCTTCATCGGGGGGGGGTGCATAAAAACAGTCTCCCCCAGTAAGACTGTTTTAAAAGAACAACGCAATTTTCCTTTAAGAATGCCTTTTGCGGGGGTTAAGTTGGGCCAAGCTGATAGCACCATTTTAAGAATGCCTTTTAAGGGGGATGAGGAGGGCTGGGATGACAGCACCACTTAAAGAATTCCTTTTGAGGGAATGAGCAGGGCTGGGCTGACAGCAGCATTTCAAAAATTCCTTTTGAAGGGAACAGTAGGGACAGACTGATGGCACCATTTCAAGAATTTATTTTGAAGGGACAAGTAGGGCCAAACTGACAGCACCACTTCAAGAATTTCTTTTGATGGAATAAGCAGGGCTGTGCTAACAGTACAATTTCAAGAATGTTTTTGAGGGGACAAGCAGGCCTGGGCTGATGGCACCATTTAAAGAATGCCTTTGAGGGGACAAGCAGGGCCAGGCAGACAGCGTTACTTTAAGAATGCCTTTGAGGGGATGAGCATGTCTGGGATGCAGCACCACTTTAACAATGCCTTTTGAGGGGATAAGCAACGCTGGGCTTACAGCACCCCTTCAAACATGCAATCATTTACCTTCTGTATCAGTGCTGTTTGAGATGCTGTATTGTTCTATTGCACTATGTTTATCTCGGCAGCCTAAGTTACTGTATATACAGTGATAAACAAGGATAAGTCAGCAATGGAAAGAGCACAAACATAGATAATAAGATGATAACATTATTTTAGATCAATAAAAAAAACATCCAAAACAGACTGTAACCAAAGAAGTAAAGAAACTGCATGCAGGAGAGAAAAAAATAAGTCAAAGACACAAGTTGCCGGTCAGAGGAAAACATGTATTCCATCAGCCTGTGGAGAACACTAAGCCTTGGAAGGTAGACCATCAACTGGTCTTTGTCAGAGAGCGTGGTCTCTGTATGTAGCTCTTGCCATTTAAACATCAACCTTAATGGTACAGTCCCCATATTACAGTGTCATACACCATCTCCAAACACAAGATTGCAAAGTAGTTAAGCAAATTGATTTGTTTTTTTTCACTATTTCTATTTCTCCTCTGTTTTATTTCAAATATCGCTTTGAACAGTAATCTCATACAGTTTGATTTAGTATTTTGGCTGAGTGAAACTAGGAACCCATGCATCTGAAAAAAATATGTTTCCCTCGTGTGTGCGAGTTATCTCACTTGGCTGTGTGAGACTGCAAAAGTAGGGTTTAAAATATTTGAAATACTTAGTCTCAATATGATTGCATATGATATAGTTGCTTTCCTTCTACAGGTATCACCAGTCTGATTATAATTTCCTCTGCCCTAGAGTCCTATAGTTTTCTGGCAGTTTAATTTTTTTTTCCACTCTTTACCCACATGCTTCCCTTCCTGAAATCAATTTGCTTGACTACTTTGCAACTTTGCATTTGGAGATGGTGTATGTGATTATACAATGGTCCATACATTTAAAGCTGATGTTTAAATAGCAAGAGTAACAGACAAAGACCACACCCCCTGATGAAGACTAGTTGATGGCCCAGATTGATGGCTTAATGTCCTCCACGGGCTCATGGAATACATTTTTTCCTCTGACTGGCAGCTTGTGTTTTTGATTTGTTTTCACACTCCAGTACAGTTTCTTTCCTTGTTGTATTGTGCTGGGGCTAGCTGCCTCTAATTGCACTGATCAAGCTCCTAAGATATGCTACTTGTTTTCTTTTTTTTTTTTTTTTGCAGCTGAATATTTATTTATTTATTTTTATTTAGTTTTTGTTGACCGGGTAAGCGCACTAGACAAATTCTGCCTATTTTCAGGCACGATCAGTACAACAGTAACAAAACAATAAAAAAAATGGATTCAACATGAAAAAAGGACAAAACCACACAAACCCATGTGGCCTCCCTCCCACATATACTCACCCTGCCTTCCCCCTGCCATCCCGGTGCATGCACCTGAGCTACCAATAATAGTAAAACAGAAGAAAAATCACAGATTTACTGAGAGAGAGAAAGGAATAAAGTTCTGTCTAGCACACCCCAGCCTTGGTGTAAGGGAAGGAAAAATTCCCTATGGCCTTCTCAGCTCAAATAGCTGTCAAACACTCCTGCACCCACTCTGAAAGGGATGGGGACCAAGTGCTAAGCCAGTGTCTGACTATAATAAGCCTAGTGACTAGGGATTCTAAAGCCACGTAATATTTGTGCTCAGTAATGCTAACTACTGAGTAATCCCCCAAGAGACATATCTCAGGGACAAATTAGTTGTTTGAGCCAAACAAGGGGGGACATTCTGTTGCTAACCTTGGACTATAGTAGCTTGGCTGATGGACATTCCCACAATTTATGAAACAACGTTCCTACAGCAATTCATAGCTAGTACAGATTGAGGAACACATCTTTTTCATCAAGACTAGGGCATGAGGGATCTGATATAAATGATGCAAGATGTTAAACTGCAGTAATTTTAGCCTATCTTGTTTAATGTAGTGGTAGATAGAAGTCCAAGCTGTGTGCCATTGTGAGTTGGCCCAGTTAAGGTCCAATAAGTTGTGCCAAAAGTAGGCCACTGGGGAAACCAAGATGCAGTTGTACATTACCAGAACTTTATATAGATTAGAAATTGCTTTCCTCTTACCAGCTAATTGGATATACTCCTTGATGGGAAGGTTCGAATCATGCAGCCAAGGAGACAGTCCCAAGAACTGTTTAACATGGAGACCACGTGATGCAGAGTGCTGAGTAGAAGCTCCTCTGTGTAGCTCCAGCCTCCCGACTTTATAATCGTTTTTTTCCAACGCTGAGATTGCCAAAAACCCTCTGTTCTCTACTGAGCCTGCCTAATAAACATCCGGATCATCAGACGAGTGAGATTTGAGCACGGATGGAGGCTTACATGAAGAAAGCCCAGAAAAAACATACTCCTCCAATCACCCCCGAGAAGGCCCCAAAGAAATCTCGGGCCTCGAGTGTGCCTGATAGACCCGATCACCCCAGCCAAGTATCAGAGCAGGAACCTCTAACTTTAAATAGGCATGAGGAGGTGAAAGAGGTGGCGACCGACCTTAAAGCTCTATCTAAAAAATTAGATGAGATCTTGATGACTGCCTCGGATAATACTGCTCGTATAGTTTCTCTGGAGCATCGCTTAGACAAGGTGGACCCTGGGCTAACGGCGATAAGGCAGAAGCTCTCTTGAGTGGAGGCAAAGCTAGAGGATCTTGAGGGCCACAGCTGCAGAAACAACATGGTCATTTTAGGGCTACCTGAAGGGGAAGAGGGCCAGAACACTGTAGTTTTTATACAGAAGTTGGTGGAACGGGTTGCTGGTCCCTCTCCCTTCGGACCTGCATACACTATCAAGCGAGTGCATAGATCGTTACGGCCGAAACCTCCACCAGGGGCTGCCCCCACCCAATTATATGCCGATTCCAAAATTTCTTAGAGAGGCAACACTTTCTGGTGAAGGTGAGAGCTCTACAGGAGGTCCGCTGGGAGAACTCCAAGCTGAGAATTGCACAAGATTTGCCAGGATCAGTTCTGCTGAAACGTACAGCATTCCACCCCATTGTGTCCAAGGTTATTGCTGCAGGGCTCAAGTTTAGGATGGGGTACCCGGCCAGGCTGCAGGTGCTTGTGAATGGATCCTGGCTAACCTATGAAGATCCAGAATCTGCTCTCTCCGGCCTTAAGCTCGCCTTGCCTGATTTGTTTTGGGATCCCTGAGAAGCTCTACCTCTTAGATGTGGGGAGTCTCGTGCTGCCAAGTGGAGACTGTTACCTAGTCAAATGTTTAAGAAGTTAGCAATGATGGTTCACTTCTGGAAATTCTGGCTATTCGAATGGACCTAGTTATTATTTAACTGAGTCAATTGTCATGGGACACTTATGCTCTAGTGTTAAAAATGAGCCTGTTACCTAGATTAATGTCTTGTTGGAACGTTTGGTTTGTTCACTGGGGGAAGGTGTCTTTTTTTTTATTCCACTTTAGCTAGATGTGCAGGCCCTTATTACTGAACGGAGGAATGCCTTAAGTTATTAAGGAGCAACATTTTATCTCAAGAGTGGCCTAAGTTAGGTGCTGTGCTGGGCTCGTCCCTAATTTTCATGCGAATACACTGGTACGGTTGTTCAGTATCCACAAGGGGGAGCTCAGCACATGGGAACGCCAGCTTAATGATGTTGGTAATAGGGGGATGACTCCCTTTCTGTAACGCTCTCCGTTTTTTGTTTGGGGCATTAAAATACCCTATACTGTGCTCTTGGGGGTTTGGGCTGGCATGGAGCTGATGCAAAGATGCCCTATTTTAAAATATTTTGATGGGGTTCATGGCGTTGGAGTCCCCTATTGTTAACCAGGCCACAGAATTGAGGTTAGATGGGGCAATCTCCCTTCTGTATGACTCCCTGCTCGTTTTTTTGATTGGAGTGGACCTCTCCTACAGGGCTACAGGGGTCCTATCTCCTAGTTCATTTCCTGGGGTCACTGGGTGCCTGTTTGCGTTTCACAGGACGCATTATCCTAATTTTATATTCCTTCCCATTTAAGGTGCGCTTATGTCCGTAGTCCAGCACCTCTTTTAAGCTACTAGGGGTTGCTAAAGCAGTATAATTCTTTTTTGTTTCCTGGATTTAAGAGCATTTATTTCCACGAGTGGACTGTTACACTCGTTTGAGGCAGGGGGGTACTTTCGGGAGGCTGGGTGGTGAGGAAGAGACGCAGTACTGTGCTAAACGTTGCTTGTGACAGCTGGGAGAGGTGGGTGGGAGGTAGACTCTGGGCTATAGGACTGGTTTGTTTTATGTTAAATGGAAGGGGGGACTTTGTGGGGGAAGGGTTTGGGGTAGTTTTGGTTGGGACGGGGAGGGGGAGGGTGGCTCATACAGCAGTAATATTTGGAACTTGGCTGATTATTTCTCAATGTTTTTGTACAGGGCTTTTGGAACTAAGCTCATTAATCTTATTTTAGATGGCTAATAATGTGATTCTTGCAACTTGGAATGCAAAGGGGATCAGGAAAAAATCCAGACAATATCAGGTGCTTAAGCATCTAAGTCTACTGCATTCCCAGATAACGTTTTTGCAGGAATCCCATTTACTAGAATCTGAAGCTTTACAGCTAAGGAGGCAACAAGTGGGTCCGGTCTTTAATGCCTCGGGATCCACCAATAGCTGTGGGGTCATGTTAATTATTAACAGAGGCATTCCCTTCATCTCCATGCAAGTCATTAAAGATCCGGAGGGCAGGTTTGTCCTAGTTCAGGGCACTCTCTGGTCAGTACCACTTTTACTTTGCAGTATCTATGGGCCTAATATTGATGACCCGGGTTTCATTATGAGACTGATAACTATTATTCTCCCAGTGCTTCCCATTATGATTACTATGGGTGGTGATTTTAATCAGGTTATAGACTCCAATTTGGATAGGTCAAGTAGTGGACTGATGGGGCTGTCCTCGGGGCAAAGGGTACTTAAGGATTTGGTAGATCAATGCGGGATTTGTGATATTTGGCACGTGTTGCATCCTATTTCCAAAGAGTTTACCTTTAACTCAATGGTGCATGGATCGCAGTCTCGCATTGACTACATATTTATCTCTCAGGGGCTTTTGCCTGGGGTTATGTCCGCCTCGATCCAGCCTGGCCCTATTTTCAACCACTCTCTCTCATGGTATGTAATAAAGGAATAATGCACGACAGATGCGTAATAGTGCTGAGATAACTACGCTTGGGGGTTGGGCACAAGGCCGCAGGCCGAATGTGTCCAATACCCCAGGTGTGGCATTATACCAAACGACACACACCCTGGAGTGCATTATTCCTATTATACAATGGCTCGTTGTTATACAGAAGAAAAAAAATAATTTTAAAGATGTTCTTGTGTGGAAAAATATTTTTTATTTTTTAAGAGAAGATGAAACAAACAAGTTCAAGATGCTCAATGTGCTGCATGGCAATGAGCTGTGGCGTCATGCTGGGATAACGCCATGGGTCCAGCCCCAAACTGACCAATCACAGTCCAAGATTCTTTCTTGCCATTGTATAATTTGGCTTTTCTTAACACACCCAGAAGGGAGACCCAGTGGAAGCTGAACGAACAGCTGCTAAAGGATGTCAAGTATTGCAAGCTTATAAGAGAACAAATTGAGTTCTTCTTCTTATCTAATCCTATTGATAGTGCAAAACCGGACATCTTATGGGGTGCCTTTAAAGCCTATATGAGGGGAGTCCTTATCAGTTTAGCGTCGAAGAGGAAAAGGGCACAGGAGGAAGAGTTACTATCATTATTGTCCCAAATTCGGTCCCTTGAGGCTAACCTCTCTGTCAGCACTTCCAGTGAGGACAGAAAGAAGCTTCTGGTGGCGAAAGACAGGTACCTAGATCAGTTAAGAGGAAAAGGCAGAATTAGCTATTATCAGAACCAGAGCCAGTTATACAGACCAGGGAGAGAAAGCGGGGCGTTTGCTCGCATTGCATTTAAAACAACAGGAATCTGCAAGATTCATCCCCCCAGTTCGGGCACTGGTAGACAGGTCCCTGAAAGTATCCCCTTCTGAGATAGTGCAAGAGTTTGCACTATATAAAGAACAATTATATAGGGACATGGAGAGTCATCCTTGTCCAAAGATTCTGGAGGAGTATTTAAAGGACTCCCATCTGCCCTCCCTAACAGAACAGCACAAGAGTTTTCTGGCTTCCCCTATATCTCAGGAGGAGATCTCAGAGGTTATAGGAGCCTTGCCATCGGACAAGGTCCCGGGCCCGGATGGGTTCTCCTCATTATTTTACAATGTTTTTTGAGAACTATTACTGCCAGTGATTTATTGGCTATTTCAGCATATTTTATCCGGGGTGGAGGTGGATGCTTAGCTGTTTGATGCCCTGATTGTTCTTCTCCCTAAACAGGACAAAGACCCCGAGCTAGTTCAAAGTTACAGGCCCATATCTCTTTTAAATCAAGACACCAAAATTCTTTCGAAGATGCTGGCCAATAGTTAACTGTGGTCCTTCCAGACCTAATAGGTATGGCCCAGGTTGGATTCATGAAGGGACATTCATCCTCAGATCATCTACGCGCCCTTTCACATGTCTTCTCTGTCTCCAGGGATGCTGCTTTTCCTGCTGGTCTGGTCTCCCTGGATGCCGAGAAGGCATTTGATCGTGTGAACTGGAACTTTTTGTTCTAGGTCCTCAAGGCCTTCCAGTTTCCTACTGTTTTTATAACCTGGATTCATGCACTATACAGAGCCCCCTCAGCAAAGATCTCAGGAAATGGTGCATTTTCTAAGTCTTTCTATTATATTCAGGTACTAGACAGGGTTGTCCCTTTCTCCCTTCTATTTAACCTGTATCTGGAACCTCTCATTCAAAATATTCTCAGCAATGCGGGATACAGGGCATCTGGGTGGGTGCCATGAGGTTAAGATTACTGCATACGCGGATGATCTCCTTCTGTACTTATCCCACCCGGTGTCCTCCGTTCCGGCTTTGTTGGGTGAAATTGCTAAATTCAGTGCCCTCTCAAACTATAAACTAAATGCTAATAAATCCTCCTTTTTTCCCCTGAATCACAAGATCTCCAAGACGGATATTGCCCCCTTCGGTTTATGTTGGGCTCCTAGGATATTGAAATACCTGGGCATCAAACTAACTCGTAATCCCTCAGCATGGTTCAAGGAAAATCTGGAGCCCCTTTCCCAGCTTATAATTCAAGACCTTGATAGATGGTCTAAACTCCCGATTTCATTATGGGGCCAGATTAACATAATCAAGATGAATATTTTCCCAAGAATTTTCTACCCTCTATCTCTCCTTAATTCATTTATTCCTTTATCCTGGTTTCAGAAAAGGCACGGTATCTTTACCAAGTTTATCTGGTCTGACAAATACCCCCAACTGGCTTATTATAAGTTGGCTGCCTCTAAATTTGAGGGGGGATTGCGGATTCCTCATTTGGCTATATATTATTGGGCTAGCCACCTGGCGAAATGCCTGAGATGGGTATGTCCGGGTCGCAAAAATCTATGACTGACATGGTTCAAAATAGAGTTGGATTTAATCCGGTCTATGAATACGGATCTCCTAACTTTGCTTTATGTAAAAGTGTCCCAGCTGCAAGGTGCTGAGAAATGTCCCACTTTTATGATTTCCTTGAAAGTATATGCGCAGCTTTGCTCCTTTTTGCACTATACCCCCCAGTGAGACCTGGCCCAATCCATCTGGAACTCTCCGACCTTCACCATGAATAAGTAGCGGATTCCCAGCACATGGTTGTCCCAACTGGGTGATGGGATAGTATCCTCCTTCCTGGATGATGAAGGAAAATGGCTGTCAGCAGATGATCTCATTCGGAAATTTAGTATTCCGGTGTACTCAAACTTCAAAGCAGTGCAATTTGGGCAATACCCCCCCCCCTCCAAACGGTTAGGGCCCTGATCCCTGAATCCTCCTCCCTACTAGGGTCCTCAGGTGTCATGTCTAAATTATATCATGACTTGTTTCATAGAAGGTATGGAGACTCCCTTGGACCGACTAGGTCCTGGAGTTCTATATTTCCCCAATATTCCCCCAACTGGCAGGCCTTGTGGAGGTCCTGTCATAAATATGTGTCCCAGGATAGACTGCACCTTATGCAATTCCATATTCTGCACAACATGTACTATACCCCAGTTAAGTTAAAGAAATGGGGTCTCCTTGACTCAAACATATGTGTTAGATGTTCTCAGGGAGAGGGAACACTCCTCCATATATTTTGGTCTTGTCCTAAAATATCCTTTTTGTGGGACTCTATCAAAGCTTTCCTGGACCCATTACTGGGTGTGCAGGAGTGTTTCACACCTGACATTTGTCTCCTAGGAGACCTGTCCTCTATCAGGGTGAAAGTAGGAAGGTTTCATATTTTTATGATTGCACTATCTGTCAAGAAGCTTATTTTACACCACTGGAAAGATAAGAGCACTCCGACATTACAGGAATGGGTGAACGAAATCCTTGCTAATCTGGGTACAGAGAAAGCTATAGCCAGCCTTCACAATAGATTACCCATCTACACACATATATGGGATCCCCTTCACTCCTTAATAATTGCTACCCAGATATAAGTATTGTTTCATAGTAGGTAGCCCCGTATACTTGTATAATGTCTTAGAACCTATGCTGTAAAATGGCACAATACTGCTGTATGGGGGCAGTTTGGCAGAATATGTTATTGAATTTTTGTTTTATTTCATGTTAACTGCCTCTATTGTTGTGGAAAATTTGTTAATAAAATTTGAAAAAAAAAAAAAGAACTGTTTAACACAGCAACTAAGCTGCAAGTATTTATAAAAAGTGTTGGGATGAACCTGAATGACTGTCACTAAGTGCTGGAAAGATATGACCTTATTGTCTGAAATCATATCTCCCAGTGTAATGGTAGACAAGGCAGGCCAAAAAGATGGTGGAATAGGTTTGCCAGCTATACAGAAGTTTAGATTATTAAATAGTGGCTTTGTCAATGCTTTAGTTTGAGTTCTTTTTAAAAATTGGCACAACTGGGAGTGTGCCCTTACACTCCAACCTATGGGAGAAAAACACAGAGCTCCAGGGAGTTTAGAGTAAGGGGTATAAAGCAAGGAATATGGTGAAATAGAGTGTTGTTTGGCCAATAAGTGTTCAATTTCTAGCCAACTGGGTAGGGAAGAGAACGAAGTAGGGTCGGCTCCCCAGTTGAAGTATTTAGCCCCATGTAATGCTAGATAATATTTATAAAAGTCTGGTAACTGTACTCCACCATACTTGTATGGTCCGCACAATTTCCCAGTTGTCCTGAGGAGGTTTATCCAACCACAAAAAAGCAGAACATATAGAGAACAGTTTCTGGAACCATTTCTTTGGAAGGTAAATGTTCAACATACCTAGGGGATAAAGGAGTTTAGGAATGACACACATCTTGACAAGGTTTACCATCCCTAAAGTGAAAGGGGCAAATGCTTCCATCTGACCAAGTCTATTTCAATTTGCTGCACAACTGGATCCAGGTTCAGGGTCTTGAACTTAGACATATTTTTTGAAAGCTGAATGCCTAAATATTTTAAAGTCTGAGTCTCACACTGCAGACCCATTTGCAAGCAGAGGGGTTTGGGATTAAGGGCAGAGATAAGGTAAACTACTGTTCTGGCAAGGTTAAACTTCTACCCTGAGAAAGTGATGAAGGTTGATATAATGGCTAAGGCCACAGACAGGGACGTAGACCAATCTGAGAGGTGAAGCAAGATATCGTCAGCAAAGAAGGAAAGCTTATAGGCGTGCCTCCCCACCTCTATACCTCTAACTGAAGGAGAATAGTTTATCATTCTGGTCAGGGGTTTAAGATACAAATTAAAAAAGTAAGGGGAAAGGAGACAACCCTGATGAGTACCCCTGGTTAAGGGGAAAGTGTTGGTTAATTTGTTATTGCACAGAATACGTGCAGTGGAAAGAGTGTAGAGAACTTTAATTCTGTTACTAAATTCTGCAGGGAAGTGGTATTCTTCTTGAACTCAAAACATATAGGACCAGAAAACTCGGTCAAAAGCTTTCTCTGCATCCAGGGAGACCAGAACAGAATCTGGAGAGGTTCCCCGGGATGCAGAGAGCAGATGGAAAATTTTTCTAAAGTGTTCACTCGAGTTCCTTTCTGCAACAAAACCTGCCTGTTCAGTTCCCAGGAAGGAAACCCAAACCGTTGAAAGCCTGGTTGCTAGTATTTTGGCATACAGCTTGACATTATTATTTATTTGTGATATAGGGTGGTAACTTTCTGGTTTGGTGGGGTCTTTTCCCAGCTTGGGCAACAGTACTATGCGGGCCTCAAAAAGTGATTTGTCAGAGGGGGCATGGGTGTACAAAAATTGTAAAGGACAATAAGGACAGGGGTTAGGACAGCCTAATATCTTTTTATAGAATAGGGTATCAAACCCATCAGGTCAGGGGCTTTTCTAGGGTAGAGAATCAATAGTAAAGGATACCTCTTAGTCCATTATAGGGCCTAGCAGGGAATGGGCCTGAGGTTCATCAAGATGAGGAAGCTTGGCTGAGGTCAAAAATGCCTCTTGGGTTACAATAGTAGATGAGTCAGTTGGGGATGCAGTGTAAAGGGATTGGTAAAATCGAGAGAAGGTGGAGGCCATCTGTTTAAGGTCTGTTGTTGGTAGCCCAAAGGTCGGATCCATTAGGGAAGAGACCCACCTGAAGCCAGATTGTTGTTTAATTTTAAGGGCAAGAAGTTTACCCGCTTGGTTCCCTTGCCTTATTTATGTGGCCTTAATCCTTGCAGCCAATCCATCTACCTTATCTAAAAGATGCTCCACATATTCAGCTCTAAGTTGGGACACTTCTTCTTGCATATGATCAGGGAATGAAGGGGTGAGATCTCATTCTATGGCTCTGATTTGCTGGAGCCAATCAGTCACTTGTGCTTGTTTCTTTTGCTTCCTAAGGTATGCTAGCATAATAAGCTCCCCCTCCAGGTTATTTTAAGCTCTCCCCAAAGAATATCTTGGGGCAAGGAGGTATCTTGGTTACAATGTATAATAATTTCCATATATTGTTTAAAGTGTGTAGAAGTCTCTGAGTCCTGCAGAATTTGATTATTTAAGGACCAGGTATGGGGATGTTGTGGGGCAGAGGGAAGATCTAGGGCCAAAATAACAGGGGAGTGATCAGACATAACTCTGGCCCATATATGTCTGTATACAGTACCTGGTATCAACAGTTTACTAATCAGAAAGAAGACTATTCTTGAAAGGACATTATGGGGCACTGAAAAGAAGGAATATTCTAGAAAAGAAGGGGGACGGGTTCTTCTTGGGTCTGTCTGGCCCAGGAGATCAATAAATTCAGTTAATGCTTTTTGTCCAGGCAACAACCCGGATTTCCTTCTATAAGTCTGATTTAAATCGTTGGAATTGGTAAGGTTCCAATCCCCGCCTATAATGATTGGCAGATGGCCAAATGGAGCCAGTGCTACAGCTATGACAGGAAAGAAACTAGGGGTGTCCAGACTGGGACCATAAACAGAGCCCAGTAATATTTCCATGTTTCCATGGAGGCCATGCAAAAAGATAAAATGGCCCTCAGAGTTCTTAGGTTCGGCTAAGAGTGTAAATGGTACAGATTTAGCTGTAAGTATGGCCATGTCACTTCGCCGAGAGCTATTGCCAGCACCAAATGCCCTGCTTACCCAAGATTTGGTCAGGAAGTTCATTTGACAATCCAGCAAGTGGGTTTCCTGCAAAAATACTACATGGGGGGGTAACATGATTTAAATGTTGTAATACCACATACTTCTTTCTATTGTCTTTTCCCCCTTTATATTCATGCAACAAAGACATAAGCATTAGTCATTGTCCGACTGATTAACAGTGAAACAACTGAAAAATATTGCTGAGGTAGATGCACCAGAGCCCCATTCCCTTCCCTCCAACAAACCCAAGTACAAGTATCAAAACCACCCCCATCATCCAACAAAAAACTATGGTAACTGACAACAGAATCTCACATTGAACAAGTAACAATATATACAAAAATCCCTATTGTCTCAGGCCTAGTGCCTACTCCTATGATGTAAAGTTCCAGGATGGAGCAGAGCCAGCCCCCCTACATCGCCTCCAGCTAAAGGTAATTAATAAACTCCCTCTTTGCCCAGTATAGCAACTTGACCCATGACAGTAAAGGGCCATATGGTATGGGGATATTTTAATACACCAAACTGGAGAAAAAAGGATTACAAAAAAGAGTTAAATTAAAACTCAGCCCAGCTAAGCTTGGGTCTCACACAATAGTAAAGGAAATTACTGGACCTCTCAGTTCACTGAGCAAGGTAGTAAAAAACAATTTCCCCATCACTTCATATGGCCAATAGTAGCAAAAACTAAAATGAAGAAATCTCTAATATATGTGATGTAAATACAGAGAGTCAAAATCCGCCCAAACACACAAGTAACCAAAGTACATACCCCCAGGCTACAATATTTCAAAATAAGTTTGATGGAGAAGCAGTTCAGCAGGGCATAACCAGATGTCAAGTAAATTCCTGATGATTTGTCCAATACTCCATCGAAACAAACAAACAAACAAACAAAAAAAAACAAAGGAAAAGACCAAAATGGATCCCTCGGGTACCAGCCAAAATACAGGGAGCTGAGAGACCTATTTCAGCACTTTTCATAGCAGTTGGAGTGAGTATTCAAGCAAATAAAGTAGGTAAAACAGAGTATATAAAGGGCTCCCCATAGTCCAAGAAAAAAAACACAAACCATTTTCAGGCAGTTTTGCAGACATGAAAATAGCATCAATCATACAATAAGGGCTACAGTCTAGTATCATCAGCAGATGGTGTGCCGCACTTTCCATAAGCAAGATATTCTGAAATGCTGAATCTTACTGTAAAAGAACCACATCAAAAATCACCTCATTACAAAATATTAGTAAAAAAGAGGGAACACTACCCAGACTGCCAGTGTTATATCCAAATCAGGCTCAGGGAGTGGTGTGAGGCCAGAGGGTATGGGTTGATGGGGGATTGTGGGGAGACCTAGGAGGATAAGGAGCTGTATGCTAGAGATAGACTCCATCTCAATTTGGAGGGGAGGGGAATCCTTAAGTTGAAAATAGAGGGGTTCATTGGTGAAAAGTGGGGTTTAAACTTGTGAAGGGGGGACGGATGGGAGAAAAGGCTGTCAAGGGGGTGCCGATAAAGGAGGGACTCTGTCTCCACCCCCCTGGGGAGCTGGAGGATTGCGGGAAAAGGCCGACTGGTAAAGTGCAGACCAGGGGAAAACAGAATCCCCATGGGAACACGAGCAGGGGAAATGGAAGTATAGGGAAAGGGTGGAAGGTAGTACTGCTAAATGCCAGGAGCTTGGGAAATAAAATGCCTGAGCTCCAGGCGATGCTAACTGAGGGAGCAGTGGATGTGGCAGCGGTCACTGAGACCTGGGCCACTACAGGACATGACTGGGACCTGAACCTGGAGGGTTACACTATGTTCAGGAAGGACAGGGGGGAGGGAAGGGGAAGAGGGGTAGCAATGATATTCAAAAACTGCATTGGCATAGGGGGAGTAGAGGAGGCGGAGGGAACCGTGGAGGCGAGTTGGGTCACCTTGATAACAAGGGGGGGCAAGAGAGTAAAAATAGGAGTGGTGTATAGACCCCCTGCCCTGGTGGAGGAGCTGGAGGAGAGTCTGGTGGCAGATGTTGGGAGACACTGCAGACTGGGCAGAGGAACGGTAGTGGTGTTGGGGGACTTAAACATGCCAAGAACAGACTGGGAGACTATGACATCTTCTGTGACCAGGGAACAGAGGTTGTTGGATGTCTTTCAAGATGCATTCCTAACTCAGCAGGTGGGGGAACCAACCAGGGAGGCGTGGGTACTGGATGTGGTCCTGGCAGACAGTGACCAGATTAGGGGCCTGGAGGTAAGGGACCCATTAGCGGGGAGTGACTATGCCATGGTCTGGTTCTGCCTGGACCTAGGAGGGCTAGAAAGCTGCACAAAGACGGAGGTAACTGACTTCAGGGGAACGGATTTTAAGGAAATGGGAAGGATCCTTAAGGAGCATTTGGATGGGATTGGGTCAGACATGGACGCTGATAGTAGGTGGGAAATCATCAGGACAGGGGTGCAAGATGCTACCAGCGCCTGTGCAAGAGTAAGACGAAAATGTGGTAGGGCCCGAAAACCCTGCTGGTGGACCAGGGAGGTCCAGGAGGTGGTGCAGGGAAAGAAGGCAGCCTATAGGCAATTCAAGTGCTCAAGGAGTGAAAGGGATCGAGGGGAGTATGAGCTGATGGCTAGAAGGGCCACTAGAGTGGTGAGGCGGCTAAGGCAAGGAAGGGCAGAACCTGGCCAGGGAAATCAGGAGAGGGAACAAGGGGTTCTTTAGATACATTGGGGAAAAACGAAGGGTAAAGGGGCAGATTAGCAGGATTAAATCAGGGGAGAGATGGGCACAAGACCCGGGGGAGCAGGCTGAGGTACTAAATGAGTACTTCACCTCAGTTTTCACCAAGGAAAATGGGGATGCTGCATCATACATGGGAGGAGATAGAGATACTGAGGAGGGTGGGACCCTTACCGATCGGCGGGTCTTGGGAGAGGGGGAGGCATCACTGGCAGGAGGGGGGAGGGCTAAGCAGGGAGAAGAGGTACTGGAAGTGGAAATCACAGCAGAGAGAGTGAGGGAAGCCCTCAGCTCCCTTAAGACGGAGAAAGCACTGGGGCCAGATAAATTACATCCCAGAGTGCTGAAGGAACTTGCGGATGTCCTGGCGAAACCCCTGGCGGAGCTTTTCACCATCTCTCTGAGGACAGGGTGGGTGCTCCAAGACTGGAAGGTGGCGCATATAGTGCCTATCCACAAGGGGGGATCAAGGGAGGTGGCAGAGAACTACAGGCCTGTCAGCCTGACATCGGTGGTGGGCAAGGTGATGGAGGGCATTGTCAAGGAGAGGCTGGGGGGGACCTGGAAAAGTCAGGGTGCCTGGACGATAGACAGCATGGATTTGTCTAGGGGAAATCGTGTCAGACAAACCTTGTGGAGTTCTATGACTGGGTGACGAGTGCCTTGGACCTTGATAGACCAGTGGATGTTCTCTTTCTAGACTTCAGCAAGGCATTTGACTCTGTTCCTTACATGGGCCTGTTGGATAAGCTGGGAGAAATGGGGGTGGGGAACCAGATGATCAGATGGATAGGCAATTGGCTCCAGGACCAGACCCAGAGGGTCGTAGTTGGCGGGATAGTCTCGTCCCCAAAGAGGGTCATTAGTGGGGTCCCACAGGGGTCAGTCCTTGGGCCCCTCCTGTTCAACGCCTACGTCTCTGACATAAGGACAGAAATCAGGAGTGAGATGAGTCTCTTTGCAGATTACTCAAAACTGGGGGCGTTGGTGGATGGGGAAGAGGGGAGGGTGGCCCTACAGGGGGACCTGGAGGCTCTGGAAAGATGGTCTAAAAAGTGAAAGCTGAGGTTCAATGCAGGGAAATGCAAGGTACTCTGCCTGGGGGCCAGAAACCCAGGCCAAGTGTACACTCTTGGGGGGGGAATGCTACAAGTCTCGATGGCTGAGAGGGACCTGGGGGTGGTGGTGGATGTCAAAATGAACAACTCAGAGACTTGTAGGAGGGCAGCAGCCAAGGCCAACAGGATGCTGGGATGCATCGCTAGGGGGATCACCTCCAGAAGGAGGGAAGTGATGCTCCCTCTGTATAACTGCTTGGTGAGGCCACACCTTGAGTACTGCGTGCAGTTTTGGAGGCCACACTTAAAGAGGGACATTAAACTCCTGGAAAGGGTCCAGAGGAGGGCAACCAAAATGATTTGGGGCTTGGAGGACAGGACCTATGAGGAGAGGCTCGAAGAGCTAAATATGTACACATTGGAAGAGAGAAGGGACCGGGGGGACATGATAGAGGTCTTCAAGTACATGAAGAGGGTAAATAGGGGAGGAACAGTCAGGGTACTTCGAAGGAAGGAGGAGGGGGCCACTAGAGGGCATGGGTGGAAGCTGGAGGGGGGAAGATTCAGGGGAGAAAGGAGGAGGTGCTACTTCACTGAGAGGGTGGTGGAGCCATGGAATGCACTGCCTAGGGAGCTGGTGGAGGGGTTCAAGAGTGGCTGGGACAGGTACAGGGAAGGGTTCTGGAAGCAAAATCCAATGCAGCAAGAATATCCGGAACTGGGAAGGGAGAAGCCAGAGAAGGCGAGGGGGGCAGCAAGGTCAGCATCCAGGGTGGGGCTGACCAATCGAGCAGACTCAAAAGACCGTTAGGCCTATTCTGCTGGCATTTTAGTATGTTAGTATGTTAGTAAAGCAGTCCTGAGGTGAGCCCTGAGTAATCATGAAAAAAAAACAATGTGCGCCCCACTTTTAGGCAATAGAGTATTTCAAACGGAGGACCATTTAACAAGGAAAATTCTGAAAACTTCAGACAACACAGTAACCATGCAACAGTAGAACAAGGAGAACCCAAGAAGAGTGCCAACCACCAGTGGCTAAACAAGAAGGGAAGTCCACCCTCTGGCACTCAGGTCACAGTAGTTATCTTCTCAAGTTTTGGGGCTGAAGAGGTCTGGAAATAATTGAGGTAGAGCTGCAGCCACTTGGTCAGCTGAATCATAATGCTTTTTACCAGAATTAGTTATGACTTCTTGCCTGGAGGGGTAGAGGAGCCTATGTTTTATGTGAGCTGCCCAAAGTTTGTTGAGAAATGGGCGATAAGCTGCCCAAACTTGTCTTACTTTGGCTGTAAGATCCTGCACTATTCTAATCTTCTTCCCTGCCGACTGTATGGAAGCCAGTGATCTAACTTTTTTAAGGATATGGTTCTGATCAAGAAAGTTTAGTAATTTAAATTTAATCAGGTGTGGGGGGGTCCCTCAGGTGGAGATTTAGCCCAGAGCTCACTATGTGCTCATTCAGTTACATAATGGGAACTATTAGGAGAGGGTCCGGCAAGTTTGGTGCACAGTTTTTGCACAAAGTGCAAGGTATTCGGTCCCTCCTCTCTCTCCGGTAAACCAAGAATTACAAGATTGTTATGACAATTTCGTCCCTCCAAATTGTCCACTTTAGAGTCCAGTGCAGTTAGTGATCTTTTGAGGAGGATTATCTCGGGGTCCAGCCGGGAGCGGTGATCTTTAAGTGACGAAATTCGCATTTTGGCATCTGACATCCTGGTGGAAAGTTCCCATAATGTAGACTTGATTTCCTTCATCTGGTCAATTAAGGTAAGAACAGCCTGCTTTATCACAGAAAGTTCAGAATAAAATTGGGAAGGTGAGAGCTCAGCCGGGGTTGGGGCATCAGGCTAGAGTGGAGAGGTGCTCCAACAGGGCCGCTTGGCCTCCAGGGTCAGTGTTTGATCTTCTTCCCCATCCGAAGAGGTCTGTGATGAACCTGTGCTGCTTCCATCTTTTGCGCTTCAGAGGTCACCATAGTGCTATCAATCAATGCTCCAAAGAGTCTAGGTATGTATTAAATAGATCAGTCACAAAAAAATTTTTTTTAAATTGAATTTGTAGGTGATGTTAGGGAGCTCAGAAAAGATACAGCTAGCTCATTGCTGACACCATGTGACCACCCATGCTACTCATTTTTATTTTTTATCTTTCAAAATAAGTGCCGTACAGCTCACGTGCAAAATATACAGCTCCTCCTCAAAAGCCATAGAACGTCTGAGAACCTTTGCCCTTTGTATGTCCAGGAATTACTTGTTCTATATACTGTATATTCTCTAAAGCAAGTTGACTGGCTTCCTTCTTGCAAGCAGTAGCGGCCAAGGACACTGATTTATGGTGAATGAAGGAACCAACTTCTGTTTTCAAGGTTTGAAATTTATGGGATCACACTGGTGATTACCAGTTTAATTTCCAGATTCTATTGTCTAGTATTTGTTATTTGTAAATAAATAGAGCAATAGTACAGGGACTAAGATACTGTAAAATAAAGGTAATAGCTGTTCTACTATGAACAAAATGTTACATTGAATGGAATTCTGTGATTTTTTTTCTGGTGTGCAGCAAAGCTAGGTTCCATACTTTTCGCTGAGGGCTTTGTGGATAACATTGTTACACATTGTCTGATCATGGCTCCCATCTCATCCTCCTAGACCTGAGAACACTTGATATTCTTTGACTCTGTGCTCATGTTTGAGTGCCTCAAGCATGGCATTGGTGTCTGGCTCTGTCTTGTCCTAATTTACATTAGAGTCGCTCAGATAGTATCTGACATTTTCAGATACCATTGGTTCTCTGGTTCTGCAAGCAACTGGCATACAATGTGCGTAGAATTAATGAATATAGATTGAATGCTTATGAAACAAACTTTGGCCATTCCTCCCTCCCTCCCTCTCTTTCTCTCTCTCTCTGTCTCTCAGAAGGGGCCTACCACCCTTTCAAGGTATTCTTGAGCTTGGTCACGTGGCAAAGAAGCCCGTCCTGAAAAGGGCTGCACTCCAAGGAGTGGCTAGCAAGAGAAGTAGTGCTCTCCACATCACCTAAAGGTGTTGCTGCCAGGACAACACAAGGCAAATTAAAGAAAAACCAGTGCACACACCAATGTTCTGAGGTCAGAAAAGTTTTACTTATGCCACATCCTGATGGACATCGGGCTAGATACCCCTATGTATCACCTTGTCTGAGGCTTGTTCAGGGGGAGGAGTGACAAACAAACACAAGTGGCACACTGAATGAAAAGATAAAGATGCACAAAAATAAATGCAAAGTGAGTTAATTTAGACATGGTGGAGATGTTGCTACAACTGCCTCGGTACTTTGACCACGTGGATCTTTGCCAGGGGGCCTGAACGTCTTTATCTTTTCATTCAGTGTGCCACTTGTTTTTGTTTGTCATTACTGATTTGGGATCGAGGATCCATGGTGAGCACTGACCCAGTAGTCTAGGAGTGCCCAGCTTGTGTGGTTTGTCTTCAGGAGGAGAAGGTAGCGGGCATGAATCCATTTAAATACCCCAGTTCATGACACGACATACTGTGACTGGCTATCAGTATGATACACCAGTCCAAACACAATGCACTTTGCACATTCGTAAGGTCACTGTAAATATGTTTTCACTGATGTATCACATTCATGCCTGCTAGCTCCTCCCCCTGAAGAATCCTCAGATGAGGTGATACATATGAAGGATCGAGCCAGGTGTCCATCCATATGTGGCAAATAAAGTAGACTTTTCTGACCTCTGAACATTGGTGTGTATGCAGTTTTTTTTTCAGTTAACCTCATGAGGGGTTGCAAGTACAGGTGTGCCAAACCTGGGGGGGAGTGAAACCGAGCTGTCCTGAACACATATGGCTCGGTTTTCAAGAGACCTGAGCCAAACCTTGCTGGCTCGGCTCAGATGTTCTTTTTTTTTTTACCTTCCCCGGCCACCCAGCTTGCATGCCTTAATGTGACAGGCCTGAGACAAGCTACAAGAGGTCAAAGGGTACTGAGGGGAGTCCGTACACAACACAGATATTCCAGTTTGCATATGCACAAACCGGAGCATATATAGCAGTAGTGTTGTCAGAACTAGTTCGAGAAAGATTCGAACCCTCCTCGAACCCTGGTGTTCGAGTTCTAATTTAGAACTCGAACATTAGATGGTTCACAAAGGGGTTTGAATCATTGGCAATGAAGCAGGTGGCAGCTTACTTTTTCTTTTACTTTTTCTTCCCAGCACCAGCTCGGTGGGGGGGGGGTCCCGACTCCCGACGATGAGAGAGAGTCAGCAGCCGTCTGCTCAGCATCCTGCAGTGTCCCACTGTCCCCTGAACTTGTCACCGTTTCCCATCTCGGACAGAGCGAGATACACACAACCTCCCCAATATGCAGCACAGACAGCGAGCACAGAATTCCTTCTCTCTCTCTCTCTCTCACCGGCAGCTGTCTGCTCAGCATCCTGCGATCTGCAAGAGCATAACATTCCGTGGTTGAACTGTCTCTCTAGGGCTTCAATGGTCGCGGGATCCAAGGTTGCATTCCAGCAGAAACAGCATTTTGTGATTGGTCCTATGTAAGTTTCACAACAAAGGAGTTAACTGGAGATTTGCTCTGGGTTAGCAAGTATAGTAGTTTTTCATGTATGTGGTGTCATTACATCCATCGCTGTTAGTTCTTTGCTGTGCTGTCTATCTCTGTTTTCCTTGTATACTCTTTTTTTTTTTTTTACTTATGTATGATTACTAATGTGCCCTGGGTCTCATTTTTCTATATTCTGATCACCGTCTTTTTGCTGTTGCCCCTTTCCAGTTGCACAGAGCAGTCACAGTAAAGGCTCATGTCCCGTGTATGTTTCCCTTACCACTTTGGAAATGTTCGTTCCCCAAATGTAGGTTATCATATTGGTATCTTCTAATTGCCCCATATGTTTTTAATCTCATTTGAGTTTTTATAGTGTTGAATTTTGCAGTTATCTACCCGACTGCTGAACACATTACCCACCCTGTGGTCTTCATTTTATTTTTATTTTTTTGTGACTATTATTTTTCTTACTTTGTTTTTTGGACACATAAGTATCATCGAGGAGAAACCATTCCTCTAAGGAGATTTTGCTGCAAGGTTCGAGGTCATCACACTTATAAATGCGATTGGTGGATTTAAAATATGTTCCCTTTTTTTACCATCACACATCTAGACACAATAAACAAAAGGATAAAAAATAGGACTGAACCAGATAAAAGGTCAGGAGTTTGTGTTGCGAACACCCTACACATGGCCCAGTGTCTAGTAATAGGTAAAGTGTTGTACTCTGCATAGCACAGTTACATCAAGTGCAGGTTGCATCTGGTTTATTGGTTAAAAAACAATGGCCCAGATATTCAAAAGTGTTGTGCATGGAGCAACAGTGTTGCACCATGCGCAACCCATTGATGTGCCCTGGCGTGATATTCAAAAGGGAAAAGTGCGCTGCACAAATCCCGATGCGCTAGAGCGCATCAGTAATGTATGCAGGCACAGGTAGGGGGGGCATGCCCATGCATAACCTGCACAGCCCGATATTCAGCCCGGAATGTGCAGAGTCATGCATGTGTAACCCTCCCTGTGCCAGCACAAAGTTAAGCCAAAAATAGGAACCACTGATGGCCACCCTGAGGTGAGCTGCTGCATTACCCAGGGCACAACGGCAGCTGCCATGGCAGGTGGCCACCAGAGCTGTGGCCGCATCAAGCGGCGCCCCCCCATGCCCAATCGTGGGCATCCATGTAAAATCAGAATTCGTCCAATATCCTTGGTGGTTCAGTGGACCCTTTCTGCCCGATCGCGGGCATCTGTATTAATAAAATACCCCGTTCAATATCCCTGGTGGTCTAGTGGTACCCCCCTCCCCACCCATCCACTGAGCCCCACCACCCTGCTCTCCCCCCCGGTCAGCAAGCGGGCGGCGGCACTACCCACCTGCCACCCGCCCGCCAACTGACACCTCGGTGAGGCTGCGCCCATTGGTTCTGGCGTGAGCAAAGGGCATGCAGCCCCACATACTACATTCCAGATTGTGAATGATTCAGTCACATTTCTGGAATGTAATGCTCATATTGAGAACTGCATGCCCATTAATCACGCTGTGAGCACAATAGGTGTGCAACCAGGTCAATCAGTTGATGAAGCGGCCGTGGCTTGATAGTGCTACCGTCCGCCCAGGGAAGGCCAGTGGTGAAGACTCCAGTGGTGAAATGAACAGGGTATTTAATAACACAGACTCTTGCGATCGGCGAAAAGTCACTAATTTCCTGAAGAATGACGATGAATATTTCAGTAATACAGATGCCAGCGATCGGGCAGAAAGGGTCCACTGGACCACCAGGGATATTAGACAGGGTTTTTTAGTAATACAGATGCCCGTGATCGGGCAGAAAGCGGTCCACTGGACCACCAGGGATTTTGAAGGTTTTCTCTATTTTTGGACAGATGCCCGCGATCAGGCATATAGCAGTCCACTGGACCACCAGGGATATAGGAAGGTTTCCTATTTTTACACAAATGCCCACGATCGGGCTGCAGGGGGCATCGGTCCGCTACAGCTGCTGCCTGGTAGGGCACCAGGTGCAAGTCCTCCAGGATCGGCGCACCCTGCATGCAAATGGGGCCATAATGACATGCAAATGGCCCCATGTGCACCTTGCATAAATTATGGCCCCATTTGCATGTCAACCTTTGAATATCGCTGGTGCTATGCATGCGCAATGGCACTTGCGCTAGCGCATCTCTATGCTCCACTCTGGCCACTTGTGCTGGCACAGTGCCACTGCACCATGCACAGTGGGGGTGGCCAGGGTGCGATATTCAAAGCTGCTGAGCCATGGCGCAGCTCCGCTGAATATCACCCAGACCACACCCCTGCACAGCCAAGTTGAGCTGTGCCCAAGCTTGTGCCACAGCCTGGTGCAGTTTGAATATCCAGGCCAATATGTTTATGTAAATTTGACTGAACTAGATTTACACCCACTAGCAGTTCTCACACCCCATGCATCTGCACAGGTTTTGTATTCTGACTCAAACAATTATTCTTGCAAGAGTCCTTCAAATGATCACTGTTATTCAGTCTGGTCCCTGTTAGGATCTTTCACTGGCTGAGTGAAACTACAAACTTTGTTGGCTGCACCCTTTTTTCTCATTTATGCCACCTTTCCCAAGTATTTCTTTTAACAATCATTTAGCATCTGGCCAAAGAATATAAAGAACCACACCCAGAATAATGCATTTATTTTGCTAGCTTGACATTAGACTAGTTACCAGAAAGCACTCCACAGTTAATGAACACAGTGCAGTTGCATTAATTGTACACAGTTTTAAGACATTGGTCATCAGATATGCTTTGCATACTGCCTTCTGCTTGTCATGTCTTCATAGGTGAATGCAATGTTTTATTTGCGTACCTCCAGTATCGGCATATATAGTGGGTCTGCAGAGATAAGGAAAGATGATCCAAAGCTAATAAAGTTTTTTGGGACCATAGTCCATGGGATTTTGTTGTTTGTGGTGGGGGTGGGATTCTCCAAAGAGGCGGAACAGCACCAGGTTAAATCTGGGACTAGGGCATAGCGGTTGCTGCACGGTGTTTACCGTGACAGGTGTATCACATATATATATAAGTTTGTGATGCTACTGCAAATGTGCATAGTCAGCGGCTGTTTACCCCAAACCCAGTTCTATTGCCTGCCACAGCAATGAGCTGAAATACTGTTTGTACTTTATTCCCCTACCTGGGAACTGCTGAATGGCTGCTGCATTAGGGTGCCAGTCATTGATTAGGGGAAATAGACAACTGTCGGCATCAGACATGGAGAGTCAATTTCAAATATGCATGTTATGATTTTCGTAAGCACCATCACCTTTCCGTCTTAATACCATCACTATATCAATTGAATTTCCATCCTGTTCTTTATCACTTCTGTTGAGCTCTCAGCTTTTTCTATCAGATTTTGCTTTTCTTCCACAGAATGAAACTTGTGATGCAGCTTTTCCACTTTGAGTAAACAGCAGTGAGTCAGGGTGCTATTTTATAATGAGAACACACACCAGGTGAATCAGGAATCCATTTTCTTGTAGCAAAAGAGACTACTGAAATGTGTTAAGTGGTGCTAATCACCTTCTTCTCCAGGAGTAATGAGGTGCGGTAAGTTGCCTATAAAAAGGTTGAGAAAGACCTCAGATGTTTCCTGCTTGTTTTTATTAAGTTACAGCAGTGTTTAAAAATTTTAGAAAGTTTTTAAAGTGCTACAGTATAACCCATTAAAATCCTAAACATTTAAATAACACAGAAAAAACATTCAAAGGCATGTAGTGCAGTAATAAAATGTTCATTCATTTAGTTTAGTGAGCTCTGCCTTGGGAGTAACATCTTGATCCCACTCTAAAAAGCTCAAAACATTTTCATTTATATTTTCTGCCATTATTGCACTCCTTTCCCCAGTCTTTGATAAATAATCTTCTGTTTATTGTATTCTTTTTTTTGTAATCCTGCACATACATGAAACATCTATTATCTGGTCCTGTAACAATTTGATTTGTTTTCATGTCACGTGGATACAGACTTTTTCCTTACCTGCAGTGAAATTGTCCAGGATATGAAAGCAAGCTGAAATATTACCCTTTCAACTTCTCTCACACCTGCCTTTTTTTGTGTTTTCTGGTTTAATATCCACACTGTAATCCCACTTGTCTGGCATCCAGTTTCCTGTCTTTTCACTGTTCATACGCCTCTCTTTATCACTTGTTTTACATGACGAGCACAATCAAATATGATACTTATTAGAGTCCCATAAACCAGCTTTCTGATCATCCTCATAAAATTCTATCAACCCTCCTAGCAAATGTTCTAAATAAAATGGTGGACAAAAAACACATAAAATATTAATTAAAGAAAACAAAAACTTAACTTGGTTAGCGAAGGTTGGGTTCTGCCATTTCAGCAAGACAAGGTGACACATTTTGGTGCAAAGAAATAAAATTTTAAGTGTACTTAGTGTTACACTGGTTATTTGAACTATTGTCAGCAGGATTTAGCAGACCACCACTGTGTTAACACCTAGCTATTAATATACAGATTAGAATAATTAGTATCCAGTTACACTTCACTAACCAAGTTAAGTTTATTTAAATCATTTGCTAGGAGGGTTGGTAGAACTTTATTAGGATAATGAGAAAACCAGTTTATAGGCATCTAACAAGTCACATTCTCCTGTGTTCTATGTACCGAGCAAGTCAATTGCAACAAAAATTAAGTCCATTTTTAATGGTATAACTAAAGGAGTGTTAAACACACTGTACGTGACTATGAAATGAACAAAAGAAAACAAAGCCAGCACTTTATATTATCAGATGACGGCTTGCACTTGTTCTCTATAATGAAAGCAAAAACGAGGGGTAAAGCTGACAGTGGCCCCTTTAAACTGGTCTGCTGCAGTATGGGAGTCTGTCGCCGCTGGTCAGATAGCAGCACCAGATACTGGAGACTAGTAAGTGTTTTATTTATTTAAATTTTTTTTTTCAAGCAAAGTTGTAGAGATTCAACTGTAAAAAAAAATGCAAGGGGCAATGTGATCCAATGAAAGACATTAAACAGGTCAGCACAAGACAGCCTGGAAGATATACTGTATGTACTCATAACTTCAGAATGGTTTTGTCACCGATGGTCAGATAGCAGCACAGATATGGGAGACCATTACGTTTTTTTTTCTCTTTAAGCAAAGCTGCAGAGATTCAGTTGTAAAAAAAAAAAATGCAAGGGCAATGTCATCTAATGAGACAATAAACATGTAAGCCCAAGACAGCCTTGACGATGTGCTGCATGCTCTGTACTTCAGAATGGTTTTGCAGAAGAACCTTAGCTGTGCAAGCCAAGTTTATTGTGCAACAAGATGTTCAGACCTTCACTGCTTCTCTTGCACAGCACCTTCCTCTGCAAAACAATTCTGAAGTACAGAGCATGCCATATATCTTTGAGTCTGTCATGGGCTACATGTTTAATGCCTATCCTTCATTGATATCAGAAACTTTTCAGATCAGAGTTCACATGAAAAAAAAATGCTGCATTCATCAGGTCTGTTGCTTGTCCTATATACTTTTATTAGCAGATGTCTATTTATTTCATGTTAATCTTTGGTAACAGGGTAAGGCCCACTAGGCACAGGTGCCTGTTTTCAGGGGTGACCTGTGATTACTGGGGAGGTTACTGTAAGTGATTTGCTCAGCATCACACAGTATGCAAGTGGAGGTTGTGGGAAGCAAACCCATGCCAGTCTTCTGGATGTATTAAGCTCATTCACAGCTCATTACTCTAACCTCTAGGCTATACTGCCAGCAATGTCTACCTCTGATTTTACCACCCCCCCGCCCATGTCTGCTACTGCTATATTGATACTTCATTTAGCCTTGCTGTTTTCCTGACTCGGTTTATATTATCAGTAAAAAGAAAGAAGGAAAAAAAAACATCCAGCCATTTGCTCTTTGCTCCTAGTTGTTAATTGCAGCTGGTATTAACATTTGCAAGGCTGCTCCACCTACACTTCCCCAACACAGACAAAAAGCCTGATGAGACCTGACATCTTGCTTCCTAAATGTCCCTGATAAAAACTGCAGCTCAGTTTGTTTTTTTATTCTGTCAGCTCTAACAGCTTCTAACATCAGCATTTTAATAAGCCATTTTAGAAGTGCAATAATCCAATTGTGGTCACCGTAGTCAAGTAATTCAGTGTACCTGTACTTCACAAATATTTAAGGACTCATTTACATCACCAGAGGCATGTGTATCCAAATGCTTAACTTACACCAGATCATCTCTTAAAGGGACACGGTCAGCTTTCCCACAAAGTTTTGAAGCAAATCTGTGCAATCTGCCTCTTGGCACACTTCTGTCCCACAATGAGTCTAGGCCTGTTACATAAGTTGCTGCCTTTAGCAAACAGAAGAAGCCATAGATAAACCTAGTTGTATTCCTATCAATGTCACACATGATAATTTCTCTCCCCCTTATACTGAACAGTTTTTCCTTCACATGTATTTTATCAATATCTTCATTACTGGCAGCACAATTGAAAAATAGGGTTCGAGTTCTAAAAAATTCTAAAAAAAGATTAGAACCCTAGAACTTTTTCAAAAGTTCTAGACTAGAACTAGAACCCAGAACTTCAGAGGGTTCTGACAATCCTATATAGCAGTGCAGTTCCGATCTTCATGCCAATTCAATATCTACTAGCTGTGGGGCTTGTTCATGTTGGTGCTGTGCTGTGCCTTGTGGGAGCAGGAATCTTGCCGCTCCATTTTTGGCTTTGCATCTAGTTCTCAAGGAGAATCAGACAGAGGGAAGAGCAGAACAAAATGAGAAAAATAGGAAGGGGATACTAAGAAGAAAAAAGATGTGGCCAGTCACTATGGCTGTAAATGCCTTAACTAGATAAGGGTGTTTCATGGGCTTGAACATAAATATGAATTGCCATTGCATACGCTAACTGAATCAAAGTATGGTACATTGAGAAAGGGAAGATATAAAAATAATGCCACTGTCTGTATTACAGTTACCTATATGATTCACATTTTATTCTATGCTGCATTATAGCAATCAGCTCAACAGAACTGGGCCATCATATACATGAAGGTACTATACCTTAACTGCAAACACTGATGAGAAAAAACTATATGTTGTGACAAGGTGGAAGATAAACAAAATGTTGAGACATATTTAGAAAGATATTTGATATGTTTAATTGATTTTTTTTAGAGATTGCTGTACAGTACACTCACATAATTAGTATAATATAAAAGTGCATATACCCTAATGTCAATGTAAATCTTACACATTTCATTACAAGTTGTTCTCTTGAAGGAATATCTTACTGTACAAGGCCCAAAAATAGGTACTAGGTAAAAAGTAAACTGGGTAGGTGTGTTATTGAGGGTATTGCATAGTTTATCTTTTATTGCTGCTCCATCCCAGGCATACACAAGATGAAAATCAACAACTCCTTGCTATGAAGCAACAGGAATTAGTTAGTACAAGGACATAAACAAGTAAGAGACTGATTAAGTGGGTAGACAAGCATGAGTATGGTAAGTCAAATAACATTTAAAAAAATCGCACTATTATAATTCATTTTATTACAAATGTGTCTGCACAGTTAACAATTTAAAAAAAAATAACAATGGGAGTTATTCAGCATATGTCCACAGGTGCCATGTATGCAGTTGGAGGGATCTGAAGCCAGAATGCATCAGTCTGCCTTGCTCCTGAGTCAGAATATCATGGTGGAGAGGCAGAGGTACTAGGGGTTCCATCAATAGCTGTTGAAGCAGAGGGAACCAAATCTGATGAGACAAAGAGGGGCTATTGGAATAATGTGAACCCCTTCCACCTGTAACTTCAAGAGAATCCTCTGAAAGACTGGGAATGGAGGAAAGGCATACAAGAACCTCCCTGTCCAGCAAAGACACAGCACATCTCATCAGAAAACACCACACCTGGGAATGAGTGAGCAAAAAATTGGGTAGTTTTGTGCTGGATGGGGAGACAAAGAGGTCTATCGCCAGCCAACCCCACAGGTTCAATAAGCTTTTGACCACCTCTTGATTTAGCTCACACTTATGAGGCCCAACAGTGGTGTGGCTGAGACTGTCTCCCAGGATGTTGCTGATGCCCAGCACATGGACAGCAGTCAGGCGGAAGTCATGATGGACTACTCAGTACCACACTCACATCACCTTACAGCATACAGGGTACGAGTGAGTGCCTCCCAGTTTGTTCAGGTACCAGACCACAGACATTGTTGGTCTGTACCAGGAGTGCCCCCAGACATAGAAGAAGCAGGAAGGCCTGGCGGGCATGCAGCACTGCCCTAATTTATAACACATTGATGTGTAGAGACGCCTCCAGTTGAGACAATGTTCATTAGTTCTGATATTCTCCCTAGGTGGGCTCCCCAGCCTTGACATGAAGCATCCATTGCAAGGGTCATGGTAGGAGCAGGCAGTTGAAAGTGGAAGTCCCGTGGAGAGATTAAATAACTCCTGCCACCAAAGAAGATCCTTCTTCATGCACCCAGACAGTAGGACTCTGTGGTCCAGGTTGTCCAGCCACTGATCCCATTGGACATGAAGAGTCCATTGAGTCACCCTCATATGCAGTCTGGCTAGAGGAACTATAGGGATCACAGCTGCCATCAGCCCAAGAAGATGGAGGATCGACCGAGCTGTGGCCCAGCATGAGTTGGCTACTAATCTGACCTGTTCCTGCAGGGTCTCCGCTCTGTCCAATGGGAGGAAGACCCTGCCCTGGACCATATCCAGGCCACCCCAAATGAACTGTAGGCACTGGGATGGGAAAGGTGGGACTTGGGATAGTTGACTGTTATTCCAAAGTCTGGAAGAGGTCCAGGGTGAAGGAGAGGGACTCCCTTAGATTGTTTTGTGATGGGGTTGACAGAAGCCAGTCATCCAGATACAGGCACAATTAGATCCCTCTGTGACATAGGGCCACAGCCACCACTACTAGGCACTTGGTAAAATCCTGAGGTGCTGGGGATAGGACAAATGGGAGAGTCTTGAATTGGTAAGGTTCACCCTGGAAGGCAAATTGAAGAAAGTGGCAGTGGGCCTGGAAGACAGGGATGTGCAGGTAAACATCTTGCATGTTCAGCACACAAAGCCAAGGGCCCTTGTGGAGTAGGGATAAAAGTCCCTGGATAGTGAGCATGTGGAACCTCTTGTACTCAACATGCAGGTTGAGCATGCTGAGGTTCAAGATGGGTCATAGGTCGTCCATCTTTTTGGGCACTAGCAAGAAATGGAAGAAGCACCCTCTTCCTATCTGTGCCAGAGCCACGGGCTCTATGGCTGACTTTTACAGAAGAGCCTGGATCTCATCCCTTGGAGGATAATGGGAGAGGCCTGGGGGTTGTCCAGAGATGTGTCTAGGCACTGTGTGGTGTGACCACTTGCTATTAACTGAAGGACCCCAGAGTCCATGGTTATGTCCTGTGACCCCAGAAGATGGAGGGTAAATCTCCCCCCCCACTGGTTCCCCTAAAGCATCTGGAGGAGGCAGGGGAGGTCCCCCATGAGTCAGAAGACTGAGGAGAGGGAGCCAGCAGCTCCTCCAGGGGACATCTGGGGCTTGGCAGGGGGAGTAGGAGTTCCTGAAGCTGTATACCATCATTTGACCTGGTGTTTGGCAGAGGCCTCTTTGATCTGGTGTCTCTGTTGCCAATGAAAAGGCTGTTTGCCTTTGTAACCCCTTCGGTTCGGTACATGAAGTGGACATTGTGGATGGATTTACCATGGTCTTGCAATTCAGTGATAATATCCTTGGTGTTACCGCTGAATAAAATGGATCCCCTGAAAGGGGCATCCAGGATGGAGGTCTGGACATCTTGTGCCAGGCCAGCAATCCTGAGTCACGAATGTCACCTAATGCAGACAGCAGTGGCTGTGGTGTGAGCAACTGGGTCTACTGTATCATAAGTGGCCTGGAGGACATGACAACAGGAGATTTTAGCCATTCTCACTGTCTTGGCAATCTTGACCTTGAGCTCCTGGTCCTGATAGCTTCCAGCTTGGACTCAAATGAGGACAGGGAAGATTTCTGGTAGGAAACCATATGAGCCACATAATTAAGGGACCTGAGGGTGCGAGTGGAGGAGGAATGGGATCTTGCGACTGAAATTGTCCAGCTTCTTAGACTCCTTATTAGGAGGAGACATGCTCAAATGTTTAGGCTTAGAGGAGTGGTTGGGGGAAGCCATAATAACAATTGAGTCTGCATTAGGATAGCCAGTAAGGTGTGTGACCCTATCTGGGGGGCAGGGGTTGTACATCCTGTCTACCTTTTCTGAAACAGCCAGAATGGAGAAAGGCTGTTGCCAGATAGTGGACATCAGGCCTTCAAGGGGCCCAGTCCAAGGCAGTATTTTTGGCATTGTCACAGTGACAGTCTTGCCTAGATGCTCTGCAAGCCTTTTCTGCCTTGGATCTTTTTCCTGGATAGCCCAGACTGAGGCATTTTGTATAGTTGGGAGTTCTGCAAAGGAAGGGTCCTCCAGAAGGAACTTTGTGGACTCCTTAGGCTGAGGCCCTATAGGTGTATGCTTACCAGAGCTGGAGGACGAGTCAGAGTCAGAGTTCAAAGAGTATCTAATAGGGGTCTGAACCCTTTTTAGAGAAGTGTCCTGGGTTTTATCCCTGACCTGGTGTCTAGAGGAGCCTTCTCTGGAAAGGTGGGAATTCACAGGAAAGGCTGATCTATGGGTCAGAAAGGAGGCAGGAGTAGAGGCTGCCACTGGTTTCTGAAGGTCAAGCTCCAAGGCTAGTTGAGTCCTGGCCTCCTGAATCAGGGTCTGAAACACTGCCTTGATATCAGCCTAAGGCTGCTGTGGAGGCAGAGGCTGAGGAGGAGGAGGAGGTGGAGGAGGTGGTGGAGGAGGAGGCTGATATAATGGATAGCCCGGTGTCTGATATTCAGGGTATCCATGAGCCTGACAGGAATAGGGAAATCCAGAAGGAGCATACCCTTGTTTAGACATAGCCCAGCATCTGATACCCCAGTACATAATGGGGTTGATGACCAGGTGTTGGATACCCCAGAAAAGGGTACATTGGGAATTGTGAGGGTGGATATCCAGGAACATTGCCCGTAGGTCCAGCCAGAGGTAGAGCTGAAGGCCTGGCAGGAGGTGTGGCCAAAGGCCCAGCAGAAGGTCCAGAAGGACCAGGTGTTGGCCCCATAGGGACATTCAAAGGGGCTGGCACTGAATTAGGCACAGACACAGGAATGTCTGGCACTGGAAGATTCGGCACCCAGGGGCCTGACAGAAGACTGTCCAGCATTTGAGGAATGGCTGGAGTGCCAGACATACCCTGATCCAGTGAAGGTCACTTGGCATCTGGGTGTGAGTAGAACCACACGGAAGACCCACTGTCATCTGGGGAACTGGAGTCCAAGATGGCAGAACCTGCTTGTCCATGGGGGCTTGGGCTGAGGAAGTTGCAATGGAAGGTCCCTGGAGGGATTAGCAATAGGTCCAGTGGGCAAACCACAAAGAGACTGAACTGGTGAAGGAGGAGGAACCTCCAGATTAGTACCCACCTCCTGCTCTTGAACATCAGGCAAGTCTGGAGGGTCTGGTTGGGTCAGTGAGAGCAAGGAACCCTCTAAAGACTGTTGCATGTCTGGCAATGTGGTTGAACTCAACATTGGGGGTATCTTACAGCCCCTATGGAAGAGCCTTAGCTGTGTGGTCCCCAGAGGAACCAGGAAGTGAGTCACCAGTCGCAGCCATGCAGATGTCAGAAGAGCTAATGTGCGACTTATCAGCCTAGGCCATGCAGACAACAGTAGAGCTGGAGTTCAGCTTACTGTCTGTGACCAAGCACTCATCAATGTGGCTGGGGAGTGACTTATCAACCTGGCTACTAGCAATAGACCCTGAAGAAGATATGGGCCTAAGGAGTACAATAAGGGATCCATCGTCCAAGAAGAGCCTTGACTGCACTGTGAGTAAAGCAGGCAGGGAGGCCGTGATGTGTTCCACCAGAGCAGTAGGAGACCTGTTAGTAGGGGCACTTACCAAAGTGGAGGCTCTGGTGACAGTGGTGCCCGATGGTCACCGCCAAGTGGATGGAGGTCTGTCCCAGTCTCGGTACCTTTCCTTGTCCTTCTTCTTTTTGGGTTTTGGCATTGGAGAAGAGTATTTTTCCAGCAGATTCTGAAGCTCCTTTTCCATCAAAGTCAGACACTTCTCCAGAAAGTGAGCTTTGAGCTATTTCTGGTGCCTATTCCATGTGGCCTGGTTGAGGTATTGGCAGGGTGCACTGTCCTTAACCCAGTGTTTGGGGACAAGACAGATCACACAGCAGGAATGCTCATCTGCATGCAGGATCTGGATGCCACAGGACTTACGTGTCTTCTTTTCAATGCATCATCCAACTGTTCATGTTCCTGAACTGTACCTCCAACTATATCCCATGTTGCAAATTTGTCACTGTTACTTATTTGCTTTCCATATCTTCTGTATATCCCTCAAGATCTCTGCATTAGACCTGTTTGTTAGTCCTGTTTATACTGTATTTAACTATGTAATTGTTTGACTTAGTGTTCTGTTCTCTTTTAATGCTTAACTGGATGTTTGTGTAAATGGGCATTTTTGCTCACATACCTTTCAGTATAAAATAAAGATTGATTGATTGATTAAAACTGGACTGACAGACCTGAACCACAGCAGTTCTGTAAAAATTCAAACTGGTCATACTGGGTGTAACTTGTACAAATACTGATGGTCCAGTCACTCTGGCTGCACTGTTCAGTCCAACTTTCACATATCTGGTCTGCTCCTGGAAGTCTGTTTATCAACCATTCCTTGGCATGGTTGAAAATGGAACCTTCAGGATCAGATCAGATAGGTAAAAGCCAGGCTGGATTATCTGGAGGGAGTGGATCATCAATATTTGCACAAGCTGTGCCCAGTCTATATTTTACAGCTCTGGTCCTGGTCTGGTGATCTGTTTTTCACCCATACCCCACTGTATGTGTCTTAGTGACATACTGTACAGATGGATACAGAGTCTAGCCCATTGAAGGTTGAAGTTTCAGAAAACCATTATGCTAGAAATACCAAGACTCATTCAATTCCTAATGATCCCCCAACCCCAAGTCACAATTAGTCCTCTACCAAAGTTATGCTCAAATATTGGTACATCTACATCCACACCATTAAGCTTTCAATGCCATCATGCCTTTTCTGCTGCCATGAGCTCCCCCATCCATGAAGTCCCATTCTGCTTGCGGCAGCCCCCCACCCCTCCCAAACCAGGTAATTTTCCAGGGAGCAGCTCCTTACACCACATTAAATAAATTACTGCTAAACTCATTATTTTTAAACATTTTGTTGAGAGCGTTTTGTGCCCGGTCCATATTTTGCAGCTCTGGTATGGGTCTAATGATCTGGTTTTCACCCGTACTCCACTACATGTGGCTTTGTGACATACTGTACATATGGATGCAGAGTCTTACCCATTGAAGGTTGAAGTTTCAGAAAACCATTATGCGAAAAATACCAAGACTCATTCAATTCCTGATGATCCCCCATCCCCAAGTCACACTTAGTCTTCTACCAAAGTCACGCTCGAATATTTTGCCTCTACATTCACACCATTAAGCTTTTAATGCCGTCATGCCTCTTCTGTTGCCATGAGCTCTTCCATCCATGAAGTCCCATTCTGCTTGTGGAAGCTCCCCTTCCCAAAACCAGGTAATTTTCCACGAAGCAGCTCTTTACACCACATCAAGTAAATTACTGCTAAACTCATTATTTTTAAACATTTTGTTGAGAAATTTTTGTTTTAGTATATCCATGGTCAGGGAAAATGAATTTGTAAAAGAAACCAAAGCCCCCATTTATCAGTTCATTTTATCACAATACAGCATGTTACAAACTGATCAGATTCTATGTATAACCTAAGTCAAACAAAAATTAGACACATACATAACTACCTATTTGTAAGTGAAGAAAATGTGGTTACTATCATTCAGATGGTGACCGGTTTGGGTCTACAGCTCTGTGTTGGTGATGAGGCTTTTGTTTTTTTTTGTTTTGTTTAATACTGTTTATTGTTTCTTTTGTTAGTTTAGCCTATTTGGGGTCATTTTAGTGAAGTGGATTAGGGAGAGTTTTCGTATTTTTTCGGGTCTGGAGGCTTTTTTATGCTGGTATCATAGCAGTGTCTTTTATTCATAGTCTGGCTGACTGCTGGATGTCACACAAAAACTTGTCAGCTATTGCTATTTCTGCAGCTTTGTTAGCTTGTTTTTATATTAACTTGATGTGTAATGATCAAGTTTTTTGCAGCAAGTATATCTGGGCATTGCCGTTACTGTATTAACCAATGCAGTTTTTTTTTTTTATTATGGCTTGGGGCTCAGTGGGCTTAGATTATGCTCATTTCTTTTGCATTCTTTTTGGCTTCCTGAAATGAGAGCTTATGGAACAATTATCCAACTTCAATTCTATGATGTAGTGTTTGTGAACTCAACATCTATGGAGTTCTGGCCTGGAGTGTGATTGAATCCTCCATAAGAAGGGTTAATTTGATTAGCAAGTGGTGGATGGAGATTCAACCACAGTCCGTGGATTTTCTTCTTGGGTGCCTGGACATCTAGATAGCAGTGAGTCCATTCCATTTTTTGGACATTTTTGTGGTGAAATTACCTACATTCTGACTGAGGTCCTCTTTATCAGGGCCCTGGTGCATTAACTGGGGATTGACTGCATTTGGTGGGGTCCCATGGGGGAGAAGAGAGGGAGGGGGCACTTGCTGTAGAGCATGGTGCTTCTGTCTATCTTGGGGGTTTGTTGGGGGTTTCCATTGAAGAATGGTGTCTGCCCAAGGCCCCATCCTCTGGGGGGGGGGTTCCAGCCTTTCATAGCTCTAACCCTGGGGAGTACTTTTGGAGCACCAGGATTGTATTGGCCCATCTACGAGGATTTCTTTGTGTCATTTATTAATTTGGTCCTGGACTTAAAGGGCCGATAGGGTGTGGTTGTTCTCTGTAGTTGGCCAAATGGAGTAGGCACTGGGCTCTCTGCTGGTGGGTGGTGTGGCCTAATTGCTTGGAGTACCACAGAGGTTGGGCTGGAGGGCCTTGGCCTGGGGTGCCTATTCTTCAGGAGGCTGTCTGCTTGTGGCTTTCATTCCCCATTGGGCTGCCTTTTACATCTGGTCACTGGAAGCACTGTGATCCATTGGAGGTCCTAATCTTGTCTCTGATAGCTGACTTTTCTGGAAGTGCAAATGCTTATTGGGGCTGTGAGAGAGTCCCATGAGCATTTTCATTTACTAAATTACTGTTTTTGGTTGTGATGTTACCACAGCTATTTTGATATATTCCTTGGGAGTTGGTGATGGGGGTGAGAGTCCCATCTCTCCCAGAGATATAGTACTGTAATGTGGCTGGTTCTATCTCCATTCTGTTCCTTGTATTCAGTGACAGCTGAACTTTAGTTTTAAGGATTTGATTCTGGAGTGTTGGGGGGCTGTGTGGATAATTTTGTGGTTTTATTGCTGTTTATTTGTTTTTGGGGTGTTTTCTAGCCTGTTGTGGTGTTCCTGCACCGGTATGTGCTGTCAGCCAGATGTCCCGGTCAGGCAGTACTCTCCCTCTGAGATCCACGACTTCCATCCCTTTAATTGCCCTCCCTTGCCCTGTGAGGTATATTGGCATTGTTGGGCATTGGGGATCACTAGGAAATGGTGTTGGGCTGGGTGTCATGGACCTGGAGGGGTAGTGGAGTTGGGTGGGTGGATTGGGGTGGTGGGATCCAGGTGCCACCCTGGGGCAAAATGAGTTTCAGAGAGGGTCCTGTATGTCTGGTTCCCATACTCAAGGGCTCCACCTTGTGTGGGCAACTGACACGGCTGACCTTGGTGGCTCCTCCTACTTTGCCAGTGTTATGCAATGCTAGGTCTATTAAAAACAAGACAGCGATAATTGCTGATCTTGTTGAGTCATCTGACCTGGCTTGCATCACTGAGGCCTGTCTGGATGAGAATGCTGGCCCAGTTTTGGAGTCTGCTGTTCCTGCCGGGTTCTCTGTGATACGCCACCTAAGAAAGGATCATGGGGTGGGGGTTTTGCCATTTGTTTTAGAATGGAATTGGGCCTTGTAGATGTGCCAGTGGGAGAAACCAAGTCCTTTGAGTGTATCACTGGTGCAGGTGTGGGGTGCAGGATCTTTCTCATTTATCGTCCACCCAGTAGCGAGAAGCAGTTCCTGCAGGAAGTCATGGACTTTATCATTGACATGGTGTTGGAGTCTCCCAGATGGGTGATTCTGGGGGATTTCAATGCTTAGGTTGATGACAAACTCTTGCAACTTGGTCAAGACGTCCTCCAACTAATGTTATTGGGCTTCACATAGGTGATTTCCACTGTGACTCATATTCAAGGTCACTCACTGGATTTGGTTTTCCTACTGGTGTTGAAGATCTCTGGCCTGGTGATGGGGCTGGTCTGTTGGTGTGATCATCACACTATAGGGTTCAATTTCCAGGCACCCCTTTAAAGGTCTACCCCTGTGGAAATGGTCCAGTATTGCCCTTTAAGGGGTTTAACCTCAGATGGCCTGATGGCGGTGCTTGACTTTTCAGGCCTTCTGAGTGTAAGCACGGATCTGGGGAATCTGGTTCACACTTATAATAGGGCCATGGTGGAGGCCCTGGATATAGTTGTTCCTGTCTGCATTCGCCCCCTCACTCTTTGCCCTCGGTCCCCATGGTTTGATGGGACTTTGAGGGAGTTGAGCTGAGTGTGACAAAGGCTGGAGCAATGCCAGTGAAAGTTTGGTTGTGATGCCAACAGGCTTTGATTGATGAGAAATTATGAAGATTATCAATCGGCCATCTCCCATAAGAAGGCAGAGTTCCTGTCCAGAGAGATTGCCGCTGCACAGAACTGACCAGCCCTTCTCTTCTGGACTGTTGACAGACATTGCAATCTAGCTTGTCTCCATTCACAGACAGCGTTGCCACAGGAAAGATGTGATGAGTTTGCTTGATTCTTTGCAGCTAAGGTTGCCGACATTAGGGCTGAAATCCATATGGCTCGCTCTATTGGGAGTTATAATGGTTGGTGGGAGGTTTCAGTCCCTCGGTTTGCCTGGTCTGACTTCAATCAGTTGGCTGTCAATGATGTCATGAGGATCATCCAAAGTATGTGTCCAACTTGCTGTAGTTTGGACCTGGGCCCAACTTGCCTCTTAATGAGGTGAACTGAAGTTATAGGCCAGTCCTGGCGGACATAGTCAGGTGTTCATTAGAGTCAGGTGTGTTTCCGGACACCCTGAAACAGGCAGTGTTAACACTCCTCCTTAAGAAATCCTCTCTTGACCCTGACTGTCTAGCTAACTACAGGCCTGTCTCTAACCTTCCTTTCATGGGTAAGGCTATTGAGAAGGCTGTAGTGCTACAGCTGGAGGACCATCTTATCATCCATGACATCTACAGCCCTCTCCAGTCTGGCTTCCAGAAGAGGCATAGTACTGAGACAGCTCTTGTTCGGGTGCACAATGATCTCTTGGTAGCGAGAGATCAGAGGACCCATTCCATCTGGGTTCTCCTCGATCTCTCTCTGCTGCATTTGACACCGTGGACCATAGTGTGTTACTAGAGCATCTACAGTTCATCTGTGGGCTGTCAGGTATGGTCCACAGGTGGTTTCAATCTTTTCTTACTGGCAGGTCTCTGAGAATGGTGTCTGGGTATACCTCTCAACTGTCCCTGATTTTTAGGGATGTCCCTGATTTTGTCTCAGAATTTTTCTCTGTCCCTCATCAAATTTGTGTTTTTGTGACTGAACAGTGGAGACTGTTAGCATAAAATAATATCTGACATTAAAATTACATATTTTTTCTTCTTCAGAAAGCACATCTTATACTAATCCCCTTATTCTATCAGCTTTCACAGTGACTATTACCAATGTTTAAGATGTGTCCCTGATTTGAGGTCTTTGTCCCTGATCTTTTTAAGCCTTGTCCCTGATTCACGAGACAAAAGGTTGAGAAGTATGGGATTTTTTTCTCAGACTCAACCTCTCTGCCATGTGAGGTACCGCAGGGCTCTGTGTTATCACTCATATTGTTTGCAGTGTACATGCTGCCATTGGGAGACATTGTTAGGTGGTATGGACTGAGTTTTCACTGCTGCTAAGCAGATAATACTCAGCTCTACATGTCCTTCGTGCCTAAGCAGGGTAATGCTATTTTGGTATTTAACAACTGCCTCACTGAGATTCAGAACTTGATGAATGCCAACTGGCTGTGGTTGAATTCAGGCAAGACTGAGGTGTTGGTTGTGGACCCAGGTCACCGGGCCGAGTGGTCTGTGATAAGTTTGCCTTCTAGCCCTTGGTTTGGGGGTGACCAGCTGTTGACCTCTGACTGGGTGTGCAATCTGGGTGTTATTTTTGATGAGGGATTGACACTTAAGTTTCAGATGTCATCTGTCATCAAATCTTCTTTTTACCATCTGAGAAATATCACCCAGATTAAACACCTAGTCCCACCTGATGACCTGCCAACATTGGTCTATGCCTTTGTGACTTCTCACCTTGACTACTGTAACTCCCTGTACCTATGGCTACCAGGAGTGGATAGCCGTCACTTGCAGATAGTGCAGAATGCAGTTGCCAGGCTGTTGACTGGCCTTCCATGATCTTGCCATGTCATATCTGTGCTCTGTGGACTGCATTGGCTGCTGATTCAGTGGCTGATCACCTTCAAGGTCAGTTTGCTGACCTATAAAGCCCTACACCAACAGGGTCCATGTTACCTGCAAGAGCTTCTGCACCCCTACTGCCCCTCCACCCCCTTCACTCTGCCAATGAGGGATTACTGGAGGTTCCAATGGTCTGTTTGAAGACCTCAGGTGCCAGGCCAGCTTCAAGGCGGTACTGAAAACATATTTATTTGATGTGGCTTTTTCGGAGTATGACTGATCTCTAATGTTAATACTGAAGTTTTAGATATTTATTATAAATTCTTATGTATGTTGTTTTAATCGTTATTTTATCTGTTGTAATGTACAAGTGCTTGGATACTTGATGACTTACAATTTTTGATAATAAAGTCTGAGTTGAGTTGAGCTGAGAGTTGTAAACACCGATAGTCACAAATTGCAGGTTAGAACATTCAGTAGAGCATAAACAGTAGTCCAGAACTGTCTGCCTGAGAAAATGAAGTTGGTGTATTATTTGGAAACAGGTATCACTGGGACTGTTTGCATGGAATGTCCTGCAAAGTAACAGAATCACTGCTCTTAGGATGGCGGTGTCAAATAGCTTAATGCCTACACAGCAGATCTTATTTTTTTATGCAGAAAGCTCCAGGAAGTGCTTAAGCCATTCTTCTTCCATTAGCCTTCAATGATGCCTGTACTATTCATTGGTAATCTGACACAGAATGACTGCCAGAAGATAATGTGTTGACTTTCTGTGGGCTCAAGTAACTCCTCAAGCCAGAGGAAAAATAGTGCTCTGCAGTTTCCTATACACACACAGGCAGCATAGTAATGAGGCTACAGTGGAGGAATCTATTTTCAACATTCTGTCATTTTGTTTGGTAGCAAAAATGACATCAGCCCTTTTCTGAATACATAACGTCTGCTGGGCTATGCCCACAGCCATAAAAAGCACTTTTTTGAGACAGACTCTGCAGTTAAAAATAATAACGTACTATAAACTTTAAAAATACTGAGGAAAAAAAGGCTGGCAGTACAAGGTTTGAGTAATGAGCTGTGAGGAAACTTGGTACATCCAGCAGGCCTGGGTTTAATTTCCACAACCTCCACTTGTATCCTGTGTGCAGATTAGCTGAGAGGGTACAGAAGGAGCTTGATACATCCAACAGACCAGGGTCTGAATACCACAACCTCCACTTGCATACTGTGTGACTCTGGGCACATCAATGACTTAACCACCCTAGTACTCCTGGGTTGCCCTGAAAACAAGCACTTGTGCCTAGTGGGTTTTACTCAGTTACCAAACCAACAGTAAGAACACACACACACACACACACACTAAACACAACAGCAATATTGACATGCTAATAGGTACATTAGGGAGTAAAGAAAGACCCAGGGAGGGATAGTGAGGCTTAATAAAGGGGAGGATGGGTGGGCAGAGAGGGACAGTGAAAAAGCAGGGATACTGAACAAACACTTCTGCTCAGTATTCATAAAAGAAGAGGCAAGGGAGGTACCTAATCCAATCAATAGAAGCACTTTGGAAAGGGAGGGGGGTTGATACCAGTCCTTTTACAGAAGAAAGGGTTCTGAAAGAACTCCTAAAACTGAAGGTGAACAAAGCAATGGGGCCTGATGGGATTCACCCCAGAATTTTAAAAGAACTAAGGGGAGAACCAGTGACACCACTGACTACCCTTTTTAACAAATCATGGAAGGATGGTGTGGTACCTAAGGACTATAGGAGGGCAGATGTGATTCCCCTTTACAAAAGTGGGAGCAAAGTAGAGGCAGGAAACTACAGACCTGTTAGCTTGACCTCAGTGGTAGGGAAAATGATGGAATCACTTCTGAAAGAAAGAATTGTAAAATACCTAGAGTCCAGCAGGGCATAGGACCAAAGGCAGCATGGATTCACAGCAGGAAGGTCATATCAGATGAATCTAACAGGTTTCCTTGACTGGGTGACCAAAGTTGTAAACCAGGGAGGGGCTGTGGACATGGCCTACCTTGACTTTAGCAAGGCATTTGACACAGTCCCCACAAAAGATTAATAAACAAATTAGCCAGCCTGAGAGTGAGTCCCAGGGTGGTAACCTGGGTAAAAAATTGGCTGGACAACAAGACACAGAGAGTAACAGTAAACAGAGTCCACTCCAAAGAAAGGGAGGTTACTAGTGGGGTATCGCAGGGTTCAGTTCTGGGTCCGGTTCTTTTTAATGCCTTTATAAGGACAATGCAAAGGGACTGGAAGGAAAAGTATGCCTCTTTACAGACAACACAAAGGTCTGCAGAAGGGTTGATATACAAAGGGGGGTGGAAAGGATGAGAAGGGACTTGGCAAGGTTAGAGGAAAGGTCAAAAGTATGGCAACTTGGATTCAATGCAAAGAAGTGCAAAGTAATGCACATGGGAAACAAAAACCCAGGGCAAGCGTACACAATGAGGAGGGTTATTAACAGCAATAAAAATGAAAAGTGACCCTGGGGTAGTCATATCAGATGACCTAAAGGTAAGCAAGCAATGTGAGAAGGCAGTAAGGATGGCTGGGGGATAGTGGGATGTATGGGGAGAGGCATCACAAGTAGAAAACAAGAAGTTGTTATTGCTTTGTGCAGACAATCGTCGAGACCCCATCTGGAGTACTGCGTGCAATTCTGGAGACCCCATCTCCACAAGGACATAGACAGAATGGAGGCAGTCCAGAGCAGGGCAACTAAAATGATGCAGGGTCTGCAACAAAAGCCATACAAAGAGAGACTAAAGGAGCTTAATATGTATATCATTGAGGAAAGGAAGGAGAGGGGGCACATGATAGAAACATTCAAGCTCCTCAAGGGAATCAACAAAGTCCAAGAGGGCAGCATCTTTCAGAAAAAGAGATGTGCAAGAACAAGCGGACACTATTTGAAGTTAGAGGGGGGACAGCTCAGGGGCAATGTGAGGAAGTATTTTTTCACTGAGAGGATGGAGGATGCATGAAACAAACTTTCTGAGGAGGTTGTGAGGTCAAAAACAGTGGGGGAATTCAAGAATGTATGGGACAGACATAAGGCACTTCTGGTGGATGGTAGGAAGAAATAGGTTATTAGTTAACTAGGATCTGCAGCTTATCCAGTAGGTAGGGAAATGGACAGACTAGGTTGGCCAAGCACTCCTTATCTGCCATCAAAGTCTGTTTTTATATGCAATAATCATCTCAACAACTGTGAAACACTAGCACTCCTGGTACTCCATTGGTACAGCTGCTGAAATAGAAACTCACACACACAGTCACAACAACTACCACACAGTACAACACCAACACCAGGGGAGTCACTCCACACAGTCACAGTACAGATGTCTTACAGGACTAAACTAAGTTATGTTACAATTGGGTTATGCCCCCTGTCATCCCACATACACCTCAAAAACACCTCACACTGTATTCCTGGTCTATTGTACTGCAATACTGCTATTTTGCACTTTGAAATGGGCACGCATCATATATGCATGGGTGCTAGGAATGTGATTTGCTGCTAAGATATGCTAATACTGATCATACATGATTCATTATACTTCACTATAATACATTTATCTAGATTATGTTTGTCTTTTATAGATATTCCATATATTATATACCTAATCACTGGTAAGATGACTCCGAGGGATCACCAGTGATTATTGTATACTTATATTCACATATAATTATATGTAGTGTATTTTACACTCAGATATGCCATGTAATAGGCCTGTCAGCAGTTCTCTTTGTCTCTAAGCAAGCTGACAAAGACAGAAGGCCTGTGTTATGTCTCTATGTTTTATATTGTACGTAAGCAAGAAATGTAGTTTGAACTGTCAGCATTTCTTTTGTCCAAGCTATAATGCTAATGGAAGCATATTCTGTCTCATACGATACTCATTAGTAATTCTGTCTCCTAAGTCATTATCCAATTGAGAATGACTTAGGACCAATACATATTGTTTCTCACATCTGTAACTATGTTGTAATCTCTGTTGCTATGCTGTTATCTGTAGTATTTAGCTGCCCGCAACCCATTGTAGCTTGCTTGAGACACTACTGTAGCTTCTCTAGAAGGACAGAGAGCTAGATTGCAGGGAGAGATAGAACAAGATCTTAGAGAACCTAAGATCTACAATTCTGGAGATTATGTACATTCTTCAGGAGTTGTGAGAAACCCATTTCCCTTGTGATTTTCTCTGTCACATGCTTGGCATAAGTAGCATAATAAACTTTATTAATACTCCTTGCTTGTTTACGAATGTTTCTTGGCAGACTCCGAGACACAAGAGTCTGTATTATTATTTTTATTGTTTACCCTACACACCAAGAGTGTTTAGACAAGAGGTACACAACCCCAGATCACACCGTGAGATGAACAATGTGTTGTTCAGTGTGCCCTCCTGGTGAAACATTTCAATAAATAAGTAAACACAACAGTGGTACACTGGCAGCCATGTCACAAAGTGCACACTGCTACCGGGACAGAGACACACACTCACACACCCCACTCCCACAGAATGTCAAGAAAGGCAGAACATATTACAGCAATACTCAGCTCAACAACTGGGAGCAGAACCAAGCCACACAAAGACAAGAATCCTCGACTTTAGTTGGGTGGATTTCAGAGATATGGGAAAACACCTAGAAGGAGCACTGGTCAGAGCAGGGGAAAAGAAGCGGGTAGAGGAACAGTGGGAGGTAATCAAATCAGGGATTGCAGTGGTGTCACAACTCTGTGACAAACTGGTAAGCAAGGGGAAGAGAAAGAAGATACCATTGTGGTTTTCTAGGGAGGTGGCAAAAAAATGGCATTTAGGCAATACAAAGGAACACAGGATGAAGGGGATTAGGAGCAGTATCAGGAAAAATAAAAGGAGGCAGAGAAGGCATTTAGGGTAGCCAAAACTCAACAGAGGAATGCACAGCAAACTCAGTGGTAAAGGGGGACAAACCCTTTTACAGGTACATCAGAGAAAAGTGGAAGACAAGGGGAGGGATTGTGTGGATGAAGGGGAAGGATGGAGGCAGTATAGAGGATGCCCAACAGAAAGCAGATATACAGAACAAGTACTTCTGTTCAATTTTTACAGAAGAGGGGGCAAGAAATGAGCTAGTAGTTAAAGATAAAGGCATGAAGGGCACAGAGCTGGACATAGGTCCCTTTTCAAGTGAAAGGGTGCTCAGGGTACCAATGGCAATGAGCATCAATAAGGCAATGGGACCAGATGAAGTATATGCTAGGATAATAAAGGAGCTAGGAGACATGCTGTCAGAACCTCAGACTACCTTGTTCAATCTGTCATCGGAAACAGGGAAGGAGTCCAAGGACTGGAGGAAGGCTGCTGTAGTCCCTCTATACAAAAGTGGGAGCAAGAAGGAAGTAGAAAACTATAGACCGGTCAGCCTGAACTATATGCTGGGCTGTATCTCTGGTAGCAGTGACATTTTCTGTGTCTACTCCTCTATTAGCAGGTTATGTGCAGCTGCCACTAGGAGCTCCTATCCTATCTGGCATATCACACACCCTGTTCCCCAGATTTTATCAGCTCAAATGTATCAACTCCAACCGCCACAGCCCACTCCTCAGACTTACCACCTTACTTCTTCTGCTCTCAGGGAACATCCACCCAACCCTGGTCCTGGGTCTTCTACCTCCCTCTCACACCCTGCTGGGTGTGGCCTCTGCATTGCCTCAATGAACATCTGCAGTCTCCCAAAGAAAACTGCTGCATTCCAGTGCTGGGTCACACAACACAGGCCCAACATTATTGCCATAGTGGAGACCAGGCTCTCTGCATCAACCCCTGGCTCAGCTGTCTCCCTCCCTGGTTTCACCCTGTTCCGAGAGGATCGAGTTGATAAGCGTGGTGGCAGATGTGCAGTCTACTTGAGTGACTCCCTCCTTAGCCATGCTCTCCCTGCCCCCAAGCTCAGTCATGGTGCCCAAGCCATCACCTTAAACATCTCCCCTGACCTGGACAGGGGCTCTCTCTATTTTACCAATACATACATATCCCCAGGGGCCCAAGGACCAGCAATCCACTCCCTTACTGACTATCTCTCTACCCTGCCCCACAAAGCTGAGCAGCTTATCCTAGGTGACCTCAATGTCAACTGGCTAGGCTCCACTGCTGCAAACATAAAGGACTCCTTCACTGCCCTTGACTTAGCTCAATTAGTCACTCTTCCTAACAGATTTAACCAGTCAAGTGGCCCCAGTTCCCTCCTTAACATAATACATTCCAACCACCCCCACAAAATCAAGACTGTTAATGTCCTAGCTAACTCCCTCAGCGACCATTCCCCATCCTCTGTTTCTGGTCTTCCCCCATGCAAAAACCCTTGTGCAAAGTCACCTCCCCTAGCCGCTTTCACCCGGGGGGCCTCAGTAAACTGAATCAGTACCTAGTCCAACTTGACTGGTCCCCAATCTCACTCGAGACTGTTATAGACACTGCGTTAGCCTACCTCACCAGAGCCTTCTGCAAGGCCTGTGACCTATTTACCCCTTTACCAGTACCTGCTCCAAAAGACATAATGCTGCCTGGATTTCCCCTTCCCTTATTCAACAACTGAGGCAGCAAGACAACCTCTGGCATGTCGCGGTTGGGTCAGGCAGAACAGTGGATAGACAGGCCTATAATGCTGCTCGTAACCAATGCATCTGGGCCATAAGGTAAGCCAAATCAAATACTACCAAACCACCCTGGCTGCCTCCTGGGGCTCTGTACGTGCATTCTGGGATAATATTAAGGAGCTCAATGGAAAAACTCACTCCCCCATCTCAGATATCTGTCAACGGCACTATTACCACTGACCCCCCACATATTGCTGACTGCCTTAACACGACTTTCTCTGACCTTAGCACTGTCCTTCCTGTCCACTTTTTTTACTCTATCCCTACCTCAACCCCCCACCCTGAATCACCCCCCATTTCTCCTCTGCACCATATCTCCCCATGAAGCCAAATCACTCCTAAAACCCGTCTCCAGCCACAACCTCAGCTGTGACCCCATTGACTCCAGGATTCTATGTCTTACTCTAGATGTCATGCTAGCCCCTCTCACCAACCTGTTAAACTGGTCTCTGTGCCTCAGTCAATTCCCAAGCGCCTGGAAATCAGCTGAAATTACCCCAATTCATAAGAATGGAGATCGCACATTACCAAATAACTACAGACCGATCTCCATCCTCCCCTCACTCTCACATGAAGTGCAGGAAATTAAAGAAGCCGGGGAAAATAGACATCAGCCTATCCAACAGAAAGGTCATCCTTATGCTATTGCTATTCTCTGGAAATGTTCACCTTAACCCTGGGCCAACAACTCAGAGGACTAGGGGGGCCTATGATGTCAGGGACCTTAATATAGCATCACTTAACATATGCAGCCTAACTACCAAATTGGATCAGTTCCAGGCCTAGATGACCATACATTCCCCGGACATAATCTGCCTTACCGAAACATGGCTGTCAAGTAAGGTCAAAGATGATGAGGTCTCCATTGAAGGATTCCAAATGCTCCATCTTGATAGAACAATCAAGAAAGGTGTCGGCTGCCTCCTATATGCCAGAAACTCACTTAACTGCTCCATCCTCCCTATCTCCAAAGTCACGGAGGACTATGAGCTACTAGTGGCAAAAATACAATTGGGCAAAAAAGACAAGACCCTCACCATCACCATAACTTACCTCCCTCCCCCAAAAAAGCCAAGGAAGGGATTCCTCTTGTCATAGAAGAAATCAGCATTCTCAAGAAGGGCCCTGAACTCATCTTAACAGGTGACTTTAACATCAACTGGTTAAGTAAGGAGGCAGCACCTTCCAGAGACATAGTCTCCTCACAAAATCTCACGCAACTTGTAACAAAACCCACCAGGCAGAAGTACAAAGCTGGCACCAGCACCCTCATTAACTGAGTCCTAACTAGCTCACCTACATGTTTCTCTGATATTAGGGTTCTCCTAGATGTGCTGAGTGACCACTCCCCGTTCTCCTTTATATGGACCACTAAACTTACCAAATGCCCACCCCGCCTTATAGAGAGCAGGGTTCTGCGGAAAGGCAAACTTTGACCCCTCAAATTGGCCCTGTCTGCCTACAGTTGGTCTCTTATAAGCAAGGTGCCTACGTTGGATGAAGCCCTTAGCTTTCTCACTGAGGGTTTCAATTCCATCTGTGACATCTATGCACCACGCACAAAATGGAAAATTCGGGGGGAGGTCAATGGCTGGATTAATGGCAAACTCCTCTCCCTCCTGAAGTAGAGGGATTGCCTCTGGGAAACATCCCTAAATTCAGGCAGCAAGCATGACCTACAGTGCTACAAAACTGCCAGAAACCGCTGCACCATGTTTATCAGTCTTGCAAAGGCTAACTTCCATAAGACCCAACTTAACAACGCATGGGGTGATGGAAAGTGGTTCTGGGAGAACATTAAGCACATCCTTGGAAAAGACCAGAAGCAACACCCTAAGACTGTCATTATAAATAACTCACCCTCCTCAGACCAGCTAGCCATAGCTGATGCCTTTAACCAAGCCTTTACTGACCTGTTTCTAGTGCTGCTGCCAGATTACCTTCTGCCTGCAGAGGACTTAGGCAGCACCAGCCTGCCCGAAACAAACCACCCTGCAATCTACTTTAAGAAGGTAATGGCGCAGGAGGTCCTAACGGTGGTCAGGGGAGTTCTAGGCAAAACCAGACTGGGGAGTGATGGACTGGACATGAAGATACTATCCCTCACTCTCGATGTCATGATCACCTCCTTAACAATGCTATTCAATAAATCCCTAGCTCTAGCTCAATTTCCTGAGGTATGGAAACAAGCCCTGGTGATGCCAGTGCACAAGAATGGTGATAAGGCACTGGTGGCCAACTACAGGCCAAAATCCATCCTCTCTCCTCTATCCAAAGCACTGGAAAAAATCGTGGCAAGTCAACTGACAGAATACCTAAACAAGTACAATCTGCTCTGCCCAAACCAACATGGTTTCAGGCAAAAACATAGCACCACCACAGCTCTGTTGGAATACTCTGACTTTGCACACAAGGCGCTGGATGAAGGAAAAATGGTGGGGTCCATCTTCATTGACCTCACCAAAGCTTTTGACACCATAAACCACCCACTACTGCTATGTCAGCTCCAAAGATTTGGTGTAGCACCAAACTCACTAAATTGGTTCAATGACTACCTGACACAGAGGAGTCAGTGAGTCAAAATTGGGCAGACATTATCCAGCTCCAAAGATGTATTCCTAAGAGTCCCTCAAGGATCAATCCTAGGGACCCTACTTTTCAGCCTATTTGTAAATGAGCTACCCTTGGCCTGCAACACTAAACTTATCTTATATGCAGATGATGCCATGTTGCTAAGCAGCAGCACCTGTCATGCAGCCATACAATCTGAACTAGCGGACTCCTGCAATAAACTCGAGGACTGGTTCAGTAGACAAAAACTACTACTGAATTCCAAGAAGACAAAGGTCATGCATCATTCTAGCCCTCACCACAAGCATAAACACACTTCACTCTAAATCACTAATATGGCTGGTGAGCAGATAGAGCAGGTACATGTGTTCAAGTACCTAGGGGTCGCCACTGATGACTCACTCACTTATACACACCACATTGACTCCCTTGTTAGAGTGCTTAACACAAAAATTGAAGTCCTCTGTAGACATAAGAAATCCCTCGCCCTGGAAGCAATCCATACCTCTGCCTCCAGCTCCATTCTCTCTACGATTGACTACGGGCTGGTGGTTTATGGTGCAGCTTCTGATACTGCACTCAAAAGGGTCCAAATGGCACTGAATAAGGCATGTCACCTCACCTTGTCCGCAGATAAATACACTCACACTTGTGCCTTGTATGAGTGTACAAACTGGCTCAACCTAAAAGACAGGATCAAATACCAAACCTGTCTCCTGGCAAAGAAGGCACTCCTCTGTAAATCCCCACCCTGCATAGGAAACCTGCTTGGGGCCTCTCCAATACCTCACCTCACCAGAGGAAAGAAGAATGGTGCACTGTCTATCCCATTCTGCCGCATGTCTCTTGGGCAGCGTGCCTTCGCTTACTGGGCCCCCTACTGGTTAAATGAATTCCCTAAGACTTTATAAACAAACAGATTATCTCAATTCAAGGCAGGCCTCAAGCAGCATCTCATGTCATGTGCAAAGTGCACCTGCAGCACAGGAGTCACCTGATAGTCTTGGCTTTCAACCTAGGTCTCATCCAAGTGGGGCTACCTAAAGAACCCTGTCCCTTTCCCAGCCCAGCCTAGTGCATAAGTAAACTACTTGTATTAGCTCTTATCTGTATGCAATTATGCCTCTCCACATTTCCCCTCCCCAACCCCAACTAGACAAGGCATCTTGTGCTGCTCCCACCACCACCCCCCATTGCACCCCATCCCACCGGCCCCTCTTCCCGCCCTCCCGGAGTAATTCAAAACTCTTCCTTCGGGTTTATTTACAACTAGCCCACTACCATTAGAGTAATCTCTGACCCACTTCTCAGACTTATCAACTTTAGTCTAACAACTGATCCTGGAGGCCGCTGCGGGTAGGGGGTGTGTGGGGGGGTTAAAAAATTGGTGCATTTAATCCTGTTACTAAAAATCTTCTAGTTCTGTTATAATCCTTGATCATAATTTGACCAACTCTGTTGTAATCTGCTCTTGTATGCCAATTGTGAAGGCTCTCTGTAACCACTGTACTGTGTATTGTCCTACTTGTCCACCCTGATGTGGAACCTTTGTAAAAGAGCTCACGCTCAAAGGTCTCTCCAAAAGAATAAATAAATAAAATAAATAAATAAATAAATAAAGCCCTGGAAAAAATAGTATCCACCCAACTCATGGAATATCTAACCAAATACAGCATGCTATGTCCAGAACAGCATGGCTTCTGCCCTGGACACAGCACCACCACCACAGCTCTCCTAGAGTTCTCACAGCAAATACACTCTGCACTTGACTCTGAGGATGTTACTGGGGCAGTGTTCCTTGACATATCTAAGGCCTTTGACACTGTATGTCACCCTGTATTGCTTGACTCACTCCATCAACTAGGCTTCTCATCTGGCCCCCTTGCCTGGTTCTCCAGTTACCTCCATGCTAGATCCCAATGGGTCAAGATAAACAGTACCCTATCAGCTGCCCTACCTGTTCACTCAGATGTCCCCCAGGGTTCCATCCTGGGCCCCACATTGTTCAGTCTCTTTGTAAAAACACCCATCCTAGTGCCTGCTTGGGCAGTATGCTCCTATATGCCAACAATGCGGTTCTCATTGCCTCCCATTCTGACCCTATCAGCCTCCAGAACTCTCTGCAACTCAGCTTCAGCCAAGCTGAAAAATGTTTTCTCAACCATCGTCTAGTTCTGAATCTCAAGAAGACAAAATCTATGCTTTTTGCCCACCACCAGAGTAACTCCAGAAATGCCCCCCTTCTTATCCTCCCCAGCACCCTACACCCCCTTGAACAGGTGTCTGCATAGAAATATCTGGGCATCACCTTTGACTTGGCTGTCTCTTTCCACTCTCATCTTAATTCCCTGTCCACTGTCATAAACATCTGGATTGGACTCCTCTACCGCCACAAAGCCTGTCTCCCTCAGAATGCCCTCCAGCTGGCTACGCCTATCACCTCCTCCATTCTATCATTGGTTGACTACGAGATCCCTATCTATGCAGCTACTGACCCCACTGCCCTCACCAAAGTCCAGACCTCGATCAACAAGGCTTGCAGGCTCCTGACCAGTGGCCCCAGCAGAACGCACATATGCCAGTTCTACTCCTCCTCAAACTTACTCACCTTTGATGAGCACCTGCACTGCCACACATGTATACTGGCAAAAAAACACTACTTGGGCTCTCCCCCCTGGGGTTGCTGCATCCCTAAAATTGGCTTCCCACTCGGTCACCTCCCGGAGTGCAACCAAAGCCACCTTCCAGGTGCCGAGAGCCATGACCTCTCTTGCCCAAAGATCATTCTACCACAGAACCCTCGTCTTGGTACAACTCCCTCCCCACTCATATCACAAACATCCCCAAAATCGGCCCCTTCAAAATTGCCCTCCGAAACCACCTCATTGACACTCAGAGCTGTAAATTCCCCTGACTGGCCTATACCTAGAGCTCTGCCTGGGCCAATTTACAGACAACGTCCTTCTGGACTGCCTTCTCCCCCAGCAACCACCCTCCCCCCCAGGTATCACTCCCTAGAACCCCTAGCGATACCTTATTATTTATATACTAGACTAATAGTAACTAATTGAAGCCTTCGTACACCTTTGTATTACTGGAATTGCTTTGTGTGTTCTTTTATTGTATCTCACCTGTAATGTTCTCCATTGTTGTACTCCACCACCAATTGTTGTCTACCCTCCCTGCCATGAGTTGCCTTTGTAAATGAGTCTTTGATTCAAATGTTGTAAAATCTGAATTATGAAATAAATAAAATAAAAATAAATTAGTAAGAAAGGTTATAGAAGCACTGCTAAAGAAAAGAATACTGAAACACCTGGTTGTCCATGGACTATAGAACTCAAGGTAACATAATTTTATGGGAGGAAAGTTATGCCAGATGAACCTCATTGAGTTTTTCATCTGGGTCACCAGGGAGGTTGATCAGGGGGGCAGTGGATGTGGCCATTCTGGATTTCAGCAAGGCCTTTGACACTGTGATGCATAGAAGGCTGTTAAGCAAGCTTGAGAATATGGGGATGGGAAAGAGGGTAGTGAAGTGGGTGGGTGATTGGCTGGGCAATACGATGCAGAGGGTGGTCATAAATGGTATCCACTTTGCAGAGGATAAAGTGGAGGGGGGCACAGGTTTCAGTTTTGGGTCCAGTTCTCTTCAATGTCTTCATCAGTGACATTGCAGCGGATTTAGTAGGAAAAATATGTCTGTTCACTGACAACACCAAGCTCTGCAAGAGAGTAGACATGCCAGGTGGAGTGGATGGAAAGAGGGGAGCTCTAAAGAAGCTGAAGGATTGGTCAAGGGATTGGCAACTGGTGTTCAATGCAAGAAGTACAAAACAATGCACATGGGGCACAAAAACTCAGGAGTGATATATCATCTGAGGAGGGGAGGAAATTCAATGCTCCAAACAAGAAAGATACCTGATGGTGATCATCTCTTATGGCCTCAAAGTTGGTAGGCAATGTGACAAGGTGGCAGGTGAGGGTAGCAGGATGTTGGTATGCATAGGCAGAGGTATCACCTGCAGAAAAAGGGAAGCTATATAAATCATTGGTGAGGCCACATCTTGAGAACTGTGTCCAGTTCTGGAGGCCACATCCATGAAAGGTCATTGATAGGCTAGATGCGGTTCAGAGGAGGGTAACCAAAATGGTGCATGCACTGGATCACAAACCCTACAGGGATAGGCTGAGGGAATTAAATATGCATGCTCTGGAGAAGAGGAGGGAGAGGGAGATATTATTGAGACATTTAATGCCTCACAGGGATAAATAAAGTGAAGGAGAATACAATTTTTCAAAGATAAAGATGCTCAAGGACAAGGGGGCACAAGATGAAACTGGAAGGAGAGAGGTACAGTGAGAATGTGAGGAAGTGCTTCTTCACAGAGCGGGTATTGCACAAATGGAACAGTTTGCCAGCAGAGGTCATGGAGGAAGAAATGGTTACAAGTTTTTAAAAGGCTTGAGATAGGCATAGCAGGCTCCTGGTAGGCAGGGGGAGAAGGACCAGCATTACCAGCAGAATCTGAAAAAGCACATTTCTTAGGGATGATAGGACAGATTCAGTAGGCCAAAGATCCTTATCTGCTGACAACTTCTATGTTTCTATGTTACTTCCAACTCTTCTGTACTGTTTCATGCCTCAAATTCCTTCTCAGTTGATGGTTTCCTCTCGTCCCCCTCCTTCTTCCTCTTCTTGTCTTACATTTGCGTTTGGTATTACTTGTTCTCTGGCTAAAAAAGCACCCCCTTTATTGCTATTAGCTGTTTTATTATCATTCTGAAATTGTACCTTAGGTCGACACCGGCTTCTGCCTCTTTTTTCCCCTCTCCAGAATACGTCCGTTGCTGTAATCCTCTTCATCCCTAATTAGCTTCTTTTATTGTTTGTTGATTAGCTCATTCTCATAATTGTTGAGCCATTTCTCAAGTTGGGAGTCTAAGTCTTTAAATGAAGGGTTGGATTTAAATTTCAGTACCTCCTTTCTGGCTTCTGAAATTTCAACTGCTAAATCTTCATATTTTAGGTTGTCTTCCTTGATTACAATTTCCACAAACTTCTTTCAACAAGCCTGTGCTACAGCCAACCACTCCTCTTTGTGTCAGAAGCTTTCAAAGCCACTTGATGGGACAATTGAGATTTGTAAACCACAAGGTGCCTGACACTTAGCCACATGTTGCTCCAAAGTGGTGCTTTCATAAATAATATCAAGGTGTTTAGGAAGCTACAAGACAACTTATATAAAGGAAAGGAAAGGAAAGGTTATTGGCTGACTGTCTGAACTATAACTCACTGTGATTTATCACCAGTGCAGAATCCCACAATGCCAGAAATAGCACCCATATTCTGCAGCAACAATGGCAAGTTAAACTAACCAAGTTCACAGGGCAGTTGCCATGAACAGTGGTGCAGAGCAGGTGCAGGTAAATGGGCAGCCAGCCCAGAAACAGCAAGTAGATCCAGGTACCTGCACTCACTCAAGCGCAAAAGAAGCACACAGTCAGGTGCAGAAATCAGATCAGGTCAATATCCAATTTATTGTGCTCCCCTTCAGTTCAGACAATGCCAGTACCCCAGCACTTCACTAGTAAGCCTTCGTCAGGGTGTGTGGCTATGACAAGTACATACAATTGTTAAATACCCCCAAAACAGTGACAGCATAACTTTGGAGACCAAACAAATCAAAATGCAAAATTCAAAAAGTTGTAAATTAATTAATTACAGTAAAGTAAGACTATCATATACAAATTACTAAAGGCAGGACATGTCACTGTTCATTTAATCACATTTTTCTTATTCAATTTTATTTTGTTTGTGTCCTGTAACCCAAAAAATATAGGTAGGGATATTACCAGCAGGAAGAGGGAAGTGGTGTTGCCACTATATACTCTAGGTCTCTGGTAAGATCCCACCTCGAGTATTGTGTCCAGTTTTGGAGGCCACATCTCAGAAAAGACATAGGCAGGGTGAAGGCCATCCAAAGAAGGGCTACTAAGATAGTACCAGGTCTAAATCAAAGGTCATAGGAGAAGAGGCTAAAGGAACTAAACGTGTACAGCCTGGAGGAAAGGATGGAGAGGGGGGGATATGATCGAGACCGTTACATACCTCACAGTGGTGAATAAGGTACAAGTGGGAGATATTTTTCAGAGGAAATGGTGATCCAGAACAAGGGGCCATGATATGAAGCTGGAGGGGATCAGGTTCAGGAGAGATGTAAGGAAATACTTCTTAGAAGAGCTGGTGGATGCCTGGAACAGTCTTCCAGAGGAGGTAGTGGGGGCAAAAACAATGGTGGAATTCAGAAAAGACTGGTATAAACACAAAGGAATCATAAGGGTAGGTAAAGGGTGGAAGAGACAGTGTCACACACCCTGAAAGGTCTACAGCACAAGCAACACAGCAAAAAAAGGGCAGACTGGATGGGTCAATCCATCCTTATCTGCCAGCACTTTCTATGTATGTTTTTCTGTGTGTGTTTTTTCTCTTATAGAACTTACTCATTGTTACTCATTTACTGTCATATTTGCATTTTATCCAGGAGGAAAATGCCACCTATATTCACTTTTTCCCTATCGTTTTTCAAGTTCACTATGAATTGTAAGTCCTTACAGTTGCACCTGCTACTATTTAATTTTGCACTCATGTTTCTCCTTGTTATGATGCCTTTGTATGTGTGTCTCCCTACTGTTGTCTTTTTGTATATTGTGTTTTCTTATTGTTATTGTGTTGATGATCTGTAATTCTCTGAGACGATGCCTGAAAATAGTCAATATTATCTTACCTGGTATGGAAATGACTAAATAGACATACATGGATGAATGGAGAGATAGATAGATAGATAGATAGATAGACAGACAGACAGACAGACAGACAGATGGACAGACAGATAGACAGACAAATAAATAATCCCTCTCAACCATGTTTGTATTTAAATAGTGATGTGGAGACCGCTCTTACAGTTGCAAGGGTGGTCTCATTTGCATTCTTTGGGAACCAGAAATGCTCATCTTAGGTTAGATGTTCTCATATACTAGGAATGCACAACACCGTGCTTACAACTGTTAGAGTGCTCTGCACCTTACTATTAACATGCAAACATGATAGAGTGGGAATTAGGGACAAGTGCAGTGCACTCAGTGAGTTGCAGGGATTGTGGAGTGCACACACTCATGGCCTTGGGATGGGTTCTTCTACAACTCTTGCAAACTGATTACAGTACTCAAAGTTAGAGTCAGAATGCTCAAGAAGCAAATAGCAGTGCTCCAGGATATTGGAATGGGAGGAGAATGTGCTTAGATGCTGGCAAAGGAGACCAGGAGGATAGGTCCAGGTGTATGAAACAAGGACCAGATTAAGGTAGATGGAGATTGAATCATGAGGTGAGACAGTGGCTGCTACAAGTGGCCATCCAAAACCAGTACAAGCAACTAACTTGGAAGGTGGAGCCAGGGTGAGCTCAGAGTGGTAGGGGCTACTTCTGGGAAAGGAACATAAGCAGAGGGGCTCCACAGTACAAAAGGATCTGGAGAAGGAAGCAAGGCAGCATAACGGGAAGGTAGTAGTGGCAGGGAACTCTCTTGTGAGGTGTAATAGTAAGGTGTGTGGAGTGCTGGGACACTGAAGCCTTGTGGTCTGCTTAGTCACTTGCCTACCAAGTGTGTGGATTCAGGAAATGAAAGGTGGCAGTGCTACTCATGCAAAGTCTGGTTGGTACTTATCTCTGAGGGGGCTAATCCTCCAGAAAAATGTACATGCAAACCATTTGTGAGTTAAGCACTCCATTAATCACACAAAATGGAGACCATCTATAAATTCAAGTATTTATTCAGCAGTCCTCAGTAATATATAGCAAGCATGGTGTGATTGTGACAACCCACCTCTCCCTCTGGGCTGGAACAGCTTTTAGAGAGGTGTCTGTCCTCAGGTATTCATTGCCACCAGCTGAACTGTCTGCCAGCACCCCCTTCAAGTTTACAAACTTGAATAATTAAACATGCAATTGCACAAGTTAAAGTCTGGTAGTGTGTCTGTCTCAGATGGCGGATGCTAAACAGGGTTTACCTCCGCCAGTGGAAACCATATATTACCTTAAAATAATGACATCACAGTCACGACTGTTGAGCAAATAAATAGCTTTTTACTTAACAGAAAGTGCTCTGAGCATTTACAGAATATATATTTACAACACAAGAGAATAACACTGATACAGGAAAAGTAAACAAATGTTTTTAAATAACAGATGGCAAAAGAAAAATGCTATTACTGCAATATGCTAGTATTAAACTTACCCTTCCCTGTCCTTACAAGAGACACTAGATCCTATACTAACTGCCAGCTCCCACGGACATAGCTAAAAGGGTAGGCTCCAAGCTTATGTTTCCCCCTCCAGCTTCAAGTGTAAGAGGAATCCTCCTCAATGACTTTCAGCCTCTTATATATTCTCCTGGGAATAGGTAATGCCTATTCTCCCTTTGACTGTACCAACCATCTACCGTGTATGTATTTAATTGTCCCAATCAGACTGAACACCTATCAGTGACCAATTATATTCCCTTTTACCCTTAAGTTTATATTTGAGTGAGCCAATCCCTTCAAACTGGCCTGTGTGTGTGGACATCCCCACTTGAGATTTATGACCCAGCTCTTATCTAGCAACTAGGGAGGACTGAGAATTCCAGCTTGTGGAACTTCTCAGCTTGCATGAGTGTTTTTTTTCCAGACTGCTAAAAAATAAGGCACCTACAGAATCCACCATTAACTCCTTCCTTCCCTTTCTGTCACAGTGATCATGGAGGAGGAGGAGGAGGAGGAGGAGGATTGATTGTCCAAGGGACTGCTCTCCTTCTCCCGTGAGGGGTGGAGCTAGTGATCGGTGTCAGACTGGCCCCTAGTGGCAGCTGGATGTCAGCACACTAGGAATGCAGTTGGGGGTGGAGGTGGGGCAGATGCCTGGAGTTATGCATATGGGAGCACTCAGCCTTACAATTGGCATCACTGCAATCCATTTCCTCCACGTCAGGAGAAGAAAACAGGAGAGGAACAAAAATACTACTGGTGCTCAACCCTCACAGGCCCCACACCCAGCTATCTGGGCCCATCAGACCACATACTGGATCCAGTCCCTGACATGGGTTAGGGGAACCCCATTGGCCCTGCCAGGGGGGCAAGCCCTGGGGGTACTGGCTGGCAGGTAAGTCCCAGTGCATGAAGCTGGGGGCTCCAAGCTGAGAGAGAGAGAGAAAGAGATGTCCAATAGTGGGATAAAAAGACTAACAAAAGAAATGCAATAAAAGGTGATTTCATGTAAGCTGGGACCAGATATGCCATCAGTAAGCATACAGAGGGCAGCAAGCACTATGTTCAAATAGGAAAAAAGATTGCAACGAAAAGCTATCAGTGTCTCTTTAATTCTTGTCAGGAACTTGTACAGTTCTATAATGTCACCGCTCTCCCTTCTGGCCTTCAGTGAGTACATTAAAGGTCTCAAGTTGTTCTTGATAGGATCTGCCCTGTTGGTCCTGGGTCATTTTGGTGACCCTCCTCTACACAGAAAATAGTTTATACCTGTCCTCTCAGTTATGAACTCCAGAATTGGCCACAGTACTCCAGGTATTGCCTTACCAATGACCTATACTGGGGCAACATCACCACCTTCCTGCTAATGTTAAATCCTCTCAACATTCATCTCAGCATCCTTGTTACCTTGCTGTATGCTTTATTGCACTGGCTGGATTGTTTGAGGGAGTCACTAATGATAACTTCCAGGTCCTTTCCTCAGATGTTGTGGCCAAAATTACCCAATCCGTCCACTACTCTGGACACGAGTTCCTCCTGTCTATCTTTTTTCTATATCTTTTTGTGCTTTTTTTTGCCATTGAAGTTTGACTGACATGCTGTATTTTGTACCAGTTTTGCAACCTCTCCAGATCCTCTTTTACTCCCTCACCTTTTCCTCACTGTCTACCCTGTCATATTCTTTTGTGTCATCCACAGAGACAAATCTTGCCCTGAATGCCTTCCTCATGTCACTGATGAACATATTGAACAGGACTGGGGCCACAATTGACCTCTGTGGCACCCAGCTCATAATCCCATGCCTTCTGACTCTACTCCTTTCTCTACCACCCTTTGTTCCCCATCAATCAGTTTTCTACCCATCTGACCAATTCCCTACCAACCCTCACATCTTCCAGCTCACTCAGCAGCCTCCTGTGTTGCACCACATCAAAAGACTTTGCTGAAATCAAAGTAGAGTAAATCTAACATCTGCCCTCTGTCAGCCACCCTTGTGACCCAGTCAAAAACAAGATCAATAATACAAGTGTATGGCTTGACCCAGCCTTAAAGGAGTTAGCATGTAGCCAGTACAAGGATTTTAGAATACGACTGTGCAGTTCTAACACCCTGTCTGGTACATGGAGTGTTCAACAAAACAATGGTAGGATTATCTTTGGTGAATGGACTTGTTACCTTCAATAAATGTTTCTTGATTTTTTTCTTCATTAGTGAGTTACTTTCTCCCTCACAGTCTTGACAGGACCAAAACACCACACAAGTTTTCAAAAAGGTGTATGTTATTTGTATTTTAAGTGATTAGCAACTGAAAACATTTCATGGAATAAATTTCTTTTTCCATATTTACGAATGAAGTCCCTATGCACAAACGGGTGGGAAATACACACCAGGTGCATATCCTACCCACGTAGGTCCGCGCCTGCAGACTGGTGCTCACAAGCTGGTATTCACAACCGGCGTCCACCTGTCTATGGCTCTGCCCCCATGGTGTGCAGGACTCTGCAGGGCAGCTGGAGGCAGAGTTGAGATCCTAGGCAGACATCCAATAGGATGCCCATCTGGGGCCAAAACTGGATCCTTTGCATAGTGAGGCACAGGTCCAGGTACGTGAATGCCTACCACAGGCCCATGCCCCAGTACCTGGCCATCAGATGAATGCCCCCCACCAGTCACACTGCAAAGCCCCATCATGGGAGCCTCCGACCACCAACACAGTGTTGCCCATCCCCAAAGCCAGAGTCACTCCCCGCCCTACACATGGTCACCGGACACCATTGTGCATAACATACCAGCTCTCCCCACCACCACACTGCCCCAACCCCTAATGCCTTGAGCTGACCCCCACACCCCAACCCAGCAGAACCCAGACCACGTGTTGTTGCCATGGAGGCTCCCCAACTACACACAGGTGCCCTGAAGTGTGCAGTCATGCCCCTCCGACCCAGTACCCTGATGAATGTGCAGTGGCCAGTGGTCGACCCACCCACACAAGGCACTGCCCCTCCCTCATAACAACATACCTGCCCGATGGTGCCACCAGCATGGATGGCCAGTAGCACAGCCCTTACTACACCACCTCATCCCACCGGCCGTCTAACTGCTGCTGGGATCATGCTTTCTATGTATAATAGCATGCTCCCAGCAGCAGTTAGATGGCTAGTGGCTGATGTGGTGTGGTGAGGGCTGTGCTGCTGGCCAGCCATGCCTGCAGCACCACTGGGCAGGTATGTTGACATGGGGGGCAGTGCTGTGGGTTGGCTGGGGACCACCAGACACTGGCCTCTGCACATATGGCAGGGTACCTGGTTGGGGGGCATGGTTGCTCACTTCAGGGCACCTGTGTGTGGTTGGAGGGCCTCCAGGGCAACAACACAGAGTCTGGACTGAGCTGGTTTGGGGTGGGGGTCAGCCTAAGGCATCAGGGGTCAGGGTGCTGTGTTGTTGGGAGGGCAGATGGTTCCCTGCTGCCCCATGGATGGGGCCAACTTGAGTTGGGGGGACATGGCACTACTGGACACAAGGGCCCCTACCCAATCAGCAGCTCCAGCCCTCCTTTTCTGCCCAGTGGGCTGGGGTAGCGGGGGGGCTGATTCCAGGTTCTGCTGCACCCAGCAGGTGCTATCTTTGGGGTCTTGCAGTGGGTTATGGCAGGGTCTGCCCTGCAATAACCTGTGCCCTACTGTGCCTCCCTGCATGCAGCTCATTGCCATTGCAGCTTTCTGTATGCTGCTTAGTCCTGGAACACACCAGCATGCCCCCGCCCCGCCCGGCACATTGCTGGCCGCATGGAATGGGGATAACAGGCATACCTGTCTTTCACCCCTTCATGGACACTATGGGTCACCGCTTCACAGCATTCATGTGTAGCAAAGCCCTACATGCCTGGTTTCTGCTGCATGTAGGCTGTGTGCATAGGACCCATAGTGTAAACATAAATTACATTTCTTAGACATTTTTAAGGCAGTTTCTGAATAAGGGCAGTGGTCCCATTTCCCTCCATTATAACGTGAGTCACCACCAAGTACCTCATGATGCTACTACCTATTATATTAGCTGACTGTGTTGTCAATGGCTGCATTTTGCAAGTTGACCATGCCCTACTACTAAGTACAGTGATTAGATTTCGGACACATTCATGCAGCAGTCATCTCTCCTGTGATGGTCCAGAGTCTGGCATGTGGGGTATCTTTGTTGCAGGTCCAGAATGTTCAGAGAGGAAGATACGTAGCAGAAGAAATATGCTACACATTCTTGGGGGGGGGGGCAGGGAGAACTGAGTTTTACTGTATCTGAGATTACTAGAGTTTATGTGATTCTGACATTTGTCACAAGACATGATGGTGAAATCCCAGAAAAGGTGTTAAAGAACAGAAGGAAAAAAAAATCCTGGATGACACACTGAAGAACCTTAAACATGTAATACATTTATTTTTTGTAAAAATGACAATTTCGGGCTACAGTACAGTATAACTCAGAGAGATCATGTAAACATCTTAGACCAACTAATATAGGCAAGATGACAGCCAAGATATAAATATCTAGTAGGGGGCTGGGTCTCCATTAACATGTTTTGCAGATGGGGGGACATTTCCTCAGAGGGGTCTCTAAAATCAGCATCATCATTCAGTTGCTATAAATCTTGTTATGGATTTTCATCTCTGATATGTATCAAAGCTGATCTGACTTGAAAACTCAGGGGCAGATTCCAAGACAGCTTACGCCAGCGCAAGTTGATTTTCACCAAACCCCATGGCGTAAATCACAACCTGCACCATGCCTTTTGCTGGTTGCAGCTCCAAAAGACACCTTGCACCATGCCGCATGCAGGTTACACCAAATGTGGAATATGCCACCCACTATGCTGCAACCCACAGCAACATGGCACACAGGTGGGTTACGGCAGCAACTGCACCCTATTCCAAAAGGGCAGTTGCCGTAACCCATTTATGCTATTCTAGAAACTGCAAAGGTGCAGCAGAGTTAGAACATCCCAGAGATGGTCTAAGGGGCATCCATCAGTGCCATTCGATGGATTCCCACTCTGCAGCACAGCGATAGGCATACCACTGTGCTCCCCATGCCCCCCAAACACATCCATGCCTCCTGAATTTCTAGATCCAGAGGGTCTGATAATCATTGTGCCCCCCCAAAAGCCAGTGCCACCTGGCCAGCCCCCCAATGCCCCCTGGTGCATGCGTCAGTGTTCTGGGGCAGGGGGGCTCAGGCAGGCTGTTCACAGTGGGCTGGAACATGTGGCATGCAGGGCACTTGCACCATGCCTGTGGCATTAGCCTAAGCCTGCCACAAGTCGCAAGTCATGGGTGCCGGGACCCTGCCGCTCTTGGAATATGGTACAGTGTCCATGCCGCAATTCACAGACAGCTGCAAGTTGTGACATTCATCTTGGAACTGACCCCTCAGTCTTTTGGTACTTATCATGAAAAATAATAACCGGCAGTGTCTTTAAATGGCAACTGGGGTCATAGTTGTCATAGGTTCAGAAAGTTTGTTGCTGCTAAAATAAAGTCCAGTTCCATTTAAAAAGGAAAAAAAACAACCTATAAGTACTAACAAAACTGGAGTTGTAAAGTTATTTTTAAAGCATGTTTTAGGATACCACTGTCATATTTTGAGATTTTTTTTTAAAAAGCATCACGCAGCCCCGCTCCAGTGTCCTGGGTCATTAAATGTCTGTGTGCAAGCTTGGTTTCTACATTGTTTTTTATAACACTGAGGCATCAGAGAAGAGAACTGGTATTTTTAAAGATATTGCTGGGTTTCATCTGATGTCATATAAGGGGTGGGGCAATGGCGCTGTCATACTGATGTAGAGTGATTCATTCTTTTCAGAGGTGTCCCAATGCACACTGTCCACAAAGATCACTCATATAGTGAAACATTTCCAGGCATCTAGCATTGCTGTACCCCATCTCCGTGCCATGAAATATTTAGGTAATAGTACGTGGCAGGGTGTGACACATGATGGGATATTATTATGCCTTAAGTGCATTGTGAGGCATGAGGCACATCCCAGTGCTTTCATCCACTCACATAGTGATGAAATCCTGTGCTGTGCTATACCTTCGAAAATGCATTATTTCAGTTATAAAATGGACTGTAAGTGTTTAAGATAGTTAATTGTGATATTTAGTTCTAACCTGTGGTAATATAGTGAGATACTCTCATAGATTAGCCATTTCTTTAGCTTATCAGCTCTTAGAATTTGTCTTGTAGTAACCATGTTTTAATATAAAGTATCCTTGAAAGTAATCCCCAATTTCGTACTTTTTAAAGGAGAACATAAGTGTTCTGTGTCTCTGATTGTCTAAATATTCATGAAAAACTCTTTTAAATAAAGTACTGGGCTTATCTGTAGGTGTCAAGAATCAGCAGCTATCCAGGGCTAAGTGACCCCTTTATGTTTCAGGGATGCAAACATTTCATGAACTCTTGAGACAGAAGGTGATGTCACAGCTTGGGAAGCTCATTGTGTTGTTAACTGAGGCCATCTAAGGTAGCCATTTAGTATCAAGGTTAGCCAATGGAATGTTTGGACTTCTAAAAGCACTATTGGATAAGCACAGTTTCCCCAACTATGTCATCACTTCTGTGACTGTCAAGGTTCCATGAAAAGACTGAAATCTGGAAACAATGTAGGGCCGACTTAGACATAGATAGCTCCGGACTGCTGACTCGCAAAAGCTTTGTATTGTCTTTCAAACTCTTAGGCACCCTGTACATCTATGAATCTTTTTAAAAGGAGTGTATAATAGTTTTAATTTTCTGAGAACCCATATGAACATCTTCATGGACACTACTAAACCCCTTTCCATTTCCTGCTGAAAGCCAACTTCGAGCAGCATTAAGTAAAAAGATAAATCTCTTAGCAATAATCAACAATCCAATAAAAGATGTGCAGTCAGGTGAATAACAAATACAGCATTAGGGAAGGAAAACAAGCAAAATAAAATGCACAGACAGCCATTCAGAGCAGACAGATCAGGTAAACATTTGGCAGCTAGCCTCCAGTCCTGATTCAGGGCAAGTGCCAAAGGCAAAGGTAGATGTCACTTGTAGCTTCTACAAGATAACATTGGAATGTGGAAAAATACTCATTATGTGATGATCCTTTGCCAAATAAAACAAAACTGCATTTATATGGGGGAAAGGATATCCTTGGAGTCATCTTGTGTATTGTAGATGTGAGCCATCCCACACCAAGAGGGAATCCCATATTCCCCCCTAAGAATTGTTCCTTCCTGCATCCACCCCTGTCCACACGGAAAAGATACTGGAAACATAAACATCAATGCAGCAGTTCATAATATGCAAGCATTTTACAGGAACTCAAAATGAAATTTTGCATAAACAAATGCATTAGTCTCCACAGTTTTTTGAGCTTGTAATCCCATATTTAATGATGTAGCCTACATCACGGGGGCCAGTGCTTCATTTTCCAGATTTTGAGTGTGTCTTAATGTTGAGAGATATGTCTAAGGTCTGAGAGGTATGTCTTTGATTGGAGTGCCCCGGCACCACCTGCACCATTTTCTATTTCCCATGCACCCTGCATAAATGAGGGTAACTCACCTCTACAGTATCATCAGTGGGGCACATTTTCAATGGCAGTGTTACAGCCGCAACCAACCTTTTTCTATTTCCCTGAGAGGTAAAGCATGTTTGCTTCAGTTTTCTTTTTTTTTTTATTAAGTAAGGACTGTCTCAAAATGAGGTATGAAAGTCAAGAAGACAGCAATCAGCTTTTATCTGGTTGTTTGGGAATAATGCCAGCACACAAATAAATGCCTACTTTAAGGTGATAGTAAATCATTTTTTACACCTCTAGATGCCCTGTGTTCCTATGAATGCCTGTCCAATATTCTGTTTGGTTTTAACCTTGTGTTAAATCTATAATCTATTTTTTTTCTTTGTAACTATGCTGAATCCCTCTCTCTTCTCAGCAATTGCTGTTTTCTTTTCTCATACAGCCTAAACGTTCGATGACATTAGTAAGACCATTCTAGGCCATTCAACTGAACAGCATGGAATAGTGTAACTGATGACATGGATGTGCTAGAAATATGAAAAGAAATAGCAGTAGCTGACAAGGAGAGTGGAGCTCTAGGTAGATCTGAGGGCATCGCAAAGCTAGATTAGTTATTCATCAGAAAAATGGTCAGCACATCTCAGGATACATAACTGGAATGAAAAGGGAAATGGAAGGGCAGACAACTATGTAAAAATCAGTATCTGTCACCTTTAATAGAGTTCCCCATTTTTGCAACAGGAGTCCCTCTTCATAATAAAAAATAAAACCGTCACAATAACATTATCATTGCACCATCCGTGATCACTGCTATCATCAAACTCATACTGACTTGCAGCTGCACTGCAGCTGCAGCTGCTGCTTCCCCATTTTCAAGGATTAATAAACAACCATATTAAAATGAAACAGAGTCTCCTAAGTTTTTGTATAGTTGAAGATCAAAGAGATATGCACTTATCACTTATAAAACATGTTAGCCTGGATTTGGTTTAAAATAAATACTTTTAATGGGTTCTACATTAAAAACTGCATTGGCTATTACAACAGACAGCCACTGGGTTTGTATAAAGGTAATAATACCTTTTATTGGACCGACATAGAAGTGGGAAGATGGTATAGCGCACAATTTTCAGTGTCACACAACAGGTCCATTTGTAGTGTAACATTACCTCTAAGTGCAATAGCTATGTTGGTCGAATAAAGCTTTGTCTCAAGCTTCAACAAATCTTGTTTTCCAAAGATGAACATGGCTTCAAAAATTCTCTCCATCAAACAAACACAACTGTGAAAGCACTGTGCCATCCCATAATGTGGTGGAGGAGTTGTGTGATATCACAGATGAAGACTGGAGTTTTCAGATTGCAGCATTCAGATGGGCCTTTTTAATAAAATATACAACACATACAAAAATGGGAAAGGAATTTCAGATAGCTAGATAGATAGATAGATAGATAGATAGATAGATAGATAGATAGATAGATAGATAGATAGATAGATAGATAGATAGATAGACTCTCTGGAATTTACCCCCCCCCCAAAAAAAAGACATTTCTTCTCTGACAAAGCAAAGAAAAACTGGGAAACAGTTCTATGCTCCTTGCTGCTATTAGATTTGAAAAAGGAATCTGTCTCATGTTGTTTGCTTAGTCTGCAAGACAAAGATGGGGCCTAGAAAAAGTAGTACTGACATCCACTGCAGAGACAGCCCTTCCTCTGCTGACCATTAAGTGTCAGTGCAGCCTCCTGGGCACCAAATTATAAAGTTATGAAGGGGGTACAATGGTGTGGGGAGAATCAACTTAGTAACCTAGTTAGGACAGAAGAAAAAGACCGATAGTCCACCACGTCTGTCTCCTGCTGTCATAGCAGTTGTCTTGTTACACCTTTTATCCTAGGTACTCACTTAATTTCAATTAAAACAATGCTATAGGTTTCATTATTGTTGCATCTTTAGGCAGCCTTCCCCACATTCCTGTCACCTGTTTTGTGAAGGAAGGATTCCTAACATCCAACTGTCCCCATATCATTGTTACCTGAAAGACTCTGCAAACCTGCAGGTATAAACCTTGTATATAGGGAAGGGGGAAGGGAAGATTGTTTAACCAGAAGTAGCACACTAAGCCAAAGCTTGTTTCCAGATATGACCTGGAAGCACACGGAAGTTAAGTGACTTGCTCAGGATCACACAGTATGCACCTACGTGGCTGTGGGATTCAAACCTAGGTCTCCAGATCTGCAGCTCAGAGCCTTAACGCACTGCACTATACTGCCTCCTTTGAGTATATTAAAGACCTTATCATGTCTCCTTTCTTCCCTCTTTTCTAGTGAAGAGTCTCAACTGCTCCAGTCTTATTCCATTTCCTCACATCCCTTGGTCATCCTAGCAACCTACTCTGAACCTTCTCCAATCCTGCTACATTCTTCCTAAAGCATAGTGCCCAGTATAGCACAAAGTTCTCTAAATATAGCCCAAGTAGTGCTTTGCACAGTGGCAGTATCACATTCACATCTCTTAACATGTTCTTAGGTCCCCACTATACATACTTATTGGCTTTCTTGACTGTTGAAATCCATTGCTTTGATTGCTTTAGTGTATTATCTAGAATAACTCCCAAATCCCTTTCCTACTCTTATGCTGCAATCTCCTTCCCCTTCAGTTCATACTTACCCCCCTTATTCATTGCTCTTAGATGCATAATCTCACAGTCATCGACACTGAATGGCATCTGCCACTTATCTGCCCAGTTTCTCAGTCCCTCCAGGTTCCTTTGTGACCCATTATTTTGCTTGTTCGTGTCTGATCATCTAACATTCCACCCCTTCTTCATAAATTTGCAATGAGTAACAAATAATAAGTAATCCTCAGACTACCTTCTCAGTGCTCTTGTGCTAAGCTATCTGGTCAGCTTACTGGCCTGAGCTTCTGACAGTCACTTTTTCATCTCCAGCTGCAAATCATGCAGCTGGGAAAAACTTAAATGGCATGCAAAGAATTTCTGGCAGATCATTAGGCACTGCTAAGCATTGGGAACAAATTGTTAACTGGGGAAAATCATATGACCATACTGGGAATTGAGCTGAGGCTCACAGAACAGCAACTTGATGATGTAACAGCTGAGCTACCTGGCCAATTTGGCCCACACTCTTACAAGCCACTGACAGATATATTGAAGAGCACAGGTCCCTGCACTGATCTCTGCCACTCCCCACTTGTGAACACCTCTCCCCTGAATTTCTCCAGCTCACTGCCACCCTTAGATCTCTGCCACTTGGCCATTTTTGGATCCAGTACAGCACCTTTTGTGCTAGGCTGCCTTTTGTGATCTAGTGTATTAGCTTCCTTTGTGATATCTTGATGAATGCCATGCTATAATTAAGACATATTGTCCACAGTATTTCTGTTATCAATATGCTTTCTCACTCCCTGAAAAAAACTCCACTAGACCGATCTGAAATGTCCCCACCAGTCACAAACCCATGCTGGCTCCCCTGTCAATCTATGATATTTAGGTATATTATATAATTATCTCTCTGATCATAGTTTTCAAATGCTTCCCTGGTATTGACAGGAGACTGACTGGCCTACAGTTTCCTGCTCTCCACTTTGCTCCTGCTTAAAAATAAGGTGGATCGTATTTGTGTGTCATGAGTCTTTTGTCATTTCTCCCTCTTGTAAAGATCCCCTGAAAAATTTCCATGTGTGGAAATGATAAAATTTGGACATGGTTTGTGCATTGGTGGTGTGACAGCAGTGAGTTTTCCAGCTCTGCAAACCCAGGCTCTGACATCACTCCTGTCCTTCATTACCCAGGCAGTGGGCTACTGGAGGTCAGATGTTTCATGACTTAGAAGGTTTAGTGCAGGAGGTCACCACATTGCACCCCCTAAAAGGCAATACGTGTTCAAGACTTGGATGTTAGTCTTGGTTGAGGCCATTGGCCCTCTCAGCTCTAAAGCTGTGCTGGTGACAGAATCAAAAGGGGTGGGGGATATGAGGGCGGGATGAATAAATGGAAGAAAAGAATAATGAAAAAACAATAAGCAATATAAGGAATTACCTTGCAAAACTGAAGGGCATGAAACCATTTTATACAGAAAAGATTAGCTAAATTCCAGCCTCTGTAAGTGTACTTGTCCATAATTTACAATTTTTAAATTGTCCAAATTATTTTTAAAATACACCTATTTTTAAAAGCTTCATTATTTACATACACACACTGCTTGTGCCTCTAAGATCCTGCTTTTAAAATTACAATGCATTCTGGAACCACTTAAGGACAGATTCCTTGTTGTCTTCCACCCACTTCATGTTAGCAACAGTTCTTTCTAGAGCTTGTTCCAGAGCACGTGTTCCAGAGCCAAAGCCCATGTGTTCATTATCCTTCTTAAATTGCTCCAGCTAGAAAAGGAAAAAAGAGAGACTGTAAATTCCTCCTTCTCTTGTAACTGAAGGGGGATGGGAGGAGAACACTCAAGTGACCCTGCAAAGGGCTTACCTGCTGTAGCTCAAATTTAGAGGAAAATCTTCTTGTCACTCTGTCTATTAGATTCGAGAAAGAGAAGCCACCTGCATACCTGAGGGTAGGAAAACACAACACTTCAGCCTCAACAGGCTTGGCTTGGCTCCCTTTGCTTACTATAAGTTCTGGCTTAAGCTATTAAAACCCACTGAATCAAACATCCCCCTTAATTAGCCTGTTTACTGCCTTCTGTTAGAAACATGAGGGTTTCTTCCACCCCACCTCCAACAACACAGTGGTAGTGTGTCTTGCTACCATGCATGAACAGGCCTAGGTTTCTGCTCATCTGGTAGCTGTATAGTCTAGTAGTCTGATAGAGTCCAAGAGTGGAGACAAGAAGTTGTTACTTTGGCATCCAGTTGTATTGCTGGAAGCAGCATGTACTAGCTGAGGAGGGGCTGGCAGAGTGTTCCACTGCCACAGCAACCCCTGATAGTGGACTGGGGTGGTTCTTATTTCTCCATTTGGGGGAAACTGATATGAGTAAGCTGTCTTTTGCATTATACATGCTGCCATACGGTGGTGCATGGAAAATGTAGTGTTCAACAGAGCTGGGAGATCTCCAAGGGAAATTGTTCCTGAAGAATCCGGAAGTTGCTTTGGGTAAAAAGATAATAGAAAAAAGTTTGATTAAAAATTGTCAACTCTAAGAAGTGACGACTGAAGGGGATCTGTATTAAATCCAAATCAACAGTTACATAATATGCTGAACATTATGCTATTCCACCAGTCAAATACCAAACATTGGCAGTGTTTGAGCCCTGATATTTAGTTATGACTCCTCTTTTCTCCACTCAACTGTAAACCCCCAACCCCACCACCACTCTCCAATAACTCTTAGTACTGGTGTGCGGTCACCCCCAGTGTTTACTCTAATGACATTTATTCACCTAGCTAATCTTCTGTTTGGCTCCAGGGGGAAAATCGCAGCCCTAGGTCATAAAACAAATATAATGTCCCAACCACTAGCTAGAAGCAAGATATCAAGCCTGCAGCCACAATTTTAGATGTCCCCCATGCAAACACCATCCATCCATCCATCTCATTCCATCATGTCAATTTCTTCAGTCTTCATTGTCCTTAATGGTCCAAGTAATTGCCTATGAAGGTGTGGGGAAGAAAAGGAGATGTGAGGGTAATACAGAGTCATTTGACAGGGTGGGCTGGGGATAAGGGGGTGGGGTGATGGAGAGTCATTAAAGATCTTGTGGGTATAGGTTGGAGTCAGATGACGAAGAGTCATGAGTTACTGCAGAGGGAAGGGGTGGAGATAAGAGATAGTGGCAATAATATGGAGTCATTAGAGAGGTTGGGGATCAAAGGAAGTAGGTGAATTGAGAGTCATTAGAGATGTGGGGAAGGGGATAAGAGAGAGTGGTAGTAATACAGATTACCAGACTATTTAAAAACAAAGATAATTGTCCCTGGGTATAAAATTAAGAAATGGTTAAAATCAGAAGCTTGTCAAATTAACTGACAGTGTTCTCAGCAAAAAGTAAACACGTTTTTGTCTTTCGCCCTTCACTATTTATTATTCATTACTCATTATCAAATATTAATGATTCATCATTTTGACTACATGGCTATTGCTATGTTATTATTAAACATAGTATGAATAGGCCTAGACTTTGCACTTTTATAATTGTTATATACGTTGATATTTAAGGATAAACATAGTTATGGGAGTAACAGAGTATTTTTTGTAATATGTATTTCTATTGTATTGTGTGTAATTGTCTATTCTATGTAACTGACATTTTTTTATGGCTTGTACTGAACCCCGTTGAAAATGCATCTAACCACTCAAAGGGCTATCCTTTTCCTGAGCTTGTAAGGGATAAATTTTTACAAACAAACAAACAATTAGAGAGGTTAGTGGATAAGAGGAAGTGGGTAAATTGAGATTCATTAGAGATGTGGAGTAGGGATTAGATGGAGTGGGAGGAGGGAAAGTCACTGCAGAGGGAAGGGCTGGGGATAAGAGAGAGTGACTGTGATGGTGAGTCATTTGAGTGATGACAATAAAGAGGAGTGGAGTTGATTGGCAATCAATATGGAGAGAAATAGTTGGGATAAGGGTAGTGTGGATGATAGAATCCTTATAAAAGTGTAGTAGGGATAAGTGGTAGTGGAGTGATGGAGAGTCAATGCAGAGGGAAGGGACAGGATAAAGGAAGTGGGGTAAGGGGGTCTCTATGAGGAAGTTGCGAATAAACTATAATGGATCAATTCTGATAATGGTTATGATTATTAATAATAATAAAAAGTAGTTTGATAGGCTATCTTAGTTAAACTGAACAGTTTGGTTACCATGGGTTCCTATCCAAGAGCAGATTACAAACAAAATATATTACATGAAGTATGGCAAAACAAACACATTGTACTGTATGTGTACTACAACAAACATATACACACACACACACACATATTCATACACCATTCAATACATGCATACATACATACTGTACACATATATACAGACGCTCACACACACACGCACTATAATGTGTTGGTACCACTGAGCACAATAGTTGGATTTAATTAATTTTTAACAATTGTTATTGTAGGTGAAGGCTGGACATATGATGGGAAGTTACTAGAGGAGAAGCAATAATGAAATAAGAAGTCACGCAAGAGAATGGTGGGAGTAAAGGAGTGTGAGGTGACAGGAAGCACCCATAGAGGGAAGGTGGAATGGGTTGGATGCTAGATAGAGTGCTGGATGATAGATAAGGAGTCACTGAAGTCAAAGGGGAAGAATGACTAATAACAAGGTTTTATAGTGGGTAAAAGTGGGAATAAGAAGGAGTGTATACAGTATGTGTTATAGTTACTGTAGTGGGAGGGAAGGAGGATTAGAGAAGAGATACTTACTGGGTGAAGATATATTCCCAATTAGCTCGGATGAAGTCCCAGGCCAGGCTCTGACCCACAACATTATTTGCAATGTACCCAATGGTGAACGCCGCATCCTGTTTCCTGATTAGGTCTGATTGTAGGGTGTAAGAAAGATATCTGAAAACAAACCAGAGACAACAGTCAACCTGCTGTTTATTAATAATTATTTAAATATTTCCTTACCTCAATAAACCACTCAATATTCAGCATGTCCTTCTCAAAGCAGTCACAGAGTAGGGAGAAGAGATGTAGTGAATTTGGCCTACACCAACGTTTTTGTGAAGTTAGGAACTTCCCACTACACATAGTGGGTGACATTTCTCTGACTGCATTCCAGCTTCATGCAGTGAAGTTCTTTTTTTTGTTTGTTTGTTTTTTTTTTTTACAAAACCTGTTTCTAAATGTGCAATCTACCAAAACCTACTGTGACATACTGTTCCTACCCCCTCCCACCTTTCAGATCCTTTAGAATAAAGTACCACTACCCTCTAGCACCCGTAGCCCTATCCCAGTCTCAAGAACATTTTTATTATTATAATAATGCAGCATCTATACAGTACAAGTTACCTTAAATTGTTCCTCCATCTCACTGGTTTAGTATTTTGCAAAGAGTTGCTTAATGTGTGTAATTTGCACTGCAATGAATTAATAAAAGTTTCCTAATGGTTTGCTTCTAGCTGACATTCAGTTCCAGCTTACTTTGAAGCTCTCAGGAAACTTTTATCAGTGCAATACAACACACTAAGCAACCCATAAAAAAATAGAATACATCTGAGCTGGAACCCAGTTTCATTACTACAGTGTGCAGTACAACTTGATTGACATGTCATTCTACTCAATCCCAGGAAGAAGCTCATGGTCAGTTCCTGCCAATAGTAATCCTGTATTTAGACTGAAACCCCCATCACCATGCCATGTTGTTTTCCCTGCTTATGAGGATTCCATTCATTCTATGTTATTTCTTCCCTTTTATTCTTTTATTCCCCCCAAATGCCACAGTTTCTGATTCCAGCTGCACTATAATAACTAAAGAAAACTGCTGCTGTTTGCTCAATTCAGGAATGGCAAAATGTTGTCTGCAAACAGTGGAATTTTGCCTACAAACAACAACATTTTGCCTTTACTGGTGAATGTCTGCCATTTGTAAACAAAATTCTCCTGTTTGCATGCAAAACTCTGCCATTCATTTCAGAATTCCCCCATTCCCAGGTGAAATTCTGTCATTCCTGAATTCAGCAAACAGCAGTAGTTTTCTTTAGCTGTTACAGTACAGTTGTACAAAACCTGTGGCATTTGGAAGAGGATAAAAGTTAAGAAATAACTATGCATGAGTGGAGTCCTCATAGGCAGAAACAACATGGCAGTGGAGGAAGGTAATCCAAAGGTGAATTACGGCCAGCTGAATTGGTCATGTGCTTCTTCCTGGGACTGGGTAGAATGAGGGAAGGGAAGGGGAAATTGTTTAACCAGGAAGGCACGCTAAGCCAGTGCTTGTTTGTAGGTGTGACCTGGGAGCACAAGGAAGTTAAGTGACTTGCATAGGGTCACACAGTATGCAAGTAGGAACTGATGGGATTCAAACCCAGTTCCCAAGGTTTGTAGCTCAGTGCTCTTAACCACTGTGCTATACTGCCTCAGTTGTACTTGGGTGAATGGAATGAAAATTAGTAACTACTGCACTGCAGATACATTTGAAAATGCATTGCATGAACATTGGATGGGAGGTGAAGGGAGTTTCGAGTTACTGAAAGTGCATTGCATGTGGATTGCATGTGAGTTGATGAGTAGCTGAAAAATAGCTTGTATTTTAAGCATTTAGAATTGCCACTGCATTGTCAGCACAGAAAAATAATGAAAGAGCAGTGAGTTGGAGGAACAGTTTGTGTATGTATGTGTATATATACTGTGTTATATATATATATATATATATATAGACATATATATATATATATATACATACACACACACACACACACATATGCACACACACACACACACAGTGGTGTCTCCCAGGATGAAACACACTTTTAATGCACTCTGCACTCTGCAATATGCTGCAGCAGATTTACTGAATAAAGCAATGTAATTTCAATGGCAATTAGTCTCCTTCATCATGAAGGAAACTGTGGCAGTCACTTCATCCTGGCAGTGTCACATTTTCCTGAATGACAGAGGGGACTAATTACCATTGAAATTACATTGCTTTATTCAGTAGGTCTTCTGCAGAATTCTGCTGAGTGCTATAAAATAATGCAGAAATGCATTTCATCCTGAGGGACGCCACTGTATATATGTGTGTGTTTATATATAGATATGTATATATATGTATATATTCATTACAGAAAACTGTGTTAATGCATCAGTTAGGGTTGATGCAACAACAATAGGGAAATGAGACATTAGGGTTGACACCCTAACATCCTCCAAGTCTACCACCCCACCCCCACCCTCCACAGACCAACAGGTGATGGTGTGCGCCTTGGGGTCATTGACCCTAACTCTCACCCTATTCCATGTGCAAGAAAGTTGACATGGTACAGTATAGGAGAATGGGGTGAGAGTTAGGCCAGATGACCCAAGGTACCAACCTGTTGCCTGTTGGTCTGTAGAGGGTGGGGTGGGGTGGTAGTGTGGGAAGGTGTTAGGGTGTCAACTCTAATGCCTCATTTCCCTGTTTTTGTCCCATTAACCCTAACTGATGTATTAATGAATTTTTTTGTAATGAATTTCCTTACCTTTTGAGAAAGTGTAATCATACCCTTATATGGTTTTCAGAGCACAGGGCCCGTATCCATAAGTACACAGACACTGTAACAAACTGTCATCTTCCTAATTCCATGTGCTCTGAGTATTGCATAATGGACGGCCCAGTAGTCTGATTACTGCATAATGGTATGCATATGTGGGAGCTCAGGGCCCTCCGGGTCTTGCGCTCGTACCTACCTATAATTGTAGAGACACAGCAAAGCCCTAGACGCATTCCAAGAAAGACTTGTGCTGCAAATGGTGCAATATGTCAGTAATCATAGCAACTTTGGAAAAAATGCCATTGCAGTTGTAATGATGGACTAGTAACCTGCACGTATGCTTAGTGCAAAGCTGCGTTTGGCTAAAAATCCATATCTTGAACTGCTTTCGAGATATAGGCGCCAAAAGGTGCTGTGTTCACCACAATGTTATCTTATGGGAAATTTCTCAACTTCACAATGTCATAACTTTGTAACTGATGCAAAGTTTTACACCAAACCAGCATACATCACATCTTTGAGACACCCCCTTTCTACCCTGCAAATTTCAAGCAAAAAGTCCTGTTTCTTTGCAGTGAAGTGGCAAAGAAACAGCAACCTTTAAAAATCCCTGCTTGTGAGTTGTCAAAATCCTTGTTCATGAGCCAAATCCTTGTTCATGTAGTGTCAAAATCCCTGTTCGTGAGCCAGACCCTGTTCGCAAGGTAGGGCCATCTGGTTGTCTCCTCATGAACAAGGATTTTGACAGCTCATGAACAAGGATTTTGACAGATCACGAAAAGAGATTTTTAGGGCTATCTGGTTGTCCCTCATGAACAGGGATTTTGACAGCTCACAAACAGGGATTCTGACAGCTCACAAACAGGGATTCCTTTTTAGAATCCCTTTTCCTGAGTTGCCAAAATCCCTGTTCATGAGCCGAATCCCTACTCATGAGTTGTCAAAATCCCTGTTTGTGAGCCAATCCCTGTTCAAGAGACAGGGCCATCTGGTAGTCCCCATATGAACAAGGATTTTGACAGCTCATGAACAGAAATTAGCTCACAAACAGGGATTTTGACACCTCACAAACAGGGATTGGAAGTAAATGGAACCAAAGCCATGGGTTTGTAGGGGGTGTTACCCTGAACAAAATCCATACATCAATGTGTACAGAAGACATCCCTGGGGCAAGTTACCAGGTTTTGTTTTTGAAAAAAATTGAAAACAAGATGGCATCTCCTGAACAGGGATTTGTTTTCCATATGAACAGGGATTTAATGAATCCTTGTTTGTGAGCTGTCAAAATTCCTGTTTGTGAGCCCTAAATACCTTTTAGTACTGTGCAGTTATCCAAAAGACTGAATTGAGAATGCTCAGAACCCAAAATTTCACAATTGAATAACTCTTTCTACTCTGAAAATTTCAAGCCAAAATTCCAAACGGTGTGGCTGCAGTGCGATGAGGGAACATCAGCAGAAATGGGTGAACTATGCACTGTGTAAAATGCGCACATCCAATCAAAATGAGTCTTGGCATATCAAGAAATCTACCCCACAAGACTGTGCATACCTAATTTTGTGCAAATCCGTTGAATGGGTGCAAAGTTATTAAAGTGCAAAATTTGGGGTTTAACATTAAACTGCCTACTCAACCCTTATTATAGTGGCACTACTGTGCCACTATTGTGTGTGTGTGTGTATATATATATATATATATATATATATACACAATATATGTATATATATTTTGGCTTGAAATGACCTTTCTGTTTGTGTCCTTCAGCAGGGCTTCCGGGGTCCTAACCATAGAAAAAACATGGAAGCCAAGCTGATCATCCGCCTTGGCTCCCAGCAGCCCTCTGGTTTAAATGATAGACTTATTTTCCACTAACATCTTTCAGCCTCCCTTTTTCCCTAAAGTCAATTTGTTTTTGTACTGATTTATTTTTAATTTTCACCATATGTCTCCATTTCTATCTCCTTCTCACACATTTGTCACCTTTCAGCCTTCTTACAAGGCCCTGTTAATCAGTCTCTACCTGGGAACTTCCCCAGCTCTTTCTCTCCCATTATGTTTTATCTTTCCCATCATCACCTTTTTGTTTCATAGATTCTCTCTTAATCTTACCATTTATCACTTCTTCTCCCTTAGCCTCCCCCTTCTTCTTTCTCCACATATATATCTCTCTCATTTTACCTCTCCTCTACACTAACTTGTTTTTTTTCTCTTTTAGATATTTCCTGAAGAAGACCTAAGGTCAAAACGTAGATGTTTAACTCTATTTTCTATTTTCAGCGTGCATTTAATATAACCATTTTGTTTTGCTATATATATAGATAGATAGATATATAGTGACATGGTAGTGCCACTATAGTTAGGGTTGAGTAGCCACTTTAATGCAAAACCTCAAATTCTGCACCTTAATAACTTTGTGACAGATTGGCCTGAAAGTTTGCATGTTCAGTCTGGCCCTACAGATCTCTGGATTTGGCAAGTTTTGTTATGGTTGGATGTACAGTTGCAGAGCTACAGAATGCAAAAAAAAAATAATGTAATTTTTGCGTGTTTGTTTGCTCGCTCCCACAGTCCGCACAGTTTGTCCATTCAGTTCAAAAACTTCAGGGAAGATGCAGCCTTGGTCACGGATGTGTCTTTCGAAGATTTAGTGAAAAAATATTAAACCATTCAAAAGTTATTAAAAAAGAATTCCCATTATAGTCAATGGGAAAAGTTAACAAAAATCACAAAACGTTCATGAGCGGCTCTTTTTACTGTCGCAAATGGCTCTTTTACTTTTGTGAGTCAGCCATCTTGTTTACAGTGAGTGACACAGAAAAATTCCTGGCATTTAAAATTGGGACCCTCTAGGTAAACACTGATTGTTGTGTTTACCTATTCAGGCCCTGATTATGCTAGCCATATCTTTTTTGGGGAGTTAAACCACCCAGAATTATGTTTTTAATTTTTTTCCGAAAAATACTTTCACAAAATACTTCTGCAAATGCGAAAGTTTTGTGATTTATTCTGTGAAACTATCATGATTTGAGAAAGTATTTTGCGAAAGTATGCAAAAATAACTGCATATCTTTGCCAGCCTCCTGCAACCAAATGGTTGGGTCTTTTGGGCTGAACTTTGCAGGGCTGCAAGCCCTGGTCCCACAGATGTGCCTTTTGGTGGTTTGGTGCCAAAACATTCAAGGGGCCCAAAGTTATAGTGTTCTGAAGTTGAGCAGTTTCCCAAAGGATAATATTGAGCTGTCCCTCACACCTTTCAGCACCAGTATCTTGAAAACTAAGCGAGATATGGAATTTTCGCTACTGGTATTGAAACAAGTTTGGAAATAGTAGAAGACACCCGCAGTGGAATTATTTTCCTACTTACTACAGTTACAGAGATATTGACAAAAACATGTTCCACAGGTGGCTTTCAAGTGCTTTCCGGTGCCCGTAGCTCATAAACAATGCAAGATATGGCTTCAGTCAGTTATGGTCATGAGAAATGCAGGTTGTCACAATTACAGGGACATTTGAATTTTTTTGGTAGCTCCTATGGTTCCGGAGATATTGGCAACTTTTTGTTATAAGGATTCCTTGCCCTATATGGCTGTTGTATGGCTCTGTTGTGAAGTATGAGTGCCCACGATCACACATATGTAGCTCATTATTCAAAAATGGATAATACGAATGGAGCACAGGAACTGGAGGGCCTGTGCTTCCACTAACACACACCATTTACCACTTACATTACACTTTCTCAAAAAGAAGGGAAATTCATTCAAAAAACTCTGTTAATGCATCAGTTAGGGATGTTTCCACAATGAAAAAAGTGTGGAAATTCGGTATTAGGGTTACCACCACTCCACCTCAACACCACCACCCCACCCTCCAGACACCACCAGGCATCAGGGTGTGCATTACAGTGGTCGTGCCTAACTCTTAGGGTGAATACACAGTTTAATATTAAAGCAGAATGTTTGAAGCTAAATACCTTTTGATCCCTTCAACAGCTTTCCAGGAAATTTGGCAAGCACAATCTCTAGTAATAGATCTCCTAATGTGCCAAACATTGTGTGAATCTTTTTTGTCATTTTTGAGATATGCAATGACAAACAATCATAAATTGACCTTTTTTGTGGTGTTTTTTTCATCATGCATAGCTCAAAAATGACTAAATTTAATAGTCTGAAATAGTCATGGTAGACAGTGTTTGTGCCATAGATGTGACTTTTGATGGTTTGGTGCAAAAATGTTACTCTGTTCAAAAGTTATTACATTTTCTTTTTTTCCCCATTATTTCCTATGGAAAAAGTTGTGTCCTGCATGAAAACAAGGTTTTTGCAAATTTCATTTTTGAAAGAGACCTATCTGTATACAGTTCTCTTGTTCAGTAAATAAACAGGAGCTGAGTTGTTGCACTTTTCTGATGGAGTAGGTGGTAGGGTACAATACTACAAATATCAGGGCCCCTGGTTCAAAGCTGACTTACACTAAACATATTTTTTTTTAGTTTGCACCATGTAAAGAAGAAAACCATTGCCCAATGATTCCTACTGTTCCCAGTGATGGCTTTCTAGTATCAGGGGGTCTCCAATCCCGTGCTGGAAACTGTTGTCTTCCTCCAGCACTTTGGGACACTGGGAAGCCCACTCCCAGTGTCCTGAAATATATTAGCTGACACAGTGATGCCCATTCCTAGTGTCAGATGCTGCTGCCATGCCCTCATATTTATTTATTTATATATTTATTTCCAGCATCAAGGGGCCAAGTCCCAGTGCTGGCAATGATAGTCCAGCCATCCCCCACCCCCAGCACTTTGGGACACTGAGGGACAACTCCCAGTGTCCCAGGATCAAAATGCATATTCCTGTAAAGAAGAAAGTGGTCCCTCAATGTCTCCTTTTTTTTTGCCCCCCCAAAAAATTGTCCCTCATTGTCTCCCTGTCCTCCTCCCGCATCCTGACCCTCCCTCTGTGCTCCCACCTCCCTGCATCCCCACACCCCATGCTTACCTCCAAAGGTTGGACACTGTTATCTTCTGCGGAGAGGGACATGTCTCCACTCTTCAAAGCCAAACCACAAACTGAAGAATCAAGGTAGGGGCCGTATAATGGTTGTCAATGGGGTTTTCAACTTATGTTGATATTTCAGCCATTTTTAGAAATTATAGCCCCAAATGTTTAACGTGGGTTTCTTGGAACACCACCTCATGAACACTGTCACTGTCATTTTGTTCATCAGACCCATAAGGTGATTTTGCAGTCAATTCGCAGAATCATTTTTCAGGACTGATTAATGAAACAACACTGTCAGTGTTCATGAGATGGCATCCCAAAATGTCCATCTGAAAATTTGGTGCAAAAACACCAGAAAATGGCTGAGTTATTTGAGCTTGTTGAAATTTTTCTGTGCACATGCATAACTTTGGTGATTTTTAATATTTTGACTACAAATTTACAACATAGCTATATTTCATACCACCTGATGAACAATGAAACTGTTTTTTTTTTGCACTTGTGGCACAGAATGGCGCAGTTACTGCATGAAATCACCTTTCAGGATTGAGTAATGAAATGATAGTGCCACTGTTTGTGAAGTGGGGTCCCAAAAAGCCAATATTAAAAATTTGAAGCAAAAATAGCAACAAACGCCTAATTTATGTACGTTCATTGACATTTTTCTATGCACATGCGTTACTGCCAATTTTTAATATTTTCACTCCAGATTTTCTGCATAACCATTTTTTTCACACACCTCATTTCTCATATCCTGTCCAAAATGCGTTCTTGCACCTGGGTTGTGGAATGGTGCAGTCACTGTGCAAAACCACCTTTTGGGTTTGAGTAACAAAATAAGTGTACCACTCTTCTTGAGGTGGATCCCAAAAAGCCCATACTGAAAATCTGAAGTGAAAATAACAACAAATGCCTGAGTTATGTGCGCTCATTGAAATTTTCCTATGTGCATGCCTAACTTTCCTGATTTTTCATTTTCTGACTCCAAATTTCCAACCCAGCTATTTTTTACACTACCTCATGAACAGTACAGCTATCATTTCACACATTCTTCCCAAAATGACATTCCACACCTGTAATGCATAATGGCGTTTTGCCATGGATTAAGAAATCATGATCTATGGAGTTTATGAGCTAGGGTGATAAGACTATGTTGAACATGTGGAGTGAAAATGTGAAAAAATTACAAGGGGTGCATAGGCAGGGGTGTCACCAAAAGAAGGAGGGCAGTACTGATGAAGTTATATAAAAACCCTGGTCAGGTCTCACAGTGGGTAGGTTGTGTCAGATGACTCTGATAGATTTCATTGACTGGGTGACAAAGGAAGTTAATGGGAGGCAGCCACTGGACGTCACCTACCTTGATGTCAGCAAGACCTTCGACACGATCCAGCATAAGAGACTTGTTAAGATGGGTAGTCTGGGCATGGGAGACAAGGTGGTTAACTGGGTTAGGAACTGGTTAACAGACAGGAGATAGAGGGTAGGGGTAAATGGGATACAATCTGGGGAGAGGAGGGTGACCAGTGTGGTACTGCAAGGATCATCCTTGGGCCACTCCTGTCCAATGTCTTCATTAGTGTCATTGCAGAGGAGCTTCAAAGAAATGTCTGCCTGTTTGCTGATCACACCAACATCTGTAACTAGGTGGACACTCCAAAAGGGGTGGAGAAAATGAGAAAGGACCTAGGGAGGCTTGAGAAATGGTCCAAAGAGTGGCAACTGAGGTGTAATTCTAAGAAGTGCAAAATTATGCACCTGGGGCATAGAAATCTTGAGGAGAACTACAGGTTGGGGGGGTTGCTGGTAGTCACCAAGGAACAAAGGTACCTGGTGGATATTATTTAAAATTACCTGAAAAAGTCAAAAGAGAGCACAAAGGCAGTGATGAAGTCCAATGGCATGCTGGGGTGCATATGCAGGGGTATCACCAGCATAAGGATGGAGATAGTGATGCCATTATACCCTGATCAGGCCTCACATGCAGTACTGCTTGCAGTTCTGGAGGCTGCATCTTTGAAAGGACATAAACAGCCTGGAGACAGTCCACAGAAGGGCAACTAAGATGGTACAGCGCTTGCAGCACAAAACATACTAACAGAGATTACAGGACCTCAGTATGTATTTGCTGCAGGGCAGGAGGTAGAGAGGAGACATGATAGAGATATTCAAGTAACTTAAGGGTATAAACAGGGTGCAGGGGGAGACACCTTCCAATATAAGAGGAGTACAAGAATGAGGGAGTATGACATGAAACTGGAAGGTGGCAGGCTAAGAGGGAATGTGAGGACATTTTTCTTCACAGTGATGGTGGTGGATGCACAGAATGGTCTGCCACGGGGGTGGTAGAAGCGAGCACTGTGGTGGGATTTAAACATGCATGGGACAGGCATAGAGGAACCACAGAGGTAAAGAAGAGGGAGGGTCAGAAGCTGTAATCAAGTAAAGGGCTTACAGGCAGACTGGATGGGCCTAGTGGTCCTTATTTGCCAACAATTTCTGGGTAGGCCATGTCAGATAAATCTGATGGTTTTCTTTGACTGGGAGATGAATGAAGTAAATCGGGAGGGGGCAGTAGATGTCGCCCACCTCAGTTTCAGCAAGGCCTTCAATGCCGTCCCTCATAAGAGGCTTATGAACAAAATGGGTAGTCTGGAAATAGAGAATAACCTGATAAACTGGGTTTGAAACTGGCGGACAGACAGGAGACAGGGGGTGGTGGTAAATGGGATCCAATCAGGTGAGAGAGTGGTGATCAGCATGGTACCTCAGGGATCAGTCCTGGGACCAGTCCTATTCAATGTCTTCATTAGTGACATTACGGAAGTGCTACGAGGAAAGGTATGCCTGTTTGCTGATGGCACCAACATCTGTAACAAAGTGGATACTCCAGAAAGGGTGGAGAAAATGAGGAGGGACCTGGAGAGGCTTGAAAAATGGACTGAGGAGTGGCAACTGGGGTTCTGTGCAAAGAAGTGCAAAGTGATGCACCTGGGAAGAGGAAACCCTGGGGAGAGCTACAGGATGGGTACGGGAGGTGCTGATGATCACCAAAGAAGAAAATGACCTAGGAGTTATCATTTCTGATAACCTAAAGGTGTCAAAACAGACCACAGACCACCTGCAAGGAGGGCCAATGGCATGCTGGGGTGCATAGGCAGAGGTTTCACTAGTAGAAGGTGGTTATCCCATTGTATTAAACAGTACTGAGGCCTCACTTATGGTACTATGTGTAATTCTGAAGGCCACACCTGTGCAAGGACATTGACAGGGTGGAGGCGGTCCAGAGAAGGGCAACCAAGATGGTACATGACTTAGACCCAAAACCATATCGGGAGAGAATAAAGGACCTTAATATATACTCTCACTGGAAAAAGGCGGGGGCAGGGGGACATGATAGAAATATTCAAGTACCTCAAGGGCATAAACAAGGTGGAGAGGGGAAACGTCTTCCAGTGCAGAAGGAGTACAAGAATGAGGGGGCATAATATGAAATTGGAGGGGTGCATTGAAATGAAATTTGAGAAATGTTTTCTTCACAGAGAGGGTGGTGGGCAGATGGGATAGTCTGCAAAAGGTGGTGGGAGTAAGTACAGTTTGGAGGGGTGGTTAAACATGCCTAGGACAGACACAGTGGAATCTGGAGGTGGTAAGGAGTGGGAAGGAGTGATGGAAAACCACTGACCAGATACAGTCAGATGCCACATACAAGTATAGGCTTATTGGCAGACTGGATGAGCTTAGTGGTCCTTATCTGCTGAGAATTTCTATGTTTCTTTGAAGTGGGGTGATAAGAGTATGTTAAAAATCGGGTGAAAATACAAAAAAATGACAAAGTTATGACCATTTGTTACTATTTCGCTATGCAAGCGCGTAACAACAGATTTGTTCAAGATTTTCACTCCAGATTTACACATAACCTTCTTATTACCCCACCTCATTTATGTCACAGCTGTTATTTTTCAAATCTTTCCCACAATATGTGTTTGCACCAGTGGCGCAGAATGGCACTGCACTTTCGCATAATGACATTTTTGCTTCCATTTCACAGTTTCTCTGCACCATGGTACATGAGGTGTGGTAATAAGATGGCTATGTTTTCAATATGGTCACTGTACATATGCACCTCTATGGTGGGAATAAACACACAATAAACTGGGGATACTATTATATCTCAAAAAGTAAGGAAATTCATTGCACAAAACTTCATAAATGCTTCAGTTAGGGCAAGAACTATAGCCACAAAAGGAGGAAAATGAGGCATTAGGCTTTTCAACCCTAACTCCTCACCCCTGCCCTGCAGAGAGTGACAGAAGTGGGTGTGTGTGCCTTGGGGTCATTGGCCATAATGCTCACACCATTCCACCCCCACCTCCACCATGCAGACACAGACAGGCATTGGGGTGTGCTTTGGGGTCTTCGGTCCTAATGCTCACCTAATGCTCTGGCAGTGTAACACTTTCAGTTTAGTGAGCCCAAGTCTTGGTGTGGGAACAGAACTCGTAATCCTCTGGTCCAGAGGCAGAGGTACTGCCAATTAAGCCACTGGGTATTGTGATATCTCTGCCAGCTTGATTTATCCGGCACGGAGTGAGACACAAATCAGACGCAGTCCTGGTTAATCCATAAAATGTTGATATTAGAATCAGACACAAAAAAAGTCATTGAGACCAGCAAGCAACTTGACAGTCTTCACACATGATATACAGCTAACAACATAGTTTCAGTAGTGTTTAGTCCAAGTAGGTCAGGGTTTAGGTAGAATAGCAATGCAGTGCAGAAATGTTATAAGGATAAATAGAATATGAAAAAATAATATGTTCTACTTTTACTAGACCCAGGTAAAAGGTTGTGATTTTTACCCGGTACATACTAAAGAGTAGACTACTCCAGATCACAGTGTGACACAAAGGTTGAGGTGGGATTCAAATCTGCACACCTCCTGTGCTATGTTCAGCTGGCCTCAACCTATATATAGATATAGTATATATTTATATATGCAACATGGTCATTTGTAGGTTGCACCTAACTGTAAATCATATTCCTACTTGCTGGCCTTGAAGGTTTGTCTTCTTCTCATCTGCTCTGTCTACCCTCCCTCCATGTTCAGATTTGCTTCAGTAGTGCTCACCCAGACCAGTTTTCCCCTCCTTGACACAACCCTATCCTTACACACACCACAACGCTGTCTGCCAGCCAGGATGCCACCAGTCCACGCATGCACACCTTGACCAGTTGGCCTTCAGACCAGGCACAGGCTCAAATAATAATATGAACAGCATAGATGATTGGCATGCTCATAAGCAACAAATGCTCTTACACCATTAATTCTTGTCTCGGGAAATTTTATTTGGTTTTAGAAGATCCCAACGTTTCGCCTAAATAATTAGGCTTCTTTAGGGGAACTGTAAAAACATATGAAATATTTTAAATCAAATTTCTTGTTTATTTTTATATGAACCATTCACATTTGTTTGAACACCTATATTTAATAATATGCAGTTTATATTTGTTTATCCTATTTATATTACACATTATTAACATTTTTTAAATAGTTTACACACAAGATAAATTAATATACAGTATTTACTGCTGCTTCTGTGAAATAGGACCACCTATACTTAATTAGATATGTTTTCCTTACTTTGTAACACTGCCAATTGAGGCCAAAAAATGATTGCCATGTCTTGCTAAGGTGAAATCGTCTCAGATGCTCACTTAAATAAAAATAAATTAAAAAAGAAAATATGAATTTACATTTAGTAAATCACTTACTATTGATTCATTCATTTTTAATATATTATAATTTACCTCTTTCGTAACTCTTATTTTGTCATTCTTATAAATTAAAGCCTTTTTTCATAATATTTTTTCTGTGAAATACAAAAAGTATATAATAAAATATAGTAAACAAGGAAGAAAAGAAGGTCACTTCATAAACAGTAAAAGTTTAAATCAGTTTCCATATCTAACTCTTATCATGAGTGTACTAACTTGTACAATGCGCTAAAACAACATTAGTTACTTGATGCTTCATTTGTTACCAATTATTATAAATGTAGAACATTCAACACTTATCTTCCATGCTTTAAAATGTCATTTGTACTCACAGATTCTTTTACACTTTCAAAAAAACACTGTCATCTATCATAGTATTCATTCATCTGTCTATTTGCTTTACTAGTCCTTTAATGACTATTCTAATTCTAAATTATGTTGTAATAACATCAACTATCAAATCATTCAAATTACTCAAGAGTATGCAACACAAATCACCAGCATGGATGAGCTTATTACTTAATCCTTTTAAAAGTCGATTCACAGTTGTTTCTTGGCATTTAAAATACACTGTCATCTAGTGTTACTCTCATTCATCTATCTACTAGCTTTTTCAATCATTTAATAACTTGATTGTAATTCTAAATTAGATTTTAACCCGACTTTCAATCCTTATGGGTGCATTAAATTTGTAGCTTAATATACCAGCATCAATTAACTTATTCATTAATCCTTTTGGAATTAGCCCACAAATGCTTCCTGGTACTAATTAAATATTTTACATGGACTAAATTCTAACTTAATTGTTCTGGCATGAAATAGCCTTTACTCCATTCATTATCCATTATATTGACTGTTAAACATACTGCTGTTAAACATACTGCACTTTGTGTTGTTGTTCCATGCGCTACTTTCTCTCTACTGGTGCAAATACATACTTTAACATCAGCTCACTTATACTAACTGTTGGCATATTACACTTTGGTTTTTAAGAGTTATTCCATGGTCTACTTTGTCTCATTAATTGGTTTAATTTAAACTAGCTACTGATGGGAGTGCATGTTCAAATGATCTAGCTTTTAAGCATCCATTCACTATTGATTTTGACTTCTTGTTTATATGATTAGGGAAAACTTTTACTCTATCAAGTTAACTCCTGTCAACACCTTGTACATTCACATTATATTTTCTGTCTTATTTATTGTTTCATACTTTAAGTTCCTTACTATGGGTATAAGATAATTTAAAAAGCTTTCAAACGTTCTACTAATTGCAGTTTCACTATTCACTGTGCTATCCTTTTACATTAACTTTTAGCCTTTTAAAAAGAGGTTAAATGTATATGGTACAGATTTCCAGCATCACTAAACTTATTGATTCTTTATTTTTAAAAGATGCTTAGTTTGGGCTTAATCAATGAAAAATGGAGCTTAAATGAGGAAGTAAACTGGCAGGTATGCTGGTGAAATGATTAGGATGCTTTTCCTCATATAAGTTAGGGTCATAACTGACATACTAATAAACACAAATAAAAGGATCTAGTAAATAAATCAAAATAATAAATTAGATATGATTATTGTTACTTCTGAATGATTAGAAAGGCCTGAGATCAGGTCTCTCTTCTTAAAATATGCTTAAGAATATGAATAAGGTAATGATGGCCAAACAAGCCGTTTTTTGTCTCCCCTCCCCCTTTTTCTCCTTTGATTTCCCTGCCATAGTCATAGTAATAAAATGTGAAGAGATAAATAAAAAGCCATTTTTTTTAGCCAGAGTAGTTAGTTTAAGATGAACTAGTGCAAAATTTATAAAATATAATTTAACAATTCAAAATTGAGTGCAGTGAAGCTTTAAGGACCGAATTATGTCAAGGAATGGAGTCATTGGTTGCTGTGGTAACCACTTAGCTTAGGTTAAGTTTGATGACATGCACATGTCATCACATGACTCCCTTCCTCGACATAAAGAGGCTAGCCAGATGAGGAATCAAATTATGCCAGTCAGACATCAGGAGAGCGTGGAGCATGCAGCACAAATGACTAGTGAAGCCAGAATTAGCAGTAAGTAAAAAATCTCCATAAGCTTCTAACACAATTCACAGCTATAGAAAGGAGGGTCTAGTGTAAAACCTGTAAAGTATTTGAGCTCATAGTGTTATGCATAAGGCTTTCATTATTTTGAAACAAGTCTCAAACACTTAGTTAACATAAGTTCTGCACAAGGTGATAAAGGTGTACCTTTCAGTTTGTGTAAGCATGAGCAAGCAGTTCAAACTGATTGTATTTTGAGAGGTGGCAGAGTCAGCAGTATCTTTGATTATTTTGAAACAAGTCTCAGAAACATTTAGTTAATATGAGTAGTGCACAAGGTGATAAAGGTGGACCTTTCAGTTTGTGTAAGCATGAGCAAGCAGTTTAAACTGATAGTAATTCAAGAAGATGGCAGGGTCAGCAGTATCTTTTCAAAAGAACAGCAAACTAAGTGTCCTTTAAAAATAAAGAATCAATAAGTTTAGTGATGCCGGAGATCTGCACCATATACATTTAACCTCTTTTTAAAAGGCTAAAAGTTAATGTAAAAGGATAGCACAGTGAATAGTGAAACCGCAATTAGTAGAAAGTTTGAAAGCGTTTTAAATTATTTTATACCCATAGTAAGGAACTTAAAGTATGAAACAATAAATAAGACAGAAAATATAATGTGAATGTACAAGGTTTTGACAGGAGTTAACTTGATAGAGTAAAAGTTTTCCTTAATCATATAAACAAGTAGTCAAAATCAATAGTGAATGGATGTTTAAAGGCTAGATCATTTGAACATGCACTCCCATCAGTAGCTAGTTTAAATTAAACCAATTGATGAGACAAAGTAGACCATGGAGTAACTCTTAAAAAACAAAGTGTAATATGCCAACAGTTAGTATAAGTGAGCTGATGTTAAAGTATGTATTTGCACCAGTAGAGAGAAAGTAGTGCATGGAACAACAGCACAAAGCGCAGTATGTTTAACAGCAGTATGTTTAACAGTCAATATAATGGATAATGAATGGAGTAAAGGCTATTTCATGCCAGAACAATTACGTTAGAATTTAGTCCATATAAAATATTTAATTAGTACCAGGAAGCACTTGTGGGCTAATTCCAAAAGGATTAATGAATAAGTTAATTGATGCTGGTATATTAAGCCACAAATTTAATGCAATCTACAAGGATTGAAAGCTGAAGTTAAAATCTAATTTAGAATTACAATTAAGTTATTAAATGATTGAAAAAGCTAGTAGATAGATGAATGAGAGTAACACTAGATGACAGTGTATTTTAAATGCCAAGAAACAACTGTGAATCGACTTTTAAAATGATTAAGTAATAAGCTTATCCATGCTGGTGATTTGTGTTACATACTCTTGAGTAATTTGAATGATTTGATAGTTGATGTTATTACAACATAATTTAGAATTAGAATAGTCATTAAAGGACTAGTAAAGCAAATAGACAGATGAATGAATGCTATGATAGATGACAGTGTTTTCTTGAAAGTGTAAAAGAATCTGTGAGTACAAAGGACATTTTAAAGCATGGAAGATAAGTGTTGAATGTTCTACATTTATAATAATTGGTAACAAATGAAGCATCAAGTAACTAATGTTGTTTTAGCGCATTGTACAAGTTAATACACTCATATTAAGAGTTAGATACGGAAACTGATTTAAACTTTTACTGTTCATGAAGTGACCTTCTTTTCTTCCTTGTTTACTATATTTTATTATATACTTTTTGTATTTCACAGAAAAATATTATGAAAAAAGGCTTTCATTTATAAGAATAACAGAATAAGAGTTATGAAAGAGGTAACTTATAATATATTAAAAATGAATGAATCAATAGTAAGTGATTTAATGAATGTAAATTCATATTTTCCTTTTTCATTTTTTTTTAAGTGAGCATCTGAGGTGAATTCACCTCAGCAAGACATGGCAGTCATTTTTTGGCCTCAATTGGCAGTGTTATAAAGTAAAGAAAACATATCTAATTAATGGTCCTATTTCATAGGAGCAGCAGTAAATATATTAATTTATCTTGTGTGTAAAATATTTAAAAAATGTTAAAAATGTGTAATATAAACAGAACAAACAAATATAAACTGCATATTATTAAATATAGGTGTTCAAACAAATGTGAATGGTTCATATAAAAATAAACAAGAAATTTGATTTAAAATATTTCATATGTTTTTACAGTTCCCCTGAAGAAGCCTAATTATTTAGGCAAAATGTTGGGATCTTCTAAAACCAAATAAAATTTTCTGAGACAAGAATTAATGGTGTAAGAGGATTTCTTGCTTATGAGCATGCCAATCATCTATGCTGTTCAGTAATTTACTGGAAATAGGCAAGCTCCACCCAACAATAATAAGAATTATAATTTGAAGAAAAAAAGAGGCAATTTCCCTGGACACTCTCTTCTCATGTCAAATAATAATATGGCACAGTTTTTCTATTCAGCACTGTCTCACACAAACAAACCAGTGTCTCCAAGGACCAGGCACACACACTTGACACACTGAACCCAGCTTTTGACCTTAAAGTTGCAGAAAAATATATCTGTAACATAGAAAAGCAATACTGGTAAGAAAAAAAAAATACTGCACTTCATTTGCTTGCTGCAGAGGTTGAAGATAGAGGTGTGTAGAAAACTTCAGGCAGCCAAAGGGAGTTGAGAAGGCTCTGAGCTCAACACAGACATGTTTTAACTGTCATTTTATTTTATTTTTACAAATTCCTGATAAATCAGCTGCAGCCCCTCAGTGTGAGTCATGCATCCCCCACCACAAGCATCTCTCCCTCACACATTAACTGCTGCTGTAAGCCCCTGCCAAATTAACACAGGCATAGTACCAAATCTTCTGGCAGCCAGTAACATTTGCCTGCTGGTGTCACTGACTGACAGAAATATTCTAGCTGCTGACATCCTTGCCTTTTCTTGGGTTTTGTCCAATCGGTCGAAACATCGTGGCTGTCATATAGCATTCTTGTGCTCATGCTTGGCATAGTGTGAATTCTGGGAAGGCTGGCGGCCATGATGCAGTAGGCATGCTCACATCCTGATTAAGCACTGACTGGCCAGTTTATGATGGGGGAGACCATGGTGTGAAAGACTCATAGGGCAGCTCAGGCAATAGGGAGCTGATTGGGCAACAGATCAGGGTGAGGGGCACATGTTACTGGGTCTCACAGGCAACTCCCCATCACATCTGGCACTGGTGAGGCAGTGCTGTAGGGGGTGTCAGAGGGAAGCCAAGGTGACAACCAGGCTGAGTGAGCACATCTTAAAGCACCAACCCCTCCAATTTAATAAGGGATTGTAAACAAAAATGGGCACAAATACTAAATAAACAAGCATTTGTCAATGCTGAATGTTTGCTTGCTGGTATTAGCATTGGAAATGTAGGAGTTAGACAGATGCAGAGTAGGAGTGGCAGTGAAGTATTGAACTTCACGTGAACCCCACCTTCATCCTGTAGACATCGACAGGATTTGGGGTAAGTGTTTGGGTCGTAGCCGATGATGGTCAAGCCATGTCACCTCACCCTATTCTGCAGACATTGACATGTGTTGAGGTGTGCCTTAGGGTGTTTGGCTTTATAGTCATCCCATTCCATAAGGACATATGGTGAAATGGGTGCAGCATAGCAGAGTGGGGTGAAGTCTTGGGCCGAAGAGTGCAAGGTACACCTTGATGGCTGTTAGTGGCTGGGGGTTGGGGTGGGATGGCATGAGCAGTACAGTTGGCAACCCAAAGGCACACCTCGATGCCTGTCTGTCTGTACAGGGTAGGACGTTATGGTTAGAAACCATAATTCCTTGGGCGTTTGTTGGTATTTGCAGTACAAATATTCAACACAGCCTTTTTGTGACCCCACCTCAGGAAAGCATTTGGAACCTCTCCTCATGAAGAGTGGCAGTGTGAGTTTGTCAATGTGTCCCGAAATCTGACTTCCAACAGTGACAGTGCCATTCTGTGCCACATGTACGAAAACACAGATCAGGCAGGATGTGAAGAATGACAGCTGTACCATCCATAGGGAGGTATGAAGAGATGGCAATGTTGAAAATCAGTAGTGGGAATATTAAAAATGCTTGCACTTCAGAGCATACGTGGTGAAACTGTGCAATGCATGTGCTTAACACAGTCACTTTATGGAGTTTTGTCACCAGATTTTCAACATAGGCATTTTACGACCTGTGCTCATGAACTGTGTCACTGTTTTTCTTAATGTGTCCCGAACACTGATGTCCCACCGCAACCACGGTATTCTGCACCAGAACTGCAAAAACACATTTCGACCAGGATGTGAAAAATGAGAGCTGTACTGTTCATAGGGAGGTGTGGAGAAATGGCAATGTTGAAAATCTGGACTTAAAATATTGCAAATGTTCAAAGTTATGAGCGTGCGTGGAAACTGCGCAACGCACATACATAACGCAGTCATTTTATAGACTTTCATCACCAGATTTTCAACATAGGCATTTTAGGACCTCTGCTAATGAACAGTGTCACTGTTAATTTTGTTACAGTATGTGTCCCAAACAGTGATTTCCTACAGCGACCGCGCTATTTTACGCCGGAAGTGCGAAAACACATTTCAGCCAGGATATGAAAAATGACAGCTGTACTATGCATAAGGAGGTATGGAAAAATGTCAGTGTTAAAAATATTGAGCGAAAAATATTGCAAATGTGTGAAGTAATGGCGTGCGTGGAAACTGTGCAGCGCTGCGCTTCATACTTTCTATTCATTTTATGGACATTTGTCACCAAATTTTCAACAGAGACATTTAGGACCTCTGTTAATGAACAGCAACAGTGTGATTTTCCTAATGTGTCCCAAACACAGATTTCCCAGCCAGCGCATTGTTCTGCTCTGGAAGTGCAAAAACACATTTTGGCGGGATGTGAAAAATGACAGCTGTACTGTTCATAAGGAGCTGCGGATAAATGGCAGTGTTGACAATCTGGAGTGCAAATATTGCAAATGTCTAAGTTACGAGTGTGCATGAAACTGCACAACACATGCTCATAACACAGTCGTTTTATGGGCTTTTCTCACCAATTTTCCACATAGGCATTTTAGGACCTCTGCTAATTAACAGCGACACTGCGAGTTTCATACTGTGTCCCAAACATGGATTTCCCACAGCAACCATGCTATTCTGTGCCAGAACTGCAAAAACACATTTTGGCTGGGTTGTGGAAAATGACAACTGCACTGTTCATAAGGAGATGCATTCAAATACCACTGATGAAAATCTGGAGTGAAAACATTGCAAATTCGCAAAGTTACGAGCGTGCATAGCAAGTACATAATGCACGCTTGTAAAACAGTAATTTTTGGGATGTTTCCCAACAAATTTGCAACATAGACTTTTTGAGAACCCACCACATGAACCCTGGCAATGTCGTTTCATTAATCGGTCCTGAAAGGTGATTCCGCACAGTGACAGCGAAATCACCTTTCCGGGCCAATTAACACCATGACAGTGAAAGAATTCATAAGATGGGGTCCCAAAAGCCCCATGTTGAAAATTTGGCGCCAAAATTCCAAAAAATGCCCGAGATATGCATCAAAGTTGAAAAAAACCCTATTTATTACAATATACAGCTTACCGGCATTTCCTCAGTTCGCGGTCGGCTTCAAGAGTGCAGACATGTTCTCGGCCCACCAAAGATCATCACGCTGAGCTCTGAAGGTAAGTATGGGGTGAGCGAAGGCAGGGTGTGCAGTGGGTGGGTGCAGGTTGTGTGAAGGGGGGGGACTGGGAGACCGCTGAGGGACCGTTTCCTTCTTTACAGAAAAAAAAAACACATCATGGGACTGTTTTTGTTTTACAGGGACATTTCAGTGGACATTTGGCATGCTGGGGTGGGCTCCCAACATGCCAACCTACTTTTTTGTTGGGGGGGCGACTGTAGCCAATAGGGATTGGGCACCCCATCGGCATACAGGGGGCCGCAATAGCAGAGGGAGATTGTCACCCCCTCAACACAAACATAGCTTTTGGGGATTATGCTGACGGGAGTGGGCTCCCCCATCTGTGCATTAATGGCTGGGCAGGATATGTCAACAGGCAGTGGGGCCCCCATCGGTAAAAAAAGACTGTTTGTGGAGGGGGCACATGATGCCGAGGGGGATTAGGCACCCCCTCAGCACAGGGCTGCATAATACTGTTTGTGAACATAGTGGCAAGCTGCCTGCCATGTTCACAAACAGTATTAGGCTAGCTAACGTTCTGCCCTGCAATGACGGGTCACTCCCTCTTTGCAGCAGAATGACTGATGCTGCAGTGATGAGGTGGCCCCTGATTGCTGTGGCAAAAACGTTACAACTTGGTGCACTTTTGGAAGACCAGTGTCATCGGCACACTGTGCCTCCATTGGTCCACCACTGCCAAGTCCCCAAATGCAGTGCCTCCCTTGGCTGTAACAGTGCCGTGCCTTCACAACCGCTTCTCTCCTAAGCTGTCACATAATGTTTCTTGTGCATGAGCACAAGCAAACATGAAAGGAGGAGTTCAAATGGCGGCAGTGGGGGGTGGTGTTTGAACCTGATAAACCTCAGCTGGCAACAGCCCTCAATAAAGGATACATAAGAAAACCTGTGAAAAAAACCAACCCATTCTTGAGTGACACATACTCTTCAGTGTCCTGCTATAGAATGAATGAACAGTGGCATACTAATCTGAAAGCCTGAACAGTGCTAGTATCCACTTCCTAATGAGGTACTGGGAATGAGAAAGATTTCCCTATGTACATTGGGGTTGAAAGTGCAACAGTTTAATCTCATAGTGTGGGCAGGTTTAATTCTTTTCTGGGCCTTTTCATTCCTCTTGAAAAATCACACCTTGATGGCTGTTGGGATAGGAAAAGCAGAACTGCCATAGCGGTTTCCTCTCAGAAGGACAAACCTCTACTTGTTGACTTGGGATGAAGTATCTCCCAGCTAAAACATCAGCTCTGCCAAGCTCTTCCTGATATAGATATCAATGCCGCTGTGGAGAAATGTCTTTTCTGTTATAATGGGTACTAGAGGTTTAATTCTCTACTTGGATCCAAGGAGTTTTCAGTGTTCTATAGCAATGTGATGAAAAGCTGCCAGGGTGCTGAAGTGTCTATGCATGTCTCTTTAAGTGGAGCTGTTTGGCAAGCATTGCTATGGATGCCAGAACATCAAGACACCTCTGAAACACCCAGCATGTGTTTCTACAGTTTTTGTATTTTCTTGAATAATTATATGATAAAAATGTGTTGTCTCTATGCGAGCGGTCTGAGCGATTGAGGCGTCCAGTCGTCGGAAGGGCAGGAAGCCGGAGTGAATAGGAGACCAAAGTTAGAAGTTCACCATTGAGCATGTGACTGTAGGTTAGTTTTTTGGGGGGTTATGAGTGATCAGGGAGTCAGCTTTTATTGTCCATGACAATGAGATTGAAGCAAACTCCTGCTCTGCACGAGACATTCTTGTGTTTGTGCTATTGTGTTTTTATTTGTTTATTAGGAAAGTCGGAAGTACATAATTTGAGCTAAAAGCTCCTTTATGAAGAATCCTTGTCATACAATAAAAGGAGGGGGAGACAAGACAGGTGGGAACATATGCAGCTGTGAGGCACTGTCAAAATAAACAATATTAAATACATAAGAGTATACAGTATCACAGTACTGTAAACGTATTACAGAGTTCACAAAAATGTGGAACACCAGATTATAGGGAATCTCACCCATGATGAGGAGGAAAAGTCCAAAGTCAGAAAGGTACAGGAACTGAACAACAGTGAGTAGGTAGTGGCAGTAGCACTGGGAATGAGCCTAGGTCTAACAGTGTGTGCCGCAGAAGAAAGAGAGAGAGAGAGAGTGACAAGACCCAGCAGGTTAGCTAGTTGTGGATGCGGTGTTAGAGGGTAAAGGGCAGTAAATAGTGGGGGCTTAAATGGGGGTAGGGAGACAGACAAGACAGTAGGGAGGTAGTAGGGGAGAGGGCATAGGCAACAAAATAGATCATGCAATCTGGGCTGGATCAGGCTTTCTGAGGAACTAGTGCCTATAGGTGGCTAGAGATGGCAGGAGCACTGCTCAGGGGCATAACAAATTTTCTTTTCTTTTTGTGATAATACTATCATTCAGAGATCGAACAATAGTATTATGGGCCCTGAACAATAGTATTAGAAATCTTGATCGATACTATTAACAGTCTGGGCCGATAGTAACAAGGATGTGATTAAAACTGTATAAGGGCTTTTATGGAGCAAAGAGATGGGTGATATTTGGAAATATCAAGTCAATGAGGCAAAAGTGACCTGCATGAGGAAAGACAGTAGTATTATTTTGAAGCAAGTGAGATTACTATTGATGACAAGAAGTACTTAATCCAGTTAAATGAGGCACTTGGGGCAACTGAATCAGCACTGGCACTGGGGGCTAATATTGCTGTTACTCTTTTGCATTTGGCACACTAATGTTATGTTTGCTGTGTTTTCTTTACATTTTCCAGCAGGAGGCAGATTGGGGGTCAGAGGGTATCTAGAGGTCACATGATAATCACAGACCTATCAGAACCCACCAGAAGTCAAGACTCCTGTATAAAAGGATACTCTCCTAACCTGTACCTTTTGCATCTGTGTCCCAGAATGTGAGTGAACAGAACATGAGAGGAACAGCTGAAGGGATTTGTGTCTTAAGTGTCAGCATGGATACCCAGGTGACAGCAGGCATGCAGGGAACTCTGCCAGTTCAGTAAGATAATTCAGACCACCTGTATACATAGAATTTGATGGCAGATAAGGACTGCTAGGCCCATCCAGTCTGCCCAATTTCCCTACCTGTATCAGTGGCTCCTGTATGCCCTCTGGAAAGCAAAACCGTTACTGAGAACACATTGATGCCGACAACATCGACTGTTCACTGTAAAGTCTGCTCAGGATGATGGCACTCTTTCCCCTGGTCCTGCACCCCCTTCCCGAATCAACTCAGACTCATAGTTGATAATCTTTAAGCTGGGGGGTGCAGAGGGCAGAACCCCCGTATGAAGTAGTTTGGGGGGGCAAGGCCCCCGGATGAAAAGCAACTGTTTCTCTGAGGGATTTATGTCGACTGCAAATTGTGGTCAACATAAATTCGGTGCTGTAATGTCAATTGATAAAGTATTTGTCAAACCAGCATCGTAGAGCCCTGCTGACCCTACTTGTTCATCAGCTTTAGTTTCTCTTTCCCACCACTAAGGTTCCCTTTTGCCTATCCCATGCATATTTGAATCCCCCACTGTGTTTGCTCTCACTGCCTCCTGGGGTAGGCTGTTTCTTGCATCCACCACCATTTCATGAAGAAAAACTTCCTCCCATTCCCCCTTATCCTGCCCCCTTTAATCTCATTTCATGCCCTCTCATTCTTATACATCTCCTAAACTGAAAGCTGTCTCTCACTTGCACCTTGTTGATGCCCTTAAGGTACTTGAAGTTTTCAGCCATATCCCCCTGTTCTTGCCTCTCCTCCAGAGTATACATATTGAGGTCTTTTAATCTCTCCTCATATGCCTTCTGTTGCAAGCCCTGCACCATCTTACTTGCCCTTCTCTGAACAGACTCCACCCTGTCTATGTACTTCCACAGATGCAGCATTCAGAACTGAACATAGTATTCTAGATGAGGTCTCACCAGTGTTCTGTACAGTAGCATCACCACGTCCCTTCTTCTGCTAGTCATACCCCTTCCTATGTACCATAGCATACCAGTGATCCTCCCAACTGCCTTTGCACACTGCTTGGACCCTTTTAGGTTATCTGAGATGATTATTGCTAAATTTCTTTTTCTGTTGTGACAGCTACTAACTCGTCCCCATCCTGTAACTCTCCTCTGGGTTTTGTGCCCCAGGTGTATTAATTTCCACTTCTTTGTGTTGAATCTTAGTTGCCATACCGTGGACCATTTTTCCAGTTTCCTAAGTCCCTCCTCATTTTCTCCACCCCTTCTGGAGTGTCTACTCTATTGTAGATCTTGGTATCATCCACAAACAGGCAAACCTCTCCTTCCAGTCCTTCAGGAATATTGCTAATGAAGACATTAAAAAGGACTGGCCCTGGGACTGATCCATTTGGTACCCACTCCACCCCCACCCATTCCTTGGATTGGACACCATTTACCACCACCTCCTGCTTTCTGTCCCTCAACCAATTACTGACCCAATTCACCACCTTTTGGCCCACCCCAAGCTACCCAGCATGTTTACCAGTCTCTTTTGTGGAATGGTGTCAAAGACCTTGCTGAAATCGAGGTAGGCAACATCCACCACTTCCCCTGATCCATCCCCTTTTCACCTAGTCAAAGAAGTCTATCAGATTTGTCTGACATGATTTCCCCACAGAGAATCTGTGCTGCCTCAGGTCTTGTGCTCTTCTGGATTCCAAATGATCCACATTCCTTTCCTTGAGAAGTGCCTCCATAATCTTCCCCACTACTGAGAAGAGACCAACTGGCCTATAGTTGGCCTCCTCCTCCTACTTCGCTTTTATGAAGCAAGATTACATGCACCCTCCTCCGTTCTCTGGAACCACATCCGTTGAAGGATTCATTAAACAGGTCTGCCAGTGGTGCTGCTAGCATAATCCATAGTTCCTTTAATATCCTAGTGTGTATGCTATCTGGCCCCATTGCTTTGTCCACCCTCAGTTTTGTGAGTTCCTCTTTGACTCTCCCTTCCGTAAAAGGACTAGTGTTCTCCTCTCTCCCCCCTTTGATTCTGGTGGCTAGTTTTGTCCTCTCTCCCTCCCCTTTTTCAGTGACTACAGAACAGAAGTATTCATTCAGTATTGATGCTTTTTCTTGGTCACCATCCACACACTCCCTTTCTTCCTTTCTGAGCCTTACAATCCCACCCCTGGCCTTCCTTTTTTCTCTGATGTACCTATAACATGTCTAGTTCCCTTCCCTTACTATCTGCACTATCATTTCTTCCATTTGTGCCTTTACTCATAACTGCCTTCTCTTCTTCCTTCTATGTAGGTCCCCCCCTCATCTTCTTCTTTCTGTGACTACTTATATTTTCTGAAAGCCAACGTGTTGGTCCTTACCTTCTCAGCCACTTCCTCTGAGAACCACTGTGGCTTTTTCTTTCTTTTGCCCTTGTCTCTCTGCCTAATACACCAGTTTGTTACCTCCCTTATGGTTCCTTTTAAGAGTTCCCACTGTTCCTCCACCCCACTTCTGGTTTCCTTCCTCGTCAGTGCATCTTGAATACATATCCCTAACCTGGTGAAGTCCAGCCCCTTGAAATTTAAGATGCTTGCCATTGTGTGGCTTGACTATGTCCCTGTACCCATATTACACTGTGTGGTGGTCACTGTATCCCAGGTGCCCTTCCACCCGGACTTCCTTGATGCTGTCTCCATTGGTTAGCACCAGATCCAGAACTGTCCTTTCCCTGGTGGGTTCTAGCACTAACTGCCTGAGGCCTGCCCCATGTATGGCTTCCAGGATGTCTCTGCTCCTGACTGATGGAGCCGCCAGAATGGTCCAGTCCAAGTCTGCCATATTAAAATGAACCAGCGGCAATACCTCTCCTTTTGCTGCCATCTCATGGATTTCTTCCACCATTGCCCTATCCACCTCCTCCCTCAGTGCTGGAGGCCTGTAGATCACAAAAGTGTGAATTACTGTGCCATTATGTGGCTCAAGGGTGAACCACAATGCCTCAGCCTCCCCCATCTAACCTGTACTGCAGTTGCTTTTATGCCTTCTCTGATATAAACAGCCACCCCCTCCCTTTTTATCTTCTCTGTCCTTCCTAAATAGAGCATACCATGGTACAATTACCTCCCAGTTATGGTTTCCCGTGTACCACGTCTTGGTTATTGTCACTATATCCAAGTCAGCCTCTGCTATGAAGGCCACCAGGTCTGGAATTTTATTTCCAAGATGCTGTGCACTTGTATACATGGCCTTACATGTTTCACTACCTTCCCCCTTCTGTTCCTGCTTTTGTCCTCCTTTCTCCTTTTTTTGACTCCTTTATTTTTCTCTTGCTGCCTCCATTTCTGTGCCATAGCACTTGTAATGTGTTCAGGTTTACCTGACATCAACTTATCCTCCTAATCTTCTGTTTTGGCTGCTCTAACCTGTGGGGATGGGTTGCTTGAGTCTCCCTGCTCCCAGCTAGTTTAAATGGTTTAAATACTTGTCAAGGAAACATTTAAATCATCCATTGAGGACCGCTGTCTCCTCCATGGATGAATGCAGGTCATCACCCTTGTACAGGCCCATACTCCCTCAGATGGGTCCCCAGTCCCCAATGAAGCCAAACCCCTTCCCACTGCAGCAGCCCTTCAACCAAGTGTTGAAGTTTCTGATGCAGAGATTCCTGTCTCCCTCTTGCAGTACACTGGTAGTGCCTCTTAGAATGTGACCATGCTCCCTATTTGCCCAAGACACCATCCTAACACACTGAAGTCCTCCTGCACTTATTCTTTGCTCTGTTCATCCCTTGCTAGGTCATTTGTTCCCAGGTGGACAATGATCTCCAACCCCACCCCTTACTGCTGCTTTAGTGATCCTCGGGATCCTCTCCCCTCCCTCCAAGCTGTGCCTCCTAGAGGCTCTTTACCTCCCCCTTCACCCCACTAACTGTGCCCAAATCCATTCCCTGAACTATTGAGTCCCCCACTAAGAGCAGTTTCTTCTACCTCTGGGGTTCTCTGCCCCTTCCCAGAGTCTCACCCGGGAGACCGCTCCATCCTCCCTAGTCACAACCTTGGGTGCACCACTGGGATTCTCCCACTCCTCCAGGACTGCAAGGGAGTTTCTAAGTTGGACCTGATGGGGTATGTGCCTCTGACCCACATCCCTCAACTTTCCTGAGCCCACCATAGTCCAGCCAGCCCTCTGCTCAGACAGCTATTGTGGTATTGGCTGTGGACATGGTGACCTCTGGGTGAGAACCATGGTTGCCAGTACTCCACGTGTTGCCACCTATGTTAAGAACTACAGGAACTATAAGCACCTGTTAAAGTGGGTATCAATATAACACTCTATTTAGGGTGATGGTAAACAGGGGAGAAGGGGGAAAACTTAAAATATTGTATCTAGGATCAGGTGACACATTGATAAGCTAAACAAAAAGGGGAAATTTAGAAAGGTCTAATTAAAAGCAAAAGGGGATACCAAAGGAAAACCCTATTTGAGGTATTGCAGCAAGGGATTAATGAAACAAAAAAAGGACATCTAGAAACATCCTGGTTGGGGTAAGAGCACAAGTTGTTTTCCATGTCATAGGAAGTGTAGTATCAGGAATGCTGAGAGTTATGCAGTGCAGTGGCTGAGAAGCAGCAGTCTTCAGGGATACATTTTGGAGACTGAGGTCCTATCTCATCTGTGTGTCCCTCTCTGGACTGAGGGAGGAGGTCACTAGACTCCTGGCAGATTTAGCTAGGATTTGGGATAATCTACTGAGGGTCCACTAAGTCCAACACTGCTGCCTCAGAGGATGCCAAGTAGGAGGCTGGATGGATTGTAGTGGACTCCAGGAGGTGGCGAGGGGTGGGAGCACATTCCTTAGCTGGTGCCACTAGACAACTCTTTGCCACTTTGGTGGGATGGGACTGTCAAAAGGAGGCACCCCAGTAGTGGCCAGGGAAGATGTGAGGGTCCTCCACAGGGAATAGCCCCAAGGTGGGTGGTAGAGGACACCAGTGGAAGAGGAAGCAACTTCTGGTGAGGTACTCAGTCATTAGGGGGTAGATTTGGGAGCAGGGCAGGAGGAAAGAGGGAGGTGAGGGGCCTAACTGGTGCCTTGGCATGGAAGGATGGAGAAAGGATCATTAGGATCCCTAGAAGAGCAGGGCAGGAGGGGAAGCTGGATGTCATTGTCCATCTAGAACTAATGACCTGGTGCAGGATAGGTTTAGGGGACTGGGGAAGGGCCTAAAGTAGGTAGCTTGCAAGGAGGCCTTCATTGAGGTGTTACAAGTATGCGACCATGGGGAAGCTAGGGAACACAGCACCAGGGTCTTCAACTACTGGTTGAAGACACAGTGCAGACAGAATTGGTTGGGCTACATCATGGACTGGGGTCCTACCTAGGGGGATAGAGTCCTGGCTGGAAGATTGAAATTCTACTTCAACTGGCATTTAACTGGCATTTAAACTAGCCAGGGGGGTATAGAAAAATGAAGGATTCAGTGAATGCTCCCCCCAAGAAAATGGAGCATCAGAGAGGAGAGCCCCAGGAGAAATAAATTCTCAAGAGGTAGAGGGGCATAAGTGCACAGAGGAGGAAAGGACAGAAAGGTCAGGAGGTGATTCTAAGACTGAGAGAAGAGTTAAGGAGGGTGGGCTGAGAGAGAGAGAGAACGAAAAAGGGAAGGACAGTACCAGTGACAATGTAAGAGCAGAGGATGAAATCAGGAAGGGAAGGCAAAGTAAGGGGAAGGAGGGAGAAAAGGAGTGGACAGCCATATATGCCAACACAAGGAGCTTAGGAAATAAAATTCCTAACCTTGAGGTAACCATTGCAAAAGTGGACCTGGATCTGGTGACCATAACAGAATCATGGTGTACTTACAAACTCATGCTGGGATGTGGCCATTCCAAGTAACACCATGTTCCAGAAGAACAGAACAAGGAGAAAAGAGGGGTTGTTTTTTGTGTGAGGGAAGGTATAAAGGCCTTCGACACCATCTCTCACTCCTTCTCCTCAACTCACTCCCAGAAGCTGGCCTGTCTCCCTCTGCCACAAACTAGTTCAAGACCTACCTTATTGATAGAACCCAGTTAGTTAAGATCTTGGACACCACTTCCCCTTCCCTACCGATTAGCACTGGAGTCCCCTAGGCTCAGTATTAAGGCCCATTCTATTCTCCATCTTCTTAAACGACCTTGCCTCTGTTTGTTCCCCATCCTTCACTATGCATATATATGCCAATTATACAGTTCTGTATGCATCTGGCTCCTGTCCTGATGAGGTTACAACTGGCTTACAGCAAGACTTTGACAAGATTAAGCTCTGATTTGCTAACCTTAAACTTTTCCTCAACGCCAAGGAGACTGTCTCCATGACCTTTGGCACAAGGCAGAGACTCTCTAGGCTCCCTCCTACCTACTTTTCACACCCTTGAAGGGACTTACTGGAACATCCTCTTTCAGGAACTTAGGTGATTGCTGGACCAACACTCTAAACTCTCTGGATGCCATCCAGAAAAAATGTGCCCCAAGCTTGGTGCCCTGTTCAGGAACCATAGTTGCATCCCTCCTACAGCTAGATGTAAATTTGTTCAGAAGATTATACTGCCAATTTTTGACTACTGTGACATAGTCTATGGTGCTGCCACTAAGTCCTCCCTGGCCAAACTGGTCATCCTCTTCAATTCCTTCTGCTGCTTTGCCCTGAATGCCCTCCCTCCATCACTGTCATCTTTATTGTGCCCTATCCTTCCCTCTCTCCCACAAATAGGCGACACTCCCACTGTGTTAAATTCATCTCCAAGTGCTGGTTGGGTGAGCTCCTTCCTACCTCACTTCCTCCTTTATAACACCCCCACCCTCCCATTCCCTTAGATTAACCAACTCCCGTACCTGGTTATCCCCTGCAGATCCACCAAGAACGGCCAATCTAGTTACTCTTACTGCCTCCTAATAATTTGGAATTCCCTCCCCTCAAATCCGCACTCATCCTCCACCTACTCCATAAGTTCTGCCCTCTATAACTACCTTGCACCTAGCTGCTCCTGCCATGTCCTCCCTAATTCCCTCCTCTAAGCCCTGGACAAACCCTATCCTCTACCCTCATCTTCATTTTACCCTGTGCACACCCACCCCAAAATCTAGCCCTCCTCCTCCTCCCCAAATTGCTCCCTCTCACAGAATGTAAAGGACCTTGAATGCTCTCCATGGGTCCCTCTCCTATCCCTCAAGGGGCTTGTACCTCTCATCTACTCTCTTCACCCACCATCGTAAATTGGTCTCTCTAGGACACTGCTTTATCCCCTTCTCTCTGGTCCCCCCAGTCCCCTTGCAGGGTTCCTCACATCCTGAAGGGGTTTCCAGGAACACAACTCTTTCTCCTCCTCCAGCCTCACCCCCCTTCCCCCTTTTCTTTCACATATGCACTTGTATGCTTATCAACCCGTCACTTATTATTGTCCACTCTTTCTATATGTCATGCGAGACACTTTTTGTAACACTGTTTGTAACACCTGCCTTACAATTGTATGTTAATGTTGATCTTGTAACTTGAATGTTTAATGTCTCATTCCAATTGTATCCCTTCCCCAGGTTGCACTGAGAGACAAGTGACTTGTTGCTCAGTGTGCTTTCCTGGTGAAACATTTCAATAAATATATAAATAAAATACAGGACACTAGGGAATAAGGAAGGTCTGGAGGTTCTTTGGGTTGACTTAGAGACAGGACTTTCATTCATGTGAGAGGGTGTACAGACCACAAAACAGAGACAGCAGTCCACTAAATCTCCAGGGACATATGTGACATTATATGAGGGGTTGGGATGGATGGGGTTACCCTGGACAACAGGGACAGTTTTTGGGTGGGTGATCATGTGGGGAGGGACTGCTAGCCACTACAGAGAAATGTTTTCATCTATATGGGACAGTGATCAAGCAATTGAGGAAGGGGGACCACTGGACCACCAAAGTGAAAGATCAGGGACCAGGTAATGGGAGGGACCACTGGACCACCAAGGTGGTTATTTCTTGTATTACTGGGTCAACCATCAGTGACTAGGAGGGACCTCTGGACTACTAGGGCATTATTTTGTATAATAAATAGACAGAGATTGGCAAATGTGGGGTGTGGGGTGGAGGGACCACTGGACTACCAAGGAATGAATTTTCTCATCAACAGGACAGCAATCAGAGAACTGGGGGACCACTAGACTTCTAGGACATTATTTTTGTTTTAAGGAGCCAGTGATTGGAGGAAGGGGGAGTGGTGTGGGGCGCTGGACTACTAGAGACTGCTGCTGTATGTCAGATGTGGACTAGAGGGCACTACACTCCATCAAAGCCCATGTAAATGGGCCCATAATGAGCAAGCAAATGGCCACCTAGTGCCTTGCATGCTCAATAGATGGCTCATTTAAGTGGCTGCTTTTAATGAATGGAAAATAGCACCCTCACTATTCCCTGCAGCACATGCTCCTGTCTGCATATTGAGGCAGCACTACTAGGGTAGTGCTGATGGTACTGGGATTACTGCTGCTTGGGACCACCCCTATCCACAGTCAGATAGCATGGAGTGCTATCTGACTGTGTATAGAAATTTTTGGCACCTGGGCAACTGCAAGCACAATACAAAATTTTGTGTTGCACTTTGTGATTTTTCTTTTGTGAATCTGGCCCCTGATGTCCTCTCATCAATGCAAACTGTAAAATCACCTGCCACAGATATTGACAATACAGATGCTGTAACAAAAGCTAATCATTAGAACAGTGTTATTACTATGACATTTTTCTTGAATTAGAGATGTGCATCAGTTAACAAATGTTTCTTGTATTTATCTCTCTAGTCAGAATATGTAATTTGATGTTATTTTTGAATTTGTGCTAAAAAGATATCTTTAAACATTGTATATTTAATAAAAATGTAAGGCTAATAATCAAAGCTGGCTGTGTATGCCACACACAAAGTAGCACTGTGCAAGAGATAGCACATGGCCAGCAGGGGGGCAATATTCAGACATGGTTGTGTGCTCCAACCAGAGTGCACTAGCTGTCTGAATATGGGGCTATGTTGGTGCAGTGCATGAAGACTATCTGCCGAGCTGACATAGCCCTCTACTGGACTGCGCCCCAACAAAATAGGATAGCACCAGCACTCCTGTGTGCCATATTCAGCCCTAACATACTAATGAGCCAATAGGGCAAGCATGATGCTAAGAGACATTTGCATGCCCATTTTGGGCTGATTAGCATTGTGCAGAGCTGTGCAGTCTCCATCCCCAGCCACTGCTCCTGATGACCTGCATATTGTAAAGGATCCCACATTGGTGGATCGGAACCCCATCCTATCCTTCAATTGTTACTCCTGATGACATTCATATTATAAAGGAACCACATTGGTGAAGAGTGTACCTCCACCCTCCCAATCACCACCCCTGGTGAACTGTATATTATAAAGGATCCACATTCGTGGATAGTGTAACCCTACTCCTTCAATTGCTGCCCTCCAACTGTCCAACAGACCCTCCTCCTCCTCCCATCCCACTTGCTCAGGGTCCTCCACCCCACACACCCTTGCCTCCAGTGACAAATTCTGCTACACAGTATTGGGACAGTGACTGGCACAGTCCCTCTGCTAACTAGTTCAGCAGTGCGACATCTGAATCACAGTGGATGTTTGCATGTGTTGTGGAGGTTTCTGAACAGATAAGATGGGAAAGAGGGTCAGTTGAACATTCTGGGGGCAGCATTCAGGGGCTGGAGGAATGCACTATCCCTCATTGTGGGTTCTTTTACAATATACGGGTTGCCAGGAGTGATGATGTCAGGTGGAACGCTGCCTGGGACTGATAGCTCCTGCTGTCAGTTCAATACCCAGGACTTGGCTGGTGAGATGGGGTTGCCTTACCACTGTGTGCATAGATAAGGGTAGGGTTTTGGCAGCATCAAACAGTGCTGTTATGGAGGCTATTTAGTGCTGCCAAAACGTTTGCATATACCGCTGCACTTTGTATGCAATGGGGATGCCTCATGTACATGGTTGCAGTGGTATATTCCACACAATCATGCTATCAGGTCAACATGGCACACCAGGCACATTTGAATATGGCTTCTGACCCTTCAAATTGTGTTATTCTCAGTTAGAACAGCACAAACATGATTAGTGTAGCCCTAGCCTTTTGAATATTAGGGCTACTTAACACTTCACTGAGATACTTTTCATTAATGGGTACATAAGGCCTTATATACACTTGTGAACTGCTGTAGCATTTTTTATAAATTGGACTAGCGTTTACCATGCTTAGCATCCACACTGATTTTTAACCCATTCTTTAGTCCATGTTTACACACACTTTGTTAACACACTGCATAACAGTTATGACCACTGTGCTTAGCTGTTTATTGAGTTGAACTGGGTGAAGCACTGAAATGATGTACATTACCTGAGGTAAGCATGTTACCATTAAAGGATACTTAAACAAGCAGTTTTTAAATGGCAAACTTCAAAACCTGGCATCATTGCTAGTTAAAGTAAAGGCTACTGTTTACATTTATGCTAAAACTGCATTAATATAAATAACATAAATGTAGTTTCATAGCTTTTGAGAAGGGTAAACATCAGCCTTTCATTTACAAAAAACAGCCTTGCCTTCTCCCTAAGATATCTGCCAACTGTGTTAAGCGATGAGTCATGATGACATCATTGGTGCCAGAGCCAGAGACCAACATAGATTCCTATAGGCTAACTAGTTCTTCTTTCTCTCTTTGTTTTGAATTATTTTACCAGATTGATCGACACCATGTGCTAACATGTGGATTATTTTGATCAGTACACGTGTTAGGCTATGATTTTGTTCATTTTATTTACTTTAACTTACTGAAAATGTTTTGCAGTCTAGCTGACTTTCTCTTTGGCAAACTGCAGAACAGTACAACACTTCAAATACCTGATGATCTAGTGGTTATGTGATGCCCTGAATTCTTTTTTGTTAACCAGTTGAGACACACTATGCTGAAACCTTGTTTACAGATGTGGACTGGCAGCATAAGGAAGTTAAGTGACTTGCTTAGGGTCACACAGTGAAGTACCGTCTGGTCCAATTCTAAAGCTCATGCATTCTTGTTAATCCACAAAAGCATCTCTTGTATTCTTTTTCCAAGTGAACCCCTCCACCTAGCCTGGCTTCTTTTGAACACCCCACCATCCATACCATGTCCTTAGTACTGCCTGGGGCTGCACATGAGCTTGTGGCTCATGAAGAGAATTATCACACCTCAGACTGTAATCATATACCTCAGAGAGTTGTGCATACCTACACCGATACGGATCATCAGCTGGCACTGTTAAAAAATTCCTCCCAAATCACACTTAAGTCCACTTTTTCAATGTTTGACTTCTGCTCCCACAGTAAACATTGAGTGGATCACTACCCTTCTGTACAGTGAAGGCAGTATGTTCAATTCCCCTGTTGTGTTTTTGTCCCACCTCATTAACCAATAATTGGGTCTTCATGGAGGGCCAAGCAATAAGCCTCAGGACTCACCCGAAAAACTGCTGTTCATGCCCTCATAAGGTCTGTACGTACTATGGATAACAATATTATTAGCAGGAGAGGCATACTAATACCTTGAGTGAATCCACCAGACTTCCAGTGTCAGTCTGTTCCTTTACCTGTGATGTGCACAACCCGCAGGAGAGTTCCCAGCAAATCTTCTTCAGTACTTATTAGTGCCCTACTCCACAATTTGAGCTGGTTGGCTACCACCCTTCTAAATCTTGAATGATCTATACACAGCTCCTCAATACTGTCCTAACAAACATCAACACCCCCACCTGAGGGTAATCTCCCTACACTGAATTCAAGTAACACTTTAAGTACAGCCCTGCCACTGAGTATTTGCCATCGCTGGCTGCTCTCATTCACCATCAGGTAGTGATCATTGTGCTGGCAGCCCTACATTTCAGACCTCGCAATGATCTGCAAAACATCCCCCTTCCTGTCTTTCCCTAACCTGAATATAGCTGTACCCTGCTGGAATAGCCTCTTCTATCCCTCTCTGGCATTCATTCTTCTCTTCTGCTCCCCACACCAAAAATTAGTGAGCTCACTACCTTTCTGAATCATGAATGCAATTAGTACAGTTGCCTGTGTTATTTTTACATACTAATAATAAATATGATCTTCTGGTAAGCCAGGCTGATAGCAGCAGGGCACAAGGGGAAACATAGGCATTCTTACCCATATAAGATCTAATCCACCTATGATTAGGCACTATTAAATGACATGCACAATGATGTGCACACCCATCATTTAATAGTGCCTAATCAAAGGTAGCCTAGATCTTTTAAGGATAGGAAAGCCTATAATTCCCCTTGTTCCTGTTGCTATCAGCCTGACTTACTGGAAATATTTGTTTATGTTTGATATGTCAAAAACCTGGGGACTGTACTACCTACATTCATGATGCACAAGGGTGATGAGCTGACCAGTTTTTGTGTGGGAGAAGTAGTGAGAATGAATATCAGAGGGGAAGAAGGCCACTACTGCAAGGTACTGCTATATTCAGGGAAGGGGGAAGACAGAAGAGGAGAAATATGAGCAGATCACTGTGAGAAATAAGATGTGGGGCTGCCAGTACCATGATCACTACCTGACCCTATTGTCCTGGCCAACATTCCCCTTCCCATAAAACCAGTTCATGCAATTGTCCAAGGCTGTGTGTGGGTATTAATGTGTAAATTGGCTGCCACACATTCAGTCACTTCATGAAAGCACTATATAAATACTGATTCTTAGTATTATTTCCATGGATAAAGAAGAGAAGACTAGCATATTTTTGATTTCAAGAAAGTATGAACTCTGGCATTGGACTACAGTAGAACTTTGCTACAAACAAGTGGTGGATCTATGGGGTGGTGAAGGGTGCAGCTGTAACCTGCCCACCCCCATTGTAAAGTACTCGCTTGCTGCTGCTGCATTTCACTTTGTTAAAGAAGTCTGATTTATTGATTGTACAAATGTTTGCATTTAAAAATATGGATTACATTTGTAGTTTCAGTCAAAAACATACTAGAAGAGCATAATAGCAGAAAATACAAAAGGTTTCATAAAAATGTTAAAAAGTGCATATCAAGTATGCACACACTCCCAGCACCCCCTTCCCATTATAGCATCCTGGATCCGCCATAACCACTAGACCACCAGGTTATTCAAGATTTGTACTGCACTGTGGTTTGGCAAAGAGAAAGTCGGTTAGATTAAAAAACAATTTCAGCATGTTAAAGTATACAAAATGAACAGAACCATAGCCTAACATGTGTATTGATCTAAATAATGCACATGGTTTTGACAACTTTGGTGAAACAATTCTATACAAGGGGAAAAAAGAACTAGTTAACACTATAGAGAGCCATATAGCTCTCTGACTTTGGCTCCGATGATGTCATCACTTAACACATTTGGCAGCCATTTTAAGAAGTAGGTAAGGCAGTTTTTTTTAAAAATTGGAAGGCTGATTTTACATTTTTCAAATGTTTTGGAACCACATTTAGGTAACATATATAAATGTAGTTTTAGCATTAACAAATTCAGCAGCCTTTCCTTTAATCCTGTTTGCGGTCAGATTTTTGAATAGTTTATTGTCAGAATGTTGTTTAGGTATCCTTTAAACCATTTCTGAAACCAGACTCTAGACTAGGTTGACTTGGGGTTAAAGCACAGTTATCAAAAACAGTTTAACTGCGACTGAAATGTGTCTCTGAACCATGTTAGGTAGGTCTTAAACCATGTTAAGCTCTCTAACATGGCTTAAGCCAATGAGTGTGTATAGGGCCTTAAAGGGTATACACCCAAGAAAATATCTGCTGGGGGAAAAAGATAAAATATTGTACTATATTGATATACATCCATGTGCAACTGCTTAGTACCAAATAAGTGTGTGTGTGGGGGGGGCAGTTTTGTTTTAATTTTTCATTTATTATATTATACTCGTTAGTTAGGGCTGAGTAAGGTATTTAATGTTAAACCCCAAATTGTGTACCTTAATAACTTTATTGGCATTAGACAAAATATCCATAATATTTGGCATTTGCAGTCTAGCTATCAGGGTCTCAAGACTTGAAAAGGTTTGTGATGATATTGTGTGCAGTTTCTGAGATGCAGAATGGCATTTGTTAATGAAATGAGGTGTTTATTCTTATGCTTAATATACATTTTGTTTTCTCTCACATATAGCCTAGACAGTAAAGAATTTTTTCTGAAACTTTTAGGGTAAAAGCAACCTGTACCAAGGTAATGCCTTTCAAAGGTTTCATGAAAAATATTAATTAGTTCCAGACTTATAAGGATTTAAAGGCTTTTCTGAACATGCTCAGTAGGGTTTTTGGATAATCCTGTGATATAAGCAAAATATTTGCAGTTCATTAGAGCATTTTCAGTTTGTGAGAGCATTTCAGTTTACCTCACTGAAGTGTCATAAACTGAAAACTGTTCTCATGAACTGAACATTTTCTTCTGGTTCTTGATAGCTTTCAACTTATTTTAAAGTGAAAAACATGGAAAATATCTAAGTGCTAAAAAAACAAACACCTGAATCAGCTAAATGGGACCTGTTTAGCTAGGTTCTGGTTCTTATGTTTTTTAAGTTACACCCAGAAATACATTTTTTGGGCACCCAAAGTCAACAGCTATCTATCTATCTATCTATCTATCTATCTATCTATCTATCTATCTATCTATCTATCTATCTATCTATCTATCTATCTTGCTATCTAGACAGATATCTATTTTATAAGGTCAACCTGAAAGCATGTTTTTAATTTAGTTTTAAATATTTAAGTTATTTTACTTAAAAATGAATTTGTCAAGATTTCTGCAGATGAGCTGATCAAATCTTACTTTGGTAATTTTTCATTCCTATAAGAGCCAAGATGGTTATTTAACCTTATTCTACACTACCAAGGTTCATTGAGACCTTCCTCGGTTTGAGTGCCAGTTGTTAACAGCATAAACCCAACCTGTCAATTTTGTCACAAATTAAAGATTCCCTGGATAGCCACCACCTAATACATATACTGTATATCTCCACCGCAACACTGCCAGTCACATTAATAAAACATGTACAAATGCACAGAACATGCTTCGACCCTAACTCAATACACACAGCAAAAAAGTCAAGTTAGGCATAAAAGTGGTCAATGATTATTTAGTGTTACTAGAGACTTACATAATGTACATGTATCCCTCACATTCTTCTCCAGAGAAAAAAAACAACAACAGTATTGTCTTGTTTATATAAGGGAGGAAAAAACATAATTTCTCCCAGGAAATATCATAGATATATTTCAGTTCAATAACTTACTCAAAGCTACAACTCACATCATTGGTTTACTGCAAAACTCTTTGTCAGTACTTACACTTTATATGTGGGGGGGGCAATGTCATCTCTCTTTGCAATGCTTCTATGCCTCAAAGCTGACTGGAGTGCACACCCCTGCTACCACTGTATTGTACCCCATCACCTCCAGAGCACCCACCCTTCCCAATTTATAAGTTGTGGCATCAGGGTGTCCACCCTATAGACGCTGAAGAGTATCCCTACAAATGGGTGCCCAATCCATAGAGTTGACTATGATCGCTGCTAAAAAGAAAATTGTCCTCATTGATCTTTTTTAATTTGTATGTAAAATAAAAAGAAAGAAGAAAATAACTTGCTGATCTGACCCCCCACACCTCCATACACCTCACAGCAACAGCCATTCAGCACTCTCACTTCCACACACTGTCATTCATCTAAAACTGTCATTCATCTAAAACTGTCCCACAGTGTAGATCCACTCTTTGATATATGTTTATTTATTTATTTGCTTTTGTTAACCGGGTAGGCACACTAGACAGCCATGTGCCTATTTTCAGGTGCGACCCGGGAGAGTTACAGGTAAAACTTCACAGCAACAATTGAGAAAGCATTAGAAATACATAGGAAGGTAAAGTACAAGTAAATACTTCATACATAAACAACGGAGGGAGCATAAGGAATACATAGAGATAACAGGCAATTCAGTGCTGGCTCTAAAGCAAGGTAGGCATACATCGAGCAGTTGAGGAACAGAGAAGAGTGTATAGAAATACAGGCAGTTACAGGGCAAGCTCTAGGGCAAAGTTGGCACAAAGTTCATACATATACGATTGAGGAGACAAGAAATATAACTAAAATAACAGGCAGTTCAAGGCTGACTCTAGGACAAGGTTGGCATGGTGCATTTAGAGTAGGATGGGACAGGCAAGATAAATCTTGGTGGTGAAAGGGGAACAGAGATAATGGAAGGTGCCTGCAGAAAGGGGGTGCCCTAGGCAAGTGGTAAGTCCAGGAATCATGGCCAGATTCAGAAGGGTAGTGCAAGTCACGCTGAGGCGCCCCATCCAGTCAGGTTGGCGAGGGGCAGGGAGTAGGTCTACGTTGAGCAGGAGCAGGGGAGGAAGGTTTCAGGAAGTTCCAGAGGAGGCTTTGAAGCTTGGGTGGGAGGAGGAGGACTGAGTGAGCTTGGGTAGCGAGTTCCAGAGTTTGGGGGCATAGGTGTGAGGCTCGGTCCCCACAAGGGTACGTGTTCTAGGAACCAGGCGTTCCTGAGTTGATGTAGACTGCAGGTAGTAGGATGTGGCGCCAGGTTTAAGGGAAGGCCAGAGCTAGGGGTGCTAGAATGGATGATGTTGTCAATGAAATTACCTAGAACGGAGGGAGCGATGCTTCCAGGGGAAGCCACTCCAGGCAGCTGTATAGGTCACAACGATGAGTGAGGGGAAGGGCAGAAAGTGTGAAGCAGCAGACATTGTTGTAGGCCGTGTCCCATTTTGTGAGGCTGGATTTGGGAACAGGTGCAAAAGTTACAAGTCCGTAACAGAGTGATGGGAGGAGGACCCCCCCTAGCTAAGGCCAAGTGGGTGGCAGGGGTAAGGCAGTTAGCGCGGTAGGCTAAACCAAGCTTGCAATTAGTGGCCTTGCAAACATTGTGAATGTGAGAGGTGAGGTCCAACTGAGGATCTAAGGTGACGCCCAGGTACTTAGCAGAGGTTACCATCTCAAGGGGTGAGCCGTCAACCCCATGGATCAGCAGGGGGGCAGGGCAGGATTTTATTTTGTTTAAGGACCTGAACAGCATGGATTGGGTTTTGTTGAGATTGAGGGTGAGCCTGTGGTCACCCAGCCAAGTTTGGATGCATTCGAAGTCGTAGTTCAGATGTGAGTTTATTATGGAGATGTTCTGGGAGCTGGCCAGGAGGATGATATCATCGGCATACAAGGTGGTGTGGCCATGGGCAGTGACGGATGGAAGGTCATTGATAAATAACGAGAATAGGGTTGGACCGAGGACGGATCCTTGAGGGACCCCACAGCGGACGGGTGAGAGGTTGGAGGATGTCCGATTGAAGTAGGTGAATTGCTGACGGTTGGAGAGGTAGTTTGGGAACCAGGCGTGGGCGGAGGGGGAGAACACAAGGGATAGGAGTTTGGAGCCAAGGAGGGTGTGATCAACCCTGTCAAATGCTTTTGAGAGGTCCACAAAAATGGCTCCAGTGAGGCTGCCTTGGTCAGCACTTGCCCTGATCAGAGAAGTGACTACAGCGAGGGCGGTGGATGTGCTATGCCCTTTCCTGAAGCTGTGCTGGGCAGAAGAGAGGATGTTGTAGTCCTGGATGTATCGGGATAGCTGGGAGGCAACGGCTTTCTCGAGGAGTTTACTTGTGGCGGACAGAATGGCAATGGGACGGTAGTTGCCAGGATCTTTGGGATTTCCTTGTTTGAAGACAGGAACAACCTTGGCCACTTTCCACAGGTCGGGAATGATCCCAGTGTGAATGGAGGTATTGAATAAGTGTGAAACGGGCCTGGCAAGGAGGTGGGCCCCCAGTCTGAGTAGTTTCAGTTTGAGGCAGTCGTGCCCAGCGCCAGTGTGAGGGGAGAGGCCCAAGAGAAGCATCTGGGTCTCCTTAGGAGAAACATGTCTCAGTTGGAAGAGGGGCCGAGGGAGGAGACCTGGAGGGGGGCACCAAGGGTGTAGATGGGAGGGGGCTGGGGAGGGGAAGGGGCAGTTCAGAAAACAGGGAGTTGAAGGTGTTTGCAATGGTGTGCGGGTTATTGCAGCTGACTCCACCAACTAGTAGGTCAGAGACCTGTGCCTTAGCTGACCCCCCAATACTGTTTTTAATGTTTTGCCAGAAACTCCTCAGGTTGCTGCTGGAGGAGAGTAAGGCTGCTTTACAGAACTTGCTTTTTGCAGAGCAGATGGCTCTTTTGCAGGAGTTTCTGAGGTGCCTGTACGTCATCAGATCATGGTTATTTTGGGAGGCCTTGTAGGTCACCCAACACTTGTCCCTGGCCTTCAAGAGGGAGAATAGGCCCCCCTTTAGCCATTTGGTGATGGTGCCCCGAACCCTTCTCCTAGTGAGGGGGGCATGTTGCTGCTGGAACTGGTAACTGTGATATTGGAAAATAAGATAAGCCCAGTTAAAGTATTTCAATGCATTTTGAACTTTAAAACTTTGTCATTTCTTAATATTTTTACACCAAAACCTTTTTTGGGACCCCACCTCATGAAAACGGTAGGTGAAAATTTTAAAACTTATCCCAAAATCCCAAAAGGTGATTTTGTGGTTGCTCCAAGAAATCACTTTTTAAGCAATATTTTCATTTACTGGGTTCATGAGGTAGGGTCATAAGAAGACCATGTTGATAATTTGCTAGAAAAATATTGTAAAATGATCAAGTTATGAGTGAACATTAAAACATTCAATGTTCACTTATAATGTTGTTCATTTTCAATTTGTTTCAACCAAAATTTTAGCATGACCTTTTGGGGACCCCACCTCATGAACAAGGTAGGTGATTTTTTTCAAATCTGGTTCAAAACGTGATTTCGAAGTTGCTCTGTAAAATCACATTTTGGGTCAGATTTGGAAATTTTTACTTCGCAAGTACACAGCATGGTGTAAAAAGAACATGTTCAACATTTGGGATAAAAATATAGTAAAACTTATGAGTGAACATTGAAATATCTTCTTTACTCATAACTGTTCTAGTTTTCAATAATTTGACTACAAACTTTCAACATTGTCATTTTTTTTTCACACCACCTCATAAATGTGATAGGTGTCATTTTTTTGAATCCTGGACAAGATATGTTTTTGCAACTGTGGTGCAATATGATGCTTCAGCCAGAATTCTGTAATTGCCACATGACATACTTATAAGATGGAGTCCAAAATGACTGTCTTGAAAAATTGTGGTCCAAATTTAAGTTAGAAAAATGTAAGAAACAGTGTGTGTTGTGCTAGTCTTTACCCCAGCAGGTAATGCTTTAACATCCTGAGCCAATGAGATTAGTTCTAGGGTAAGCTCAGTGAGCCAGCTGGATGTGTTAAGGCTGAAGTGACTGCGCAGTTATGTGGAACCACATCTCAGCATGTGAAGGGCATGTACAGGGTTGCCTGCACAGGCCTACATATTTTATAGTTGAGGAATCTTTTCTTGGCATAGTGCCCTGCACATCTGCACCCATGGGTGCCACAGGATCTGGCTCTTCAGCAGCACACTGGACAGCCCCACAAGTTCTTGACATCTGTTACCACAAGGAGATGGGCTCTTCCCTTGGCAAAGGGCCCAAAGGGCCCGCATGTCTGCATCTGTTCCTGCATCCCAAAGGGACCTTTGTGAGTAAGAATACAATTCCACTATCTCAAAAAGACAAGACATTGTTTGCAAAAAACTGTATTAATGAACAGTTAGGGTTCAAGTTAATGCCACAAAAGTAGGAAAATGTGGACTTAGTGTTTCCAACCCTGACCCTTTCTAAGCAGCAAATGTACAAGAACACACACAGCAGTCACACACCATGGTAAGGTATCGGACAATGTACAGCTGTTTCTAGATGATATAAATACAGTTACACTAAGATGCTATCTTTGTGATTTGTATCTGTGGCTGCTTATGTAGTAACACACTGCGTGTTTATATTGTTCAGCATGCATGAGTATCTGGGGCTACAGAAGTGAAAGACACTATGGGAACCTGTGCTTCTCCAAGCAGAAGTACTGTTGCAGTGTGGGTATCATGGTTTCGGTAGAAGAGCTAGACATTTTTCAAAGGGTAGCAGGTTTGTTGCAGAGTACCACTTTCCCCAAAAAGTAAAATGTTATCTTTGAAAGCTCAGATAAGGATAAAAGAGTTACGAGAAGAAGCCAGAAGGGGAAGGAAGGAAACATATTCAATTCAGTGCTTTAGAGTAACTGGTAATTGCTATTTTTCTTTTAAACTTAGATTGTGGGCTTTTAGTGACACTATACTTTCTTTGTTGTCTTTACTTATAATTGTTTTTGGGCTGTTGAAAATTTAAAACATAGTGGTGGTGTAATTCTGTGCTGTCTTTAATTGCTTGCAATTTTCACCCCCCCCTCACCTTCCCCCAACTCTTAATTATATGCCCTGTTAAATCTGATTGACAGGAGCTAAACACACGGTATAGTAAGGGGTGTGAAGTAGGAGGGGCATAAGGGGGAAGAAGCCCACCCTCAGCACAAGTGTTTTGACTCATTTATTTATTTATTTATTGATTTATTTTTCTTTAAAAAAAATTATCTGAGGATCAGTGGCAGGATTTTTAGTACAGTAAATTAATAAAAAGGGAACTAGGAGAGCTTCAGTAGCAGACAAGTAGTGGAATTGCAGTATAATGTGGGGAGTGGTGCAAAGCAGTGGCTGTGGGGCAGTCATATTCAGACAGACCTTCTGGACACTGAGGTGCTGCCCTATCTGCATGCATCTCTCTGGACTGTGGGATGAGGTAGCCAGACTCAGAGCAGAAGTAAACTGGGTCAGGAGTACCATCACCCCTATCCAGGGACCACCAGTACAATGCAACTGCCTCAAATGATGCCAAGAACGAGGAGCACTTGGATGACAGTGGGCTCAGGAGGGTTAGAGCAGTCAGGCAGAGGCATATCCCAGATCCTATTCCACTCAAGAACTCATATGCCACACTGGCAAATGAGGACAACCAAATAGAGGTACCCAGAGAAGTGAAGGAAAGGATGTGGAGGTTAGCCAAGGAGGTGACCTCAGTGGGGAAAGCAGTGGACCCCAGAGGAGGAGGAAGTGAATCCTGGTGGGGGACTCCATCATAAGAGGGATCCAGCTAGGAACACAGGAGGGGGAGGACAGGGAGGTGAGGTGCCTACCAGGTGCCACGGCATGGAGGGATGGAAGGAAGATCCTGGGGATCACTGGGAAGGCAAGATGGGAGGGTGAGCTGGATGTCATTATCCACCTAGGTACTAATGACCTGGCAAATGGGAAGCCAAAGGAAGTTCAGGAAGAGTTTAGGAAACTGGGGAGGGGTCTCAAGCAAGTAGCTACTTCTGTCACTTTCTCAGAAGTACTACCTGTGAGAGGCAAGGGAGAGCATAGGAGTGCATGCACCAGGAACTTTAACTCATGGTTGAAGAACTGGTGCTGTGAGGAAGGGTTTGGATTCATTGGTGACTGGGGACCCACCTGGAGGGATGGAGGTTTGTTCAAGCCTGACGGCCTGCATCCATCCTGGAGGGGAATCCAAGCACTCAATGATAAGTTTAAATGCTACATTGACAAGCATTTAAACTAGCAAAGGGGGGTGGCAGGCCAGCAAGGAGGGTACCTACTTGCTCACCCCCCACAGCTAGCAGTGGAACCAGTGAACCAGAGGAGTGGCTATCTCTGCAAAGCAGTGTGCAAAAGATGGAGATTAGTGCTCAAGAGGTGGATAAGCAGAAAAGGGGCAAAATTCAGCAGAAGGGCACACAGCAAGGAGAACCAGGGATAAATGATAACCAAGGAAGGGGCTGGAGTAGAACAGTGAAATAGTCTAGGGAGGTCAAATCATGGAAAGCCATGTGTGCAAATACCAGGAGCCTTAGCAACAAGATGGAAGATCTGGAGGCTGTCATGGTCCAGTCAGACCTGGACATTGTGACCATCACTGAAACCTGGTGTAATGATAACCACGACTGGGAGATGGCCATACCTGGCTACAACATATTCAGAAGAGACAGAGCAGGCAGGAAGGGAGGAGGAGTGGCACTGTATGTGAAAAATGACATAAGGGCCACAGAGAGCCAGGAGGAACAAAATGGGAGAGATACTGTGGGTTAAGCTGGAAAGGAAAATGGGGACAGCCATCCGCACAGGTGTGGTCTATAGACCACCAGCCCAGGAGGAAGAAACAGATAGGGAGCTGATGCTAGCCATCCAAAGGATGGCAGACAAGGGTGAGGTAGTACTGGTTGGAGACTTCAATATTCCAGATGTGGACTGGAGCATCCCAGCAGCAGCATCAACATCGAGCAGATTTATCCTGGAATCCCTTCAGGGTGCCTTCCTCAAGCAACTGGTCATGGAACCAACTCGGCAGAAGGCAATACTGGACCTTGTGCTCACAAACAGGGATGGTGATGGGGCTAACAGTGGGGGAGCACCTGGGAAACAGTGACCACCAGTCATTGTGGTTTGAAATCACAGAAAGAGCAGAACCAAACCACACAAAACACGATCCTGGATTTTAGGGGGCAGACTTTGGGAAAATGGGGAGATACTTGAAAGAGGCATTAAGGGAATGGGACAGGAATCAGGGTTGAGGAACAGTGGGCAGTATTTAAAATGGGGATTACAAGAACAACAGAATTATGCATTAAGCAGGTTAGCAAGAGGAAAAGGAAGAGGGACCATTATGGTTTTCCAAAGAGGTAGCAAAGAAAGTGAAAGCCAAAAGATTGCATTCAGGCAATACAAAAAGACACTAGGCAGAAGGGGATAGGGAGAAGTACCAGGAAGAGCAAAGGGAGGCAGGGAGGTCAGTAAGGGAAGCCAAAGCTCAGACAGAAGAACACATTGCAAAATCAGTGGGTAGAGGGGACAAAACCTTTACAGGTACATAAGGAAAAAAGAAAGACAAAGGAGATGGATAGTGAGACTGAAGGGGAGGATGGGGCCCGTGGAGGATGACAACAGTAAAGCTGACATATTGAACAGGTATTTCTGCTCAATCTTTACTGAGGAAGAGGAGGGTAATGGGTCTGAAGGGAGTACAAGGGGTGAGAATGGTGCAGAAATGGACACAAGTCCCTTTACACGAGAAAGGGTCCTGAAGGAACTGGAAGTAATAAGAGTTGATAAAGCAATGGGGCCAGATGGGGTGTACCCCAGGGTCCTTAAAGAACTAAGAGAGGTGGTGGCTGAACCTCTGGCTATCCTTTTTTTTTTTTTTTTTTTAATGGCTATCCTGTTTAGCTGATCACTTGAAACAGGGGAGGTACCCAAAGACTGGAGGACAGCAGATGTAGTCCCCTTATACAAAAGTGGGAACAAAGAGGAAGCAGGGAACTACAGACCAGTCAGCCTCACCTCGGTAGTGGGGAAGATCATGGAAGCACTACTGAAGGAGAGATTGGTGGAACATCTGGTTGTCAATGGACTACAGGACCCAAGGCAGCATGGTTTCACCAGGGGGAGGTCATGTCAGACCAACCTCGTTGAATTTTTTGACTGGGTGACTAGGGAGGTGGATCAGGGAGGGCAGTGGACATGGCCTATCTGGACTTCAGCAAGGCCTTTGACACTGTGCCACATAGAAGACTATTACACAAACTGGGGAATATGGGTGTGGGCAGGACAGTAGTGTGGTGGGTAGGTAACTGGCTGGGTGGCAGGACACAGAGGGTGGTGGTAAATGGCTGTCACTCCACAGAGGGAAGAGTGACCAGTGGGTACCACAGGGATCAGTGCTGGGACCGGTCCTATTCAACATCTTCATCAGTGACATTGCAGGACCTAGAAGGCAGAATTTCACTGTTCACTGATGACACAAAGCTCTGTAACAGAGTAGACACACCGAGGGTGTAGACAGAATGAGAAGGACCTGCAGAAACTTGAAGAATGGTCAAGGGTTTGGCAGTTGAAATTCAATGCAAAGAAGTGCAAGATAATGCATATGGGGCACAAAACCCTGGCACAATATATCAGTTGGGGGTGAGGATATAGCATGCACCAAGCAGGAAAGGGATCTTGGGGTTTCATTTCTGATGACCTCAAGGTAGGGAAACAGTGTGACAAGGCAGCAGGTAAAGCAAATAGGATGCTGGGATGTATAGGCAGGGGCATCACTAGCAGGAAAAGGGAGGTAACATTTCCGCTATACAAGACACTAGTGAGGCCCCACCTGGAGTACAGTGTACAGTTCTGGAGCCCATACCTACGTAAGGACATAGACAGGGTAGAGAAGGTTCAGAGGAGGGCAACAAAGATGGTGCATGGATTGCATCACAAGTCCTATGAAGACAGGTTGAAGGAACTGAACATGTACTCCTGGAGGAGAGGAGAGAGAGGATATGATAGAGACATACAAGTATCTTACAGGGAGGAACAGGTGCAGGAAAACACTATTTTTAAGTGAAAAGATGTTCCAGGACTAGAGGGCATGGATGAAGTTGGAGGGAGGATGATTCAGAGGAAACATGAGAAAGAATTTCTTCACAGAATGGTGGTGGACAAGTGGAACACCCTGCCAGAGGAAGTGGTGGGGGCTGAAACAATCACGGGATTTAAGAATGCATGGGATAGACATAAAGGAATTCTGGAGGTCAGGGGTAAGGGGCAACAGACTTCTAGGAAAACAAACTGAACTTACAAACTCAAATGGGCAGACTGGGTGGGCCATAGGCCCTTATCTGCCGACACTGTCAATGTGTCTATGTATCTATGTACTTCTTACTTGCCTAAGAGGGCAGCAATTGATACCACACTACATAGCTGGATCCACTAGTACATGGTTTTCTATATGAAGTTGCATAACTGCAGGCCCCACAGGGACCAGCCCTTCTGCAGGCAGAAGTTGTATTATGCCATACACCTGTGGCTGAATAGGTGCAGGCCCTCAAGGGTCTGCACTTTCATGCTGACAGAAGTACTATTACAATTTTGATATCATGGATTTTGTGGCAACTGTGATTCTACAGCCAGGGGTCAAATTGCATGTCATTCACCTGTGGTTGCAGAAATGCGGGCCTGTTCTTCTGAAGATAGAACTGTGTGATGTCATACAGTGTGGATGACTACCTGTGGATACAGAAGCACTGTCCCCATCAGGGTCTGCATTTCTGTAGAAAAAAAGAACTCTTGTAATTTGGGATTGTGGATTTATATTGTGGCTACAGGGACCTGTGCTTCTGTGCACAGAAGCAATGTTGTGATTTTAGGATTGTGGACTTCTATCTGCTACTAGAAGTGATGGTATATGCCTTGCAGTGTGTGTACACAGATACAAATCCACAATAGTAGCACATCAGTGCTACTACATTACGAACATACGTATTTGACAGCAGATAAAAATAATAATAATAAAGTTTATTTCTCACAGTGTCTTTCAACCATCAAGGCACTATACAGGACAATAAAAATCATAATAAAATTATGACAAGTAGTAAAATAATCAGAGGATCAAATATAATCAGTGCCACCAAAGGCATGACACCATAAATAGGTTTTCAGCGCCTGTTTGAACCCCCCCCCAACAGTCGTGCACTCCAGAAGCTGACAGGGTAGAGAATTCCAGAGGGTCGAGGCTGCATGCATAAATGTACGAGCCCCACAAGATTTCAAAGACACCCTCAGAATCTCTAGCAACCCCTTGTCAGCCAAACGCAACTGTCGCACTGGGTGGTAAGGCACCAGGAACTCTTTCAAGTAGTCAGGGCCCAGTTCATGTATTGCTTTACAGGTCAATAAACCGACTTTATAGGTGATCCACCACCTAACTGGCAGCAAGTGCAGATCACGCAGCAGAGGTTTAATATGGGAAAAACAAGAAGTTCCCATCAATAATCATGCTGCAGAATTCTGCACAAGCTGCAGGTGGCAGATATCAACCCCAGACAGCCCTAAGCAAAGGGAGTTACAATAATCTGGGCGGGAGGTCGCAAAAGCATCGACCAAAGAAGGCAGGTCCCCGGACGGAACCAGGTGCTTAATCCTAGAGATATTCCTAAGTTGGTAAAAGGAAGTCTTGATGACGGCCGACACCTGAGCTCGTAGGGTCAGCCCGTCGTCAGGAATTACCCCCAGGTCTCACACCCATTCAGAGGTCAGGATCTGAAGGCCCCCAAGAAAAATTCCAGAGGGCCGATTAACCCCCAACCCCTCTATCCGGTGGCCCAGGTCCACTACCATTACCTCCGTCTTTCCGGAGTTCAACTTTAGCCAGCTTGAATTCATCCAGTCCTGGATTTCAAAAAGGCAGGAATTAAGTACAGAGACAGCTCAATCCTGGTTGGGGGCAAAAGACAGGAAGAGCTGGGTATCATCAGCATAAAAATGAAACCTCAGCCCATACCGTCTTTATGGCCATATGGTCTGTCGAGTCTGCTTGAGGTGCAGCTAGCAGCCTTATACTGCAGCTGCCCCTCCTCCCTCCCTCCCTCCCCTCCCTTACCCTATCCCATCCCTTTTAGGCAGTCCACTGTTGTACAGGATACCACTTCTGTAGGCACACATTGCACCCAGACACCGCTCTTTCCATGAAAAAGTGTCTTCTCATTTCCTTCCTGAAACTTCCCCCTTCCAATCTGAGATCATGACCTCCAGTGTCCCTGCCCCACTTAACTTGAATAGTCCCTCTGTGTCTGACTTGTTTTTTTCCTTCATGTACTTGAAGGTTTCAATCATATTCTCCCTGTCTCTCCTCTCCTCCAGTGAGTACATGTTTAACTCCTTCAACCTGCTCACACAGGGTATGTCTCCTAATCCTTGGATCATCTTTGTTGCCCTGCTCTGCACCCCCTTCAGTAACTTAATATCACTCATTAGGTATAGGGGCCAGTACTGCATGCAATACCCCAGGTGTGGCCTAACCAGTGACCTATACAATGGCAGGATCACCTCCCCTCTCCTTGAAGATATACCCTTGGTAATACAACCCAGAATTTTGTTGGTCTTTGCTGCTGCCTTCCTGCATTGTGCTGAGTTGTTCATTGAGCCCGTTATAATCATCCCTAGATCCTTCTCCTCCTCCTCTGTCATGGCTAGCTAACCACTCCCCCCAGCTGGTAACTCCTTTTTGGCCTGAAATGTAACACCTTGCACTTTTTAGCATTGAACGCCAACTGCCAGGCATCTGACCAGGTCTCCAATTTTGACAGATAATCCTGCAACCCATGCCATGCTGCCTAAGCCATCCACTGCTGCTCCCATCTTGGTGTCATCTGCAAATAAAATTATCTTAATAATAATATTAATAAAAATGTTATTTATTAAATGCAATTCATTAGTATCAAAGTGCTGTAAAAAGTATATAAAACTCTAAAATATTTATATAAAAGATAAAAATATAAAACTTGATAAAATATTCAGACAATATACAAAAGAAATTCAACTCAGTACTCAGGGAAAGCACATAAGAACAGATGGGTTTTTAAGGCAGTTTTAAAGCTCTCTACTGTCTGGCACTCTCGTATCCCATGAGGTAGAGAATTCCACAGGGTAGGGCAGCATACACAAAAGCTTGAGCTCCTGAAGTCTTCAGACATATCCTGGGAATCTCTAGCAATCCCTCGTCGGTTGAGCGGAGTGGTCAGAGTGGGCAATAGGGCCTCAGAAGCTCTTTCAGGTAACTTGGGCTCGAACTATGTAGGGCTCTAAAAGCCAGTAAACCAACTTTAAAGGTGATCTGCCACCGAACTGACAGCCAGTGCAGAAAGCGCAGCACAAGAGAAATATGGCTGGATTGAGTTGACCCAGTCAATAACCTGGCAGCAGCATTCTGCATTAGCTGCAAGTGGCAGATATCAACCCCAGCAAGCCCTAGGTAAAGGGAGTTGCAGTAGTCAAGACACAAGGTCACACAAGCGTGGACCATGGTTGGAAGATCGCCATATGGAACAAGGTGCTTAATCCAGGTGATGTTCCTCAGATGGTAAAATGAGGACTTGATGACAGCTGACAACTGAGAATGAAGCATCAGCCTGTCATCAAGTATGGGTCTATGTGATAACGGCGAACACCTGAAAGCGATTACCATTATCACTCAGTCAAAGTGCAGAAAATATTTTTGGCACTCTGACAACCCCGGCACCTCAGGACAATGGCATCAGGACACTATTTTACTGCTTTCTGTGGGTGGGGGGCTGTGCCTCCCCACACACACCCTTGCGGGGGGCTTTCCCTGCACCCCTACATGGGATTCTCAACCCAGGGGGTGTATGTCGAGGGGTGAAAGCAGAAGAAAAAAAGGTTCAGGCCAGGAGCAATACATTGCACCAGCGTCCTGGACCCAACCCATTACCTCTCCCACCGCATCCACTCCACCAACCTCCAGCGCCACGATGCAGCTCGGCCAGCCACTGCAGCACCACCCCCCACAGCCTCTCCACCTCCCAGCCCACACTCACTGTGTTTGCTCCCACCCCCACCGCATATGCATACCAAAATCTTGTCGCTCAATTTGCCCACAGCCTCATCCAGTCACCCAACCCTCCCATCACCAAGAGGGATAGCCTGAAGGAATCACCATAATGGACGGCACCCTTCCTCATGTGCCCACCTCACGGTTTACCATCAAGTATCACCCCAAGATTCCACACCCGTTCAGAGGATGACAGCTGGGAGCCACTGAGCCAGAGCCCAGTAGGCCACCGTGACGTTGACCCTCTATCCGGTGACCCAGTTCCACCACTAACACCTCTGTCTTATCAGAGTTTAGTCTTAACCAGCTGGAATTCATCCAGTCTTGGATTTCAGCAAGACAGTTGAAAAAGACTGAGACGGCACTATCCTGGTCAGGCAAAAAAGACAGGTACAGCTGATTATCATCTGCATAACAGTGAAAACTCAGCCTGTACCATCTCACAATGTCTCCTAATGGTAACATGTACACCGTGAACAACATGGGGGACAACACAGAACCCTGCAGAACTCCACATGGTAGTGAGAAAGAGCCCGAGGAAAAAATCCCCGATATTACCCTCACCGACCTACCAGTGAGAAAAGAATGGAACCACCTGAGGACTGTACCAGACAGGCCACAGATGACCCGCAAGTGATCAAGAAGCACCCTGTGGTCCACGGTGTCAAAAGCTGATGAGAGAGCCAGAAGAACCAACATGGAATGGCGCTTCTGGTCTCTAGCCATCAGGAGATCACTGATTACCCAAACCAGAGTAGTCTCAGTACTATGTATCTTATGAAAACCAGACTGGAAGGGACTGTAGATAGCATGGATGGTAAGATGGATCTCCAGCTGTTGCTAACAACTTTCTCAATAACCTTTCCTATAAAGGAACGTTAGAGATCAGTCTGTACTTAGCAGGAGAATCTGAGTCAAGAGAAGGCTTCTTGAGAAGGGGTTGTTACCACAGCCTCCTTCAAGGAGTTGGGAACTCCCCAACTCCAATGAGCACCAGATTAACTCTTGCTAGAACCAGGCCGATTACATCAATGCACTCTATTAGCAGTGAGAGGGCCAGGGTCTAAACTACAGGTAGTTGGCCGATACCTCAGAGAAGCTGCATGATATCCCCAATCTCCATACAGTCAAACTCAACCAACAAAACAGAGGAGTCTCAACCCTGTTCCACCATCTGTAACTCCTATAGAGCATGATAGGTGAATCTCCACCTGATGTTGACCACCTTATCAGTAAAGAAGCAGCAGACTCATCGCACTCAATTTGTGAAAAGACTTTCAGAACTCATAGACAGGCTGGATTGCATAGTCTATCTATCATTCAGAACAGCTGAGTTGGTCAGTTCTGTGCTGTAACAATCTCCCTGGACAGGAGCCCTGCCTTCTTATGAGAGACTGTTGACTAATAGTCTCTATAATGTTCCATCAGTCTAAGCCTGTCGACATCCAAACCAGACTTCACACAAGAACGCTTATAGCCTTCAACCCACTTGCCTAACCCCTCGAGGTCACATCAAACCATGGGGACCGAGGGCAGAGAGTAAGCGGGTGAACTTGGAAAAGGAGTGAGGGTATCTAATGCTCCCACCACTGTTCAGTTAAAAGCCTGAAGTAGGTTCTCTGGACCCTCACTTGCTACCAGCATTCCAACACTGCCAAAAGGCCTTCAGGGGTCAAACCCTGTAATGGGCGGTATCAGACCATCTCCACTGGGGCATAGAAACGTAGAAACATAGAATTTGACAGCAGATAAGGACCACTTGGCCCTCCTAGTCTGCCCATTTCCCTACCTAATGGATAAGCTGCAGATCCGAGTTAACCAACAGCCCACTTCCTCCTACCCCCCACTGGAATTGCCTTATGCCTGTCCCATGTATTCTTGAATCCCCCACTGTTTTTGACTCTGTGACCTCCTCAGAAAAGCTGTTCCATGCATCTATAACCCTATCTGTGAAGAAATACTTCCTCACATTACCTCTGAGCCGTCCCCCTCTATCTTCAAATTGTGCCTAAACCTAAAATCATCCAAGCAGACCTCTAAAGCAGTAGGTAAGGCTAGGGGGGTGTTAGGGTGTATTAGTAGGGGTATCACAAGTCGTAAGAGGGAGGTAATAATCCCTCTGTACAAGACATTGGTTAGGCCCCATCTGGAGTACTGCGTGCAGTATTGGAGGCCACACCTTCACAAGGACATTAACCAAATTGAGGCAGTCCAGAGAAGGGCAACCAAAATGGTGCAGGGACTGCATCAGAAGACATATGAGGACAGATTAAAGGAGCTCAATATGTATACCCTTGAGCAAAGGAGGGAGAGAGGTGATATGATCGAGACATTTAAACACCTTAAGGGCATAAACAAGATGAAAGAGTCTAACATGTTTAAATATAAGAAAAATAGCAGGACAAGAGGACACAGCATGAGATTAGAGGAGGCCGATTAAGGGGAATGAGGAAATTCTTTTCACAGAAAGGGTGGTGGATGCATGGAATGGCTTACCACAAGAAGTGGTGGCTATGAATACAGTGCAGGGCTTCAAACAGGCATGGGATAGGCATAAGGGAGCAATACAAATGACTATGAATAGATAGGTCACTGACAGAGCAAAGGCCGATGGCACATTTATAAGGTAGAAAAAGAAATGGGCAGACTGGATGGGCCTTGCGGTCCTTATCTGCCGTCAACTTCTATGTTTCTATGTTTCTATGTGCCCCTTTGTTCTTGCACATCTCTTTTCTGAAAAATGCTATGCTCCTGGACTTTGTTGATTCCCTTGAGGTATTTGAAAATTTCTATCATGTCCCCCCTTCTTTTCTCAAGGCTATACATCTTAAGCTCCTTTAGTCTTTCTTCATATGTCTTCTAGTGCAGACCCTGCACCATTTTGGTTGCCCTCCTCTGGACAGCCTCCACCCTGTCTATGTCTTTGCAGAGAAGGGGTCTCCAGAACTGTACACAGTACTCCAGATGTGGTCTTACCAACTGTCTGTACAGAGGGCCAACAACTTCCTGTTTTCTACTGGTGATGGCTCCCTATGCATCTCAGTATCCCTCCAGCTCTCCTTACTGCCTTCTCACATTGCTGGTCCAACTTTAGGTCATCTGTTATGACTTTCCATTTTGTTGTTATCAGTATCTCACCCCCAATTGAGTACTCTTGCCCTGTGTTTTTGTTTCCCAGGTGCATTATTGCACTCCTTTGCATTGAATAACTGCCTTACACATTTGACCATTCCTCCTACCTTGCCAAGTTCCTTTTCATCCTTTCTACCCCACTTTGCATATCAACCCTGTTGCAGATCTTTGTGCCATCTGCAAAGAGACATACTTTCCCTTCCAGTCCCTCTGCAATGTCACTAATAAAGACATTAAAAAGGACCAGCCCCAGTACTGAACCCTGTGGTACCCCACTAGTAACCCTCCTTTCTTCACTGTGGACTCCATTTACTACTACCCACTGTATCCTGTGGCCAGCCTGTGCTTTGCAGGCTACCACCCTGGGACCCACTCCCAAGCTGGCTCATTTGTTTATTAATCTTTTGTGCTGGACTGTGTCAAATGCCTTGCTAAAGTCTAAGCAGGCCATGTCCAAAGCCCCTCCCTGGTCTACTACTTTCGTCACCCAGTCAAAGAAATCAATTAGATTTGTTTGACATGACCTTCCTGCTGTGAATCCATGCTGCCTTGGGTCCTGTGCCCCACTGGCCTCTAGGTACTCAACAATTCTTTCCTTCAGAAGTGATTCCATCATTTTCCCTACCATGGAGGTCAAACTGACAGGTCTATAGTTTACTGCCTCTGTCTTGCTCCACCTTTTGTGAAGGGGAATCACATCTGCCCTTCTCCAGTCCTCAGGTACCACACCATCCTACCATAATTTATTAAAAAGGGTAGACAGGGGTGTTACTAGTTCTTCCCTTAGTTCTTTTAGAATTCTGGGGTGAATTACATCAGGACCCATTGCATTATCCACATTAATTTTTAAGAGTTCTTTCAGAAACCTTTCTTCTGTGAAAGGACTAATATCAACCCCCATATCCAGAGTGCTTCTATTGACTGGACTAGGTATCTCCCCATGCTTTTCCATTGTGAATACTGAGCAGACATATTCATTCAGCATCCCTGCTTTTTTACTGTTGCTCTCTGCCCAACCACCTTCCTCTTTATTCAGCCTCAGTATCCCTGCCTTTGTTTTTCTTTGCTCCCTAATGTACCTATAAAAGGTTTTATCCTCCTTCTTAACTGAGTTGGCTATCTTTTCCTCAGTTTGGGCCTTTGCTATTCTGACCGCTTTCCCACTTCCTTCTGCTTTAACTGGTACAGTTCTCTGTACTGCTCCTTCTGTGTTTCTATACTTCCACGAATGCTATATTTTTCTCCTTACCTTCCCTGACACTTCTTTTGAGAACTATAGTTGTTTTTTTTTTTCATTTTGATTTATTTGCTTCACACAAAGGCTTGCTGCCTCTGTGATGGCAGTTTTGATGTTTCCCCATTATTGCTCCACCTCACCTTCTTGCCTGTTTGCTAGTGCTTTTCTGATGCACTCTCCCATTTTGACAAAATCAGCCCTCCTGAAGTCCAGTACCTTCACTTTTGTGTGGCTTGACTCTACAGCTAAGTTTATTGTGAACCACACTGTTTGGTGGTCGCTTGTTCCCAGATGGCTACCCACTTCAAGATCAGAGATCCTCTGTCCTTCCCCATTTGAGAGTACCAAGTCTAAGATTGCTCCCTCCCGAGTGGTTTCCAAAACTAGCTGTCTGAGGCATGCCCCCTATAGGGCATCGAGAATAGCCCTGCTCTTGGATGTGGCTGCAGCAAAGGTGCTCCAGTTAACATTAATCAGGTCCCCCATCAGCAATATATCCCCTTTCTCTGCCATCCCAAGGATGCCTTCTATCATTTCCTTGTCCATTTCCTCCTCCTGAGATGGGGGTCTGTATACAACCCCTGTGCGGATTGTGGAGCCATTTCCAGTCTCCAGGGTGACCCACAGTGCCTCCTCTCCTCCTTGTTTACCCTTTAGTTCTATTGCTTTGATCCCTTCCCTTACATAGAGAGCTACTCCTCCTCCTCTTCTTCCTTCCCTGTCCCTTCTGTAGATTGTGTACCCTGGTATGTTGACATCCCAGTCATAGTTCTCTATGTACCATCTTTCTGTGACTGCCATGATATCCAGGCATCCCTCTTCAATCAAGGCCACTATTTTGGGGAGCTTTTTACCTAGACTATGGGCACTGTTACTCATCACCCTCCATTTTTTTATGACTTTATTTCTTTTTGACCATCCCTGTCCTTACTGCCTTTGTCTTTTTCTCCATTTTCCCCTGCCCTTATTCTTATCGACTGCTCTATCTTGTTGTTTACCTCACTAACTACCCTGATTTTGGGGAGGTAGGATTTCCTTTTCTTTTTAAGCCTCCTCCCTTGGCTGGTTGGAGTGCTTGCCAATTAAGCATTTAAACCTATCACCCTGGATCCTGGTTCCCTCCTGGATAGTTGCAGACAATCGCCTATATAGGCCTTCATCCCTCCAGGTGGAGCCCCAGTCCCCAATGAAGCCAAATCCCTGAGCTCTACACCAGTTTTCAACAAGTCACTGGAATACCATGGTGTGGAGTACATTAGTCTCATCCATGCCATAGACAGGTAGCACTTCTGAGAAGATACAGTGTGTGCTGCTTGTCTAAGGCCGCTCCCAACCTCACAAACTCCTGTTGCACTGCTCTGATCCCATTCTTAGCCAGGTCATTCGTCCCTAGGTGGATAATGACATCCAGATCACTACCCCTTGCAGCTGCTCCCACAGTCCTGAGGATTTATTTCCTGTCCCTCCAAGCCATGGCGCCGGGCAGGCACCTTACCTCCCTTGCCCCTCCCTCCTCATGGGCAGGCCTATAAGAGGTAGCCAAGAAACTGAACCTTATGATGTGGTGGTCAGACCATCCAACTGGTTCCACCACCAGTTGAGGTCTCCAATCCCAGGAGAAAAAAGTTCCAATGAGTGTCCGTGGGTTATGAGTCGCAGTGGAAACTACCTGTATAGGAAGCTCAAAAGAACTCATAAGTCAGAGGAAGTCTTGTCCAAACTGCAAGAGTTCATCGTTGATCCAGGCACTGAAATCCCCCAGTACCATCAGCCTAGGGGATTCCAGCACTATATCGGCAATGAAGTCTGTGGCTTCCTGCAAAACTGATTCTCGCCCCCTGGTGGATGGTAGATGAGAATGATTTTGCACTCCACACCTGCACCCACGGTACACACAAATGATTTGGTATCCTCAACTGGCACATCAACAAGTCCCAATTCTGATTTAAAACAAATTGCTACACCCCCGTCCCTGTAACCCAACCTAGCACAGTGTATCACCAAGAAACTGGCTAGAATTGCTGACTCCAAAATGGGACCTGCATTTTCATCCAGCCAGGTCTCGTGATGCAAGCCAGATCAGATGACCCAACAAGATCAGCTATAATAGCTGACTTGTTTTTGATAGATCTGGCATTGCATAGCACCGTGCAGGTTGGGTGGAACCCGGAGCAGTTCAAGATACTGACCCACTAATCTGGAGCCCTTTGGTATGGGCACTAGAAAAGGGGACCTCAATCAGTGCTCCATTTCACCCCAGGATGTTTTCTTATTTTTTCCAATTATTTAACCAGGTGAGACAAACTAAGCTGAAAGCTTGTTTACAGGTGCAACCTGGGAGCATGAGGAGTTAAATGACTTGCTCAGGATCACACAGTATGCAAGTGGGGGCTGTGGGATTCAAACCCAGGTCTCCAGATTTGCAGCTCAGAGCCTTAAACCACTGCGCCATACTGGCTTCTGAGCCCACTAACCTAATCTGGACCCCAGCTTGCCCCGTCCCCACCCCTTCTGCTCCTCCCCACTATTCCAGCAGCCTGACAGCAGCTGTAAACCGCTGTAAACAGGGAGGACAGTCAAAGAACGAGGTTGCCAGGCGCAGAGAGGTGGAATAGGCGCCTGACAGGAAAACCTCCATCCAACACATCCTGAGAGCACAGCGGTACCAGACAAACCAACAAGCTAGCCATAAAAGCAACACAAAAAATAGCCCTACACTCTCACCTACTCCCAAATAATGCCCAGACCATTTAATGCTAAACAATTATATAAGAAAATAAAACAAATAAATCTACAAGCAGATATGTAAAAAATCCCTCCCAAAACCCAGCAAAAACAGCAATAAATTAAAAATCCAGATAAAAACTTATGGTAGAATGAAAGCTCACAGAGTTAGAGAGAAAGTCACATTGAGTCTCTCAGTTCAGTTTTATGGAAACCCGTAGAGCTCCCACCTCTTTGGGAAAAGAATCAGTAAAGCACAATCAGATCCCAAACTCTCACTTTAGGCTTGATAAGAAGCCATCGGAAATTAATAATAAAACTATAAAAGCACTCTTACTGCTTATTTAACAGTATTAAGGGTCCAAATAAAAGTCTGATCAGGTGCTGGATTTGGCTAGTCCTTCATGTAGGTCCCACTGTCCAGCTCTATGGATCTTCTTCTAGGTCTTCTTTTGGCTCTTCTTCATACAAGGCTTATTACAACCCACCACAGTTTTGGCCCTTATCCAATGGTAGCTGCTTCTGTAGCCAAGTAGCTGGAGGAAGCACCAACTGGAGAAAAGCCAGGAGAAAGAACCCCGAGCATACACTCCAGGAGGCAAATACCCCAGCCAACCGCACCCACCACTACGACTCCCGCCCCAGCAGCTGACCCCCTGGGCAGTCTAGGAAGTGTGGTAGCAACTTGTCTACCCTTCCGCAGGCCCAGCACCAGCATCTCCTGTGTGGACCCGGCCCTCTGCGGTCACCTCCTAAAGCAGGTCAAAGCAGACCATCACCCCCCACAATAATCTCTCACTCAATCAATCACTCTGTTTAGGGTCAGTGAGTCCCCATACCTCAGGAACTCCCAGCACAACTGCAGTCCATCATCAGAGAAAAGGCCAATGATATTCCGGCCAAAGTCCAAACACCAAACTCCCTTCAAAGTTCCGTACACACAGTCCACTTCAGAGGTTCCTCCTTGGACACCCCATGAATGTTCAGACCCTTCTCTCCACACGAACCGCCACACCAACACCACTCTAGGTCAGAAAATCCACGAACTCTGGTACCTCAAGACACAACAGGCAAGTAGGACCCTCTTTAAAGTCAGGATTATATGTGCAACAATGTTTTGATTTAGAACACTGGCACAAAACAAATTTATGGAGGCAAGTTTGTGACTCCTATATGAGTTCTATTCCTCTCTGATAAACCCAGGAGTGCTTACTTAAGTTCACTGGCTCACTCACTTCCCTTACTAATTGTCACTGACATTAACTAATGAGAAAAATGTGACAAATAAATAAAATAAAAAGTTATAAAGTTTAACAAAATTAAGAAACTATTACTAAAATACTACTGCTAGCAATGGCTGGCACAGCATGGCCTCCATCTTGCTTCTATCTCCTAAGAGATCTTTGCTCTTGATGCCAGTTGAGATGTCTGATATGAACAACTCAAACAACACTGGTGCCAGCACTGAGCCCTGCAGTATTCCGCTTGTCACCGACCTACGCGGATGAGCTCCTTCCACCACCACCCTCTGCTGCCTTTCCTGTAACCAGTTTACTACTCATCCCACCATTCTTGTCCCTGCACCTGTACCTGACAGCTTACTACCCAGCCACCCATGCAGCACCAAGTCGAATGCCTTACTGAAGTCCAGAAACAGGCATAGTCTGCATGGCCCTTGTCCAGCTGTCTAGTTACCCACTCACAGTAATCCACCAGGTTGGTCTGACAGGATCTGCCCATGACAAACCAATGCTACCTAACATCCTGCAGCCCATTGGTCTCCAGAAGGGACAACAGCCTCACCTTTAGGATTGTCTCCATCAATTTTCCCACAATGGATGTGAGGCTTACTGGCCTGTAGTTTTCCAGTTCCTCTTTGGGACTGCTCTTATGTAGGGGTACCTAGTGAGCCATCCTCCAGTCCTGAGGTACACTTCCTGAGACCAGGGAGGCATTGAACAGGTCTGCCAAGGGTCCCACCAGGATTTCTGCCAGCCCTCTCAGTACTCTGGGGTGAATGCCATCTGTCTCTGGTGCCTTGTCCAGCCTCACTACCCTCAGGCCCTCCAGTACCCTACCCTCTGCGATTCCCCCATCTGTCACCTCCTTCCCGAGCCTGACCTCCCACCCCCTTACTAGTGCCCTCCTTTCTCCTTAGTAAACACTAAGCAGAAGTATTCATTAAGCACTTCTGCCTGCTCTGCCCCATTTCCACCACCCCATCCCTCTTAATTCTTACTATTTTGTTCCTACAACTCCTTTTCTCCCTGAAGTACCAGATAATTCCTTCTCCCCTTCTTGATGCCTTGTGCCAACCTGAGTTCCTTAGATGCCTTTGCTGCCCTTACTGCCTTCATCACCTCCTTTGATTCCTTCAGGTAATCCTCTCTGTACTTCCCTCTCCCTGTTTTTTTGAACCGCCTAAAGGTGGCTCGTTTATTTCTTGCTTCCTCCATGACCTCCATTGCTCAACCAGCTGGGATTCTTGGCCCTAGCTCTCTTACTCTGGACCATGATACAGATTTTGGTTGCCTCCTCACTCCCCAGTTTTATGACCTCCCACCTCTGGTTAGTGTCCATATTAGCTTGAATTCTGGCTAGATACCCTTTAACTACCTCCCCCATCCTCCTGAAGTTGGCCTTCCTGAAGTCCAGCACACTTGTACCTGTTTCTACTGCCTCTTTACCCATTTTCAACGTGAACCACACTGAGTGGTGGTCGCTCCCATTCCAGCTGTTCTTTCACCCCAGCTCCCTAACAAACTTCTCATTTGCCAACACAAGGTATAGGTTGTTCCTAAACCTGGTTGCCTCGCTGACCATTTGCATTAGGAAGCTCTCCTGGAACCCGTCCAGAAGTATCTGCTTCCTTCTATTCATGGTGGCTGCGTACTCCAATCCACTCATGGCAGGTTGAAGTCCCTCACAATCACCATGCTACCCTTTCCGCAGACCCTTCTGATCTGTCCCACTAGTTTCCTGTCTATCTTCTCTGTCTGAGATGGTGACCTGTACACTACTCCCACCCTGACAGTCCTATTCTTGGAATCCTGGATTTGCATCCATTATGACTATGTACTACCCTCCTCATGAACACACTTCAGTCCTTCTCTCAGATACAGTGCCACCCACCCCCACCCTTCCCATTTACCCTGTCTCTGCACAATATATTATACCCTGGTACTGCCAGGTCCCAGTCCTAGTAATGGGTGGCCTATGTTTCGGGTGATGGCTGCCATGTCCACCTCCCCTTTTGCCATGAGAGCCTATAGCTCTGCTGTTTTGTTCACTGGGCTCCCAGCATTCAAGGTGACCACCCTCCGGCATTTTCCTTCCCCCTGACCCCTCCTGCTCTCCCTCCCTAGAATCCCCTCTAGTGCTCCGTTTTTTCCATTGCTTCTAGCATGGGGGGTAAGCTCATTTGGCTTCCCTTCCTATGGATTCTGCATACCTCCTGCCCACTTGCCACCCCCCCATTTCTAGTTTATATGCCCTTTTTTGCTATGTAATCCCCCCATCCTCTGCTTCAATACCTTCTTGCCCTCCTCACTTAGGTGAAGTCTATCTTTACTGTAGAGATCACTGTCCTCCCAGGTCCCTCCCCACTCACCCACCAGTCCATAACTTTGGATTGGCACCAGGTTCTTAACAATTTGTTAAATTCCTCTATCCTCAGTTTCCTTGCAGTGCCCACCATGGGCACTGAAAGTACTTCTGAGAAAGCTACTGATCTTCTTGCCTTCTCACATATTGGTCCTAGCTCCTCAAACCTCCCCTGAACTACCTCTATCATCTCTCTCACTAGATCATTTGTCCCCACATGCAGAACTATATGTGGTTTCTCCCTGCCCCTCCTAGCAAACTTTAGGACAGACTGTTCACTCACCAGTATCCCCCCATACCCACAGAAGGAAACCCATCTCATCGCTATGCATCCTTCATTTGTCCATTTCTAGTTTTGTTCATGTTCCACTAGTACAATGAATATTGTAGATAAAAAGATGTATATACTATATATCTGTTTCAGCTATACTGTATTTAAAAATTACTAATACTGTATGTTCTTAAATTCAAAATTATCATGCACTTTTCTTGTCCCTCTGTACTTTTCTTTTCTCACAAAAATTTAAGCCAACCAAAAACAGTTACACAATGTAATATTTACATAATATAATTTAGATCTCTAAAAACAGTTCCTTAAAGCTTTAAATAATTTTTTTAATTTACAAGAACCACCTATAGGTGGTACCTAAAGCTCCATCCCTATTAGCTGAGCATTTACTATATGAGGTGGAGGAGGGTGGGGCAGTGGGCCAAAATACACCTCAAAACAACCTGAGTGCCAGTGTAGCTCCTTAGTGCCCCACACAAAAAATAATGATTACTTATTACTGTAAGTTTAAGTTTCATAATCCACACTATATTTTAAGTCCAGAACTGTGTATGGAGATGACTGCTCCACTCCACTGCAGGGTTATAACTTGGAAAGTACTGTTCCTATTCCTTTCCTTTTACCCCTGATACTGCAAAGCACTATTGCACATTACTCACTGCAGGTCTCAGCTCCTTGCAGGAGAGGACCTCCACAGCCACTGCCAACAAGATAAATCCTTCCCTGTCCTCTAACCTCTGATCCTGTTATGCCTTCTGAAAGTTGGAATGCAAAGACACATTTGTGTCCTTTAGAAAACATTGTAAGATGTTTGTCTTACCTGATAATGGTTATCTGTGGTTGATTGTGTGGTCTTGTCCTTTCCTGCTTGGAGGTGAGGAGTTAGGTTGGAAACCCTAACACCACATTTCCCTATTTTTGTGGCAATAACCTGAACCCTAATGGTGCACTCTATATCTATCTATCTATCTATCTATCTATCTATCTATCTATCTATCTATCTATCTATCTATACATAGGGAATACATGATGGGCAGGAGCGTAATATGGAAAACATCTTCACTCCTGCAAAATGAGCTCTGGATACTCACAAGTGCCGAAGGTACGAGTGAGAGTATCCAGAGCTCATGATGCAGGAGTGAAGATATTTTCCAAAGCACATGATCTGCACATCATGTGTTTGCTTTATACAATAGGGGTACGAGTTTCAGAAATATTGTTATGATTTTTTGTGTTCTGTTGCTGTTTCTTTGTTTGCTGTTTCTGTGTGAGATTTTCTGAATGGGCTGGCAGTGTTACAAACTCTGTGGGAAAAGCTGAGTATGTTTTGCAATGCTAAGTAAGTTAGCTTCAGGCAGCAGTGAGAAAGAAAATGTTTTGTGAAGGTGTCTGTTTTAGAATTCTGGTTGCAGTCAAGCTGAGAGGATCACAGCAATGGGTTGAGAGTGAGTCAGAGTATAGGAAGCACCTGAGAATGTTTTGCCATGGTAACTGAGTTTGAGTTGGTGCAGGCAGCACTGAGAAGAAATTGCTTTGTAAAGCTGTCTGTTTTAGAATTCTGGTTGCAGTCAAGTTGAGAGGATCATGGCAATGAGTTGGGAGTGAGTCAGAGTATAGAAAACACCTGAGAATGTTTTGCCATGGTAACCGAGTGGGCTGCAGGCAGCAGTGAAATATCACTCACAGTGGTGATGTCACAACATGATTTATCTCAAGTCGTGATGTCACGACATGAAATATCTCATGTGGTTATGTCACCACAGTGAAGACACATGTTTTTATCACACTCATTTATCCTTCACCCCTATTATATAACTATATATATTACTTCCACGGTAGTGGCACTATAGTTAGGGTTGAGTACCCCCATTTAAGGTTAAATCTGGAATTTGGCACCCTAATAACTCTGCCACCATATGATGAATTTGCCTGAAATTTGGAATGCATGGTCTGGTACCATAGATCTCTGGATCTGGCAAGTTGTGTTATGGTTAGATGTATGGTTGCTGAGCTACAGAACACCACAAAATGCATAAATTACTGGGTTTTGTGCATTTCGTTGCTCACGCCTATAGCCTGCACATTTTGCACGGTCAGTCTGAAAACTCAGGGAACGTGCAGTCAGGGTCCCCGATGTGCCTTTTGAAGATTTCATGAAAAAATATTTAACGGTTCAAAAGTCATTCAAAAAACACTGAATCCCTTTATTAGTCTATGGGAAAAGTTAATAAACTATGACTGTGTCGCAAATACAGTTTTTTACCGTCGCAAATTACCCCTTTACCTTCATGATTCAGCTAATTTTGTTTTCAGTTGATGGTCAGAAAATGCTTGACATTTAAATTTGAGACCTCTAGGGACACAATTCTTGTTGTGTTCACCTAGTCGAGCCCTGAGGATGCTAGCCATGTCTTTTTGGAGGGTAAAACTTCCCAGTAATATTTTTTTAATTTTTATAAAAATAGTGTCACAGTACTTTCCAAATCTGCAATGCTTTCGTGATTTTTTTTTGCAAAAGTATGTGATTTGCAAAGTACCTTTGACACTATGCCCAAAACAACAGGAAATCTTGCCACCCTGCTACAAAACAACAGTTTGGTCTTTGGGCTGTAATTTGCAGGAAGAAAGCCAACATCCCACATATGTGCCTTTTTGTGGTTTGGTGCCAAAATATTACTGGGCTGTAAAGTTACGGCACTCTGAAGTTGATGATTTTTCCCATAGGATAACATTATGGTATCCGCTGTGCCTCTGGGGTCCTGTATCTTAAAAAAAGCTTCGAGATATGGACTTTTCATTGCAAAAATTCTTAGACCCCTGCTAGGGGGCTAAGTACAAAGCTAGCCTGGAAAGTCATAAATAATATGAGATTTTTGTTTTTTTTCGACATCATACGGTTCCTGAGATATAAGCAATTTAGTATTCCAAGTGCTTATTTTCTGCTCCGAGGGCTATTATTATGCATACATTATTTGTATTCACTGTGCTTCTGAATGCATCTTTTGGGGAAAAAAGTGTGTGCATTTGTGATACTGTGACCATTACCATTTCAGCTTGCTTTTCGTTACCGTTTGCATTTCCGTTTATGTCACTGTGTGCATTACCCTTTGCATTTTCACTTGCATTTGCGTTACTGTTACCTTGTGTTTCCATTGCCGTTTTTGTTAACGTTTACTTTTGCGTCACCGTATGCAATACCATTTGCATTTGTGCTTGCATTTCCGTTTGCATTACTGTTTCCTTTGATGTCATCGTTAGTGTTACTGCTACCGTTTGCATTTCCAATTGCATTACCATTTGCGTGTTCATTATCGTTTGCATTTCTGTTGGCTTTAGCATTTGCATTTTTGGTAGCGTTTCCGTTGTTGATTGTGTTACTGTTTCCTTTTGCAACGCAGTTGCCGTTACCATTTTCATTTCTGTTTGCGTTTGTGTTACCGTTTGCATTTCATTACCGTTTGCATTTCCATTGTCATTAGCATTACCATTTGTGTTTGCATTTACAATTGCACTTCCATTTGTCTTACCATTTCCATCATCATTTCCGTTTGCATTACGATGTGCGTTACTGTTTGCGTTACCGTTAGCATTACTATTTGCTTTGTGTTTATGTTACAGGTTGCGTAACCATTTTCATTTGCATTAACACTTGCATTTCCGTGCATGTCAGTGACATTTGTATTACTTGGTCTACAATGGTACTTCTTGCATTTACCAATTTTCATTTGACATCTGCATATGTTTTTTGCAGAATGAAAGCCCAAAATGTATTTTCACCACTGTGGAAAGTCTTACTTGTGCTGCTCTGTAACTGTTGAACAGATTTGGATAAGATTTGGTATACATAGAGTGGAATGGTGCATCTCTTTATTTACCACTTTATATTTCAGTGGTACATACGTGTTTTTACGTATTGCAGTGCAAAACATTCTGTTTTTACTATTTTTATGCACTGTTTTGTGACACATAGTGCAGCCACTGTATGAATGATTGGTCTGACACTTGGCAAGTAGTTCTTCAAGGAACATGCCAGTTTTTGTTTGGTGAAAAAATGTTGTTCTGTTCCAGAGTTATAAGTGTTTGAAGTTGCCCCCTTTCACAGTCAAAGATTTTTTGGCCATGAGTTCTGCCATTTTACCGCATTTTCATCCACGATTGCCAACAATTTTTGGTGTTGGAAGATTTCTTAAAGGTGCAAAAACTTAAAACTTGAATATCTCTGGAACGGTTTGGACTTTCACGTGAAATTTGGAGGGGGGTTGAGTGGATGCCCTGGAGATGTGAATTATGCTGTTTACATGTTGGGAAAATAATTTGCTGTGGAGATGCTCTGTGATGCAATTATCATTTTGCGCATAGCATAATGCTTGGTGTTAGTGGCTTGGAATTTATAGCATAGGTAGCCCTAGTGGTACGGAGGTGCCTTTCAGTGGTTTGGTTCACATTAGCCTTTGAGTCGTTATCTCAGAAACAAAGCGAGAGAGACTTTTTGCTACTGTTGGCTCACATTGCCTTTGTGTCATTATCTTGGAAATGAAGCAAGATACAGACTTTTCGCTACTGTTCACTCAGATCACGTTTGTGCTGTTATCTCGGAAACTAAGCGAGATACAGACTTTTTGCAACTGTTGGCTCACATCGCCTTTGTGCCATTATCTCAGAAACAAAGTGAGATACAGACTTTTCACTACTGTTGATGAGATGACCATTGTGCTGTTATCTCGGAAACCAAGCGAGATACAGAATATTTGCTACTGTTACATCACATTGCCTTTGTGCTGTTATCTTGGAAAGAAGAGATACAGACTTTTGGCGACTGTTGCCTTACATCAGCTTGCTGTTACCATTTTGTTTGCATTACCATTTGCGTGTATGTTTGCGGTACCCTCACCATTTGTGTAATGGTTTGTGCTTGCTTTTCCATTACCATTTGTGTTTCTGTTTACATTTGAAGCACTGTTACTGTTAGCATTTGAGTTACATTACCACTACCATTACGTTGCATTTCCACTTTCATTTGTGTCACTGTTACCATTACCGTTGCATTTGCAATACCATTTTATTACCACTCGCGTTTGAATTTCCGTTTGCATTACCGTAACAGTTACTGCTTGTGTTTGCATTCACATTTATGTTGGTGTAACAGTTGCTATTAGTGTTTGTGTTTCAGTCCCTGTTACCATTACTGTTATGGTTATTATGCAGACATCGGCAGCCACCACCACATAACATATTTATAGTGCACATTCTCAAAATGAAGTGAAATTCATGGCAAAAAAACCTCTGTTTAATGCTTCAGTTAGGGTTGCTCCACAGCGACAAAAGAGAAGAAATTTGGTGTTAGGGTTGTCACCCCTTGCACCTCATACCCAAACCACCCCCACCAACAGGCATCGGGGTGTGTGTTGGGGTCATCGGACCTAACTCTCACCCATTCTCCTATACTGCACCATCTCACCTTATTTACACATGGAATGGGGAGAGAGTTAGGGCCAACGACTCCAATGCACACCCCAATGCCTCTTGGTGGGGGTGGGGATAGGGTGCAAGGGGTGGTAACCGTAACATTGAATTTCCTCACTTTTGTTGCTGTGGAACAACCATAACTGATGCATTAAATGGATTGTTTTGTCATGAATATATATATATATATATATATATATATATATATATAGACACATTAAGTAAACTGGTGTTTATGCCTATATGATAATGCTCTTGCATCATTAGATTACTGCTAATCATGCTGCTAATAGATTACCTTTTGAATTACATTAACAGTATCAAAAATCTATTTAACTTGTAAAATTAAGTAATTTATGAGGGTCTCCTCACCATTAATAGACTTACCTATAAATGGTGAGGAGGCCCCCATAAGTAATAGGAGGAGTGGTTGGACTATGGTGAGCTTGAGGATGGTGAGGGTGGGATATGGAAGGTAGAGGGGTCCAGGGACATTCTTTAACCACAACTGGTACCACTACAAAATTCATATGCCACACTGATGGAGTGGAACTGCCAAGAGGAGGCACTCACAGTAGTGACCAGAAAGGATGTGGAGCCTGACTGGAGACCTGTAGGAGTGGAAGAGGACCCCAGAGAAGGAGGAAGCAACCTCTGGTGTGGACCTCATTATCAGGAGGACAGAGCTGGGAATAGGAAATGTGGTAGAGAGAAAGGTCAGGTACCTATCCAGTGCCATGGCCTGGAGGGATGGGGAGCATATCTTACAAATCGCTAGGGCAGTAGGAAGGGAAGGGGAGCTGGACATCATTGTCCACCTGGAGACAAATGGCCTCAATAGGGATAGGGCAGAAGCAGTGCAGGGGGAGTTTAGGGAACTGGGAGGACTTCTTAGAAAAGTAGCACAATCTGTAGTTTTTACAGACTTGCTGCCTGTCTACAGTAGGGGCAAGGAAAGTGAGCTCTATACCAAGGCCTTCAACTCATGGTTGAAGGAATGGTGCAGAGAGGAAGTATACAGCTAAATTGGGGACTGGGGGCCCACCTGAGAGAATAAGTGCCTATACGGTGGTGATGGCCAACATCCATCCTGGAGGGGAACCACAGTTCTCAGTGGACAGTTTAAATGTTACTTTGAGGAACACTTAAACTAACTGAGGAGGGTAGTGGAAGAAAAAGAGGAAGCAGAAACTGCCCCTCCCCCAGCTAAGTTAGAGATTTGGGAAATCCTGAGGGGTGACAGTCCCACCACAATGCAAGTTAATAAAGGAAACAAAGGGTTTCAAAAAAGAAGGGGGAAAAGAAGCAATCAGAAGAGAAGAGGAAGGAAGGGGAACAAAAGAAATAAAGGGTGAGGTGACAAGCAAAGAGCTGACAAAATCAGGAAGGGCATGTATGCTAATGCTAGAAGTCTGAAAAATAAGATGTCAGACCTAAAGGCCATCATAGTGGAGGCTGACCTGGGTATTGTGGCCATTACTGAGTCAGTGCACTGTCAACCATGACTGGGGACATGGTCATGCTAGGTTACATGATCTTCAGGAAGGACAAGGTAGGAAGAATAGGAGTGGGTGTGATGCTTTATGTGAAGGAAAACATAAAAACAACAGAAACACAGAGAATTTGGTAGGGGCAGATGTGTTGTGGGTCAATCTCAAGTCAGGAAATGGAGCCAATATTTGGACAGGCATGCCCTACAGGCCTCCAGAACATGGGGAGGGTATACTGTTAGGACAGCAAAACATATGCTGAGGTGACCATTACAATGACAAATCTGACAGCATGCTGTTATGGCTGTGTGGGGCCCTGGCAAGGTCTATTCAGGTCTTGCGCCCTCCCCCAAACCAATTCTGACCTGGGTTGATGTAGGGTTCATGGGGTGTAGCCCCTGGAAAACAAAAATACTTTTCCTGATGGTATAATGCCAACCGCAATCGCTGTTGACATAGTGCCATTACTGTAAAGGTTTTGCTGTCGAAGCAGCATGGTGGAACCCAGGGAGAGGACTTAGATAAGGAAATGTTAGAAGCAACTGGCAAAATAACTAAAAAGAGGGAGGTGTTGCTGGTGGAACACTTCAATCTGCCAGCTGTAGAGACTCCCAGCTGTGACTTCAGCTAGAAGGAAGGACATCCTGAACTCCCTGCAGTGGGGCATACCTCAGGCAGGTAGTTAGTGAGCCTATGTGTGATGGGACCATACTGGACCTGGTGCTTACTGGCAGGGACAGTATTGTGGACATCAAGGTGGGAAGCTATCTGGGGACCAGTGATCATTGTACAGTGTGGTTCAACATATGGACAGTTGCTGAATCCAACCACACAATGGCTAGAGTCCTGGACTTCAGAAGGGCTGATTTTATAACAATGGGTGAATGTTTCAAGAAAGAAATCTCTAGAATAAGGAGGTGAGCAAAAGGAAAAGGAGATTGGTATGGTTCTCAAAAGAGGTGACAAAGGTAAATGTTAAAAGAGTGGTATTCTGAAGATATGAAACCCAGTGAGAGGAGGATATGGATGTGGATCAAGGAAAACAGAGGGAGGTATGGAAAGCAGTAAGGAGTGCAAAGGCACAAATTTAAGAAAAACTAGCTTAGGCAGTATCAAAAGGGGACAAGGAAGGTACTTTTTAGGTATGTTAAAGAAAAAAGGAAAACAAAGGGAGGGATTGTGTGGTTAAAGAAGGAGGGGGACTGTACAGAGGGGATCAAGAAAAGCAAGCATCTTGAACAGGTACAGTAAAACTGGAAGGGGAGGAACCACAAAAAGGCGCCAGCAGTTTTGATGGGAGTAATGGGACACTAATCATTGTTCTGTGGAGAGACTCAGGAAAGCACTCACCAGTCTGAAGGTGGACAAAGCTATGGGGCCAGACAGGATGCATCCAAAAGTGCTGAGGGAGCTCAGGGAGGTACTAGCTGCACCTCTGACAGAGCTTATAACAGATCATTGGAGACTGGAGTCATTCTGGAGGATTGGAGAAAGGCAGATGTAGTCCCACTTCACAAAAGTGGTAGCCAGGAAAAGGTAGGCAATTATTGACCTGCTAGCCTGACCTCAGTGGTGGGTAAGTTAATGGAAACACTACTAAAGAAAAGAATTGTGGAATATCTTAAATTTAACAGGTTATAGGATCTGAGGCAGCATGGATTTACAGGAAGTATGCTATCAACAGTAGCATCACTCACAACCATGAAAAAAATGACTACAAGGAAGCCCCATAATTTGACAAAGTCTCAAGGTGTTTTTCTGCTCAGGTGACTGTTTTTGGACTTACCAAGAGAACTTCACATTAACGTTTTGCAAGTTATAAATTATTTTTTGTCTGGAGAGTCCTTTTTTCTGGGTTTGTGAGTGCTGCTACTTGATTCAGTAATGTAGGGTAGCCAAGCTCATAGCAGCACCCTCCCAGTAGCTCACCAGTGTGCAGCTTCTTTTGTTTTGGGACTCATAGATTCACAGGGTAAGATCATGCCAAACAAATCTGATAGATGTCTTTGACTGGGTGACCAATGAGTTAGATCAGGAAGGAGCAGTGGATGGGCCTACCTGGATTTCAGCAAGGCTTTCTACATAGTTGCACATAGGAGACTTATAAGCAAGTTGGGTAGTTTGGGGTTAGGCAGTAAGGTAGAAAACTGGGTAAGAAACTGGTTAGGTTAGGAGAATGAGGGTAGTAGTAAATAAGGTTTGTGCTAAAGAAAGGAGGGTGAGCAGTTGGGTTCTTCAGTAGTCAGTGCTGGGTCCAGTCCTCTTTAATGTCTTTAAAAGTAACATAGTAGAGGAGCTGGAAGGTAAGGTCTGCTTTTTTGTGGATGACGCTAAGATCTCCAACAGAGTGGACACTCGGGGTGGGGGCAGGGGTCTGGAACAACTGTAAGAGTGATCAAGGGTATGGTAGCTTGGTTTTAATGCAAAAGTGCAATAATGTACTTGGGTCATAGAAACCCAAGGAAATCATACAAAATGAGAGAAATTATACTAACAATAACCAGCAGGAAAGAGACCTGGGGTAATCATATCAGATGACCTAAAGGTAGCCAGGCAGTGTGAGTCGGGAGGGCTAGTGAGATGATAGGGTGCATGTGGAGGGGTATCACCAACAGGAAGAGTGGGGTGGTGTTGCCTCTTTATAGATTTCTGGTAAGACCCTACTTTGAATACTGTGTCCATTTCTGGAGACTGCATCTCAAGAAATAAACAGACAGAGTAGAGGCAGTCCAGAAGAGGGCTACCAAGATGGTACAGTGTCTGCATCAAAATTTCTATGAGAAGAGGCTAAAGAAGTTCATTATGTAGTTAATAAGGTACAGGCAGGAGATATTTTTCATAGAAAAAGGTGCTCTAGAACAGAGGGCCATTGCCTCTGTAATCCCTTGTTTAATAATATTCCGTTTCTGCTGTGCATCCATCTCCTGCCTTATGCCCTCCAGTTTCCCTTTCAGTACTTTTCAAATCCTCCCAAAGTCCATCCCTCCCTGAATTTTACCACCCGGGTTACTGATTTCTCTGGCTTCCTGCACATCATGATATTAAACCACACTGTTTAGTGATCACTCTTGGCTACTGGGTCCTCCACCATTATTTCCCTTACTGCCTCCCCATTCGACAATACCAGATCTAAAGTGTTCTTTAGCCTAGTAGGTACACTGACCAACTGTGTTAGGAAACCCTCCTGGATCATGTCCAGGAGCACTTGCTCCCCAGCACTGGAGGTGACCAGAATGCTCCATTCAACCCAATCCAATTAAGGAGCACTTTAGCATCTCTCTGATGACAGGGTGGGTGCCCCAGAACTGGAAGGTGGCACATGTAGTGACTATGCACAAGAAGGGAGCAAGGGAGGTGGCAGGGAACTATATGCCCATCAGCCTGACATCAGTGGTGGGCAAGGTGATGGAGGGCATGGTCAAGGAGAGACTGGGGACTGGAAAAATTGGGGTGCCTGAATGATAGACAGGATGGATTCAACTTGGGAAATTGTGTCAGACAAACCTTGTGGAGTTCTATGACTGGGTGACAAGTGCCTTAGACCTGGGTAGACCAGTGGACATCCTCTTTCTTGACTTCAGCAAGGCGTTTGACTCTGTTCCTCTCGGGGTCCTATTGATAAGCTGGAAGAATGGGGTGGGAAACCAGATGATCAGATGGATAAGAAATTGGCTGCAGGGACAGACCCAGAGGGTCGTGGTTGGCGGGATAGTCTCATCCCCAAGGAGGGTCATTAGTGGGGTCCCTCAGGGATCAGTCCTTGAGCCCCTCCTGTTCAACGCCTATGTCTCTGACATAAGGAAGAGTATCAGGAGTGAGATGGGTCTCTTTTTGGATGACTCAAAACTGGGGGTGGTGGTGGATGGGGAGGAGGGGAGGGTGACCCTACAGGGGTATCTGGAGGCTCTGGAAAGGTGGTCTAGAAAGTGGAAGCTGAGGTTCAGTGAAGGGAAATGCAAGGTACTGCACCTGGGAGCCAGAAATCTGGGCCAAGTGTACACTCTGGGGGGGGGGAATTCTACAAGTCTCGACGGCTGAGAGGGACCGGGGGGGTGGTGGTGGATGTCAAGATGAACAACTCAGAGACTTGTAGGAGGCAGCGGCAAAGGCCAACAGGATGCTGGGATGCATCACTAGGGGGATAACCTCCAGAAGGAGAGAAGTGATACTCCCACTGTATAACTGCTTGGTGAGGCCGCACTGAGTACTGCATGCAGTTTTGGAGGCCACATTTAAAGAGGGACATTAAACTCCTAGAGAGGATCCAGAGGAGGGCAACCAAAATTATTTGGGGCTTGGGGGACAGGACCTATGGGGAAAGGCTCGAAGAGCTAAATATGTACACATTGGAAGAGAGAAGGGGCTGGGGGGACATGATAGAGGTCTTCAGGTACATGAAGGGGATAAATAGGGGAGGAGCAGTCAGGGTACTCCGAAGGAAGGGAGGGAAACTAGAAAGCATGGGTGGAAGCTGGAGGGGTGGAGATTCAGGGGAGAAAGGAGAAGGTGCTACTTCACTGAGAGGATGGTGGAGCCATGGAATGCACTGCCCAGGGGGCTGGTGGAGGCAGACATGGTGGAGGGGTTCAAAAAGGGGTGGGATAGGTACAGGGGAAGGGTTCTGGAAGCAAAATCCAATGCAGCAAGAATATCTGGGACTGGGAAGAAAGCAGCCAGAGAGGGAGAGGAGGGCAGCAAGGTCAGCACCTAGGGAGGGGGCTGACCAAACAAGCAGACACAAAAGACTGTTAAGCTTATTCTGCTGGCATTTTAGTATGTTAGTACTTAACCCCCAGCAAGTTGAAATCCCCCACAATGACCATCTTCCCTTTTCAACATACCTTTTTGATTTGTTCTGCTAATTCCCTGTCAGGTTCCTCAGACTGGGACTGTGGCCTGTATACCACCCCAAACCTCAGTTTCCTACCCTTGAGTCTAGGAGCTGCGGCCAGATGCTTCTGTTCTCCTTTCCTCCACCTTGTCCCTTGTGCATTTGATCGGGTCCCTCACATAGACCTGCCACCCCACCCCACCCTGACTCCTTACAGTCCTTCCTGTATAATTTGTACCCAGGGTTTGCTGGATCCCAGTCAAAGTGCTCTGTTGCCCACTTTTCCAAGACGGCTGCAATATCCACCCTCCACGTTGCCAAGAGTGCCTGTAGCTCAACTGATTTGTTACCTAGGCTTCTCGCATTCAGCAAGACTCTACATCCTGCCCCCTTCCTTTCATCACACTCCATCTCCTCCCTTCTACTCCCCCATTTTGGCCACCCTGAGGCCTTCCCTGCTAGCCTGGGGTAGGCTGTGACTCCACTCTATGTGATCCCTGCCTACCTGCTGTCCACTTGCCACCCCCCATCTAGTTTAAATCCACCTTTTTCACAATATTCCTCCACTGTCTTTGCTTTAATACCTCCTTTCCCTCCCTGCTCAGGTGCAGCCTATGTGTCGGCATGTTCCTCCCCCCACCCTCATTGTATGGCACACTGGTAGTCCACCCCAGTGTGGCCAACATTTGTTTTATTTCACTTGTAAAGAAAGACAACTGTCCCACAACGACCAGGTTTTCTTTTTTTGCCTGAAAAAAAGGAAACAGTCCCTCATTGTCAGCAGCATCTCCCTCTCCCAAACTGCATCCACTCTCTGGTGCACCCCCACCTCCTCACACCCCCCCTCACCCCATACTTACCTTCAGAGGTCCAGCGCTGTGATCTTCGGTGAAGCGGGAACAAGTCTGGATTCTTTAAAGTCGAACTGCAAAATAAAGAAATGCTGGTAAGCTGTATAATTGCATCAGTGGGGGGGGGGGTCTACTTAGGTGGATATCTCAGGCATTTTTTTTTATTTGGGTTCCAAATTTTCAACATGGGGTTCTTGAGACTCCCCCCTTCATGAACACATACATTGTCATCTCGTTATTCAGTCCTGAAAGGTAATTCGCAGTCACTGCACGGAATCACCTTTCAGGAGTGATGAACAAAATAACAGTGCCACTGTTCATGAGGTAGGGTCCCAAAAAATCCTAGGTTTCAAATATGGTGAAAATATTCCCCAAAATGACTGTGACTGTTACAAGCATGCATTGTGTAGTTTCCCTGTACACTCATAACTTAAACAATTTTTAATATTTTCACTCCAGATTTTCAACACTGCCATTTTTATATGCCTCCTTATGAACAGTACAGCTGTCATTTTTCACATATTACCTGAAATGTGTTTTCGCACATCTGGCGCACAATGGCACAGTCACTGTGGGAAATCAACTTTCGAGAGATTAACTGTTCATGAGCGGAGGTCCCACAATGCCTATGTTGAGAATTTGGTTAAAAAAATCCCCAAAATAATTATGTTATGGGCACGCATTTCGCAGTTTCTACACATGTTGTGCCTTCAACAATTTTTCATATTTTCACTCCAGATTTTCAATATTGACATTTTTTTACACCTCTTCATGAACAGTACAGCTGTCATTTTCACATCTTACCCGAAATGTGTTTTCGCACATGTGGCTCCAAATGGCACAGTCTTTGTGCAAAATCGCTTTATAGGTTCAAAGGTTTTTTTACAAGTTCAGTGAGCCAAGGCCCTTTTGATAACTTGCCACCCTGCTCATGGGTGGAAAGCATACTTCTTATCACTCATATATTTGTCCTATCTTCATTTAAATGTTGTTATATTGTTACTCTCCCCTATCTGCTGTGGAAGTGCATTCCACAGTATTACTCTCTGCATGAAGAATTTACTTCTCTTAACTGTTTGATTATTTTAACCTAATAATTTATGTACATGTGATCTGGTTGTGTTTTACCCATGTGTTTTTTTAAATCCTAAGGTTTCCATCATATACTGATCATTTATAACTTTAAAAATAAAGCAGACATCACCCCTAATTTGTCTATATTCTGTTAAATACTGATCAAGATTGGTAAGTCTTTGTTTATATTTCAGTTGTTTTGTGGAATATAGTTTTTTGTTATCCTTCTTTGGACTCTGTTGGTCAGTTTCTGGGATCTTATAGTCTGTGGTACACAAAACTGAACATAATATTCCAAATGTGGTCTGACCAGGCTTGTGTAAAGGGAAATTATGACATTGTTCTTTCGACTTTTAATGTTGTTTAATATATAGCCTTTAATTTATAATTTTGGCTAATGAACCGATAGTGCCACTGTTCATGATTTAGGGTCACAAAAAGCCCATGTTGAAAATTTGGAGTGAAAATGCTAACAAATGCCTCGACAGTAGGGTTTCCAACTATAACTCTCACCCTGTAGAGACTAACAAGAGTCAGGGTGTGACTTGGGATTGTCGACTGTAATGCTCATGCCATTCCACCCCCACCCCACCCTGCAGCCAGTAACAGGCATCGAGGGTGTACTTGACTCTTCAGCTCCAGAGTTCACCCCATTCTCTTATACTGCACCCATCTCGGTGTATTTCCTTATGGGATGGGGTGAGCGAAGGCCTGAAGACCCTAAGGCACACCCTGACACTTGTTGGTGTCTACAGGGTAGGGTGAGGTGAAATGGTATGAGCGTTATGGCCAATGACCCAAAGGCACACCCCAGTGCTTGTCAGTCTCTGCAGGGTGGGGGTGAGGTTGGTGTCAGTTGAATATTTTAATGCCATTCCTATTATGCATCTCTCTAACTCCTGCACTACCAATGCCAATGTCAGCAAGACAACATTTGGCATTAACAAATGCTTGTTTAAATGCTGTTGCACAGCACTTAAACAAGCATTACTATTTCCAGCTCCTCCTTGCACATATTTATTTTCCACCATAGATTCAACTTCTGTTTCTTCAAAATGGCCACATCCCAAATATTTGCTAATACCTGCTACTCAAAAGAAAGGAGTGGGGGCTCTACATCCATCTTTGATATAATGATGTAGGTGTCCAGAAGACCTATTATCTAATCATGGCTGGGCAGCCAATTCATTATATCAGAAGACCTATTGCATGTGAAAAGGGATTCTCTGGTACTCTTTTAGTCAGCTATATTGGGTAAATCTAAATGAGAACAGACAATGCCACTGGCATACCAGACTCTGTAAATGCACCTGTGGTTCTGCCTTAGACCCCCCCCCCCCATTCTTCTCTAGTGTTTTGGTCATGTGTTCCCCACATTCCCCTGAACCTAGAAAATGCTTATAAAAAGGCCAAGGTCCCAGAGCCCTAGATGACTAAACATCAATCAAAAGGGACAACTCCTTAGTGAGCCTAGTTTAAAGTTCTATTGCTGCTTTTAGTGTTTGGAAAGACATTTTGTAGTGGTGAAAAAAGGCTAAGGGTCCCTCATGTTATTTTCCTGCCCCTCCATCACCACCACCACCACTACCAAGGCAGCCGCTGTACCATGAGAAATAGTTGTAGTCACTACTTGATAAAAAGTGACACCATCACATTTTATAGGCTTTGCACTATGGTGAGGAAAACCACTAGTGGTGGAAGCCTCTGTGTACCCAAAGTCAAGTGCTGCACTTGTTCCTACCAGTCATACTAATTCTGGTATATGACATTCTCCTTATGACCCAAACAGTTATATACTGAACCCAGTAATGCTAATCTCCAGCAGAAACTGGCCTAACTTGAACTTTTGAATTATTCTGCTTATGCTCCACACCTGTCACCCGACACCTCCCCCTCCACCTTGGGCCTTGCCTCTAGGTTCACTACCTGCTACCAGAGCAACTTACACACTCCCCAGTACTCCACCAGTCTGTTGCGAATTCAGCTTTACCCTGCTAGGAAGCTCCTTCATGCTACCACCAGAGGGACCCTACATGTTCTAGTGGGAACTGAGTGGCTGGAGACAGTGACTCCAACATGCTGCTGGACTGGGTGGCATGAGAGAAGTTTCCAAGGAACCTTAATCTGGTACATTGAGGGCTCTTTCCCTGTTCCCATTTTTTTCCTTCATCCTTCCTGTTTTGTGTGTGTGCATGCACACTGTGGTAATTTGTGGAAACATCCAGACATATGTGGTCCCCAATGCCACCAAGAACATTCACTAAGTTGCTTCTAGGAGCTGCTGTTGTGGCAGTTCACCACAACCCATCATCCTGGGAGGAGGTTATCTTTAGGACACTCTTAGTTCTCTCCGCCAGGCTAGGCACCTGACATCCTGGGCTTAGAGTGCAAATGACATGAGTTTAATATATTTTGTCCCTCCCCACCACCTCACCCCCCAGCAAAGGAATACCGTATAACTATGGAATGACTGAATAGCATCTTCTCTTGGCCTTTATTTTTCCAGGGAAAACTACCCAGTCTTTTCCCCATGCCCAACGATCTCCATTCCTTACACAGCAACTCTGCAGTTCAGCATGTACTTTCATAAATAAGATGTTTCAGCTTTTACAGGTTACTGGTGAATACATTTTTTTTTTAGTTTGCAGTGTTCCTTTCCAGGATTTACAGCATATCTTGGTAGTCTCAAGTCTATATAGAATACATTTGAAAACAGTTGCCTATCCCCTGTTAACCTCACAGTGCCTTTGTTTATGGCATCATAGTTCTCATCATGATAACAAACTGTAATGTCACAAACAGCAAGTGTGTGGTTGGCAGGTGAGAGTTGGATTGGCAGGCAGTATAGCACAGTGGTTTAAGGCTCTGAGCTGCAAATCTGGAGACCTGGGTTTGAATTCCACAGTCCCCACTTGCATACTGTGTGACCCTGAGCAAGTCACTTAACTTCCCTGTGCTCCCAGGTTGCACCTGTAAACAAGCTTTCAGCTTAGTGTGTCTCATCTGGTTAAACAACTGGAAAAAAAAAAAAAAAAGAAAGGGGTACATTGATAACATCAGGCATAGTAAAGAAAAAAGCAAGAATGTACATGCGATTTGAACAGACCTACAACTTGTATGTCTCTTTAAATGAAATCTACATTCTTGCTTTTTTCTTTGCTATGCATGATGTTACAGCTGACCTGAAGAAACCTGGACAGACATAACCAAGGGCAATTCACTACACAAACATAATCCTGCTTCTCAGCTAAATAAGACTCAAAATACAGGAGCATACAATCGATAAAATTAATGCCAAAATGAGACCTACTACTGCAAGTTAATGTATCATATGCCCAATTGCTCTGCTACTTAACTCATTTAGTCATGACCCTATGTATTGTTATTGGCTGTAACCCACCCTCTATGTTGGTGATCATGAAGGGCATGTGCCCTTCTCAAGGGCCATTAGAAAGATTTGCCACATTTTTTAATTTGCTCCATTTCTCATTTGCATACATCTGAGTTCTCTCTAATTTACAACATGTAAACATATGATTGCCCCCATAAAGCAATAGAGAATGTTTCATTACTAAGCTACTGCTGTGAAATATTTTTGGTTCATTCACTAGAGCTAGGTCCCAGTCTCCTTCCAGATGTAGGAGTGGGTGGTGAGTTATCAGCACCCAGCAGGAATTCTGCTGGGAAATCGAGTAGCCCACAACCCTGCACAAGTTCTTTAAGTCTATGTACCCACCCCCAAGAATGGTTGGACCTTAGTTTCATGGTAATAACATATGCAAAAGGGTTCCCTTCCCCACTTCGCACTTGGGCACATTGGTGGCCTATCTGTGCTGAACATGTGCATGTGGTTTGGGTTGATGTACATACTATAAAGAAAGTTCATCTCAACCCATCTTAGGTAATTGATATACGAACAACTGTTATAGTTAACAGTGGCAGTCCTCTCACATCTGAGATGATATCATGAGACTGTGCATCCCACGCCTGACAAGCATCTTCATGACCCCTCAAGATAAGATGGTGGGCTGGTCCACGGGGAGGTGTGGTCAGGTGTAGTCAGGTCAGTGTGCACCTGAAGAGTGCTGCTGCAGGGAAAGCAGGTAGCAGAGACAGCTTTTTCATGACCAAGTAGTGGTTTAGAATTTTTCTTCTATATTTTTTCATTCTGCAGTAAGCCCTGTAACTTTTTTGCTTTGTTTCTATTCAGGTTTGAGACGCTGTTTATGATGTAACCTTATATTTAGGCACTGAACGCATTCCAAACTATATCATTTTTTTATTTTTTTTTTTAGTTGCTTAACCAGGAGTAGCACACTAAGCTGAAAGCTTTTTTACAGGTGTGACCTGGGAACACAGGGAAGTTAAGTGACTTGCTCAGGTTCACACACTATGCAACTGGAAGCTGTGGGATTCAAACCCAGGTCTGGTCTGCTGGATGTCAACAGATGTGCAGCTCAGAGCCTTAAACCACTGCGCTATACTGCCTCCCCTAAGTGGCATGGCTGGATTATCCATTTAAGTATAACTCAGCTACCATACTTATTTGTAATACATTGGTCCACTATCAGTTGCAACATCTATGAATAAATGTGCCCCCCCTTTTGGTAGAGAGTGCTTTCCTCTACCAGACTATGTTCATTACCCTGTGGGTGAAGGTGAGGTGCATGATGACATCAGCTATTGTGTGTGCAGAGCTAGGACTGCTTGAGAGAACATTTACTGTTGTGGTGTCCTCTGGTTTGATGAAGGGGCATGCAGAAGGAGGAAAAGAGGGGGCCATAGTATAAAACAATGGTGGCACACTGTTTGTGATGGCTTGCAGGTTTTTTTTTCCTGCTGGGGCTGGAAGCAATGTGGGAGCAGGTTAGATGTGCAATACTTGGAGTATGGTTTGACTTTCATTTTTTCCTGTATAACTGATCAAAATTTACCATTGTGTTTATGGGCTAATGCAACCATCTGCAGGCTAGTGCAATTTTGAATCAACGTGTCCTGCTGGCTAGTGCAAAAAAGGTTAAGGTTGACCCCTATACTTCATATGGACCATTTCCATTTAATGGAGGGTGCATTGAAAAGTTAGTTGTGAGCTGTGGTGGCATCAAAATCAGCCCAGAGCACTCTCCTATGGATTGCACCACATGGCCAGGCATCAGTGAGACCCCAGTGCATCTCTGCATCCCTTTTCTGGAATAATGTTGGCAGTGGCATACACACCCAAAATGTGTCAAAATGCCCCCTAACTGTACCACAAATCATTAAAATCCTATAGCTAATGGGGCCATGGTTCCCAGACCCCGCACATTTGTGGGGCCTGACGGCCTCAGACCCCCAGCCTTTTACAATTGCATGCCTTGCTGAAAAGGTTACCACATGCCACTGCTAGGCAAGCGGCTGTATTACACATGTTTACCATACTGATATAATTTCCAATGCTTTTTGATGTTCCTCTTAACCTTCTTCTCTGGTTGGAGAGTATGCCCTCTAGTTCTGCTTGCACCCACCAACTCAAGCTATATGTGTGATATCTCCTGTCTGTCCCTTTCAGTATTCAGAAGCTGGAACACTGTGATCATACCCCCCATCACCAGATAATGCAAGTGCGAAAGACACAAACCCCTATAAGTTATATCAAGTAATATTCTTATTTTGAAATATTTTGTTGCCACTAACTATCCAATGTTTTGTGGCCCTGGGGCCACTTTCTTAGGGTGCATGGTGGTCTTAGTAGTCAACATACACAGTCAAAAACAATATAGGTTGATGACCTTGATTATCTTCAGTGATGGGTCTCAGATCACTACAACCCCCTACTCCTCATTATCAAATATCATCCAAACTTTACCATTGTGTCTCTCACCTGTTTAAGAGCCAGGGCTCATGGGTGCAGGCTAGGGCTTCCCTCAGCTTATCAGCCTCTGTTGCAAGAGTTGTGATCCTGAACATCTCCCAGGCAAAGTTCCATCCTTCTCTCCTCCTGCAGCGATGGCAGTGCAGTACACCATTGGCCTCAGGTTGGGTGGGATTCTGAGCCACAAGAGAATAGCTATGTGTTAGATGTGCCAAGTGCATGACCACTGATAGATCATGATGAAGGATAGAACAAAATTATGTATGAATGGCATCACGAACTATTAGTTTTCACAATGAAATTTTGTAACAAAACTAAGGAAGCTACATCAGTGTCGCATGGCCAGCAAATAGATTAAAAGGGTTAACCAAATGACTCCTTAAAACAGAAAGTAAAGCAAGAAATAAAATGTTTAATGAACTATAAGTCCTCTTCAAGAAGAATCTGTAAAAATACATAATATATGAGCATATTTATTAATTTACTACCAAATATTGTGTACTCCCACCCCAAGGCAGTGTATCCTAGTGGTTAAAGTGTCAACCTGTGAACTTGGAGAATCATGTTTGAATCTTGTCAGAGCCACTTACTGTATGCATTGGGTGACCTTAAGCAGTCACTTACCCTTCCTGCTTTTTGACCTTTCGTATTTCACATACTTAACCTCATTACAATTTAATTCCTCTCTGTGCTGCTGCCAGAATGTTTCATTGATTGCAAAGTGGTTTGGGATATGGTATGTATGAAAAATGTTGTATATAAAAACAAGTTCTGGGCCTCTCAATGTTAATAGAATAGTGAGGCAGTCAAGAGGGTGAAATGTAGGGCCACAAAAGGGATTACAGGTATAAAAACAATAGGCTATGAGGAGAGGCTGGTGCCCCTAAACATGTTCACCTGTAGAAATGGAAAGAAGGCCAAGAAGGGACATGATGTCAGTCTTTTGCATATTCAAGGGCATCAGCAAGGTCAGCCAAAGATGTTGGAGTTGTCTGATCTGGTGTCCTCCAACAGGACACTGTGGCCCACCATGATGCTCAGAGATGGTAAATTGAGGTGTAACAGTAGAAAGTAGTTCTTCTCATGGAGGGTGGTGACCCTATGCAACAGCCTACCAGTAGAAACAATGGACAGGAAGGCAGTACAGTTCATCATGGTAAGACCGGACAAATGTATGCTTACCAAGAGAACTACTTGATACCCCGGGAAGTATAGTAGATATGGAACAACTTTAAATAGTAGCATGTTTGCACAGCATACTTATGCATATCTGTTTATGATGCAGGAAGCAGACATTATGGTCCTATAGCCCATTCTGACCTTACTTTGTTGCTACTGTATGTAAATTGCTTCCTTTCCTTCAGAGACAGTTTTTCAAGATGAGGTCATAATCAAAATAACTTTTTTTGGGATGGAGGAGGTTGTGTCTCTATTCTGTTCCATGGCAGCTTTCTTCCCTACACCATTTAATTAGCTGAGGGCACCTTTCTGCTACCATCCCCTTTGTCCCATTCATAGCTCCCTCCCAACACTGAGGCTTTGAACATTTTCACATAGCTCCAGTGAAGGAAGGGCTCCTAAGTGGTGAGTGGAACCTCCACTACCTTCCCTATCCTCTTTTATCACCTGTTTTTCCCCCTCCACCCTGCCACTGACACTGCCACATGTGATCTTCAATCTGGGGTGGTACTTTGACATTCTCTGGTCAACCAACCAGTAATTCATAAAGGAAGGGCTACAGTAGCAGAATAAGCACTGCTTGCCTACTGGAATCCAGGCATGCTACCTCTGCTATGTACCACAGTCTCAATCAGCCCAATATGTGAATTGGGTTCAGGATACAGTCATAGGTCTCCTGCTCATCAGAGCATCATAATGTCCCACAGTTCTACGAGGACCACCTCAAAATGTCATAATTAAACAGAAGAACAATGTCATATGAAATGGAGCTAAGAGTAGAGGCAAAAATGTAATTTTTACCTTCACTTGAGTACATGCACAAGGAACATCTTGCAACAGAATGACTTTTGGAGGTGTGTGACTCTCCTCCCCAGTGCAGTGCTCAGTGTAGCAGGCACGACCCTACTGGATCAATACATGCTGAGCTGTGTATGACAGCAGTTCAGCTGAGTTGGTCTTCACTTCAAAGAAAAGGTCCGCTGCAATCAATGGTGGTAGCGTATGCAATTAGTATACCAACGTCAGCTGAACTGCTGTCATGCACAGCTCGCATCAAATCCCTTGCTTCCTCCCTCTGCTAATGTTCTCCTCGCCTTCCCTACTTACTGTTCTCCCCTGCCCCCACCTTGTGTGCCAGGGGGGTGCCCAATCCCCCTCGGCTCATGTGCCCCCAGCACAGTGTGTGGCTGACAGGGGTGCCCAATCCCCCATCGGCTGCAGATCCTCCTAAAAAACAACAACCAGTTGGCATGCTGGGAGCCCACCCCAGCGTCCTCATGCATCCCCCTTCACAAACACACACTGTATGGCTGGCAGGGGTGCCCAGAGTCCACAGGCTCCAGTACCCCCCCCAAACAAACATGTAGGTGGCACATTGGGAGCCCACCCCAGTGTACCCATAGCGTCCGTCTTTTGTTTTCATTAAAAATTCCTGAGCAGCAAGAAAACAGTCCCTTGTTGAGTCTCTCACCCCCCTGCCAACCTGCACCCAATTCCCCACACCCCCTCTCACCTAGGTGGCACATTGGGAGCCCACCCCAGTGTACCAAAAGCATCCATTTATTTTATTCCTGTGAAACAAGAAAACGGTCCCTCGGTGAGTCCCTACCCCCCCGCCAACCCGCGCTCACCCTCTGCGCACCCACCTCCCCACACCCCCTCACCCCATATTTACCTCTGGAGCTGGGCGCAATGATCTTCACTGAACCAGGAACACATCTGCACTCTTCAAAGCCAACCGTGAACTGAGGAAATGCCAATAAGCTGTATAATGGCATAAATAGAGTTTTTCCAACTTAGGTGGATATCTCAGCCATTTTTTGACTTTTGGCACCAAATTTTCAACATGGGGTTCTTGACACCCCTTCTCATGAATTCATTCACTGCCATGGAGTTATTCGGTCCCGGAAGGTGATTTTGAGGTCACTGTGCAGAATCACCTTTCAGGACCGATTAATGAAATGACAGTGTCAGTGTTCATGAGGTAGCCTCTAAAAAAGCCTATGTTGCAAATTTGGTGAACAAATTCCAAAAAATGACTGTTTTATGAGCGTGCATTGCGCAGTTTCCATGCACACTCGTAAGTTCACAAATTTGTAATATTTTCACTCCAGATTTTCAACATAGGCATATTTACACACCTCCTTATGAGCAGTGCAGCTGTCATTTTTCACATCCTGTCCAAAATGTGTTTTCACACTTCTGGCATAGAATAGCACAGTCACTGTTGGAAATCAGTGTTTGCTACAGAGTAAGACAGTAACAGTGACACTGTCCATGAGTAGAGGTCCTAAAATGCCTATGTTGAAAATTTGGTGACAAAAGTCCATAAAATGGCTGTGTTATGGGCGTGCATTGCACAGTTTCTACACACACTCATAAGTTCATGAATTTGTAATATTTCCACTCCAGATTTTCAACACTGCGACTTTCCAACATCTCCTTATGACCAGTACAGCTGTCATTTTTCATATCCTGGCCAAAATATGTTTTCGCACTTCCGGCGTAGAATAGTGCAGTCGCTGTTGGAAATCATGTTTGGTACAGAGTAAGAAAATCACAGTGACACTATTCATGAGCAGATGTTCTAAAATGCATATGTTGAAAATTCAGTGCAAACATTCCAAAGTGCATTGCGCAGTTCCCACGCGCACTCGTAACTTCATGAATTTATCATATTTTCACTCCAGATTTTCAACATTTGCATTTGCCCACACCTCATTATGAACAATACAGCTGTCATTTTTCACATCTTGGTTGAAATTAATTTTTACACTTTTGGCACAGAATAGCACATTCATCATGGGAAATCAGTGTTTGGTACACATTAAGAAAATCATAGTAACAGTGTTCATGACCAGAGGTGACAAAATGCTTATGTTGAAAATTTGGTGAAATAATTCCACTGAATGACTGTGTTACAAGGACAGGTTGCACAGTTTCCACACATGCTCGCACTTCTTGGTATGCCCAGGGCGTTAATGTTCCTAAGACAGACACTTAAGAAGTATGAGGGTGAAATGTTGATCAGAAGCAAGAGGATTTGCAGAGAGGTACTCTGTTGGGATATGGATGCTAAAGGAACATGGATACAACTGGGGGGGAGGGGCCTGCATAAATGCCAAACACCAATGCAAATACCTGCAAGAGAACGTTTGGCATTGACAAATGCTTGTTTTTTTTTTTACTTTAATTTGTGTTAGTCACCAGTGTGCTTTAAATAGAGCACTAACTGTAATATATCTTTTCATAAAATACATTCCTCATGCCCCAACTGAGAGGAGTGGCACAGCTTCAGTTGGCTTCTGAACCTCCTGCTAAAGAGTGAGCCCTGTTTTTGACACAGACCAAACCCAGTTGTCTATAAATATTTGCCCAACCCAGTTTCCATGTTTTGTGCTCTGTATGTACTGCACAGACAGAAGTAGCTCTTGGCAGATCAATGTGCCTTGCTTTGTGGCAAGAATAATATTAAACAGCAATTTGCTGAAACATTTTCCCTGCACATTGCCCTCAACAGTGATCATCCTTAATATGCAACTTCCATCAAAGGTGATGAATGTGTTGACCTGGGGATGTACTCATCTCCTAGTGGGGGGAGGAGGATGGGCCTCTTGGTGCACCCTGTCACAAACCCACTCAGCAGGTCAGCCCTCTACTCCCAAAGTGCCAACCTCCGAGTGCAGTCTTGTGAACAGTTAACAGAAACAGGGCAACCCTCCTGTCTGTTTTGTGGGTTTGAATCAACCTTTGATCTCAAGTCTTGGAGGATTCAAACTGTGAACCTCTTGCTAGTGTACCCAATGCACAGGCTCAGATAATTCTGTCTTGGGGGCCAGATATCTTTGTCTACAGGCACCTAATAAGGTGTACAGAAATGAACACTTAAAACTCTAATAAAAGACTACAGATTAGTCTTACCTTTTTGCAGTTTGGTATCCCCATTCAATCTTATGCACAGTGTCTGCTTTAACCATACATACTTCACTTGTTAAAGAAAAGAAATTCAAAGACAGACCAAGTAGACTCTAAAAATAGAGTTTTACTAAAATAGATAAAGTATGTAAAACATAAAATACAGAACCATATATCACAAGAACCATACAACCTTTTAAAAGAACAAGGTTTTAACAGTGTAATTCCTACTACAGTACTTAGATTTTGTCTCTCTCTACCAGTATTCTTGCTTAAAGTGCTCCAAGAGGTTTCTTTGTCAGAGTGTAGATAAAAGTGTGTCAAGGAAAACGGAATACTGTTTAAAAAACTGTCTTTGCCAACCCCTTTGCATGAGGTCACCTAGTTCCTCCCTGTCAGAATATATATAAAAAATATATCTATACAAAAACAGGATGTCTTTTCCAGAAGGTACATTATTATTCTATGATCTTAGCACAATTCATTTTCTTTTTCAAATGACATTTCTTTGATCTTATGAGCAGCTTCCCCTTTCCAAGACATCAAAGGGACTTGTGATGTCTCTCTGCCAGATCTCACAGAGGTGCAACATTCTTTGTATCACCATGTGAACTGAACTGTGTTTCCTCTGAACGTCATAAACATTTATGATTCTATCCTAGCATCTGGCAAGCAACAATAAAGCTAGACAAACAGAAGATCCCCAATTAAGGCCTGATCTAGACTATAATTAACTCCTGGCCTTCCAGATAACACCTTGTATCTAAAACCTGTGTGTGTGTGTGTGTGTGTGTGTGTGTGTGTGTGTGTGTGTGTGTGTGTGTCTGTGTGTGTGTCATCTCACATGCTGTCTCAGCATCTCTCATGAGACAGTCCATAACACATTTTTATATTACAAAATGATACAGTGATCAGAACCAGCTGTCTAAGTGCCACACACCCTCTGGCTGATCATGATGTAGCATTGGTATGAGCTCTGAGTCAGCTGCTCATCTTCCTGGCCTCCTGGAAGAAAGGGGTACCTGTGTTGAACCTGATCCCTGGGTGGCAGATATAAGAACCTTGGGAAGAAAATGCTGGAAACAATGATACATTTAAAAATAAAATAACATGTTTGTATTCCTTTCACTGGAAATCCAAAACCATCACAACCCACAAAATGTGAACATTTTGGGTGAGGTTTATGGAGTGCATGCTGAAGGAAAATACAGCCTCCCCCAATCATAACCACGCAACACACCAGTGTTTTAGTTTTTCATTGAAGAGAGCGGCTGCCGCATGAATGAAGAGAGCCCTGGAGTAGATACCTACAGGTTGTTCTTTGGATTATTCATCCACATTTTAAACATTTCTGAAGCAAGATCTTCACATTCCTGAAGCCCATAAGTACATGCAGTTGAGATAGCGTTGATTTCACTGTACCTAAAATAACAGAAAATAACTTTATATAGTCCCCTGTTTAGTCTCACTTTTATATAATACACTCTTTATTCAGACATATTGTATACTAATGATACATGCAGGATAGAATTTGGGGAGCCAAGATAAAAAAGACCCATCTAACAGCACCTGCACCCCAATACATTTACATTTTTTCTGAAATTAGAGGACCCTGGCACCCTCCCCATACATGTATGTGACATACTACTTATCTTTCTTCTTTCCAGACTCTGGAAAGTCTGCATTGCAGCTTTTGCTAGGCTTTGCACTGCTTCCAACATCCCAAGTACATTCAGCAGGCCTGCTGAGCCCTGAGAGAACCCCCTTTCTCTCCCTACTGGCAGCGCTCATGCTGTAACCTGGGAAGTACCTGTTCTGCTTAAAGCATCTGAAAGAGCTGGGGAAGAGATGCAGCTGTACCCTGTGATGTGGGTAACTAAGTACTATCATACTGTATATATAAAGGATAAAATATGTGGTGGTGTGTGTACGAGAGTTTACACACCGAAGGTTAGATTCTACATAAACCCGAGCAACGTCAAGGGTTTATTAAAGCATCTAACCTCAAGGATGTCTGTAAATTAAGTTTATACATCACCTCCTTTTTTATTTTATGTAATTGCTGGGTTTCTCTTTCCATCTCAGCAATTACATGAAATAAAAAAAGTTGTTGCACAGTCGTGGTCCAGTCAGGTTATAACATGTGGTCTGCAGTGGCCTTTCAGCATTTAAAAGTTAGTTTTTTATTGTGTGGGTAAGAGTGTTCAGTCCTTGTGCTAGGTATTGTTTTAATTACTTACCACCAAGGCTAAGTGGTAATTTTGTCTCTGTTCTCAGTTGGGCAAGGAGTAGAGTGGAGAGCCTTCTATGGGAAGGCGATTGGGAAGCAAGGAACTCCGGTAGGCGCATGGACAGAGTGAGGGAAACTGTGCATGTGTTTGCCATAATAAATGCTCCTTTATTACAGCAAATTATGCCACAGTTTTGCTATGGGAAAATGGAAGCCAGTTTTATAAGGCAATAATGCTTCTCAACCTCTTGTTAAAGAGGAAGTAAATGTTGCCAGGTCACAAGTACATGATAAGATCTTTCCAAGCAGGTACTGAGCTTACCTGCAGGTTTCATAAGTCCTGAAATAAAATATCTAAATTATCTGTAAATTACATCTAAGCAGCATCAATCTCATGTATCTGAGAAAGGATGTCACTGAGGGACACACTGTATGTTAATGCTTGTTCCTCAATTACATCATTTTCTGTTTCAAGTTTGCAGGAAATGTCTGCTGCCTTGATTTAATTTACAGATGATTTAGATATTAATATCTCATGACTCCTGAAAATTACAGGAAAGTCTGATACCTCATTTAAAAGATCTTTTCATGGGCTTTCAGAATGCAAGTGACCTGGCAACATTTACTTCCTCTTTAAGGTTCCACCCTCTTCACCAATGCAAGAATGGAAGGCTGCTCACTGACATTGACTGGAAGTGGTGGACAATGGCTTCTGCCACCTTTGCCATCAAAGCTTCCCATAGTCACTTGGAGATGCTCAAAAACCAGGGAAGGGAGGTGCTACATTGGGACATAGAGTGACTCTTCTTAAGAAAGGAAGGAGAGTCAGAACTAGCTAAAAGCTCCTTCACTGTTAGTGCTCCTAATCAATGTCCTCAGTGACTGCTGCTGGAAGAGGCTGTGGCTACAGAAGTTAGGAGCTTTCCTATAGCCATGGCTCCTACACCATTGTCTACAGTGACTCCTGTTGGGAAAGACTAGGCAGGAGCAGCTGTGAACTCAAAAATTCAGTGCCTACACCCTCCATACATGGCAAATTTTACACATACAATATTTTTTTCTCCTTAAATTGGCCATTTATCTGCTTTCTCTCCAATAGGAGTGGGGGTCTCCTGGTATTCGCTTCAGGGCCCGGCTGTGAAGTTACCAGTTATCAGATGTCAACGTAGGCCACTCAGAGATATTTATTTTTATGTCTGGTAGCTGGGCAACTTCACAGCAGGGCTCTGAGGTGAATACCAGGAAACCCTCACTCTTATTGGAGATAAAGCAAGTAAGTGACCAGTTTAGGCAGAAAAAGACATTTGTAACATTTGCTGTGGGGGGAGGTTGTGCACTAAATTTTCTGTATCTACTTAAGTATGCCGCAAATATGGGATATGACATAGGTGAGAGGGTGTACCGATGCAAGGACAAACCTCTGTTGGTGAAATCCCCCACAGCGACATTTTCAGCAAGTTTTGAAAATGTCGCAGTGGGAGACCCGCTGGTGAAATTTTGCCCTTTTGCCTGGTTTCACCCCCCCATTTGAGTTAACTCTGATTTGGAGTTAACAGTATTTAGAAGGGGGTGTAGGGGTGCAATTCCCCACATGGGGGGGTTCAGGAGATGTAGCCCCCCCCATTGAAAAACAGACCAATGTCTGACAGGTGAAATTTTGCCTGTCAACATGGAGGATGTCTATATGCTGAACACTGACAACAATGCTGTTGCACCAGCATAGGTAAACTGGATGAGAGCGAGATAGCAGAAGTACCTCCACAAGCTATCATTCAACTTGTGATATCCAATGAGTGGGGAAGCAATGAGTGGGATATCTAGAATTCAGTGACAGCGAGTGGAGATATTTCTACTATCTTGCTTTCACTCATGTCATATTTGATTTATACAAGTGTGGGTCTCTCTTTCCATTTTAATGTTGTTTGCAATTGTTTATTGCAAAAAGTGAAATAAATTGAATTTTGAGCTGTTTTTGCTAATTATAAAAAACTAAAAGGTATCTGTAAAGTAAACATCACTTATTTTGTAGATCTTTGTGTGCTGAACAAATGTCATGCTCACAGTATCATGCCATCATTTTTTGATTTAAAGTTATTTGAATTTGAATATGATTAGTACTGCTACTGAGGCCAAACATTCTAAATGAGTTCCAAACCTTTTGTGATATACCCAGCATGAAAAGATATCCATTGTGTCATACCCAACTTGACGATATCAGTGATATCGCACATGTGGTCAGTGAAATATCTCTTTTATCTTCCTGAAAAGAGACCCACACTTGTTGTATAAACAGTAAAATCCCTAAATAAAAATCCAATTTAAAGCAAGTGAATGATCAAGGGTGAGAATCTAATTTTGTATTTCTTTTTATATCTGGGAGATGTATGGCTCTCTCATTAGCTAACGTCTCACTATTGGTTTGGAACTACACTTTAATTAAAGGAAGTCAATGTTGGCAGTGCACCTTATAAAAGGAAACCAATTCAGATAGTTGCATTTTGAATGGGACCCAGCTGACAGATGGGCTACATGGATGTCTGGTACCTGGCAGCTTCATAGCAGGTCCCTTAGTTGAATACCAGGAACCACCCCACTCCTTCTGGAGATAAAAAAGTAAATTAAGCAAAAACATATTTGTAAAATTTGCCATGTTGGGGGCCACTGAATTTTCTGTTTCTTCTTATGTATGCCATAAACAGCAGTACCCCTAAATAAAAAAGCAATTTTAAGCTTGAAAAATTAGCAAAAGTGAGCAGCTAATTTTGTGTTTGTCTTATGTTAGGGAGACTTATGGCTCTCTCATTAACTAGCTACTCACTAGTTACTTACCAATTAGTTGGGATTTATCTGATATGGGTGAGTCCCTTATCATGCCGCTCACAAAGAGCGATGCAAAATCGCCCGCATCAAAAGGGTGATTTGAACTTAGAGAGACTGTTGCAAACAGCAACTGTCCTCTGGAAAATACAATGCTTCTTTTGTTTTTTTACAGGGGACTTTGCCCCCCTTTCCCCACAAATTAAAGATTCTTAACTCCAGGAGGAGTGGACTTAGGAAAAAATAGAAACTCCCCCAGAAGCAAAATATTTACCAGCACTGAGATCCAAACCTCGCACCACAAGCTTCAGGGGCAGTGACTCAAGCTACTACACCACATGGCCAGCTCAGCAGAGCTTGGACAAATCGTTAATTTTATCCTTCCTCATGAGTGTAGCTCATATCCCTCAGTGCTACACTCATTATACCCACTCAGTGCTCTTTTTTCCTCCACTTGTTATGGGGAGTAGTATTACTGAGTCACTTATATTGAGATGCTCAGTAATACTCACCCATATAGGGTGTTACCATTGGTTGGGGACTGCACTTTAATTAATGGAAAACAGTTAAGGCAATGAACCTTACAGTATATAAAGGAAGCCAATTCAGGCAGTTACATTTTGGAAAGGGACCCTGCTAATAGGTAGGCTACCTTCATGTCTGATAGCTGGGCAACTTCATAACAGGGATCTGAGGTAACTACCAGGAGACCCCCACTCTTAATGGAGATAAAACAAAAGTGGCCAATTTAGGCAGAAAAAAAATATTACTGTAAAATTTGCCATCTGGTGGGGAAGGTGTGCACTAAATTTTCTGTTTCTACTCATGTAGGCTATAAACAGTGGTACAGTATCTGTAAATAAAAAGCCATTTAAAGGTGACCCGGTGGTGCAGAGGGCTGAGGCGATGGACATCTCACCTCGTGGCATGCCAGTGACCCAGGTTCAGGCGCAAGCCTGGGTCATCGGAGGTCGGCATGGGGGGAGGGTAGAGCTGGATGGAGCAGCCAACAGACAGCTCTCCTCTCCGGGGGAGGTGCAGTGGCATCCCTCACTTATGGCTGCCCCCTAGTGGAGGTCAAGGGGCTGTGCAAGCAGGGTGCTGGCAATAGGTCAATAAGGTGGTGGAGGAGGGTCATACTGGGCAGGTGCATGCGCACCTCCACACACATGTGACCTTCTCCTGGGGCCCTCTGGTAAAAACAGGGAGAAATGGAGGAAAAAACACTCCGGCAGCAGGATGGCAACCGACCTCTGCAGGCACCTCTCCCAGACTGGGCGTAAGGTAAGCCCTTGTAATTACGGGGGGCGGAGCTGGGGAAGCCAGTCAGATAGGGGCTGTTCAGGAAGGAGCATAAATAAATAGATAAATAAATAAAGCCATTTAAAGCCTGTGAATGAGCAAGGGTCAGCAACTAATGTTGTCTTTGACAACTGTGAACTCCCCCAGTGCTCTTAAAAACATAGAAATTGTTGGCAGAAAAGGACCTCCAGGCCCATCCAGTCTGCCAGAAAAAACTACACTAGTTTGTGGCCTCTGACCCTAGTCTTGCACCACTTTGTACTGTGAGTCCCATTTGGAGAGACTCAGATTGCAGTAGCTGTAATCTTCCCCACAGACTGCTCCTACACAATTGCCTACAATGACATCTACTAGAAAAGGCTAGAACTGGAGCAGCTCTGAGCTACCCCACAGCCAGTGCTCCTATACCATTGCCTGTAGTACCCCCTTTTAGGAGAGGCAGAGAGTGGAGTAGCTGTGAGCTCCCCCATAGCCAGTTCTCATCAGTAGGACACAAACAAATATGACTCAGCTCCAATCTCCCTGTTGTCTGCATCACAGTCCCTATGTCATGGGCCACTACGAGTTGTTGGCTGCCAAGCATTATCATGTGATATAAGTGAGTCAGCCACTCCAGGAGATCACAACAGATATGCTGAATCTCAGTGGTCACCGGAAGAGGGTGGTCTGGTACTAGGGTGAGGGAGTGTCTTGGTACCATCCAGTCAGCCCACACTATTAGTTACATAGTCACCAACAAATTCCACACTCCTGTACTCCTATCCAGTGGGTATCATCATACAGGAATGTCTGAGGAATACAAGAGGAAGAAGTCTTCAAGCAGAAAAAAGATGTTAACATCAATAATTCATAGTAAAATGACAATATCTTACTGTGCCGTGAAACTGTCAGGAATCATTGTCCAGTTGCCAGTTATGTCTTTAAAGTACTTAAACAAGGGAGTGGCTTGTTTCATAATGTAGTTCTGAAAAAAAACAAATTGAAAGAATCACAACAAGGATACAGTAGACTATCACCCTGCTCTATCTATATTTATTACAGCTTTGTCTTCACTTAGCGACTGACTGGACTAACGTATAGTTGTGGATAAATGATCTGGATGGAATGAGTATCTAAATGTTCCTATAATATGCACAAGAAATAGTGTAGTTGCCGTATTGGTCCTTGTAAGAACAGATCCAGAAGCAAATGATTTGACACCTTTTATTGGACCAAAATAGATGTTACTACAAAAGAACAAAGTACTCTAGCTTTTGGACCAACCAGGTCCTTCTTCAGAAGCTATGCATTTTGTGTAGTTTAATCAGTACAGAGTCTGATCAACTCAAAGCAAATTTTTAAAACATGGCGTGGGGTATCCCTCCACCGTTAACACATATCATCCATACTTCCTTGAAAGCTGGAGTTTTCCCAAAAGACAGGGGAAAAAAGCTTAAGTCATACCAATAGATACATTTTTAACTGTGGATGATTCTAGTAATTACAGGGCCCATATCCAGCACCATCCTTGTTATATCTAAAGGCAAGTTTGTGCTTCCTGCCGTGAGTGCATCATTAACACTTATTCCAGTGAATCTACACACAGTGTCTCACAACATTTTTACTTAGGCCTCACATTACTACACATTTTGGGAGTCAGATGTAAGGAGTAACACCCAGCAATGTTGCTGTGACATGCCTGCCTCCTGACATCACTTCTGAAAATGCTGAACCCAGTACTGGATGATGTTTAACAAAAATAGCCCTTTTCCCACTCTATCTCTCTGTCCTCCCCTTCCCTCCCTCCCTCCCTCCCTCCCTCTGTCCTGAAGTTGGTACTAGATCACCACTTAAAAAACTCCTTGCTACTCTCTCTTATTGCACACCCACCCTTCAACCCATGACCACACACCCAGCAATGTTGCTGCAGGTGGTGAGGGGCATCCATGCGCAGACATAAAATGCCTGCAGTGTTTCTGCTCCCACCTCCACAGTTAACAACACAACTTGCATCAGAGCACCAATTCAGTGCTTCTGTTCCTGTTCACACTTGCCGGCAGAGGATGCATCAGCAACTTTGCACTTCACAGTGGTTTAGAAAGCAAGTGTAAATATACCTTACAATTATTTCTAAGCCTGGCTATCTGGCTTGTGTATAATGTTTATTTTGGTCTTTTCTCTCTCATCTCCATCTTCAAGGAGGAGCCTAGCAGGGAATAGTCCTAGGACAGGAGATAGCCTGCCAGGCAATGAAGAATGCCAAAGAATGAGGAAGGGCAAGACAAGAATGAGTAACACCTAGTGCTGGAGGGGGCGGGGGGCTGCTGGGTATTTATAGGAGATGGGTGAGTGGTCAGCCAGTCTTAGAATTAGTCTTTAAAATAATGTATGGCTCCTCACTTCTACCATGAGGAAACAGTGACATCACAGCCTTATTGTCCCATGGTTTTCATGTCAGGGTGCTATTGTGCCCTCATTCTGATGTCAGATTGATGGTACAACAGCATCCTGACATCAGTCGCCGTGGCTCGAATATTTAAAGGGAAACTCTGATTGAGTCCCTCAGTGCAGCAGCGGCTGCAGAAACACCCGATTAGGGCTTTCAACATAAAATACATTTTTTTTACTACCTGGTACCCTGGAATTTTAATAAAAAAATGCGCTTGCTCCATCATGGCGACAGACCTGCAGGCAGACATCTCGTGCACCTCGGGTGACTTCCACCGCAAAGGTTATGCTAATGAGGGCTACCCACAAATGGCAGATGTTGGTGGCCCTCGTGCTTATAACATCATGATAGTCACCGAGTCACCTAAGAATATCCACCTGCGAGTCTGTCGCCATGATGGAGTGAGTGATCTTTTATTAAAATTCCAGGGCACCAGGTAATAAATACAATTTCTTTACATTGAAAGCCCTAATCGGTGTTTCTGCAGCCACTGCTGCACTGAGAGACTCAATCGGAGTTTCCCTTTAAACTGTTACTTTTGCTGACAACAATGAGTGCACAACAAAACACTCTGACCAGCTCTACAATATAAAAAACAACAAACAGGAGACCATTTACAAGTTTGTGTTCCCATTTCAGAAAGTCGTTTGACAGCAATGGCTGATCAAGCTTTGCTCTTGTGGTTTATGATGTCACAAGGATCCCCTCAAAGAGGACATAGACTTGTTATAAATTTTCATAGGCTATTTTGTGACAAGGTGTCCACAGCCTGTTCTTACTTTTTTCCACAGAACCCACGAGTAAATGAGAGTCTATCTGGTTTCATGTCATTGCATTCACCAACAATAACAGCTCTATCAGAATTAAGGCAGCAGTATTTGTTAGTTGACAAAAATATTTCATGATAAGGTTTTTGAGTAATAATGTATTCCTGAGATCTTTAGATTCATTATGAGTCTATTTTCATTTCCCATGATGGTTTTAAAACTGCTTATATTTTTAATTTTTATAATTAATGACATAAGTCACTAAAGATGGCCACCACTAGCAGTTCATTAAAAAACCTTCACTTGAGGTTACTTTTTAGTTTTACATGCTGGATTCATACAGTGGATGTGTTAGAAGGATGCTCATCCACATTTCTGATGATAAACAGCACAGTGCCATACTTAGATATTAAATTTATTCAAAGTAGGTGTGACGAGACAGCAGTTCCTTTAAATAACTTTAAAATATTATATCTGCTCAGGAATTAAATGAAATGAAATGCAATGAAAAGAAAAACAGATTTATTAGTGTTTTTGTCAGAAATAAATTATTACTAAAATATTATATGAGGTGGCAATCATGGGGTGATGGATGGTAATGTGACAGTGTAGTTCTGCGCAGCAAACCTTGGGTCTACAGGTTGCTATAGAAATACATTATGAGACATTGATCTAGGGAGGACTGACCTAGTTGAGAGCAACATTGATAAGAAATTTGAGAAAAGTATGCACTGACAAAATTCACTGCTTCCAAATAAAGAACATGGGTATAGCCATTTCACATGACCTTTTATGAAAGCTTCTGACAGGATACAAATAATATACTTCTACACCAAAGCTGCTCTAATGTAGTTTTAGAGTAGTTAAAGGGAAGCAGACAGTACAAAGGACCCCACACTCAAATACAGGGCTGGTGCCACTTGTCATTTTGGTGGCAAAAACATTTTTGGTTTACTTACTTGCTTACTGTAGTATAGTAGGCTATATCAATCAATCAATCAATTTTAATTGTATCCTGGAGGATATGTGAGCAAAAATGCCCATTTTCACAAACATCCAGTGGGAAAAATAACAGAAAATGTAAAAAGACAGAGTTAAGGAGTTACAACACAAATGCAAGGGTACAAATACATTGCAATAAAATGGTAACCAGAGACAAAGGCAAAACATTTCCAGGCTTAACATAGAATTTGGGACAAGAGAAAATGTGTATTTTGAGAACAAAGAGAAAAAAAGATGTGTAGAATGGAGGGAGACGAGTGGGATGAAACTGCAAAAGAGCTAAATGCAGGTGAAGTGCGAGTACTCTGGGGTTGTAAGCATTTAAGGAATCATCAGTCATTGTAGGACCCAGGCCAGAGGGATAAAAGGTGGGGACAGTCAGGGGTGAGTATTTGAGGAACAGATAGCGTGAAACTCGTTTGGTGAGGGGAGAATATGAAAGCGGCGACAGAGGGGTAGAGGGAGTCAAAGCAGGGAGGTGGAAGGCCAGGATTAGCATGGGGGTCAGCCAGTGCAACCACAGCAGATGAGCTGAGGATGTGAGTCATGAGCGAGAAGTTGAAAGAGGTGATGGACCTACAAGCCTGGATTATTGGGCATAGCTTGTTGTACAGTTTTGTGCCCTTGAAGGAGACTGTGTTCTGAACCTGTTTGGTCCAATAAAAAGGGGTGTCAAGAACTATACCGAGGTATCTCTGGTCAGCCTCCCTGGGGCTGAGAGGGAATAGGAGTCGACACTGAGAGGCATCAGTTTGAGGAGGATCTTGTGTAGGAAGGAGAGCATTTTAGATTGAACCTTCCTTTGGGGTGGGCCAACTGAGGGAGGAGTAGAGGTTGCAGTGGTGAGTATTATATCAGACTAATTTGGTTAGTTGTAGACTGACATCTTCTTTTACTACAAATCTCAGAATTCCCTGTAGCTGACATCAGAGAAGTAGGCAACAGTGAGAGATTCAATAGCCTCCAGTGCATGTTAGAGCTTTTATAACCTCAACTGGATATTTTCCAGGACTGCCTTTTTCCAGGGGCTCAGTACAGTCCCCTGTGAGTTTATGTAGTCCATGGAGGACAGTAGGACCAGCAAACACAAATCAGAGCTAATATAAACTCTAACACGCACTGCAAGCTATTGAATCTTCTCATTGCTGCCTACTACAGAGGTGGCAACAGCTGGCAGCAGCCGTAATTTGTCTGGGGCTATCCTCCCCGGACACAAAAAGAGGAGGGGAAGGGTAACATAAGATGGTGATCCCAAGGGATGTCAGTGTTGGCCAGTGATTGGTCACAGGGACCACCAGACCTTCCACAAGGGTGCGTGGGGGTCACGTCCTATTGGGAAAAGAAGGGGGATAACTGAGCCTGTAGCCAGCAGCTCTGCTTCTTTCCTTCTCATAGAAACATAGAGGTTGATGGCAGATTAGGACACAAGGCCCATCCAGTCTGCCCATTTATTTTTCTACCTTATAAATGTGCCATTGGTCTTTGCTCTGTCAGTAGCCTTTCTATTCAATACGATCTGTATTGCTCCCTTATACCTAACCCATGCCTGTTTGAAGCCCTGCACTGTATTCATAGCCGCCACTTCCTGAGGTAGACCGTTCCATGCATCCACCACCCTTTCTATGAAAAAGAATTTCCTCACGTTCCCCCTTAATCAGCCTCCCTCTAATCTCATGCTGTGTCCTCTTGTCCTGCTATTTTTCTTATATTTAAACATGTTAGACTCTTTCACCTTGTTAATGCCCTTAAGGTGTTTGAATGTTTCGATCATATCACCTCTCTCCCTCCTTTGCTCAAGGGTATACATATTGAGCTCCATTAATCTGTCCTCATATGTCTTCTGATGCGGTCCCTGCACCATTTTGGTGCCCTTCTCTGGACTGCCTCAATTTGAGTTAATGTCCATGTGAGGTGTGGCCTCCAGTATTGCATGCAGTGCTCCAGATGGAGCCTAACCAGTGTCTTCTAAAGAGGGATTTTACCTCCCTCTTATGACTTGTGATACCCCTACTAATACACCCTAATATCCCCTAGCCTTACCTACTGCTTTAGAGTCTGCTTGGATGATTTCAGGTCTTCGGTGATGATGATGCCCAAGTCTCTTTCTTCCTTTGTGACTACCAGCAACTCCCTTTACAGCCTATAGGTGGCTTCAGGGTTTCTCTTCCTTATGTGCATGATCTTGCACTTCTTTGCATTAAATCTCAGTTGCCACTCTTCTGACCATTTTGCTAGTTTATCTAGATCTCTTCTCATTCTGCCCACCCCATCTGGATCATCTACTGTGTTGCAGATCTTGGTGTCATCTGCAAACAGACAAGCCTTGCCCTCTAGTCCATCTGCAATGTCACTAATGAAGATATTGAAAAGAACTGGCCCCAGGACTGATCCCTGAGGTTCCCCACTTGTGACTTGCATCTCTTCTGACTGTATACTGTTTACCACCACTCTCTGTTCTCTGCCTGCCAACCAATTTGCCACCCAGTTGACCAACTTCTGACCCACCCCGAGCCTACCAAGCTTATTTATCAATCTTCTATGTGGAACAGTGTCGAAAGCTTTGCTGAAGTCAAGGTAGGTGACATCAGCTGCTCCCCTTGGTCCACCACTCTGGTTACCCAGTCAAAGAAATCTATGAGATTAGTTTGACAGGACCTTCCTTTGTAAACCCATGCTGTCTTGGATCCTGTGCCCTATGGATTCCAGGTGTTGCACTATCCTTTCCTTGAGGAGTGCCTCCATAATCTTGCCTACTACTGAGGTAAGACTGACTGGTCTGTAGTTCCCTGCCTCCTCCCTGTTACCAGTCTTGTGGAGCGGGATCACATGAGCCCTTTTCCAGTCTTCTGGGACCTCTCCTGTGCTCAGAGACTCACTAAACAGTTCTGCTAATGGCTCTGCTAGTTCCACCCTTAGCTCCTTAAGTACCCTGGGATGCAGGCCATCAGGTCCCATTGTCTTGTCCACCCTGAGCTTAGCAAGCTCTTGTAGGACCCTTTCTTTTGTGAAGGGTGTAGTGCTCACCTCCCTCCCCCCTGTGTCCATGGTGCTGAGCTGTGGGCCCTGCCCTACCTTCTCTTCAGTAAATTCTGAGCAAAAGTATCTATTTAGGATAGATGCTTTTACAGGGTCCTCCTCCTCACATGCCCCCTTTTCTCCTTTGAGCTTAGCCATACCCCCTCTGGACTTTCTCCTTTCACTAATGTATCTATAGAAAGTCTTGTCACCTTCTTTTACTGTTTGTGCTAGTGTTTCCTCAGTTTGGGACTTTGCCTGGCTTACTGCCTTCCCTGCTTCCCTTAGGGCAGTTTGGTATGACTCTCTATCTTCATCCCGCTGTGTTCCCTAATATTTCCTGAAGGCCAGCCTTTTCGGCTCTGACCATTTCTGCTACTGTATTTGAGAACCAAAGTAGTTTCCTTCTTCTTTTGCACTTCCTTTTCTGTCTAACACAATGGGATGTTGCTTCAAGTATTGCATCCTTAATGCTTGCCCACTTTGCCTATACCCCCCCTCAACTGTGTTTCTTTTTGCCGGGGCTAGCTTAACTCTGTTGGCCATCTTATCAAAGTCAGCTCTCCTCTGAAGTCCCATATTTTTGCCTTGGAATGGGATGATTTAGATGTAGTGGGCAAATTGAACCATACTATGTGATGGTCAGTGGCCCCCAGGTGACCTTCTACCTGGAGATCTGTGATTCCTTACCTGTTAGTCAGTACTAGATCTAGAATAGCCCTGTCTCTTGTGGGTTGTTGTACCAGTTGTTTGAGGCCCTCCCCCTGCAGGGAATTCACTACGTGTCTAGTTCTGGCAGATGTTCCTGCTGGTATTGACCAATCTGTATCCAGCATGTTGAGGTCTCCCATTATCAGAACCGCCCCTTTAGCTGTCATGTTTTGTATATCTTCTAACAGTAATGTGTCTATGTCCTCCCCCTGGTCTGGTGGCCTGTAGTCAACCTCAGTTTTTATGGCTGTCCCATTTCCTGTTTCCAGGGTGACCCACAGTTCTTCTGGCTCCTTGTGTGTATTCTGAATTTCTGTAGCTTTGATATTTTAATTGACATACAGAGGCCCTCCCCCCCCCTTTTGCACCTCGGTCTCTTCTGAACAGTACAAGCCAGGTACTGAAGTCTCCCAAGTGTGGTTAATGTAAACCACGTCTCATTAGTACAACTAATTGCTTCTCTCTCTCTCTCTCACAGGAAGATCATCAGGAGCTCCAGCTGCAGGACTCAGGACTTAAGGTAAGGCAGCTGGGACCTAGGGTATAGGGATAGTCCTGGGTGCATTGGGCTGACCATCCCAGAGCTGGGAGATTATCCTACCAGAACGCAGACTGGGCTCTGCAGCCGGGAAGGGCTTCATGCAGCCCACTACTGCTTTCAGTTGGAAGGGTCCCATAGACTGGGGCTGGTGGTGGAGGGGGGCCTGCCAGGCCCATACATGGGCCGGCACTTTCTTTCCACCTCCACAGCTTAAAAAAAAAATTCTCAGTGATGCCCTGCATGCTGAACTAATGATCCGCCTACCTGGGCGATGGATCCTGGTTCTCTGCCGTCTTCTGTTGGCACCTTGGCCTACTGGTGGCCCGCAGGGCTGCCTTACGGTAGCAGCAGCAGGTGGCTCTGACTCACAGCACTGCAGTTTGTCCTGAACATTCTCCTCGCCCTGCTCATCCATCACAGAGGTTGAGAGCCCAGGAGTCCAAGTGGGCCCTGTTGGCGGGCGAGACATCACAGAGCCCTGGATTCAAGCTACGGTGCCTCTCTGGTGCTATGGTGATGTTTTGCAGTGGGGGAGGTGGCGGCTCACTCAGGGACTATGAGTCCCTGAATCCATTGGAGGAACAAGTGATTGGTCGAGCAGCTAGCTTGCGCTGCTCAAGACTGTCCTGTGAGATCTGGGCTGCAGCAAACAGGCAGCCCTTGCAGATCTCACAGGAACACAGGAGAGGGCCAGGTGCCATCTTGGGTGGGACTGGAGGCAGGATGGCCTGATCTGCAGGCATGGAGGGTTGCACAGGCTACCCTGCCCCCCCCCGGCCTGCACCTCCACCAGAATGATTGGTGAGGAGATTCTAGGGAAGGGGTAGTTTAACTAGCAGCCACTGGCTAACAGCAGTGGCCAGTCAAAGTGTAACTGTGCCCCCCCCAATTTGGTTTTCTGAAAGAAAGAAAGAAAGAAAGAAAGAAAGAAAGAAAGAAAGAAAAGAATTGATAAGTGCAGACAGCAGGGCTGACTAGTAAAAGGCACTGCTCTGCAAACCAAGAGACTTGCAAACATGAAGACCAGGGTTTGAATCTCAGTGGACCCTATTTGTGTAGTATAAGCCTCAACAAAATCATTTATGCATATGCATGATTAAAAGAAAAAAAAGAAGGAAGGAAGAGATAGCCAGTAATTAGAGAGGGGTCCTTGCTGGTGGAGAGAAGGCAAGCGCTTGGGCTCAGCCTGGACTGGGACGAGCAGGGAGGGCCACCAGAGGCACAGATTTGGGGCTAAGCAGTGGCTCCTCCCTTCCTCTCTATAGGCCATGGAGTGGGATCATGGGATTGACTTGGCTATGACCCTGTTTTTCAATTAAAAAATTAAAAACATTTAAAAAAAAGCGTGCTTCTCCTGTGATGCAATGGATACAGTAGGGTGTGGGGACATCCAAGGGTTGTGGGTTCAAAGCCAGCTTCTCCATATTTCCACTGCTCCACCCCTTTCTCCCCTTTCATTTCCTTCTGCTCTGGTCCCACAATCCGCATGTATAGAGAGGGTGGACTGCATGGGGCAGGGGGGCCAAGGCAGAGGGGGGCCAAAGTTCTGCAGAGTGAGTGAGCCATCCTGGTCCCTCTAGACTTATTATTGCATGGCAATACTAATGATATGCCCAGGTGTGGGGGGGTTCAGTGTTTTCCAGATGGCTACAAGGTGGAGAACCCCATCACAGAAAGCCACGGAGGTGCTGGAAGGGCAGCTGCGGCAGATGTACCAGAAGAAAGGACCAGTCTGGCTGGCGGCCTGCTTGGAAGAACTGGTTGGCCCATTGATGGTGATGGCCAGGTGGAGAGAGCCACCACAAAAATGGCTAGCAAAGGGGAAGGTGGTGCCCCCTGCTAAAGTGCCCAGGACACCAGGCAGAGGTAAGCAGGTGTGCTAGAGCTGAATGATGGGGAAGTGTAGCAGGTTATTGAGGTGGCACTAGGAGGAGGAGGCCAATCAGTGCACAGACAGGAGATAGGAGATAGACGAGGGGGAATGGCTTTCCAGGGACAGGTCAACAGCGAGGGAGGTAGGGGAATGGGGTTAACAATGCCAAAGGGGCAGAGGCTAAGCTTGATAAGCTCCTGGACCTTATGGCTGTGATGGTGGCAAAAACCGGGTTGCAGGATGTGGCCATGGGGGCCATGGCCTCTGAGGAGCTGGCTCCTTCGGTATCACCTCCCCCGTCCTTCAGCTCATACGCTGGTCTGGACAAGCAATTGGGTTACCACCTCAGGGAGAAGGTTAGGCAGCAAATCAGGAATGGGGAATATGTAGACATGTTCTCCCTGCTGAATAGACCTGGGAAGCAGGAGGACAAGAAGGAGGAAAAGAGGGAGGAAACTGATAAAAAAACCACCCAAGGTTCCCTGCACCTTCAAAAATTGGATAGCGGCCTTCCCCATATATGTAGGTACTATACTGCAGATGGAGAAGGAGCAGGGCCTGGGGCTTTACGCATACCAAAAAAGGATCACACTCATGCACCGGAGAAAAGGTGGAATGGTCTGGCTCAAGTACAATGAGGAATTCAGGAGGCAGTGGCAAGAGGACAGGTCCTTGGGGTGGAGTACAGTGGATATGACATTGCTGGTGGACATTATGCATGGAGGGTGGTGGTGCGCACCAACAGGGGGCTTGCTGCTCAGGCCCCCTCCACCAGTCTGTCCAGAAGGGACCACTGGGAACATGCAGGCATGCTATGCATATAACCAGTTGAAATGTACCCGGGCTTCATGCCATTTTCAGCACTCATGCATGGCTTGCAGGAAGCAGCACCCCTTTGTCCAGTGCTCCTCCCCTCAGCCCCTCAGGGGGGTTTAGGCGAGCAGCAAGAAAATTGGGGAGGCCTCAGGGCAACAGGCCTGCCTACCCCGGTAAGGGTGGACAGGATTAGTTGGTAGTTGAACCAGTACCCGGACAGGGAAAGCCACCAGCCTGCTCCGGGAGGGATTCGCGGTGAGTTTCAGGTTGCAATATACAGGCCGCAGAAAAGGCCAGGAGGCTGAGAACCTGAAATCTACAAGGAATCACCCACAGGTAATCTGGGAAAAACTTGAAAAGGAGAAGCAGCTGGGGAGGATCAGCAGGCCCTTCGCCGCCCCAACGAGCCCGGCCATAAAGGTATTGCCCATCGGGCTGGTGCCCAAAAGAACGCCAGGGGAATTCTGGATGACAAGTCACCTTTCTTATCTGGAAGAGGACTTGGTGAATGACTACATTGATCCAAATCATATGGCAGTGCAGTACGCTTCATTTGATAGAGCAATTCAGGTAGTGCAGGAGGCAAGACCGAGAGCACTCCTGTCTAAGGCAGACATTGAGTCCGCATTCAGGCTGTTGCCAGTTCACCTGGTGGACAGGGAACTTCTAGGCATGAAGTTCAAGGGGCAGTATTATGTAGACAACTGCATGTCTATAGGGTGTTTGGTAGCCTGTGCAGTCTTTGAGACTTTCAGCAGGTTCCTTCATTGGGTGACAGAGAAGTAATTGGGTAACCGACTCATGGTCCACTACCCTGACAACTTCTTGTTCACTGGGGCCAATGGGTCAGAGGTATGTGCAAGGATGCGGGCCACCTTTATGGCAATCTGCAAGGATTTTGGGGTCCCTTTAGCCCCGGGGAAGATGGAGGCTCCCGCTAGGGTGTTAGGGTTCCTGGGGATTGAGATTGACACCATTAACAGACTCTGCCACTTGCCTGGTGACAAGGTGGAAGCACTGAGATGCTGCTGGATTCCATGGAGGGGGCCAGGAAAGTAACCTTGAGACAGCTGCAGCAGCTGGTGGGGCACCACAACTTTGCATGTTGAGTCATGCCGATGTGGCGCACATTCATGTGCCACATAGCCAAGCTAGGAAGGGGGTGCACCAGGCTGCAACACAGGTTATAGGTCACAGAGGACTTTCGAGAGGGCCTGGAATTTGGAAGGTCTTCTTGGAGCACTTCAATGGCATGGCTCTTTGGCAGTCGGACAGCCAAGGCTGGGAGCCGCAGTTGTTCATGGATGCAGCTGGATTCCTAGGTTTCGGGGCTTACTTTCAAGGGGAGTGGTGTGCTGGGCAGTGGACACTGGAATGGGAGGTGGCAGGGTTGTTTAGGAACAACACATTGAAGGAATTTTTCCCTGTAGTGGTAGCCCTGCATTTATGGGGTGTGCAACTGAGGGACCATTAGGTTCTCTTTGGGTCGGACAACATGGGGGTGGTGCACATGATCAACAGGCAGTTGGGGCTGAAGGGCCCAATGGGGGACCTGATGAGCATCTTCATCCTAAAATGCTTACTATTGAACATCTCCTTTAAGGCCATTCACATACCAGGGGTAGATAATGGGATCACTGATGCTTTGTCTCGTTCACAGTGGCAACGGTTCTGGGAGCTGGCTCCAGCAGTGGAGCAGCAGCCATGGGGGTACCCCACTTCCTGTGGGAGATTGTGACATCTTGACTTGGAAATGGTAGGTAACTCCATTGCACCGAGCACCAGGGAAACATACAGGAGGGCAGTCAAGCACTTCTTAACTATAAGGGCACAGGCAGCATGGCCAGAGGAGTGCCCATCCCAGTGCAACAGCTGTGTAGCTACATCATGCAGTCGGGGTGGTGGCTGGGCCCCTCGCTGGCTTGTCATGGGATTCTATGGTCCTAGGGACTGGTAGACCATACAAAGGTGTTCAGGGTGAGGAAACTTTTTGAGAGGTGGACGAGGTCAGTCACCCCTCATCGAGACATGAGGCACCCAATCACCCTGGTGACCCTCGAGAGGATCAGGGGGTTCCTACCCATAGTCCGCTGGACCCCATTTGAGGCTTGCATGTTTGATGCTATGTTCCTGCTGGCTTTTTGTGGGGCATTCCGGGTCTTGGAGGTTGACCAGCCTTCCAAGAGAGTCAACCAGATAGGGTTAAAGGAGGAAGATGTGCTGCTAGCAGCACAGAGGGCCTGAGTGAGGCTCTGGATGAGCAAGACTGACCTGGAGTGGAAGGGCCACTGGTGCCTGGTGCAGGCTCCACCTGGTGTGTCCTGGAAGATTCAGGACAAGCTGCAAGCCTACTTGGGGGCTGTGCCGGAGGCAGGGGGGTGCCTTCTTTAGGCACTCTGATGGGGCTCCAGTTACGGCTTACCAGTTTCGGGTCACCTTAAGTAAGGCAGTCCGAGAGGCAGGACTGGACCCAAAGGAGTATGGGACTCATTCCTTTAGAATTGATGCTGCCACATATGCAAGGAAGCTGGGGTGGGTGGACAGTCAGATTCAGGCACTGGGGCATTGGAGGTCCCAAGCATTCTTGGGGTATGTGCGCCCACACTTACAATAACAACTTTTGTTTTCCAGGGTCCCCCAATGGATGGTTCAGGCTGACTGGTGGCTAGACATTCATGCTGCAGGAATATTGGGCAAGTGGTGGCTCGAAAAGAAGGGGTCATCCGGAGGTACTTGCTGAAGAATGGGAAAACCATGGACTTTCGGTACAGGGCATGAAGAGTGAACCAGAGGGCATAGTCAGTGCTTGACCTGCTCTCCTGGCCAAGCCTACCTGGTAGTCACCAGGCCAGAAGGGAAGGGAGGTCCCTTTCATATATGGCCCACATTAGGGTCAGGTTGGGGGATAAGCAGGGTTGGGCAAGAGCTGGGGGGACCTTGGAAAAAGTCATAGCCAGTAACAGGAGTGGGTCTAAAGTGCAGCAGCCATAGCAAGCCTTGGCAAAAATGGGGAGATGGTAAAGGCCAGGCAGAGGGGGTCTTGGAGGAGTTAGAGGAGCAGCGGCTTGGGGGGGTCAGACATCATCCATCCTGTGGCATCTCGTGAGGATCAACATACATCAAATGGTCACGGGGGTGGGGATGAACTGGGTACTTATAGGCTCATGCCCCCCCTGCTCTGGTTGGTGTGGAGGAGGAGACTGAGGATCCTGACCCGGGGGAAGGGTCGAGGTCCGCCTCCAGCAAGTACAGCTATCCTGCAAGGCTAATGGTGCCTGACGGGAGGTGGCTAGCAAGCCTTGACCCTTACAACCTGGAACTGTAGATCCACCTGGGTGCGCACGCTGCTCTCAATTTGGTTGTAATCAATAAACACATGGCTGCGGCCATTTCCCTCCAAGATTGGTGTCTGTGTCTTTCTTCCTGGGAAAGGGGGTCATGGATGGGTACCAGACAATACAGAGGTTGAAACAGCTGGCAGCAGCCATAATTTGTCTGGGGCTATCTTCCCCTGGACACAGGAAGAGGAGGAGGAGGATAACATTAGATGATGGTCCCAAGGGAGGTCAGTGTTGGCCAGTGATTGGCCGCAGCGATCACCAGGCCTCCCACAAGGGTAGAGGGGTCATGCCCTGTGGGGGAGAGGAGGGGGGTAACTGAGCCTATAGCCAGCAGCTCTGCCTCTTTCCTCTTCTCCCTCTCACAGGAACACCCACCTGCCCTCGTAAAAACAGGGTAGTGGTGGCCAGGCAGTGTTAGAGCCCCCCTTTTGACCCCTCAGGGGTGACTGCAGTAGGGGTTGTGGAGCTGCTTTCCTGGTTTTTCTTTGCAAAAGGGTTTTCTAGGTATTTCACCACCTCCAAAAGGGTGCAAAACAGGGCTAGAAGTGGGAGCATCAAATAGGGTAGAACAAATAGGTAAAAGCATATCAACTGTCTTGTTGTTGGCGTGGCATCTCAGGAGGATCAACATACATCGGATGGTCGTGGGGGGCAGGGACAAGCTGGGTGCTTATAGGCTCATGGCCCCCTTCCCACTCTGGTTGGTGTGGAGGAGGAGATTGAGGATCCTGACCTGGGGGAGGGGTTGAGGTCCACCTCCAGCAGGTATAGCTATCCTGCAAGGCTAACGGTGCCTGATGGGAGGTGGCCGGCAATCCTTGGCCCTTACAACCTGGAACTGTAGAGCCTCTCAGGTGTGCACGCTGCTCTCAATTTGATTGTACTCAATAAACACATGGCTGCGGCCATTTTCCTCCAAGGTTGTTGTCTGTGTCTTTCTTCCTGGGAAAGAGGGCCATGGATGGGTACCAGGCAATCCTCTGATGTCATGTGCAGGAGATTCTGGGATTTGTAGTAACAGAAGATGTGAGCCTGCAACTAAGTAAAATTAGTTTGGTACAATCTACCATACTACAGTAAACAGTAAGTAAACCAAAATGTTTTTGCACACAAAGTCCACATTGGGACCAGCCCAATACTTGAGTGTGGGGGCCCTTGGTGGTGAATGTTCCCCTTTAAGAGGTTATTTGAGATGCTGAATCAGATTTGGGTCCATCATCAGTGTAAGAGTTCCACAGGGTGCATTCCTGAGTCATTTGCTGTTTGTAGTATACAGGTATTACACCAGCATTATGCAGAGCATCTATGAAAATGAAAACATCGTAGACTAGAAAGGGCAAGTGCATTCTAGACCTCAAGGTATATGGGTACCAGTAAGGTAGAGCAGAAGCACAACATAACCATGACAGTGGTGGCAGTAACTCAGGGACTAGCCTGCCTGAGAAGGCAACAGCAAAAGTGATGTATCACTTGACTGCCATCAGAAGACCCCCCTACATCACAGCCTTGCATTGTCACAACTACACCAAGGTCAAATGCTGGCACTGCACCTGATTTTATAATTTTGGGTGCAGTAGTGACAGTCAACCTGTTTTATTGTAGCTTGAGGCAAAGTTCTCCTGCAAGCTGCGTGTTACAGACCCCAGTATTGATATATGCTAGACCAAAGAAAGTTGTCTAGTAGGCATCAATTTGTTGCATGGGACAGAAAATCCAGTTTTTTGTTTGTCTTTTTGTAGAAAGCCTGGTGTATCAAGTATTTGATGCACCCTGAGTTTGCAGCATTCTCGGAACCCCAAGAAATGCATCCAGTCCAAAACTGGACAGGTGGTAACGCTAGATGGGGAGGGGTCTCTCTTTCTTTGTTATTTTGTTTTCTCTTTCACTTATATTTGCCAAAAGTGGTCAAAATATTTGTTTTTTGTTCATCTCTATAAACCACACACATGCTTTCAAGCTTCAAGGCCAGTGCAAGGCATGATAGGTATGTAAATCCTTGTGCAGAGCAAGTTGACAAGGCTTCACAGAAAATGCCTTCTAAGTAAGCAGAAAAACATTACAGGGTGTGCAGTGTTGTGCTACACCCACCCATCCAGGAGCATAGTGAGGCCCAAATGCCACAGGTAAAGGATCTTACTGCCCCAGAAGGGTGGTTATTGCCCAACACTGCCCACCCTGGTGTGTGTATTGTTATGCGTGAAAAATGGATATCTCTTTACTAACTTTTATAAAGTGTTTAAAAAATTAACAATGGCAAATAGACTAGTTTCTGTAAAGTAGTCCTTTCACTAGTAGAATTGCCAGTAGAGAGCTTTGCTTTTACTGATCCATTTTGTATTTTGTAAGATCCAGCATGTTCTTTGTGTCTCCCCTCCCCACACACACCGTGAGTAGAAATGATTTCTGGAAGACAGTTGTTGAAAATAAAAAAAAATGACTATTGTCACAAGTACTGCATTCAGCATATAATTTGAATGTCGTCTGTAGAACCCAAAAATCGAAGCTGTGAAGACTGCCATTGCTAGTAAGCTATTTAGGTAAGGAGGAAGTAAAGGTGTGGCAACTTTGAGACAGCTTTCAATTTCAAACAATTTTTTTTCACAATCACTTTTAGATATAACTTACTGACTATGAGGTAATATTGCATTTATTTCCGTTTCAGAGAAAGGGATTCAAAGTACTAAGTTCCTCAGTGCTAGTGCACTGAAACATAAGTGAGCAACAGGTAAAGGTCTTAAATAGAAGGCAAAAAAGAGAAGCTGATCTTCATTCAAAAACTACTGTTTTATTTTTGTTGCTCTTAAAAACTATATTCAAAGATGCACAAACAATTCAACAAAGTGCAATAAATTAGGTATAAATAACTGTATAAATATACCATATGCTTCACAATGCACTTATGCCAAACTATGACCTTGCCCCAGTCCAACTAGCCATCCACTGTATCCCCAGCGCTTCGCCACTACACTTCCTCAGGGAAAATGAGGGGGAGCTGGCTAAGCGAGGGAAAAACAGCTATCATATAGTTTTTAAGATCTAGTTGGGCTAATTGATATATTGTATTTGGTAAAAGGTTTGGCTGGCACTGGCACTAGTTATATGCCAGTCCCTGTTGTCTCATGAGTGCATGCCTATCAGGTGATGTAAGTCAGTCAGGTTACAGTATTTTTGCAACCAATTTTCTAAACAGGCTTTTTATGTTTATCCAGTATATGGTATGCTGAGCATGGAAACTACAGACACATGTTTCATCCTGTTGGGACTCCACAGTGTAGTGCAGTCACTGTCTTAACCAAAGACCAAGTTAGACCCAAGGGCATCAGGCATTTAGTGCACTAGGATGTAGCACACTCAAGAGGCAGTTTACAGGTTTCGCAGTGTGTAAAAAGCAGCCATAAGTGAAAGAGGACTCCCATTTAACTGTCAAACTACTGTACAATGGCACTGTTCAAACACTGCCAGGTTGAATGTGAAATATTTAGGAAGACAAACCCTGTGAAGTCTGTACACCTGTAACACAGGTAGTGGCATTCTGCAGCCCATATATCTTATACTATATTTGGGCTTTAGAGTGAACATGTGATTGGGAGAGAGACATACAAATGGAACAGTTTAGGGAATCTGTTCCCATACTGTATCATGTTTCAAGATCCTTTGGGCTATGCTGAGTGCTGTTTTTTTTTATTTGAACCTTACATCTCACAAATAACCAGATAATCCCATGAGATCCAACATTTAGTTTTCTTGAGAATCACTTTGTATAGCAGGTTGTTAAAAGTGCTTTGTGTATAGCGCAGTTCATTAGGAAATACAGAGGCAGGGATTCATATTATAAATGCAAGATGCTTACACGGTATGAATCAGTTCATGACAGCAGCAAAGGACAAGTACTTATATAGGGAAGAAGGGGATGCTAGACATTTGCATTTAGGATTGCTTTGTCATACATACAGTGTGTTTTGTATTCCATATACTGTATATATTATTGCAAACTGCTATCTGTATGCTGTCTGTAATTATACTAAATGTATAAAGAAAGACAAAGAATGAAAACATATATATTTAAACTTGGTCACCATGCAGTTTCCAGGCCAGAATTTGTATCAACCAACCCTCTTATTCTGGTAGCCATTTCATGTTATTGTAAAGAAAAGGCAACCAAAAACTAGTTGCCATAGGCTAGTTCAGAAACACCTCTTAGAGATCATTCATAATTTTTTAGTCATTAGTTGCTAATTTTTTTGACAACCTAGTGCTAGGAGTTAACCAGTCCAAATATTCCTTATAAATAAATTAAACAATAGAAATATTAGTCCACCCATTGGCCCAGCAGTGCTACCGTGCTGCCAACCCAAGTTTGGGAGTGGGCTCAGAGCTCACAGGGGCAGCAAGGTCTTAGTGAGGGCATTACTAATGGTGATGTCTCCCAGCTTAGGAAGGTGAGGGGTGTCTTTTGGCACCAGAAAGACTTCCATAATGGATCTGGGACCACCAAGAGTATTGCTGTGGTGTCCATGATCACTGTTGAGCTACTGGTGACCTCTAGTGGTTGGAGGGAGAAAAGGGAAAAATAGGGGAAAAATACCTTGCTACTACACTGATGATGGTCAGTGGTACCTGTGGGGTGCCATGAATCCCAAGTAAAGAAGAGCAGGACTCTAGGTGCCACCATAGAAGAACTTCCCCAGGCCTGAGGACAGCACTTGCAGCAGTGATAAAGAGAAAAGGAAACTGATAAATATGCTAAACAGGATGCTAATGTACCTTCATGGGCCCATAGACTTCACTGCGGTCGAACATCAGGTTGAAGTATGCCAGGTTGTCAAGGAATGATTGCCAGGGCAAATACTCAGTATCAACAGAGATGTATTTGGTAGTTTCCAGGGCAGATGTTGTTGGGATGTATTTTGCCCTGAAATGAAAATGAAACTGTGCTATCAGCTTTTCTTTCTGCATAGCAAGGCTCACCTCATGAACTAAGTAATCAGACTGATCTAGACATCCCAAGGGAACATATATTAATGTGCCCCTACCTACTTGGCAGCATGTGTCTGTCAGTGGGGATTTAGGACATGTGTGACGGTTCCAGCCTATCTAATCTGGGCTCTAAATTATATTCTACATTTCAGCTGGGATGCAGGTCTAGTCAGGGGTGATGGACTGGACAGTGCAAGGCAGAAGTAAGACAGGATGCACTGAATAGTTCCTATACAGCAGGCAAAAGAGGTGACAGACTAAACAGCAGGAGACAGTAGTGTGACAACACACACTGAACTGAGAGAGCACAGCAGGCAGAAGAGTAATGGACTATACAGTGAGAGACAGCGGTGTGGCAACAGGCACTGAACAGAGACAGCACTGAACAGAGAAAGAGAGAGAGAGAGAGAGAGAGAGAGAGTGAGAGACAGCAGAGTGAACAGCATGGGTAACAGGTTGAACACAGTAAGACAGCAATGTAACAAAAGGCAGTAAATAGAGACATTAAAGCAGGCAAAATGGGTGATGGATAAAAAAGTGACAACTGGCACTAAATAGAAACAGCAAAGCAGGTAAAATGAGTGGTGGAAAAAACTAAGAGATAGCATTGTGACAACAGGCACTAAATAAAGACAGCAAAACAGGCAAAATGGGTGCTGGACAAAACAGTGAACGATAGCATTTTTTTTTTTTTTTGTAGATTTTATTTATCACTAATGGTTCAGGGCATCTCTCCAGGGTACCCCCCAGGACTGCCACTCTACTCCCAGCCTGACACCTCCTCACCTTCTGATCTAGGCATGTCCAGCCCCCCGGATCACCCCTATTATATAGGTACACTGGTATATCAAAAGGTTTATGGAGGTGTTAAGCAGTCATTAAACAATGGCAATAAAAAATCCTGGAACCTAATTGGCTGTCTGAATTTGTCAGCAGAAAAGGACCACTTGGACCACCCAGTCTGCTCAAATTGTTCTACCTAGTCTGTCTCCGCAGACCCTAAATGGTCTCTGGTGACCCTCCTTCCTTCCTGGACATTTCTTAATATTCTAGTATAGTCTGCTATTTTCCATTGGCACACTGGCATCAGTGCCACTTGCTAAACAATTAGTGCTTCACTAACTGTGCCTTTAAATATGGCACATTAAAAGAGTCCACTGTTTTTGGGGGGGGGTGGGCTAAGTGTTGTTAGTGAGGCATTAACCTTTTTTACACTAGCTAAATGCCTTCCAATATCCTTGCCATAATGGAGCACACTGTGTACCACAGCTGCAGTGGAAGAGGTTCACAGATAGGAAATAATTACTCACTATAGTAATGCTGTTTCTTCTTAGACAACCCTCACTATAGTTTCACACAATGCATCAGTCTCTATATCTCCATAGAGACAGACACCAATTACATTAAAACAGACATGTAAATGTAAACTGTAGAAAACACAACTTATAATTGTAGAGAAAACTGAAATAGTAATGCTGAAGCAACCTAAGTAAAACTAATTGATTATTGTGAGAACATAGTTTCAGGTTCTAGAAAGGGAGTCAGAGAGTGAAACCATAGAGAGGTATCCCTGAGAAGAAACAACACTACTACAGTGAGTATTGTAATTTGTTATTCTAATGCCAGGAATCCCTCACTTATGTTTTTGATGGTTTCACTCTTCACAGACTATACAGCAGTATATTGGGAGGCTATGTCCAGAAGCAACTTTGGAAAAAAGGTCCTGCAATACAACAGTTCCATAGCTGGGATCCCTTCTAGAGTGTATGACCAGACAATTGTGTTTTGTGAAGGTGTATACTGTTTTCCAGGTAGCTGCTTCACAAATACCTAATAAAGGGATGATCCTTGAGGATGCCACAGGGGCAAAGGTGCCCCTTGTGGAGTGCATTGTTGGCCTCTAAGTGACATTTCCCCCACTTTTTCCTCAGCAGAACTGAATGGAAGAGACTAACCAGCAAAATACAGATCTCATGGAAGCTGGTTTACTTTTTCTGGCCTCACCATAGACAACAAGCAGCTGAGTAGTTTTGAAATTGACAACTTTTGTCTGATCCATATAGATTCTTAGAACTTGTGTCAGGTCAAGGCTATGCGCTTTTTGCTCATCTGAACTGGAGTGTTCTGAGTACAGCACAGGAAGTGTTACTGACTGGCTCAGGTGAAATTCAGACACCACCTTAGGTAGGAATTTCTTATCAGTTCTAAGCACTACCTCATTCACATGGAAATTTATGTAGTTTAACTCTATGCAGAGGGCTTGCAGCTCATCCACCCCCTTAGCAAAGGTCATGGCAATCAGGAATATGGTTTTCCATCTGACATACTTTAAGTCAACAGTGTCCATAGGTTAAAATGGAGCCTCCATACACTGGGTAATGCAAACATTGAAAACCCATGGTGAACTGGATATTGAGATTCCACAGTGAGATTCGGTCCCTTACAAGAGGGTATAAGTAACAGAGACCTTTATAAAAGCCTTTTGAAAGTGTGTTGAGAGGCCAGTGGCTTTCTCTTGCCTACTGATATGTAGGCTGATGCTGCTAAGTGTACCTTCAGTGTTTATTGCTTTAAGCCTAATAACTGTAGGTGCTAGCAGTATCCCAAAACTGTAGACGACTCTGCCTCTATTGGGATTATTCTTTTGGAAGATACATACACCAGTAAGAAAATATTTTCCATTAAGAGGAGAATGTTGCCCTAGTTGCTCATTTCCTTGAAACTCTAAGCACCTTCAGAACTTTCTCTGAAAGATTTAAACCAGAGTATTTTAGCTCCTCAAGAACCATACCCTCAGGCATATTGTTTTCAGGTTTGGGAATGCTTTTTTTTTTTCAAATTTAGTATGCTTTATTAACTTTTCAAGAAAGGACAACACTAAAACACAACAAGAAGAAGAACAATTACAAAACATAAACCCCTCCACCAGTACCCCTGCCCCCCCCCACAGCAATGACTTAGTGTGGTCAAAGTGTATGTAAGGCAACATGAAAAGTAGAATAATTCAGAACCCAAGAATATATAACTATAATAAAGCCACATGACAGTGTAATAATAGTCAAGATAACAATGCCCTGTGGGCACAAATTCCCTCCCTCCCCATCCCTCCAACCCCTTCACACTGCCACCGGGAGACCATCAATAGTGAAAGATACATACACATACCAGTGAACCTAGAGAATGGAAAATTGTCCAGACACATGAACAGTGGTAACCAAGGGCACCTCTTTTCCCTAATCCAATCAGGGAACGTCAATGTCTCTAGGGAGAAGAGAGGGGGAAGGGAAAACTTAAAGTTAGCATAGTATATAAGGGTTCCCAAACCTTCTGATAAGTAAAGGTTCTATGGGCAAGATTAGCAGTGATCCATTCAGCTTGTAGGGAAAACAATATCTCCCTGAACCACTCTCTAGTGGAGAGGATAGTTTGATCAAGCCAATGTCTCAATATCACTTTTTTTGCACAAAGAGATATGACACATGGTACTTTTGATTGCCAACCAAGCTATCACCATAACCCCCCAGCAGACACACCTCCAGAAGGAAGGCATCAGAGAGACTGAGAAGGGGATCCAGGTGGGTCTGAATCATGGACTGGAAAGGGGCAACCTTTTCACAAGCCCGAAGGACATGTAACAAGGTACTGGGTTCTTTATTACATCTGGAGCAAGTATTTGAAGGCAGTTGCCCCATTTTATGTAGTTTGTCTGGAGTAAATAAAGATAATGGAGAACCTGAAATTGAAGGAGATGATACCTGTCCCATTTGATGACTCTATATACACACCTCCAAATATATGTCCAATTACGTGGGGAACTGGAGGAAGGTAATGCCTTGTCCCAGTATTAAAAAAACTGTGCCTTCCATCTGAGCAAGGAAGTATGACAGCTGATGATAGTAAAATGAAATGACATGAGAACTAGGGGCTGAAGAAACCATGGAGAGGACATAAGTCTGGTATGAGTCTTCCCAGAGATCAAAACTAAAGTGGGACACAAGCATATGGGAAAGTTGAAAGTATATGAAACAAGTAGAAGAAGGCAACTGAAACCAAAGTCTAGCTTCCTGAAATGTCAGAAGCTTCTTAAACTACCAAGTCCGATACCTTGTCCACTTCAACAAAAGGCCAAAAGAAAGATGTAAGAGTATGCCCCTCAATCCAAAAATTTGGGTTGCCAACAAGGGGCTGGGAGATATCTTTGTGGGGCTGCAACTTAAGAAGAGCACAAAGTAGTAATTGAGCACATACAGATGCCTCAATCAGGGAGCCATGTAAAGATTTGGGAATTTTTTTAAGGGAAATGTAAAGAAGAGAGTGAGTGTCCAGACCATGTGAAGAGCAAACAGTATGTTCTATCTCTAACCAAATTGGACGATAACCAGAAGGGTCAGCTTCTGAATGATGTTGTATCCAGCAAGAAAACCAGGAACAATGAATAGAGAGATAATAGAGGTAGAAACTGGGCACCTGAAGCCCCCCATGTTCTTTAGATCACATCAATTTAAAGACAGCCCTTCGGGGGGTCTTACCATGGCTACAAAAAAGAGGAAATGATCCTGTCAAGTTGCAAAAACCAGGACTTTGGCAAAACATGATTGTACATATATAGCGGGTAAAGAAGATGGGGAAGAATGTTCATTTTTAACTGTGCTAATGCAGCCCCAGAGAGAAAGAGGCAAATGATTCCAATGTTGCAAGTCAGTATGAATAGTATCGACTGTGGCATCAAGGATATGTTGCTTCCATTTAGAGGGGGGGTAGTACTGATGTGCGTGCCCAGATATTTAAAGGTATGGGAACGCTAACCTGCCCTGAGATATGGTTAGCTGATTGTGACTCAGTGGATGGCTGACTGGAGGTTTGCTGAACATTGTCAACATAATTGGATGCTAGATGTTAACTGGAGTGCATTTGCTGTAGCCACATCCAAGAGTGGGATCATTATCGATACCCTGCAGGGGGTCTGCCTTAGACAGCTAACATTGGAACCCACTCAGGAGGGAGAAATCTTAGACCAGGTACTCTCAAATAGAGATGGAGAGAAGATCACAGATTTAGAAGTTGGTAGTCATCTGGGAACTAGCAACCACCAAGCAGTATGGTTCATGATAAACACAACAGTAGAGTCAAGCTTTACAAAGGCAAAGGTCCTGGACTTTAGGAGGGCTGACTTTGCCAAAATGGGTGAGTGCCTACAGAATGCAATAGCAAATGGGCAGGAAGGAGGGGTGGAAGAACAATGGGGAATAATCAAAACTGCTATCACAGAGGCAACAAGCTTTTGTGTGAAGCAAATAAACAAAACAAAATTAACTAAAAAAACACTATGATTCTCAAAGGAAGTGGCAGAGAAGGTTAGGGAGAAAAAGATAGCATTCAGGAAGTACAAGGAATCACAGAAGGAGCAGGACAGATAATTGTATCAGTTAAAGCAGAAGGAAGCAGGGAAGGCAGTTAGAATAGGGAAGGCCCAAACTGAGGAAAAGATTGCTAACTCAATTAAGAAGGAGGATAAAACCTTTTGTGGGTACATCAGGGAGTGAAGGAAGACCATGAGAGGGACAGTGAGGCTTAAAAAATGGGAGGGAGGTGGGCAGAGGGTGACTGTGAAAAAGTAGAGATATTGAACAAATATTTTTGCTCAGTATTCACAAAAGAAGAAGAGGGGGAGGTACGCAAACCAAAAAATAAAAGCACTCTGGACAGGGGGGTCAATACCAGTCCATTCACAGAAGAAAGGGTCATGAAAGAACTCCTAAAACTCAAAATGGAAAAAAACAATGGGGTCTGATGGGATTCACCCCAGAATTCTGAAAGAACTAAAGGGAGAACTAGTGACACCACTGACTACCCTTTCTAATAAATCATGTGAGGCTGGTGTTTTACCAGAGGACTGGAGTAGGGTGGCTGTGATTCCTCTTCACAAATGTGGGAGCAAGGCAGAGGCAGGAAACTATTGAGCTGTTAACTTGATCTCAGTGGTAGGGAAAATGTTGGAATCACTTCTGAAAGAAAGAATTGTTGAGTACCTAGAGGCCATCGGGGCACATGACCAAAAGCAGCATGGATGCAAAGCAGGAAGATCATGTCAGATGAATCTAATAAATTTATTTGACTGGACAACCAAAGTAATAGACCAGGGAGGGGCTGTGGATATGGCTTACCTAGGCTTTAGCAAGGCATTTGACACAGTCCCACATAAAAGGTTAATAAACAAGTTAGCCAGCCTGGGAGTGGGTCCCAGCATGGTAGCCTGGGTAACAAGCTGACTGGACAACAGGACCCAGAGGGTAATAGTAAACAGAGTACACTCTGAAAAAAGGGGGGTTACTAGTGGGGTACCACGGGTTCAGTATTGTCTCCAGTCCTCTTTAATATCTTTATAGGTGACATTGCAGAGGGGTTTGAAGGAAACGTATGCCTCTTTGCAGATGACACAAAGATCTGCAACAGGGTGGATACACAAGAAGGGGTGCAAAGGATGAGAAGGGACATGGCAAGACTGGAGGAATGGTCAAAAATATGACAGCTTAGGTTCAATGCAATAAAGTGCAAAGTAATGCACCTGGGAAACAAAAAGCCAGGGGAAGAGTACACAATGGGGGGGGTATTAACAACAGCACAAATGGAAAGGGACATGGGGGTAGTCATATCAGCCGACCTTAAGGTAGGTAAGCAATATGAGAAGGCAGTAAGGAGGGCTGGGGGATACTAGGATGTATATAGAGAGGCATCACTAGTAGAAAACAGAAAGTTGTTATCCCTCTGTACAGACACTTGGTGAGACCCCATCTGGAGTACTGCATACAGTTCTGGAGACCCCATCTCCACAGGGACATAGACAGGATGGAGGCAATCCAGAGGAGGGCAACTAAAATGGTACAGGGTCTACAACAGAAGCCATATGAAGAGAGACTAAAAGTGCTTAATATGTATACTGTTGAGGAAAGGAGGGAGAGGGAGGACATGATAGAAACTTTCAAGTACCTCAAGTGAATCAACAAAGTCCAAGATTGGAGCATCTTTAAGAAAAAGAGATGTACAAGAACAAGGGGCACAATTTGAAGATAGAGGGGAATGGCTCAGGGGCAATGTGAGGAAGTTCTTTTTCACAGAGAGGGTGGTGGATGCATGGAACCACCTTCCTGAGGAGGTTGAGAGGTCAAAAACAGTGTGAGAATTCAAGAATACATGGGACAGACATAAGGCAATTTTAGTGAGGGGTAGGAGGAAGTAGGGTGTTGGGTAACCAGAAGCTGCAGTTTATCCAATAGGTAGGAAATGGGCAGACTAGGTGGGCCAAGTGGTCCTTATCTGCCATCAAAGTCTATGTTTCTATGTCTGTCTGGTCCAGTCTGGAGCTATTAGTATCATTGTTGCTGATTTCTGTCTGAGTTTCAGGAGAACGTTCTGGATGAGTGGAAACGGAGGGAAGGCATACAGAAAAGACTAGAGCATCTTCTGAGACTGTCCCTCTCACTTGTGGTCTTTAACAAAATTGTAGAAGCTGACTGTTTTCATAAGAAGCAAATTGGTCTCTTTTGGGATTCCCCCACCATCTGAACACTGTGGCCAGAATCTGTCTACTCAAGGCCAATTCATGATTTCCCTTACTAATTCTTCTTAAAGAGTCTGCCAGGACATTGTCTTTGCCTGGTACACGCACTGCATGAATGTCTGCTTCTAAGGTGTATGCCAGATCCCAGATCCTCATTGCTTCTGTGCACAGTTTTAAGGATCTTGTACCTCCTTGCTTGTTTATGTAATACATTCTTTGGACAGACTGATCCTGTAGCTGGGAGGAGAAAAACTGCATTGCTAGCAGCAGTTTGCTGAGCTCCAGGAGATTAATGTGTACCAATTATTACTGTGGACTCCATGCATCACTCACTGTGAGGTCCTCTAGGTGGGCACCCTATCCTGGGAGTGAGGCATCTGTAGTAAGGATACATGTTGGTGATTTCTGAAGGAAGGTGATGCACTTTCTAGGCTACTTTCATCCACCACCACTCTAGTGACTTTACTAGTGCTTTGTCACTGGCACAAACTTTGAGAGTGGATTCCACTTTTGAGATCAGTTGTTTGTTAAGTGGTAGAGGTTATCTCTCAATTGAAAACTGGCACATGGGACCACATGACCTTGTAATTGCAGGAAATCTCATCCAAGTCTTGGCTGACCTGTCATGAAGGACTCTGCTGCTGCTACCAGAGTTGAAACTCTGGTTTCTGGGAGGAACATTTTCCCTTGCAAGGTGCTTAGCTCTGCTCCTGTGAAGTTCAGTGCATGGAGTAGGTTTTAGCTGGAACTTCTACAGGTTTATCAGGAATCCTCATGACTCCATGGTGAATTTTTCAGTCTATGGCCTCCTGTTCTGTTTTCTCCAAGATTAACTAGTCATCCAGGTAGGGACAAACTATCATACCTTGTCTTCTCAGGTGTGATGCCATCATTGCCAAGCACCTTGACAATACCTTTGGTGCTGCAGTGAGGCCAAAGGTTAGAGCCGTGAACTGGAATTGTCAGTTGCCTAGCTTAAACCTGATATATTTTCTGTCTGATGGACTGACTGGGACATAAAAATAAGTGTCTTTCAGATACAGTGATTCCAGTCAGTGTTCTGACTGTAGAGATGGTAATACCGATTATAGTGTGATCTTCTTAAATTTCTCCTTTATATGCTTGTTTAGATACCAATACCAGAGATCTAAAATAGGTCACCACTCCTTACTTTTCTTGTGGGTGAGGAAGTTCCTTGAGAAAAGGACCCTGTCCCACTGAGAGGCAAGGACATTTTCTACAAATGTTGCTGTATTTTTTCATTCCCCTTCCAGAAAAATTCTTTCTGTGGGAGAATGTTTGCGTTTCTGAATTCTTGGGAATTTTTGAAATGCAGGGACACTCCATGGCCCACTACATCTAGTGTGTTTCTGCAGGCTTGGGAATTTTTGAAATGCTGGGTCAGTCCATGGCCTACAACCTCCAGAATTCATTTGTCTGAAGTAATGTTTACCCATTCCTGAAGGTACTGAGCCAGTCTTCTCCACCACTGGCAATGGATGGGTGATCTACTGTAGGTGGAATTGTCAGTGGTTTAGCTTTGGATGGGGCTCAAGTGCCAGTGTTGCAGCCGTAGTACACCCCGTGCCCCTTCTGCCCCTGTAGAATCCTTTCAGTAGCTTATACTCATGGGGGCATATGGAGTATAAACTCTTGTTGTATCACCAAAAGCAAATTTCCTTCAAAGGTGAAATTCATGGCTTTGATTTGGGTAGCCAGGAAAAGGATGGTAGTCCATAACCAGGAGAGTCTTCTTAAGGACACTACATGAGCTACAACTCTTGCTGCCATCACTCATGTCCACAGCAGTGTGAAAGTGATATTAAGTTGTGTTCAGAGTTGATCTTGCAGTGGCAACCAAGACCTGTGCCACACCACTGTCTGCTCTGTCAGCAAGTATACAAAATTGTGTTCTACAGTGCTGTCCATTGCTGTGCTATATATGCTGAATAAGCTGCTTGTGTAGTGAGCAGGGAAGCTATAATATAAACTTTATTTGCCCTAACATCCAATGTTTTTGTGAGTTCTTTTCTTGAGGTTGTCCAGAGTGAGTGGCTTTGCCCTCTCACAAGCAACAGTCTGGACTACATCTTGGTGTTGGTTAACTAGGATCTTCGGCCTATCCTGTAGGTAGAAAAATGGGCAGACTAGATGGGCCAAGCGGTCCTTACCTGCCGTAAAAGTCTATGTTTCTATGGTAATCAGGGTAGACATACAGGTTTTCTACCTCCTGTCTGTCCACCTGGTATTTTCCAGCAGTCTTTTTTTTATGACTACAAGTAAAGTAGGAGCAGTCATGACTTTTGATTTTGTGTTCTTATGAAACTTGTCTATGGGGACTAGCAATCTCCTTGAGGGAACCATACCTAGCAAGCCCATAAATTCAGTATACTCTTTATCCTCTTCAGTTTTCTGAGGGTGGATGTTTAGAGTATCAGCCATGTCTGACAAATGAGGAAAATAAAATGTAGTCCTCATTATGCCCCAGAGGTGAGCCAAAATGTTACTCAGATAGACCCTCTGATTCAATGAGATCACCTTCTTCCTCTTGTACATAGTATTCTTCTTCCTCCTCCTCCTCCTCCTCCTCCTCCAGAGGTAGATTGACTGGAATCTGAGCCGGGGGACAGGGGAGGAATTCATATTATCAACATTTTCCATAAACTGGATGGTTTGGAAAAATTGCTACAATTTTAATATGTCCTCTGATCATTTGCCTGCTTCTTTCTCTGCTCAGAAGTAGAAGGCATGGCAGTGACATTTTTTCTTTCAGTTCATTTTTTGCAGGTGACACTTTCAGTCTCTGCTCAGAGGCTTTCTTATTTACATTTTTGCCATCAATGGATTCAAGGAGGAGGAGGAGGAGTAGCTCTATGCATAAGGGAAGGGATCAAAGCTGCAGAACTAAAAAGTAAAGGGGGAGGACAAGAGACACTCTGGGTCACCTTGGAGATGGGGAATGGCATCACAATCTGCACAGGGGTTGTATACAGACCCCCATCTCAAGGGGAGGAAATGGACAAGAAAATGACAGAGGACATTCTCAAAATGGCTGAAAAAGGGAGATATTGTTGATGGGGACCTGAATATGCCAGATGTTAACTGGAGGACATGTACTGCAGCCACATCCAAGAGCAGGGTCATTCTAGATGCCTGCAGAAGACCTTAGACAGCTAGTGCTGGAACCCACTTGGGAGGAGCAATACTAGACCTGGTACTCTCAAATGGAGAGAGGATCACAAATTTAGAAGTCGGTGAAATCTGAGACAAGCGACCACTGCACAGGTATGCGTCACAATGAGCACAACCATGGAGATAAGCCATACAAAAACAAGGATACTGGACTTTAGAAAGAGCTGACTTTGGCAAAATGGTGAACACCTGAAGAATGCACTAGCAAATGGCCAAATAGGAGGGTGCAAGAACAATGGAGAAAAATCAAAACTGCCATCATAGAGGCAACAAGTCTTTGTGTAAAACAAATAAAGAAAACAAAGCGGAGTACAAAACCACTATGGTTCTCAAAAGAGGTGGCAGGGAAGGTTAAGGAGAAAAAGGCTGCACTCAAAAAGTATAAGGAATCACAGAAGGAGCACGACAGGGAACTGTATCAATTAAAGCAGAAAGAAGTAAGAAAAGCAGTCAGAATAGCAAAGGCACAAACCGAGGAAAAAATAGCCAACTCAGTCAAAAAGGGGGATAAAACCTTTTATAGGTACATTAGGGAGCACAGAAAGGTTAAGGGAGGGATAGTGAAGATTAATAAAGGAGAGGGGAGGTGGGCAGAGGGAGACAGTGAAAAGGCAGAGATACTGAATGAATACTTTTGCTCAGTATTCACAAAAGAAGATGAGGAGCAGTTACCTAAACCAGACAATAGAAGCACTCTGGTAGGAGGGGTTGACACCAGTCCATTCACAGAAGAAAGAGTACTGAAAGAACTCCTAAAACTCAAAGTGGACAAAGCAATGGGGCCTGACGGATTCACCCCAGAATACTAAAAGAACTAAGGGGGGACCTAGTGACACCACTGACCACACTTTTTAACAAATCATGGCAGGATGGGGTGGTACCTGAGGACTGGAGGAGGGCAGATGTGATTCCCCTTTACAAAAGTGGTAGCAAGGCAGAAGCAGGAAACTACAGTCCTGTAAGTTTGACCTCAGTGGTAGGGAAAACTATGGAATCACTTCTGAAAGAAAGAATTGTTGAGTACCTAGAGGCCAGCGAGGCACAGGACCCAAAGCAGCATGAATTTACAGCAGGAATGTCATGTCAGACTAATCTAATTAATTTCTTTGACTGGGTGACCAAAGTAATAGACCAGGGAGGGGCTGTGAATATGGCCTACCTAGACTTTAGCAAGGCATTTGACACAGTCCCACACAAAAGATTAATAATCAAGTTAGCCAGCCTGGGAGTGGGTCCCAGGGTGGTAGTCTGCAGCGAACTGGCTGCACAACAGGACACAGAAGGTAATAGTGAATGGAACACATTCAAGAAAGGGGGTTACTAGTGGAGTACCTCAGGGCTCAGTACTGGGTCCAATCCTCTTTAACATCTTTATAAGTGACATTGCAGAGGGTCTGGAGGGAAAGGTATGCCTCTTTGCAGATGACACAAAGATCTGTAACAGAGTTGATACACAAGAGAGGTAGAAAAGATGAGAAGGGACACTTGGCAAGGTTGGAGGAATGGTCAGACAGATGGCAACTTAGATTCAATGCAAAGAAGTGCAAAGTAATGCACCTGGGAAACAAAAACCCAGGAGAATAGTACACAATAGCAGGGGAGGTACTAACAACAACAAAAATGGAAAGGGACCTGGGGGTAGTCATATCAGATGACCTAAAGGTGGGTAAGCAATGTGAAAAGTCGGTAAGGAGAGCCAGGGGGATACTGGGATGCATAGGAAGGGGCATCACAAGTAGAAAAAGGGAAGTGGTTATCCCTCTATACAGACAGTTGGTGAGACCCCATCTGGAGTACTGTGTGCAGTTTTGGAGACCTCATCTACACAAGAACATAGACAGGATGGAAGCAGTCCAGAGGAGGGCAACTAAAATGGTGCAGGGCCTACATCAGAAACCATATGAGGAGAGACTGAGAGAGCTTAATATGTATACCCTTGATGAAAGGAGGGACGGGGGGGGACATGATAGAAACGTTCAAGTACCTCAAGGGAATCAACAAAGTCCAGGAGGGTAGCATCTTTCAGAAAAAGAGATGTGTAAGAACAAGGGGGCACAGTTTAAAGATAGAGGGGGGATGGCTCAGGGGTAATGTGAGGAAATTCTTTTTCACGGAGAGAGTGGTGGATACATGGAACAGCCTTCCTGAGGAGGTCGTTGGGTCTAAAACAGTAGGGAAATTCAAGCATGCATGGGACAGACACAAAGCAATTATAGTGGGGGGTTGCAGGAAGCAGGCTGTTGGTTAACTAGAATCTGCAGCTTATCCAGTAGGTAGGGAAATGAGCAGACTGGGTGGGCCAAGTGGTCCTTATCTGCCGTCAAAGTCTATGTTTCTATATTTCTATGTTTCTTACCATGGCTTTCAGATGTCTCAGCAGCTTTATCTTTTTTTGTCACTCTTCACATTTTTTTGCTGCTGTTCTTGAACATGAGGCAACAGAGTCCTCTAATGTGTGCATTCTACCATCACTGGAAACTCCCTCACAACTTTTTGTATTATTTTTTGGTAGCAAGGAAGCAGACTAAGAAACCATAATGACTCTTAATTTATTTGTCCTTTTATTTTTTATAGATCTTGGTGCAAAACAATACAGAATTCACAAAAAAATGTTGTGATCTGAAAACACAGGCAATTTAATTTATGCTCTTGGTAGTCTGCAGGGTCATGCCTGAAAATAGTCACTATTGTGTCTAGTGCACCTACCCGGTCATCAAAAAATACATAAATAAATTTGCTGAGAACTGAAAAAAAAAATGACTTTGAAAAAATATTTTTTGCTTGTGCAGGTACTAGGACTCTGTTATGCCAGTTTAGTGAGATCCCAGTAATAAATGAAAACAATTCAAGAAACAGCTATCACGCCTTTAAAAGCTAAAACAGCTCAATAGTAAAAAAAAAATATATATATCTCCTGTGTTGAGAAACTGTAATGAGGGTCATATTGTGACCTCCTGTACAGGAAGTGATTAATTAAGGTGAACGGGCACAATCTGAAACAAAAAAGTAAAAGCACTTCTATTTCTGAGCAACTTGGCTCACCAAAAACAAACCACTCGCTCATAAAATATGGTAAGTATAAAATGCAGTTAAAAATAATCAAAAAGTAAACAAGGTGGCCAAAAAAGGTCTCCAGTTCCTGGAATCAAAACGAAAACTGGAGGTACCTATGTATTACACAAAAATATCCTAACTAATGCAGACTACTAAAAAACTAGCAATAAACACTTTTTACAGACTAATAACAACAAGCATTTGTCAATGCCGAATGTTTGCTTGCTGGCATTGGCAGTGGTAATGTAGAAGTTACAGAGCTGCATAATAGGAATGGCAGTGAAGTACTGAACTGAAGCCAACCCCACCACCACCCTGCAGAGAGTGACAGGCATTGGGGTGTGCATTTGGGTCATCAGGCATAACGGCCTTGCCATTTCACCACACCCCACCCTGCAGACACTGACAAGTGTCACGGTGTTCTTGGGGTGTTTGGTCTTATGTGCACCCATTTCATTAGGAAATGCGGTGAGATGGGTGCGATATAGAGAATGGGTGAACTTTGGGCTGAAGAGTCCAAGGCATACCTCGATACCTCTCACTGGCTGCAGGGTGGAAATGGTATGAGCATTACAGGCAAGAACCCAAGTCACACCCCTGATGCCTGTCATTCTCTATAGGGTTGGGCGTTATGGTTGGAAACCCTAATACCTCAGGCATTCGTTGGTATTTTCACTCCAAATTTTCAACATTTTTTTGTGACCCCACACCTCATGAACAGGGGAATATCAGTTTGTTAGCGAGCTTCTTATGCACAGTGATACGGCATTTAGCATCACAGGTGCAAAAACATTCCGAACAGGATGTAAAAAATGACAGCTGTACTGTTCATGGGAGGTGTAAAATGGCAATGTTGCAAAATCTGCAGTACAAATATTTAAAAAATGGTGAAG